>CM051524.1:44258946-45458946 GCA_028017165.1 Herpetospermum pedunculosum | reverse complement strand
GAAGAGCTCGGGAAGTCCATTGATGATTTTTGGGGCTAAAAAGGTCATTTAAGACGTTTCGGGAAGTGTTCGGGTCAAAACGATAGGCCAAACGGAGCTCGGGAGCCAAAACGACCCAAATTTGGGCTAAGAGCCGAGAGAGCAGCGCCCAAGCGCCGGCGCCCAACGAACGCACCACGCGCGCGCGCGGCCCCACCGCACCACACGCCCGCGCCCAGACGACCAGACGCGCGCGCGCCCGTCATTGAAAATCCGCGTGCGCCCCAGCGTCTAGACGCTAGCTCGACTCTAGCTCGACGCTGTCCCGACGATTCCCGAAGATGGACGAGTGCCAGCGTCGAGCGCGCGTCTCAACGCTCATTCGACGCCGCGCAGCATCTCGACGCTAGCCCGCGCGCGCGGCAGCCAACTTAGGGCACAGCGTCGAGACGCTGGCCTAGCGTCTCGACGCTCCGAGCTTAAAAAGCATGAAAACGCTTATTTGCAGCCACTTTTGGATGCTTCATCTTCTCCAAGCTTTTCCTCTCGGGTCTAGGGCATTTTTCCACCATTTTTGTACTTCTTCTCCTTCTTTGTGCATGATTCCAAGCTCTTCCATGGGGGATTGGATTAATTCATCCTCCATGGAAGGCTAAACCGAGGTAAGTGCTTAATTTTGAGCTTTGGATTGTAAGTTTTGGATGTTTGGGGAGATTTTTCCCCTTTGTAAATGATTAGATTATTGGCTTGTTTATGCATCTCTTGCTTGTTCTTCATCCATATCTAGCATGTGTAGCTAAATTAGATTGACGCTCTAATTCCTATGCATGATAGAGGGCTAAAGGTTGGGACGTATAATTGCCTATACCGCTAGGTAGCACGGGTCTAAGCATGGCTAATTAGTTCGGCCCAAAGTGACAGTTGGTAATCTGAATTAATTAACGTTTTCATGTTAGGCTTAAGGCAAGAGATAAACCGGGTTAGTCTTAGGGTTAGGCCGTCGCAATGTTCCCGTCACTGGCACGTAATCGATTTAGGGGTCGCTACCTTGGATAGATTGTTGGCCAAGTTTAATTAGAATTGCACGAGTCTAATTAAATCCTTGGGTCATTTGAGTTAGAAATAACTAAATGAATTGTGTGCATGAACATGGCTAACGCGTAAATTGTATCGATGATCCGAACATCCATAACGAGCAATTCCATTTCTCGAAGTTAAGCACGACCGTTTAATTTTTGCACATTGTCATTTAATTTTTCGTTAGCATATTAGGAGTTCCCTTCCCCCAAACTCGAATTACCGTTCTTTAATTTGTGCATACTTTTATTTCTAGCAAATTAGACTTAGTTAAATTGGATTTCTTATTTCCCTGTGGATCGACCCCGTTGCCACTTAGCTACAAATAGCTCGGTGTATTTGGGTTTATAAATTGTATTTTGGCAAGCCTCGACAGCTTGAATTTGGAGTACCACATAAAGTGCTCTACCAAAATTGGCGCCGTTGCCGGGGAACTAAGTTTAATTTAGTTTAGTTAAGTTTAGTTTGTTAGTTTTAAAAAAATTTCTTTACTTCTTTTGTACAGTTTAATTCTTTTATATTATTTTACGCGTTTTTGTTTGAGTTTTTGGAGCGCAGCATTCTTTGAAAATTCAAAAGAAGCGCCAAGATGGAGGTCGTGGGTAATCTTGAGCATCAAAGAACCATGAGGGAGCTTGCATCATCTGAGCTAGGCCGGAACACATCGAGTATCTTGTATCCGGTACTTGCAGGTAATTTTGAACTTAAAGCTGGTCTTATTAACTTATTACCTTCTTTTTATGGTCATACAGATGAGAATCCCGTCAGACACCTCAAGGCATTCCAGATGGTATGTTCGTCATTCAGAACCGATGACACCACTGCAGATCAACTCCATCTCAGGACCTTTCCCTTCACCTTGAAGGAGAAGGCGAGAGATTGGATATGTTACCTACCGACCGGATCCATCACGACTTGGAAGGAGTTGAATGGGGCGTTTTTAGAAAGGTATTTTCCTGCATCAAAGGCCGTCGCCCTTAGAAGGGAGATACACAAAATTGAGCAAGGAAAGGAAGAAACCGTCCTTGAATGCTGGGAGAGGTTTGGTCGGTTATGCGTGATGGAGCGTTGATGGAACGCAGCGGAAGCGATTTTGGATCATGGACACTCTAATTTCATCAATTTAAACAAATCGAAACATGCAAAAGCGATGAAAAAGAGAAATTAGAACACATACCCTTGTCGTTCGTAATTCTCCAAAATCACCGCCTGAAGCTCCTCACGAGCTCACCGATCCTTCTCACGAAACGTTCGTGGACCACCCACGGTAGTCCCGCTATCCTCGGGCCGAGAAACGGAGTATTGGGACTCCTTTTACAAAAGAAAAGAAGGAAGAAGCTCCACTGAAGAAAAACTATTTTTCTTCAGAAAAAACAGAGTGGAAGAAGACGGAGTAGTGATAGAGAGAGAGAATCAAAAACCAAAACTCATTTCGTGTACCCCTACTCAATTTGAAAAACTAATTTTTCAAAACTTCTTTCATTCCTATCTCAATTCATCAGCCCATCTGTAACATATATATATTGATATATCAACATGTGTCTTGCTGCATGCAAGACACATGTGTGTATATATATATATATATATATATAATTATTATTATTATTAAAAATAATAATAATAATTTTATTTATTAAACATTTTAATAAATAAAATATATATATAATTATTAATTAAACTTTTTAATTAATAAATATTATTTAATTCAATATCAAATATTGATTAAATAATATAACTAAACTCGGTTTTTCAGAAAAAACCGACTTTTTTCACATGAATCTCATTCATGTTTCAGGCCAATGCCATATTTAAATCATATTTAAATATGTCTATCCTTCTTCCACAAACTCGAATTTGAACGATTCAAATTCTTTTCTTTTCTTTTATACTGTTTCACGGCTTTATCCGAGCTAGCCAGGAGAACCGTAAGGACCTACAGATCATGAGCTCCAACGATACGAGATTATCCGGTCAAAACTCTTTTAACCGAACTAACCAACATTCGTTAACCCCCGGAGACTCCACTAAAGTCCAAGGGCTGCACTCTCCTCACTGTAGATATATTGTGTCCTGTTGATATAACTATCATCAGTAAGTCGATCCTTCACAGGTTGTTCATAATCACAACGGGTCATTTAAACCGTTTAACCCTTGTATTATATCTTGTTCCTTAAGTACCACAGACACCTCTAATGAACAATTGATTTGTGGTCCAACCATCAAATCAGATTCCTCCCTGATCAGGAGAGGATGGGCCCATTGTTCAAGACCTGGAGTCAGCACTTAAGGGAACAACCTCTCTACTAACCCTTAAAGCGGGTAGGAGTGAACTCCAGTCTTGCTACAACTATGTCCCCAGCCACTTATTCAATCTTATCCCCAAGATGGTAGGCATATTGAGTCGGCGAACTGGCCACTCTCACCCGTACAAATCAAAGGATAAGGTTGAATAAACAGGAGTTCATAGTAAGCTCAGGATTGAAATCGAGTTACCTAAGTCATCACATGAAAAAATCGGTCTTTACAGTAAACGGTGTTATAAAGAAAGAGCGATTTTATTTCTTGGTTCGGTCTTGTGCAAACTCATTGCACAGGACGCCCTCACTCACATGTCTCTACATGAAACGATTCGAATCACATCGTTTTGTACTATACAAAGTGAGCCGCGTCCAATAGTGTCCCCAGGATAAGGTACCCAGCCTTATCCCTATACTATAGACCATTTTGGCTGTCTACTTGAACTTGATTTCATTCATGTCACACATGAAGTTCAAGTACTCATACTATCGCCACGGGTGTTAGTTATTGGTATAGGTTAATACAAACACAATTCACTAAAATTCAATAACAACTTTATTGAAATATAATATTTACATATTCAAACAGTTTACAAACTACGAGTTTTAGGACATAAAACCCAACAAACTCCCACTTGGACTAAAACGTCAGTGGAGTACATGCTGGTCGAGAGAACTAGAATATCAAATATCTAAAGTTTCTCCCACTGTCCTACTGAGCAGCTCGCAGCCCTATACTTTGTAGGTGTCTCTCAAACACTTTAGCCGTGAGAGACTTAGTAAACGGATCAGCAATGTTGTGCTCCAAGGCTACCTGTGTGACGATCACATCTCCTCGTTGCACTATCTCCCTAATGAGATGATATTTCCGCTCAATATGCTTTCCACGCTTATGGCTTCTAGGTTCTTTAGAATTTGCCACTGCACCGCTGTTATCACAATAAAGGGTGATTGGCAAGTTCATATTTGGAACAACTTCCAAATCTGTCAAGAACTTTCTAAGCCATACAGCTTCCTTCGCTGCTTCGCAAGCTGCGACATACTCAGCTTCCATGGTGGAGTCAGCAATACAACCTTGCTTTATACTCCTCCATACTATTGCTCCTCCGTTAAGAGTGAACACTGATCCTGATGTAGATTTCCTAGAATCTATATCAGTCTGAAAATCAGAGTCAGTGTATCCTGCAAGGATCAAATCCTTCGCGCCATACACAAGCACATAGTCTCTCGTTCTCCTAAGATACTTGAGGACGTGTTTAACGGCTGTCTAGTGATCATATCCTGGATTGGACTGGAACCTACTGACTATTCCTACTGCATAGCAGATGTCGGGTCTTGTACACAACATAGCGTACATGAGACTACCAACTGCAGATGCATAGGGAATTCGTCTCATATCCTCAACCTCTTGAGGTGTCTTAGGAAGCTGTTCCTTAGACAAGTGAATTCCATGCCTAAAAGGCAGTGAACCTTTCTTGGAATTCTGCATCGAATATCTTGACAACACCTTGTCAATATAAGATGCTTGAGACAGCGCTAGCATTTTGTTCTTACGATTCCTAATGATCTGAATCCCTAGAACAAACTGAGCCTCTCCCAAATCTTTCATTTGGAATTGGGTCGCTAGCCAATTCTTAACGTCAGTTAGGAACCCTACATCATTCCCAATGAGTAGTATATCGTCTACGTACAAGACTAAGAAAGCTACAACAGTATTGACTACTTTCTTGTAAACACAAGGTTCGTCAATATTTTGTTCAAAGCCATAAGATTTGATCGCCGTATCAAACCTTATATTCCAGGATCTAGATGCTTGCTTCAACCCATAAATGGATCGATTAAGCTTGCAAACCTTTTGCTCTTGACCCTGAAGTATGAATCCCTCTGGTTGAGCCATATAGATACTCTCCTCAAGATTACCATTCAGAAAGGCAGTCTTGACATCCATTTGCCAGATTTCATAATCATAAAATGCAGCAATGGATAAGAGTATTCTAATCGACTTTAACATGGCAACAGGAGAAAATGTTTCTTCATAGTCCACCCCTTCTCTTTGGGAATAACCTTTTGCCACAAGTCGAGCCTTAAAGGTTTGCACCTTACCGGCTTGGTCTCGTTTTCTCTTGTAGATCCACTTGCAACCGATAGGTCTTTCACTATCTGGTTGGTCTACAAGATCCCAGACCGAATTGAAGTACATAGACTCCATTTCGAGATCCATGGCTTTAAGCCACTGGTCCTTGTCTATGTCATTCATTGCCTGTTTAAAGGTCAATGGATCCTCAACGCCATCATCAGGTATGACGACTTGAGTTTCAGACAAGCCGATGTAGCGGTCAGGCTGTCTTACATCCCTCCCACTGCGTCGAGGCTTTCTCAACTCTTGAGAAGGACCAGCCTGATCAACAACCTTTGTTGATCCGTCTGTAGCTTTCCTGGAAAATTCGGACAAAACAATTTTGCTCGACGGTTGATGATCTCTCATGTGGTCTTCCTCTAAGAACGTGGCATTAGTCGATACTAGTACCTTGTTCTCATGAGGATCGTAAAATAGACTCGTTTCCTTGGGGTAACCTACAAATAGGCACAATTTTGAACGATGTTCCAACTTCTTTGGATTAGGTACTAGCACATGTGCCGGACACCCCCAAATTCTGAAGTGACGTAAACTACCTTTACGCCCTCTCCATAACTCATAAGGTGTTTCAGAAACACTCTTAGAGGGAACCATGTTCAAAATATATACTGCAGTCTCTACTGCATATCCCCAAAACGAACTAGGCAAATGAGCATAACTCATCATAGATCGAACCATGTCTAACAGGGTTCTATTTCTCCTCTCGGACACACCATTCTGCTGTGGTGTTCCTGGCGCTGAGAGTTGAGATACTATTCCATGTTCTATCATATAGTCCTGGAATCTTAAATCCATATACTCTCCACCTCGATCTGATCGGAGTGTTTTTATCGATTTACCTAATGTGTTCTCAACCTCTGCCTTATACTCTTTGAACTTTTCAAGAGCTTCGGACTTATGATGCATTAGATAAAGATAACCGTACCTAGAATAATCATCAATGAAACTGATGAAATATTCATACCCTCCTCGTGCTTTGACATTCAAAGGACCGCAGAGATCCGAATGCACGATTTCTAGAGGTTCTTTGGACCTATGACCTTTTTCAGAAAAAGATCGTTTGGTCATTTTGCCCTCAAGACAAGACTCACATGGCGGTAAAGAGTTGTCCTCTAAACGATTTAGCAGACCACTCTTAACCAATCTCCCAATCCTATTGAGATTAATGTGACCTAGTCTTAAGTGCCAAAGATAAGTACTTGGAGAAAGTTTCTGCCTTTTAGTTTGAGTCTCAGCTGTTTTAAACATTTCAGCGTTCAAAATAGCTTTGGCTTCGGTTGGTCTTAACACATATAAGTTGTTTTCAAGTTTCGCAGAACAAATATGTACACCTCTTTTGCTAATGAACGCTTCATTATGAACAAAAGATACTTTATACAACTGTTCTAACAAACAAGATATAGATACAAGATTCCTCTGGAAGGTAGGAACCAGGAGTACATTTTCTAGTAAAATGAAACTATCTCTATACAACAACTTTACAGCTCCCACTGCTTCAGCTGAGACAACCTCTCCAGTTCCAACTCTGAGAGTTATCTCACCTCGAGAAAGTGGCTGCCAAGAACTAGTTTCCTGAAAAGAAGAACAAACATGGTTAGTAGCTCCTGAATCAAGTATCCAGGTATGACAATCATGTTCTACTAAACATGTTTCAACAACAAGTAAATCATATTTACCTTGTCTTTCTTTCTCAGCCTTTTTCTCTGCAAGATACTTTGGGCAATTGCGTTTCCAGTGCCCATCTACACCACAATGGAAACATTTTCCTTTGTCTGTAGATTTACTCTTGCTCTTAGCAGTAGCAGGTGCTTTTCCCTTCCTTTTATCTTTCTTCTTCTTCTGAATACTCTTATTCTTAATAGAAGAAAGTTCAGACCTACTCCCTGAAGACGACCCCTTTTGAAATTTCCTAGAAGTGACAACATTTGCCTCCTTCTCTTTTCCTTTAGAAGTCTGTAGGGACTGATAGGTCTGTAGCTCGCTGAGGAGAGAAGTCAAATTATACTTTATCTTGTTCATTACCAAATTGGTTCTGAACTGAAGGAAACTCTTCGGAAGAGATTCCAAGATAAAGCTTACTTGACTTCACTCATTTATAATAGCTCCGTTTACTTCCGCCACATTGAAGTGGACCATCATGTTAAGGACATGCTCCCTAACAGAGGTTCCCTCCTTCATGCGAGAGTTGTAAACGAATTTGAGGGCTTCATGACAGACCGATGAGGACGGAAATCCAAACATCTCCTGTAATGAAGACATGATTTCTTTAGCAGAAACCATATCCTCGTGCTTCTTAGCTAACACATCAGATATGCTGGCTAAGATATAGACTCGGGCTTTATCATTAGCCCTTGTCCATCTATCATATGCTTCTCGAACAGTTCGAGTCGCATCCGAGCTAGGAGGGGGAGGACAATCCTCTGATAAGACGAACCTTAGATCATCTAGAACGAGAATCGTATTCAAGTTCGATTTCCAGGTCGCGTAGTTATCGCCGTTTAACTTATCGGAAGCTAGTAAGTGAATGAAAGAGCTAGACATGCTGAAAAGAGAATGAATAAATATTAGTGAAATGGTTTTAACCTAATTTACACACCAATCAAGAATTTAGCAAAGAATAATAATGTACCCAAAACTCATTATTAAACTGCAACGATACTTCAGTGGGTCAGAATGGTCGCTACCGAGGGGCAGTCAAGCATTCCTTCACTAAATCAAGACATTCTTGACTAAATGCTAATACCAGAATATCTCATATTCCTATAGCATCTTAGTTATCGTTGTTTGGTCAAGATTTACTAACTCCTTAGCAAATCTCGTAAGTGTGACCCTCCATTTTTAGAATTCATAGGGCGGCCCCAACGATGCAACCGAATGGAAATGTCAAAGTTGGGAATGGCTCTATGTTTCTTTATCCATAAATGGTGATTGAGATGTTCCGATTCCTATGAAACGGCCCTCCGAATGGATCGGTACCACTTGTGGGCACCTAGCAGGCAGAACATAGGAATCTCACGGTTCAATCCAATGGAGGAGACCGCAGGATGTATTGACATACTTCCTTCTCCCACTTACTAAAAATACTTTCTCCATTCACCTTGCTCTTGAATTATGCAAATACCATCCGAATGGGGATGCCCTATTGACATCACGAGGCCGAGCATAATTCTCACGGTGTGAACTTGACAGAGAACGTAGGAGGAGAGGGACATATCATATATACCTTCTCAACACCTCTACTAAGTATTTTAAGACGGAATAGGTAAATTACTCAGGCATTATCCGGCTAAGACAATAAGACCTAAGTCTAGGTAAAACAAACTTTTACCTATGATGTCTAGGTGATAAACATTTTATTACCTCACACCACTCACGCATGCTCATAAAGCCGGGTTAACTTTACTCAAGAACCGGATGGTCCCCAGGTAGGAGGTGTTCCGTAAACCGTCAGCTTAAATACCTCCAACCTCGAACAGGATGTCCCCGGGTGAGTTTCTTGTAACCTTAGCATTTACAAGATATCGACCTATTCATCTAATGAAACGGAACGATACATTCAACCCTAAGTGAGCATGCCTTTGTCTTTGTTATAGATTTTAAAAGTTTATGCCAATTTTACAACGCTTTGCAAAACTAAGACTTACTACAACAAACTTCTACATGCTTCTCAAACATGCATCACTAAGGCATGACAAGTTGAATATTTAATTTCATAATTAATATAACAATTATATCAATTATGTTTTTAAATATACAACTCCTAATTCATAAATTAATATAACACTTATATCAATTCTCATGAATCAAGCATGCATCCTATACATTATAACACTTATAACAAACAAAATGCATCTAATGTTGGATGTTTAATTTCATAATTAATATAACACTTATATCAATTATTCTATTAAGCAAACAACATCTAATTCATGAATTAATATAACTCTTATATTAATACTCATGAATAAACATGCATCCTATACATTATAACACTTATAATATACCATGTGCATAAAACTAGGACAACCTATGTTGTACATTCAATTTCATAATTAATATAACACTTATATCAATTATTCTATTGAATTAACAACAACTAATTCATGAATTAATATAACTCTTATATCAAAATTCATGAATTGCCAAATATGCATACGATATATTATAACACTTATAACATATTTTCAATGCATGAAGCATGCTTCCTACGGTGGGATTTTAAATCTATATGGCATACGTTATGCACATAAAAACATGGAATTTAATTAAAACATACATTCGCAATGCATAATTAATTAAACATACTAAAGTGGATCGATTTTGGCCTTTAGCAAGCAATAACTAAATTATTACAAGCTTGATTAACAAGCTACGCCTTGAGCGGACTTCGAACTCTTCGCACCGCCTTTGACCAACTTGTTTCCTCCGAACGCTTCGGCCAAAAATATCTTTGAATTTCTCCTCGTATTGCCCAGAACGAGTTTGAACTTACACCGAACATTTCGGCGAGTTTCAATCTCAAATTTCTTTCACAAAGAAACCTATATGGACTCTAATGACTCTAAAAATACAGACTCTTTAGCATGCATTAAAGCCCATACATTCTCGGGCATTACAAATAATGAAATTCAAAAAGAAACTATGCCAAAATCGATATTCACTTTAGAATCCATTCAGAAACAATTTCTAAATAAAACCCACCATAATTTAAATTGATTGAAATTGAGTGGCCAAAAACGCTCTGATACCAATTGATGGAGCGTTGATGGAACGCAGCGGAAGCGATTTTGGATCATGGACACTCTAATTTCATCAATTTAAACAAATGGAAACATGCAAAAGCGATGAAAAAGAGAAATTAGAACACATACCCTTGTCGTTCGTAATTCTCCAAAATCACCGCCAGAAGCTCCTCACGAGCTCACCGATCCTTCTCACGAAACGTTCGTGGACCACCCACGGTAGTCCCGCTATCCTCGGGCCGAGAAACGGAGTAGTGGGACTCCTTTTACAAAAGAAAAGAAGGAAGAAGCTCCACTGAAGAAAAACTATTTTTCTTCAGAAAAAACAGAGAGGAAGAATACGGAGTAGTGATAGAGAGAGAGAATCAAAAACCAAAACTCATTTCGTGTACCCCTACTCAATTTGAAAAACTAATTTTTCAAAACTTCTTTCATTCCTATCTCAATTCATCAGCCCATCTGTAACATATATATATTGATATATCAACATGTGTCTTGCTGCATGCAAGACACATGTGTGTATATATATATATATATAATTATTATTATTATTAAAAATAATAATAATAATTTTATTTATTAAACATTATAATAAATAAAATATATATATAATTATTAATTAAACTTTTTAATTAATAAATATTATTTAATTCAATATCAAATATTGATTAAATAATATAACTAAACTCGGTTTTTCAGAAAAAACCGACTTTTTTCACATGAATCTCATTCATGTTTCAGGCCAATGCCATATTTAAATCATATTTAAATATGTCTATCCTTCTTCCACAAACTCGAATTTGAACGATTCAAATTCTTTTCTTTTCTTTTATACTGTTTCACGGCTTTATCCGAGCTAGCCAGGAGAACCGTAAGGACCTACAGATCATGAGCTCCAACGATACGAGATTATCCGTTCAAAACTCTTTTAACCGAACTAACCAACATTCGTTAACCCCCGGAGACTCCACTAAAGTCCAAGGGCTGCACTCTCCTCACTGTAGATATATTGTGTCCTGTTAATATAACTATCATCAGTAAGTCGATCCTTCACAGGTTGTTCATAATCACAACGGGTCATTTAAACCGTTTAACCCTTGTATTATATCTTGATCCTTAAGTACCACTGACACCTCTAATGAACAATTGATTTGTGGTCCAACCATCAAATCAGATTCCTCCCTGATCAGGAGAGGATGGGCCCATTGTTCAAGACCTGGAGTCAGCACTTAAGGGAACAACCTCTCTACTAACCCTTAAAGCGGGTAGGAGTGAACTCCAATCTTGCTACAACTATGTCCCCAGCCACTTATTCAATCTTATCCCCAAGATGGTAGGCATATTGAGTCGGCGAACTGGCCACTCTCACCCGTACAAATCAAAGGATAAGGTTGAATAAACAGGAGTTCATAGTAAGCTCAGGATTGAGATCGAGTTACCTAAGTCATCACATGAAAAAATCGGTCTTTACAGTAAACGGTGTTATAAAGAAAGAGCGATTTTATTTCTTGGTTCGGTCTTGTGCAAACTCATTGCACAGGACGCCCTCACTCACATGTCTCTACATGAAACGATTCGAATCACATCGTTTTGTACTATACAAAGTGAGCCGCGTCCAATAGTGTCCCCAGGATAAGGTACCCAGCCTTATCCCTATACTATAGACCATTTTGGCTGTCTACTTGAACTTGATTCACATTCATGTCACACATGAAGTTCAAGTACTCATACTATCGCCACGGGTGTTAGTTATTGGTATAGGTTAATACAAACACAATTCACTAAAATTCAATAACAACTTTATTGAAATATAATATTTACATATTCAAACAGTTTACAAACTACGAGTTTTAGGACATAAAACCCAACAATGCGAGGATTGTCCCAATCATCAAATAACCGAGCATTCCCTCATTCAGAGTTTCTACTACTGTTTGCTTCCCCAAGGCCAGCAGATGATAGACGCCGCCAGTGGAGGTTCGATTATGGATAAGACTCCCGCCGAAGCTAGATCTTTAATTTCCAACGTAGCTAGAAGCTTGGAGGGGAGTGCGGATAGAGACAAGAAGAATACTCGCCTGAGAAGGGACGTGGACGAGCTTAAGGCCCAACTTTTAGTGGTAAGTAACGCTGTTATTGCTTTGAAAGATCACTTACAGCCCCGTCTTTCTGTTTCAGGTAGACCCTTGGAAGAAATGCTTGAATCACAACATAAGGAAACTCGAGAGCAGTTTCAAACTCTGAGCGATGCAGTGATTCAAGTGAGTAAGAGGTTGACAGTGATCGAGCACCAGAACGTGGAGAACGCTAGTGCCATCACTCTGAGAAGTGGGAAGCATCTTCCCACGAGTACCCCACCGGTGGAAGTCGATTATGGCCACGTCGAGCCACAGATAGAAAATCCCGAACCAGGTGGCATGGGGTAAATTTCGATCCTACATGCACTAGAGTTTATGTGCCTAAGGCTCCTTTTCCTAGCAGGTTAGCGAGACCGCCTAAGGAGGACTACGAGAAGGAGTTCTTGGACACATTCAAGAAAGTAGAGATCAACATCCCTCTGTTGGACGCCCTAAAGGAAATTCCGAGGTACGCCAAGTTCCTCAGGAAAATTTGCACCAACCAGAGGAAGACAAAGGAGAGTGAACGCGTCGCGGTAAGTGAGAACGTTTCTGCCTTGCTCACAAAGAACTTACCGGTTAAATGCGGCGATCCAGGTATGTTCTCTCTCCCTTGTAAGATTGGAGGCATGCATATTAGAAGAGCAATGCTTGATCTAGGAGCCTCCATTAGCGTTCTGCCGTATTCCATTTATCAGAAACTGAAACTGAAAGGAATGACTAAAATAGGAACAATTATTCAACTTGCTGATAGAACTTCTGTGCATCCCCTAGGAATAGTAGAAGATGTGTTAGTGCAAGTCAATGAGTTAATTTTTCCTGTTGACTTTTATGTTCTGAAAATGGATGAAAATTATTCCTCTCCGCATGCTTCGATCTTATTAGGTAGGCCCTTTATGAAAACTGCTAAAACTAAAATAAATGTGGATAAGGGCATTTTATCTGTTGAGTATGGCGGAGAGGTTGTTGAGATGCATTTGCCCGATGTAGAAGAGCATGTTGATGATGCTTTCTCTCTTTGTCAAGTAGACACATTTGAATCTGTAGCTCATAATGAATGCATGACTGTTGAGGATGGGGATGGCCCATTATTTTTAACTGAACTTTTTGATGATTATGAGTTGCATGAGCCATCCTTGAATGAATTTTGTGATTCATCTGTTTCTATTTTGACAACTGTTGAGAACCCTGCTAATCTACTTCCTTCTACTTTACCTTGCACTTTTGGAAATGAAATGACTAATCAGGCCATGCTAGATTTAGGACCTTCGATTAATGTTAAGTCGCATGTTGTTGGTAATGAGCTTAAAATGAATGACTTGCATGAATCTGGTTCTACTTTGCAATTGGTTGATAATTCTTATGTGCACCCCTTGGTAAAGGTGGAAGATGTTTTGGGCAAGGTAAATGACCCGTTCTTTCCTGCTGATCCTTATGCTTTAGGAATGCATGAAAATTTCTCTCATGTTTTTGCATCAATTTTAGGGGATCAACCCTTTACAAAACCTGTTAAATTTAAAATTGATGTTGCATGTGCACAAAAGGCGCGAGAGAAAGAATTGTTCATGGATTTTCGCAGGAAAGAGGTGATTAGGAAGATGGATGGGGCATCTTCCAAGTTCGACTATGGATGAGTTGACGGGAGAATACAGTCGAGCAATCGACTCTAAAAATTTGCGCTTCTCGGAGGCACCCGAGTTTGAACTGTATTTCTGTTGTTTATCGCTTTGCTTTTGTTTTTATTTGCTTTTGAGTTGTTGTTTGTTTTCTTGTTTTCCTAGGAGAAAAGGTGGAATAGCCGGCAATTTGAGAGTACATTGGAGGACGTTGGTGCACATCTCCACCCGTCGGCTCCATAAGATTCAGGGGAGGTTTTCTGTTCCCTTAGGATTTTCTTGTTTTTATAGTTGAATGCATTGGGGACAATGCATATCTTAAGGTGGGGGTGGAGTTTGTTGATAGATAGAGATGAGACTTCTTAGTAGTTGTCGAGCATACGTGTACTCTGGCTGTTAGATTAGAATCTGAATGCATGTTGTCCGATGAGGACGGTGTGTGATTTGCTTGTGAACACTCCGTATTTGCATGATTCGAAAATTTGACGATGTATGCACATTTTGAGCCTATTTTAAAAAGTTTTCTGTTATTTCCCTACATTCACTGAGCACATAGCACTCTTGTCCTCAGCTCTGTAGGTCTAGACTGATCTTATTTTGTCTGAAACCTTGTTGTCACCCCGAAAGGTACCATTAGGGAGGCTTGATGTGTAGAAGTAGTAATGACTCATTTGTGTATAGCGAAGCTATTGCCTAAAAAAAAATAAAAAAAAGTATGCATGAAAAATAAAAACTCTAGAGTTGCTCCTCCTTCTTGTGTTGCCCGTGTAACCAGGGGTGATCGTGTAACCCACGGTTGTCACTGCATGAAAGGGGAACTAATAGAAGTGAGCAATTGTCCTTAAAAACGTGAAGCTAAATTTGGTTTGACGTGTTAGGCTCTTTTGGAGAAAAATAAAAAAAAAAGTGGTTCAAAAAGAAAAAAGAGTACAAAGTACTCAAGGAAAAAGAATAAAATTTAGGCCTTTTGTTTTGTTGCTATTCATATCACTAAAAGCCGTTAGACTGTTCTTATCGTCATAAGTAGGGAGAAAACGAGTTATAAGACTGTATAAGGTTGTTCCGGGCTTGCATGAGCTAGGTTGAGAGGTGCTAAACACACACACACGTAAGGGAATAAGAGTTTAAATTTTGAAATGATTTCAACGTTTGCATGCATTTGATGGTTTTGAATTTATTACAAGTACCTTGTTTCACAAGCATTGAGGTTAGAGTCTAAGCATGCATTTGATTCTTTGGAGATTATTTAGAGTATTCCTTGCTCGAGGACTAGCAAGATTTAGGTCGGAGGTATTTTGATAGCTCCAAAATAGAGCTATCTTAATGTCCCTAATTCTAGCTAAAACCATGACATATATGGATTAAAATGCTTCCTTGTAGGTGATTTCATGGTGAAGAGCTCGGGAAGTCCATTGATGATTTTTGGGGCTAAAAAGGTCATTTAAGACGTTTCGGGAAGTGTTCGGGTCAAAACGATAGGCCAAACGGAGCTCGGGAGCCAAAACGACCCAAATTTGGGCTAAGAGCCGAGAGGGCAGCGCCCAAGCGCCGGCGCCCAGCGCCCAGGCGCCCAACGAACACAGCACGCGCGCGCGGCCCCACCGCACCAGACGCCCGCGCCCAGACGGCCAGACGCGCGCGCGCCCGCGCGCCCTCGCCCGCTCCGCCTCGCCTCGCGCCCGTCATTGAAAATCCGCGTGCGCCCTAGCGTCTAGACGCTAGCTCGACTCTAGCTCGACGCTGTCCCGACGATTCCCGAAGATGGACGAGTGCCAGCGTCGAGCGCGCGTCTCAACGCTCACTCAACGCCGACAGCGTCGAGACGCTGGCCTAGCGTCTCGACGCCCCGAAGTCTGAAGTGCGCATCTGAAATTCCACCCGAGAGCAAGCGTCGAGCGACAGCATCTCGACGCTAGCCCGCGCGCGCGGCAGCCAACTTAGGGCACAGCGTCGAGACGCTGGCCTAGCGTCTCGACGCTCCGAGCTTAAAAAGCGTGAAAACGCTTATTTGCAGCCACTTTTGGATGCTTCATCTTCTCCAAGCTTTTCCTCTCGGGTCTAGGGCATTTTTCCACCATTTTTGTACTTCTTCTCCTTCTTTGTGCATGATTCCAAGCTCTTCCATGGGGGATTGGATTAATTCATCCTCCATGGAAGGCTAAACCGAGGTAAGTGCTTAATTTTGAGCTTTGGATTGTAAGTTTTGGATGTTTGGGGAGATTTTTCCCCTTTGTAAATGATTAGATTATTGGCTTGTTTATGCATCTCTTGCTTGTTCTTCATCCATATCTAGCATGTGTAGCTAAATTAGATTGACGCTCTAATTCCTATGCATGATAGAGGGCTAAAGGTTGGGACGTATAATTGCCTATACCGCTAGGTAGCACGGGTCTAAGCATGGCTAATTAGTTCGGCCCAAAGTGACAGTTGGTAATCTGAATTAATTAACGTTTTCATGTTAGGCTTAAGGCAAGAGAGAAACCGGGTTAGTCTTAGGGTTAGGCCGTCGCAATGTTCCCGTCACTGGCACGTAATCGATTTAGGGGTCGCTACCTTGGATAGATTGTTGGCCAAGTTTAATTAGAATTGCACGAGTCTAATTAAATCCTTGGGTCATTTGAGTTAGAAATAACTAAATGAATTGTGTGCATGAACATGGCTAACGCGTAAATTGTATCGATGATCCGAACATCCATAACGAGCAATTCCATTTCTCGAAGTTAAGCACGACCGTTTAATTTTTGCACATTGTCATTTAATTTTTCGTTAGCATATTAGGAGTTCCCTTCCCCCAAACTCGAATTACCGTTCTTTAATTTGTGCATACTTTTATTTCTAGCAAATTAGACTTAGTTAAATTGGATTTCTTATTTCCCTGTGGATCGACCCCGTTGCCACTTAGCTACAAATAGCTCGGTGTATTCGGGTTTATAAATTGTATTTTGGCAAGCCTCGACAGCTTGAATTTGGAGTACCACATAAAGTGCTCTACCACTTCACCTCTCAAGGTGAATGGAAAAGCTCTCAGATAGAGCTGATCTTCAGTTACGTCGCCTGGCTTCATCGCGGAACTTGTCATTTCAAACTCTTTGAGGTGTTTATAAGGATCTTCATCTGCTTTACCACAAAAGGAAGGCAAATGATCAATTAAGCCTGACTGAAGTACAAACTCACCTGAGATTTCCGGGTAGGAAATACAAGAAGGTTGGTGGCCCATAGCAACCGATGTCCACTGTCTGAGTGTTTTTGGGTCTCCAATCTCATCGTCAATCTCCATTTCCTCAATAAAAAAATTAGGCACTTCTAGCACACTTAAACAAACAGATCAAAAATTGCAAATAATAAAACAATAAACAAAAATTTTATAGTAAAAATCAAAAGTCCACAAATCAAATTTAAATTAGGCCGAATTACACTTCGTTCCCCGACAATGGCGCCTATCGCCAATCATCGGGTTGTCGAGACCCGCCAAAATGAATTTATATTTGCCCGAATTCACTAAACTATTAGTAGAGTAGCGGCAACGGGGTCGATCCACAGAGAATTAAGGTAACTTGACTTAATCTTAATTAAATTTTCAAACTAATAAAATAAATGAAATATGGGTGATTTGTTGGATTTTAATTAACTAAGAAGGAACAATGCAAACGATGAGAATTTAACTAACGGAGTTTTCGACTCGGGACGATCGGGAATAAATTTAGCATGCCTCTTGGATCATAGGTTGACGAGTATAATGGCTAAACAATTCAACGAATACACAGCTCGTCTAAAATTAATAAATTAACTCAGACATGCTCCATGGAAATTGATTAGACATAATTAATCATGCTAATCAAGCATATCGATCAGACATTGGCGGCCAACGCTCTCCCAAGACCGATCGATAGCATCGAGCTAACCGTGACAACTATCTAATTTGGACGCGAAATTAGTGTGTCGATTTGGAATTCTAATTCGGGAAGAACGATCACCAAGAGCGCAAGGACGTCAATACGCTCAAAGGTGTAGTAAATCCTTGTTACTTGGCGGATCAGAGAGGCACGGCATCAAATCCTTTAACGAATGAAACATGCTCAAAATCAAGGGTGCCTAGTCCAAAATCATTCAAACATGCTCATGGATTAAGCAAAGAAATAGAACTCAATTCAATAAATTATCCAACAAATTCAGAATTCGATTCAACAACCTCACCAAGAGTGTAAACTACATTATTCCGTTACAATCCCGAGCCAAAAACGGTAAAACTACTCACTCATGACTTGTGTGGTGTGGGATGGCTTAAATCCAAGCTTCCTAGCCCCTCCCATGGTGAAAATAGTTGCTGGAACGTCAAATCAGGCGCGAAGCTCGAGGTAGAAGATGAAGATGGCGGCTAAAATCAGACAAAAACCTTAAGTAATCCGTCGTAGCGTCGAGACGCTAGGGCAGCGTCTCGACGCTGCGCCCTAAATAATCCGCGCGCGCAGTCGGGGTGGCTTCGAGACGCTCGCGCAACGTCGAGACGCTTGCGCGGCGTCGAGCGAGCGTCGAGACGCTGTCGCTCGACGCTTGCTCTCGGGTGGATTTTCAAATTAACGCCTCTGACTTCGGAGCGTCGAGACGCTCGCACAGCGTCGAGACGCTGTCGCTCGACGCTTGCTCTCGGGTTTTTCTTCAAATCAGCGCTTCAGACTTCGGAGCGTCGAGACGCTCTGGCAGCGTCGAGCTAGCGTCGCGACGCTCTCGCTCGACGCTAGCTCTCGGGTTTTTGCATGGAATTTCGCCTTCAATTTCCCCAAAGCGCCCAATCTTCATGCCTTTGCATCGTTTTTCCCCGGAAGTGTTCTTAGGCCTTTAAATTGCGATATTAAGCTCTGAAAAGCGCCGAAACGCTCCCGAGGGCGAATTACCGAGAACACCTGTAATAATCACATAAAAGCAAGATTAAGCCAATAATAATCGTGAATTAGGGACATAATTATAGCTCCAAAATGGAGCTATCACAAATCAAGGAAGATAAAGTTGAAGATCAAAGAGAAAACTTGTTTCACACAAGATGCTTAGTTGAAAAGAACCCATGTAGCTTGGTGATCGATAGTGGAAGTTGCACAAATGTGGTGAGTAGTTTTTTTGTAAAAAGACTTCAACTTGCGACCCATCCACATCCGAAACCATACAAACTTCATTGGTTGACAAACAAAGGAGAACATAAGGTGAACTCTCAAGCTCTTATTCCTTTTACTTTGGGAAGATATAAGGATGAAGTTCTTTGCGATGTTGTACCTATGCATGCGGGGGATATATTGTTAGGTCGACCTTGGCAATATGATAGAGAAGTTACATATAATGGGCTGCAGAACAAGTATAACTTTACTTTGAATGGAAAGAAGTTTACTTTACTTCCATTGTCTACATACGAAGTACATTGTGACCATTTGAAATTAGAGAAAAAAAGAATAGAATTCGAAGAAAAAGAGAGGAGAGAATAAAGTAAGTTCAAAGAGAGAGAGAAGAGTGACAAAAAAGAGAAAAGTGAGGGGAAAATGGTGAGTGAAAACCAAGAGAGAAAAAAGAGTGAATTTGAGGAAAAAAGAAAGTATGTGAGTTTGGTTATAAGAAAAGGGGAAGTGAGGAATGAGTTATTCACTCAAGAACCAATCTTTGTGCTTATGTGCAAAAGAATGTGTTTAGCAACTAACCCAAATTCTGATTGTGTTTTGCCAAGTGCTTTCAAGTCTCTTTTGCAGGATTTAATGATATGTTTCCACATGAGGATGCACAAATGGGTTTACCTCCTTTAAGAGGGATTGAACATCAAATTGACTTCATACCTTGGGCAACTCTTCCAAACATGGCTGCCTATAGGACAAACCCAACTGAGACTAAGGAGATCCAAAGGCAAGTCGAAGAACTCATGGATAAAGGCTATGTTAGAGAAAGCATGAGTCCTTGCTCGGTTCCGGTAATTTTGGTACCAAAGAAAGATGGCACATGGAGAATGTGTGTTGTTTGTCGTGCCATCAACAAGATAACGGTAAAGTATCGACATCCTATTCCTAGATTGGATGACATGTTAGATGAATTGCATGGTGCTTCTTTGTTTTCAAAAATAGATCTTAAAAGTGGTTATCATCAAATTCGAATGCAATTAGGAGATGAGTGGAAAACGACTTTCAAAACAAAGTTTGGACTTTATGAGTGGCTTGTTATGCCATTTGGCCTTACTAATGCACCAAGTACTTTTATGAGGTTAATGAACCATGTTTTGAGGGAATATATTGGAAAATTTGTTGTTGTCTATTTTGATGATATCCTTGTTCAAAAAGCTTGAATGGTCACATTTTGCATGTTAAGACAATTTTGCTTAAACTTAGAGAAGAAAAGCTTTATGCCAACTTCAAAAAGTGTATTTTTTGTCTAGACCAAGTCAATTTCCTAGGGTTTATTGTTGGGAAGGATGGAGTGCAAGTTGATGAAGAAAAGGTAAAGGCTATTCGAGAGTGGCCAACACCCACCAATGCAAATGAGGTAAGATCCTTTCATGGTTTGGCTAGTTTTTATAGGAGGTATATTAAAGATTTCAGTAGCATAGCCTCACCATTGAATGAACTTGTTAAAAAACATGTGAAATTTGAATGGAAAGAAAAACAAGAGAATGCATTCAATGAGCTAAAAGAAAAATTAACAAATGCACCTTGTCTTATTCTGCCTAACTTTGATAAATCTTTTGAGATTGAATGTGATGCAAGTGGGATAGGTATAGGAGTTGTTTTGATGCAGGAACAAAGGCCAATCATGTTCTTTAGTGAAAAGCTAAATGGAGCACAACTCAACTACCCGACTTATGACAAAGAGCTACATGCACTTGTGAGGGCTTTGCAAGTTTGGAAACATTACTTGTGGCCAAAGGAGTTTGTTATCCATACTGATCATGAAAGTTTGAAGCACCTCAAAAGCCAAACCAAGTTAAATAGGAGTGGTAGCGTTATTTTTGAACTATCGCCAATCATCGGGTTGTCGAGACTGCTGGAACCCCCACTCAACCAACTGCGAGGGTCCCGGCCCTCGACCAGAGGCGCAGCGGAAGAAAAACTTAAACAAAAGCCTAAAACCGGTTGAGGACCTTAAGCAATCAATAAGGAACGAACTAAGAATTGAAGAAACATTTCTAACACTTAGAAAAATTCTTTAATTCGAGTCCAACGGAAAAAACCCTCTCCACCGGTAAACCGACCGGTAAAAGTAAACCGAAAAAGTTGACCGGTAAAAGCCACCGGTAAAAATATCACCGGTATATATCACATATACACCGGTATATATTATACCGAGGAAATACCGACCGGTATATACCACCGGTATATATATATCACGGGTAAATAATATATATACCTCCGGTATATACCACCGGTATATATATCACCGGTATATATACCACCGGTATATATCACCGGTAAATACCCCACCGGTATATATACCACCGGTAAATTATATATATACCACCGGTATATATCCCACCGGTATATATACCACCGGTATATATCCCACCGGTATATATACCACCGGTAAATTATATATATACCACCGGTATATATCCCACCGGTATATATCCCACCGGTAAATTTACCACCGGTATATATGGTATACATACCACCGGTAAATTATATATACCACCGGTATATTTTCCAGTGAAGAGAAACCAAGAAAAAACACCGGTATATATCATATATACACCGGTATATATTGACAAAAATACCTTATTTTGACGTTCGTCTTCTCGTCTACCTCTGCACCTCTACAGCCCCCTCGATCTCTACCTCTCCTCCGGTCACGAACTCAGCACGAACAATCACGAGCACACGAGAACCACCGTTAGAGTAGTCCCAACTATTCTCAGGTGGAAATAGCGGAGTGGTGGGACTCCTTAAACTAAGGGGGTTAGTTTGAGGGTGGAGGAACAAGATGGAGCTTTTGGTTTGTGTTTAGTATTGTGTTAATATGAACTTGATGAACAATTCATCAAGAACATCAAGAACACAATACAATAAACCCTTTGAATTTCAACAACTTGAAACCCAAAAACAAGGGAAGAAGAATTAACAACTTAACTCTTCTTCAATATTTCCCAAAGAGTCACCTTGATTTTACAACAACCAAAGCTACAACTTCTCTTCTTCTTCAAGCTTCAACTATGGATATTCCTTCAACACTTGAAGATGCACAATCCAAATGCTTGAGAGAGGAAGTTCCCAACGTGAGAGAGAGAGAGAAGTGTGAAGTCTCAAACTTAGAGATTATCTCATCCAAGCCAAATCCATGTGTTAACTTCATTTGACTTGCTTCATGAGTAAGGAAAAGCAACATAGTGGAATAACACATGTTGAACATGCATTATGCCTATTAATGATAATAATAATAATGATAAATAATTATTATTTATTAAAATTAATAATAATTAAAACAATTTTAATTATTTAATTTATTATTAATATTAATATCAAATACTAATATAATAATAAAACTTCCACTATTGCCCGATTTTCAGAAAACCGACTTTTCCAAAATACGAATCAATATTCATATTTTTCTCCGGTCGAGTATTTAAATCACATTTAAATACAACTTCCTCCGATTATATATTTAAATCACATTTAAATATACAAACCCCTCGAATAAACCCTAATTCAGA
This sequence comes from Herpetospermum pedunculosum, assembly GCA_028017165.1. NCBI lineage: Eukaryota > Viridiplantae > Streptophyta > Magnoliopsida > Cucurbitales > Cucurbitaceae > Herpetospermum > Herpetospermum pedunculosum. The sequence goes on along the minus strand of CM051524.1, from coordinate 45,436,313 downwards.
TTTCTCCGAATACAACCCTATAGCACTGCTATACCGCTTTATCCGAGCTAGCTAGGAGAACCTAAAGGACCTACAGATCATGAGCTTCAACGATACGAGATTATTCGGTCAAAACTCTTTTGACCCGAATCGATCAACATTCGTTAACCCCCGGAGACTCCACTAAAGTCCAAGGGCTGCACTCTCCTCACTGTAGATATATTGTGTCCTCTTGATATAACCGTCATTGGTAAGTCGATCCTTCACAGGTTGACCGTAATCACAGCTGGGTCGTATAAACCGTTTAACCCCTGCATTACATCTTGTTCCTTAAGTACCACTGACACCTCTAATGAACAATAGATCTTTGGTCCAACCAAGAGATCAATATAACACTCTCATCACATGAGAGTGTGAGCTCACATTGTTCAAGCCCTGGAGTCAGCTATTAAGGGAACAACCTATCTACTAACCCTGAAGAGCAGGTTAGGAGTGAATTCCAATCTTGCTACACTATGTCCCCAGCTACTTATTCGGCTTTATCCCCAAGTTGGTAGGCTTATTGAGCGGGCGTTCCGCCACTCTCACCCGTACAAGTCAAAGGATACTTCTGAATAAGCAGGAGTTCATAGCAAGGTCAGGATTAAGAACGAGTTACCTAGGCCATCAATCTGTATAAGTCAGTCTCGATCAGTAAACGGTGTTATAAAGAGAAAGTGACTTAATACGCGGTTCGATCTTGTGTAAACTCTTTACACAGGACGCCCTCACTTCTCACATCTTCATGTGGAACGATTCGGATCATATCGTTCTGTACAATACAAAGTGAGCCGCATCCAATAGTGTTACCAGGATAAGGTACCCAGCCTTATCCATATACTATAGATCATTTTGGCAGTATACTTGAACCTGATCCACAATCATGTCATACATGAGGTTCAAATACTCAAACAATGCCAAGGGTGTTGGTTATTGGTATAGGATAAAACATGTTTCACTTTAATCCAGTAAACTCCTTTACTGAATTAAAACTTAATAACTCTTTATTACTAAATAAATTATTTACAAACATAACAGTTTACAAACCACGAGTTTTAGGACATAAAACCCAACAAACTCCCACTTGGACTAAAACGTCTGTGGTGTACATGTTGGTGGAGAAAACGAAATATCTCATATTTCTAGTTTACTCCCACTATCCTTTTTGAATAATTTGGAGCCCTAAACACTTTAGGTATTTCTCAAACACTTTAGCCATGAGAAACAAAGTAAACAAAACAACATGTAGTGCTGTGAGGAACCCATGTGACTATCACATCCTCTCAGAGCGCTAAACTTTGAGTTTAATTCATAAACTTTTTGCTACTTCACAAGCTGCAAGAAAGCTTAGCTATCACATGAGAAAACAACAATACAACTCTTGTAATCTATTACTCCTTGACAAAACTTTAACCACATTACTTTTGACAGCTCCCACTAGCCATATGTTCTTACGATTCAGATTAACCCGAATCCTTAGAACCAACGGAGCTAATCTAAGCTTATCAAAGAAATGACTCCTTCATCATTCACAATGATTAGGAGTGAAACTATGGGTATTTATTATGAAAGCTATTACATTTATCAAATACTTGTCCAACAATATTTATCAATGTAATGTTCAAAACCATAAGATTTGATTCGAAAAACAAACCTTATAATTTAAGATTTAGATACTAAATTCAATTCATAAAAGAAATGAATAAGACTGCAAACGATTTGCTCTGAATCTTAAATAATGAATCTTGCTGGTTAAGACTAATAGATACTCTATCAAGATAGCTAATCTTGATTTCCATTTTCCTTATCCTATCAAATAGAACAGGACAATGGACACGAGTGTTCTATATAACTTATATCTGACAACAAGAGAAGAAGTTAATACATAATTAACTCATTCTCTTCGGGACAGTCCCTTTGTCAGAAAGTCAAGCCTTAGAGGTTTTCACCTCATAGACTAGGTCTTTAAACCCCTTGAAGATTCATGGTTTTGAGTTACTGGTTCTTGTTTATGAATTTACCATTATCAACAAGTTTGATAACTAGAGTCATAACACAAGCCAATATAGTGGTCTAGATTAACTCATAAACCTCCCACTACATATAGGCTTTCTCAACGGTTGAGAAGAACCAGCTAAACTAACAACCTTTGTTAATTTAAATTTTTGCTTTCAATATAAAACAAGATAAATCTTAACACTTTAGTTGTTTACCAAGTTTTAATAGAACACTACTAGTATATATCTTTTGCAAAATGAACTCTTCATTTAATAAATAAAAGATACTATATACAATAAAAGTGTTCACAATAAACTTGAGTTCTATAGATAATAATTACAACAGTTGAAATTATTTCTATACAGACAACTAAACTATCAGCAAGCTCCCACTGTAGAAACTGCGAAGACATCTTCATAAGTCATCTTCGTCAAGAAATAGGCAGACAGGAACTAGTTTCCTGAAAAAGAATAACAAACATGATTAGTGGTTCCTGAATCAACATTCAGATATGACAATCAAAATCCACAACACATGTTTAGACAAAAGATAAATCATATTTACCTTGTCGTTCATTCTCTTGCCTTTTTCTCAGCAAGGTATTTGGGGCAGTTCCGTTTCCAATGCTCTTCTTCACCACAATGAAAACACTTTCCACTGTGTGAAGCTTTTACCTTGCCAACAGCTGGGGTTTTGCCCTTCCTGGCACTTCTCTTCTTCTTGTGAATAATCTTATTACTCACAGTAAGAGGCTCTGATTTAGTCCCAGACCCAGACCCTTTCTGGAATTTCATTGAAGTGGTAACATTTACCTCCTTCTCCTTTCCTTTAGAGGTATGCAGGGACTGATATACCTGAAGCTCGTTCAGAAGAGACGTCAGATTGTATTCTATCTTGTTCATGACCATATTGGCCCTGAAGTGCAGGAAACTCTTCGGAAGAGATTCCAAGATAAAACCAACCTGACCTTGTTCGTCAACGGTTGCTCCATTAACTTCTGCAGTATTGAAGTACACCATCATGTTAAGGACATGCTCCCTAACAGAGGTTCCTTCAACCATACGGCAGTTGAAAATGTGTTTGAGGGCTTCATACCTAAGAGATGAGGAAGGTTTTCCAAACATCTCTTGTAATGAAGCCATGATTTCCTTAGCGGAAACCATCCCCTCATGCTTCCTAGACAAGACATCAGATATGCTTGCCAGGAGGTAGACTCGAGCTTTATCATTAGCCCGAATCCAACCGTCGTATGCTTCACGAACAGTTCGTGAGGCATTTGAACCATGAACCGGAGGACACTCCTCCGTCAAGACGAATCTCAGGTTGTCAAGAACCAAAACCGCATTAAGGTTCGACTTCCATGACCCAAAATTTTCTCCGGTTAATTTGTCGTGTGACAGCAACTGTATGAACGAACTCGACATGCTGTAAAGGAATGTAAATCTATTAGTGAAACGGTTTTAACCTATTTGAACCAATTAAAAACTTTAGCAGTAAATAAAGTACCCAAACTCTTTATTTACTAACAACGATACTTTAGTAGGTCAGAATGGTCGCTACCGAATGGTAGTCGAGCACTCCTTTACTAAACCAAGACATTCTTGACTAAATGCTAACTCCGGAATAACTCTTATTCCCATAGCATCTTAGTTATCGTTTTTGGTCTGGATTTACTAACTCCTTAGCAAATCCCGTAAGTGTGACCCTCCATTTTTAGAATGCACAGAACGGCCCCAACATAGCAACCGAATGGAATGTCAGTGTTGGGAATGGCCCTGTGTTTCACTATCCATAAATGGTGACTGAGGTGTTCGATCTCCCATGCCCCGCCCTCCGACTGGATCGGTACCACTCTTGGGCACCTAGCAGGCGAAACATGGGAATCTCACGGTTCAATCCAATGGAGGAGACCGTAGGATGTACTGACGTACTTCCTTCTCCCACTTACTATAGATACTTACTCCATTCACCTTGCTATTGAAAGTTGCAAATACCATCCGAATGGGGTTGCCACATTAGCAACACGAGGCCGAGCAAAATTTTCACGTTTGTGAACTTCACGGAGTGCGTAGCAGGAGAGGGATATATCATATATTCCTTCTCAACACATCTACTAAGCATCGTGGACGGTTTTAAGGGTAAACTACTCAGGTTTTATCCGGCTAAGAAAATAAAACCTTAAGTCTAGGCAAACTATTTACCTGAGATGTCTAGGTTATAAACACTTTTATTAACCTCACACCTCTCACGCACGCTCATAAAGCTGGGTTAACTTTACTCAAGTACCGGATCGTTCCCAGGTAGGAGGCGTTCCGTAAACCGTCAACTTAAATACCTCCAACCTCGAACAGAATTTCACCGGGTGAGTTTCTCATAACCTTAGCATTTACGAGATAACGACCTATTCATCTAATGAACCAGACGTCTCATTTAACCCTAAATGAACATGCTTTTCTTTGTTATAGATTTTAAAAGTCTATCAAATTTTACAACGCTTTGCAAAACTTAGACTTTCTACAACAACTCTACATGCTTCTCAAACATGCAACACTAAGGCATGGCGAATTGAATATTTAACTTCATAATTAATATAACACTTACATCAATTATGCTCTTAAACATACAATTCCCTAATTCATAACCAATATAACACTTATATTGAATCTCATGAATTAAGCATGCATCCTATACATTATAACACTTATAACATACATAATGCATGCAACATGCTTCCTAAGGTGGGATTTGAAATCTATATGGCATACTTTATGCACAAGCAAGGGCATTAATTTAAACCATACATCTAATGCATCCTATAAATTAATCACACTAAAGAAATTCTGTTTATGGCATCAAGCAAGCAATGCGAATTATTACAAGCTTGTCAAAACCCCAAGCTAGGTCTTGAAGCACAACGAACTCTTCGAGCAACTCCAAGCACCTCGGCTTCTTGGCTCCGCAACAACCCTAGACTCTAAGACTAAACGAATTACAGACTCCAAGCCACACAATAAGCCTTATTTAACAAGCCAAGGCTATTACATACCAAAGGTAAAAACAAGGAAAGTAAACAATGCCATAAACCAAAATGCTTCAGCCACCCAAGCAAGAAATCAAAACAACCCACCTAGGACTCAATTTGTGCAAAAATGAGAGCTTAAAGCATGCTCTGATACCAATTGCTGGAACCCCCACTCAACCAACTGCGAGGGTCCCGACCCTCGACCAGAGGCGCAGCGGAAGAAAAACTTAAACAAAAGCCTAAAACTGGTTGAGGACCTTAAGCAATCAATAAGGAACGAACTAAGAATTGAAGAAACATTTCTAACACTTAGAAAAATTCTTTAATTCGAGTCCAACGGAAAAAACCCTCTCCACCGGTAAACCGACCGGTAAAAGTCAACCGAAAAAGTTGACCGGTAAAAGCCACCGGTAAAAATATCACCGGTATATATCACATATACACCGGTATATATTATACCGAGGAAATACCGACCGGTATATACCACCGGTATATATATATCACGGGTAAATAATATATATACCTCCGGTATATACCACCGGTATATATACCACCGGTATATATCACCGGTAAATACCCCACCGGTATATATACCACCGGTAAATTATATATATACCACCGGTATATATACCACCGGTAAATTATATATATACCACCGGTATATATCCCACCGGTATATATCCCACCGGTAAATTTACCACCGGTATATATACCACCGGTATATATACCACCGGTAAATTATATATACCACCGGTATATTTTCCAGTGAAGAGAAACCAAGAAAAAACACCGGTATATATCATATATACACCGGTATATATTGACAAAAATACCTTATTTTGACGTTCGTCTTCTCGTCTACCTCTGCACCTCTACAGCCCCCTCGATCTCTACCTCTCCTCCGGTCACGAACTCAGCACGAACAATCACGAGCACACGAGGACCACCCTTAGAGTAGTCCCAACTATTCTCAGGTGGAAATAGCGGAGTGGTGGGACTCCTTAAACTAAGGGGGTTAGTTTGAGGGTGGAGGAACAAGATGGAGCTTTTGGTTTGTGTTTAGTATTGTGTTAATATGAACTTGATGAACAATTCATCAAGAACATCAAGAACACAATACAATAAACCCTTTGAATTTCAACAACTTGAAACCCAAAAACAAGGGAAGAAGAATTAACAACTTAACTCTTCTTCAATCTTTCCCAAAGAGTCACCTTGATTTTACAACAACCAAACTACAACTTCTCTTCTTCTTCAAGCTTCAACTATGGATATTTCTTCAACACTTGAAGATGCACAATCCAAATGCTTGAGAGAGGAAGTTCCCAACGTGAGAGAGAGAGAAGTGTGAAGTCTCAAACTTAGAGATTATCTCATCCAAGCCAAATCCATGTGTTAACTTCATTTGACTTGCTTCATGAGTAAGGAAAAGCAACATAGTGGAATAACACATGTTGAACATGCATTATGCCTATTAATGATAATAATAATAATTATAAATAATTATTATTTATTAAAATTAATAATAATTAAAACAATTTTAATTATTTAATTTATTATTAATATTAATATCAAATACTAATATAATAATAAAACTTCCACTATTGCCCGATTTTCAGAAAACTGACTTTTCCAAAATACGAATCAATATTCATATTTTTCTCCGGTCGAGTATTTAAATCACATTTAAATACAACTTCCTCCGATTATATATTTAAATCACATTTAAATATACAAACCCCTCGAACAAACCCTAATTCAGATTTCTCCGAATACAACCCTATAGCACTGCTATACCGCTTTATCCGAGCTAGCCAGGAGAACCTAAAGGACCTACAGATCATGAGCTTCAACGATACGAGATCATTCGGTCAAAACTCTTTTGACCCGAATCGATCAACATTCGTTAACCCCCGGAGACTCCACTAAAGTCCAAGGGCTGCACTCTCCTCACTGTAGATATATTGTGTCCTCTTGATATAACCGTCATTCGTAAGTCGATCCTTCACAGGTTGTCTGTAATCACAGTTGGGTCGTATAAACCGTTTAACCCCTGCATTACATCTTGTTCCTTAAGTACCACTGACACCTCTAATGAACAATAGATCTTTGGTCCAACCAAGAGATCAATATAACTCTCTCATCACATGAGAGTGTGAGCTCACATTGTTCAAGCCCTGGAGTCAGCTATTAAGGGAACAACCTATCTACTAACCCTAAAGAGCGGGTTAGGAGTGAATTCCAATCTTGCTACACTATGTCCCCAGCTACTTATTCGGCTTTATCCCCAAGTTGGTAGGCTTATTGAGCGGGCGTTCCGCCACTCTCACCCGTACAAGTCAAAGGATACTTCCGAATAAGCAGGAGTTCATAGCAAGCTCAGGATTAAGAACGAGTTACCTAGGCCATCAATCTGTATAAGTCAGTCTCGATCAGTAAACGGTGTTATAAAGAGAAAGTGACTTAATACGCGGTTCGATCTTGTGTAAACTCTTTACACAGGACGCCCTCACTTCTCACATCTTCATGTGGAACGATTCGGATCATATCGTTCTGTACAATACAAAGTGAGCCGCATCCAATAGTGTTACCAGCATAAGGTACCCAGCCTTATCCATATACTATAGATCATTTTGGCAGTATACTTGAACCTGATCCACAATCATGTCATACATGAGGTTCAAATACTCAAACAATGCCAAGGGTGTTGGTTATTGGTATAGGATAAAACATGTTTCACTTTAATCCAGTAAACTCCTTTACTGAATTAAAACTTAATAACTCTTTATTACTAAATAGATTATTTACAAACATAACAGTTTACAAACCACGAGTTTTAGACATAAAACCCAACAGAGACCCGCCAAAATGAATTTATATTTTGCCCGAATTCACTAAACTATTAGTAGAGTAGCGGCAACGGGGTCGATCCACAGGGAATTAAGGTAACTTGACTTAATCTTAATTCAATTTGCAAACTAATAAAATAAATGAAATATGGGGGATTTGTTGGGTTTTAATTAACTTAGAAGGAACAATGTGAACGATGAGAATTCAACTAACGGAGTTTTCGACTCGGGACGATCGAGAATAAATTTAGCATGCCTCTTGGATCATAGGTTGACAAGTACCATGGTTAGACAATTTAACAAATACACAGCTCGTCTAAAATTAATAAATTAACTCAGACATGCTCCATGGAAATTGATTAGACATAATTAAGCATGCTAATCAAGCATATCGATCGGACATTGGCGGCCAACGCTCTCCCAAGACCGATCGATAGAAACGAGCTAACCGTGACAACTATCTAATTTGGATGCGAAATGTCGATTTGGAATTCTAATTCGGGAAGAACGATCACCAAGAGCGCAAGGACGCCAATACGCTCAAGGTGCCGTAAATCCTTGTTACTTGGCGGTTTAGAGAGGCACGACATCAAAACCTTTAACAATCAAACATGCTCAAAATCAAGGGTGCCTAGTCCTAAATCATTCAAACATGTTTATGGAATAAGCAAAGAATTAGAAATAAATTCAATAAGTCATTCAACCAATTCAGAATTTCAATCCTACAACCTCACCAAGAGTACAAACTACATTTCCCCAATACAATCCCGAGCCAAAAACGGTAAAACTACTCACTCATAACTTGTGTGGTGTGGGATGGCTTCAAATCTAGCTTCCTAGCCCCTCCCATGGTGAAAAACAGCTGCTGGAACGTCAAATCAAGCGCGGAGCTCGAGGTAGAAGATGAAGATGGCGGCTAAAATCGGATAAAAACTTTAAGTAATTCGTCGTAGCGTCGAGACGCTAGGGCAGCGTCTCGACGCTGCGCCCTAAATAATCCGCGCGCGCAGTCGGGGTGGCGTCGAGACGCTCGCGCAGCATCGGAACGCTTGCGCGGTGTTACGTCTCCAAAAGTGCTTATTTTAGGACTTGTTTGTGATAGAAAAACGTGCATTGCTAAGTATTTGTGATAGGGTTTAGCTTAAATCTATGCTTATATATACAAATTAGGAGAATGAAGCTAAATTAGAGCTTGTATGCAAAAGGAAAGAAAAAGAATGCAAAACGAAGTTAAAGGAATGAAAATTGTGCATTGCGGAGGCATTGCGGAAACATTGCTAAAACAACAATGTTTTAAGTGAAATCCGTAAGTTGGCTAACCTTTTTCTGTTGAGATCCGATATTTCAGGGATTCGTTCTTTCTCCTCCATCCATGTTGAAGTACGACGTTGAGAATGGACGGTTCTCCTTGGCCCAATCGCACCTGCAGAATACTATAAAAGGAGGTCAAAGAGGAGGGTTTCATCATCATCCGAAAGCGTAGAAGTCTCTTCGCAGCTCAATTTCTCTCCTATTTTTCTCTTCCGTCTGTTGGGTTGGAAAGCTCAGCTGCTGGAGTCGACAATCTGATAGGAAGGAGAGAAGATTCGTCTTCTCTTCTGATTGGATTCATCCACGCAAGGCTTGCCTTTCTCTCCCTTCAGCCGAGGCATCTGTGTCGAAGCGAATACGCATAGCTTACTGTTTTCTGTTGTAGTTTCTTATTTTCAGCACAGTTTGTTGTTATTTCTTTTACATTAGTTAAGCCATCTTATTTCGTTGCTTTCTGTCTTTATGTTAGTGATTTTAAGTCTTCATTTATTCATTCAAACAATTGATTAATCAAAGCACAATTCATCATTTCACACTTTGTCTTTACCTTCGCTGTCTACTGTTTTGCCTCTGTGTTTTGTCTTTAATTCTCTTCTAAGCATGTCTATCTCATCTATTAATTATGTTCTCTCTACATCCATGAGTAACTAAGTCACATAGGGGCATGCTAATGACAATACTATAGGCTAAAATACGTGAACCAAGCATGTAGGATAGCTCTCGAATGCATTGATTGTATGTAAGCTTCATACCACGGGCAATTTCGATTGGCCATCCATTTTGTCCAAAGAACTCCTAACCTCTGGAAGGAGTAAGAGTTCAGAGTCATACACTCATGCTAGCCTTTCAAGGTAGCCAGAAAATGACCTAGGAATAGGCATTTTCCCAGTACAAACCATAACTTACTGTTTTAACAAGATGCTTAAGACCTTACTTGGACATGAGTAAACTAAAGAATCTAATGCATGAAATCGGAAGATACATGAGAATGAGTTAGTTTGATGTATAGTGAGTTGATCCAATGCTTGAGAATCGTATGAAAAAGCCTATAGGATAGTCGTTGGTAGCCCTCGTTTCTCCATTTTACACACTTTCGCTGTTAGTAACATTGCGGTAAAATTGTTGTTCTCGCAATTCTATTAAGTTAAAAATTCTGTTTAGCCATTTTTCTTTTCGTTTCTTAATCTCTTCTCTTTACATTTGAGTTTATCATTGACTTGCACTTGTTTATGTTGCTATCCTTTATACATTCATTAGTAATTAGGCAATTAAAAACCAAATTTACCCCATCAAATCCACTCATTCTTACTTAACAACACACTTCGCGAGTAACTAGTAATAAGTCTCTGTGGGAAAACGAATGAAAAAATACTTACTACTTGCTATAAGATCATGTATGCTTGCATGTTCTGAGTGCTCTCTTCCTGCATATTCTTTTTAAACATTGAGCACGCAACACGCGGCGTCGAGCGAGCGTCGAGACGCTGTCGCTCGACGCTTGCTCTCGGGTGGATTTTCAAATTATTGCCTCTGACTTCGGAGCGTCGAGACGCTTGTGTGGCGTCGAGCGAGCGTCGAGACGATGTCGCTCGACGCTTGCTCTCGGGTTTTTCTTTAAATCAGCGCTTCCTACTTCGGAGCGTCGAGACGGTCTGGCAGCGTCTCGACGCAGGGGCAGCGTCGAGCTAGCGTCGCGACGCTGTCGCTCAACGCTAGCTCTCGGGTTTTTGCATGGAATTTCGCCTTCAATTTCCCCAAAGCGCCCAATCTTCATGCGTTTGCATGGTTTTTCCCCGGAAGTGTTCTTAAGCCTTTAAATTGCGATATTAAGCTCCGAAAAGCGCCGAAACGCTCCCGAGGGCGAATTACCGAGAACACCTGCAATAATCACATAAAAGCAAGATTAAGCCAATATTAATCGTGAATTAGGGACATAATTATAGGTCCAAAATGGAGCTATCAAACACCCCCAACTTAATTCTTGCTAGTCCTCGAGCAAGGTGGAATTCTGATTAATCAAAATAAAACGAGAATGCATGCTAGGGACTCGGTTCTCAGTACTGGAAGCGACAGGGCATACGCATTTGAAAAGAAACAGCTGCATGCATGTATTCGTTAAGAACAATTCAAAAAATTTAAAGATGCTTCCCTATTTATGCTTCGGTCCTAGCTCTCGATCTTAGATTTCCAAAGGCTTAGAACAACTCTACCCATCCTAAAATTTCGCCTTCCCTCTACTTATGGCTAAACAGAACAGTCTAAGGGCAATTCATCGTCTAAGCAAGTAACAGATCGCAAGGCATCTTTTCTCTCTTTTTCTATGATCTCTGTGAGCGCCTAACATGTCAATTTTACTTTCGTTTCAGCTTGCCTGCAATTTCATTGCACAGTGCATCTGACTACGGGCAAAATTCACATTTTTAAGGACTAGCGTTCACTTCTTTGTGCTTCCTTTTCATGCAGTGGCGACCATGGGTTACACGACCGCCCCTGGTTACTAAGGCAACTCAAGAAGGAGGAACACCTCCGGAGATTACTTTTTCCTTTTTATAAAATATGCATTCCTTTTCTTTAGCCTAAAAATCATGTTAAAATTTTAAGCGCACGGATTACAAACAAGAGCGAATCTTAGCCCATCCTAAGGTTGCCTTTCGAAGTGACAACGAATTTCAAAACAAATAGAGCTACCCTAAACCCATAGATCCAAGATAGAGTGCTAACATGCGAAGCTTAAGCAGGGAAATATTTTGAAAAAAATTCCAAAATGGCCTTAACAAATGCAATCATGCTGAATTTCACGACAAACACATACGAAGACCTTAGCAGTACATCACAGAATTTCATAGTCAGACTAGCATGCTTTCACCATAACTCAACAAGTTAATCAGGATTCCACAACAAAGCTCGACAATCACTATAAGGTACAACCCACCACCCCCAACTTTAAAAATGGACAATGTCCTCATTGGACTATAACAGCACAGTCAAAATTTTAAGGAAAGAAAACCTTCCCTGAATTGTGACTTGGAGGGTTGGAGAGCGCGCTTAAACTTTAGCCAATAAACCGCAAGGACGAGCCATTGTTTCACCTGAAAATTCACAACATCAGAGTAGGAACCTAAGCTAATCCTAAAGACAGTAAAATAAACAAAAAGCATGTACAGTTCAAGCTCGGGTGCCTCCGAGTAGCGCAAATTTTTAGAGTCGATTGCTCAACTTTACCAAAACTCATTTCATCCTTTCTCATAGTCAGGCTCTTTCAAGTAGGCATGGTCGTCGAAATCCTCTGACATCCCCTCATGAAAGATCTTCAATCGCTGGCCATTCACTGTGTATTCTTTCTCTGTATCCAGGCTTTGGATCTTGACTGCACCATAGTGATGGACATCAGTTATAATGAAAGGACCAAGCCACCGGGAACGAAGTTTACCTGGCATGAACTTCAGGCGGGAGTTGAACAAGAGGACCTTCTGACCAACTTCGAAGTGTTTTCTGACGACTCGTCTGTCGTGGAACATCTTGGTCTTTTCTTTGTAGGTCTTCGAGTTCTCATATGCATCCAAGCGAAGCTCCTCTAGTTCTTGCAATTTGAGGAGTCTTTCTTAGCCCGCCAAGTCAAAGTCCATGTTACACTTCTTCACGGCCCAGTAAGCTTTGTGTTCGATCTCCACGGGGAGATGACAGGCTTTACCAAAAACCATCCGGTAGGGAGACATCCCTATGGGGGTTTTGTAAGCCGTACGGTAAGCCCACAAAGCGTCGTCCAGCCTGAGGCTCCAATCCTTCCTTCCTGGACTTACTATTTTCTCGAGGATGCTCTTCACCTCTCGATTGGAGACTTCTGCTTGGCCATTGGTTTGAGGATGGTACGGGGTAGAGATTTTATGATTTACCCCATACTTCCTCATCAAGGCCTGGATCGTCTTGTTGCAGAAGTGGCTCCCCTGGTCGCTTATGATGGCTCGTGGAACTCCATACCTGCTAAAAATATTGGATTTGACAAAACTGGAAACAACATTAGCAGTATCAACTTTGGTGGCCTTAGCCTCCACCCACTTAGACACGTAGTCCACAGCCAACAGAATATAGACAAAACCAAATGAAGGGGGAAAGGGTCCCATAAAGTCCATACCCCAAACCTAAAAAATTTCACAAGTTAAAATGGGGTTTTTGAGCATTTCATTCCTACTAGTGATAGACCCTTTTCTCTGACACTGATCACAAGATTTGCAAAATTCATAGCAGTCCTTAAACAGTGATGGCCAGAAAAACCCACAATCTAAAATTTTTCTCGCAGTCCTATTTTGCCCAAAGTGTCCCCACATGCAAATTCATGGCAAAAAGTAAGTATGGACCTATGTTCAGATTTAGGGACACACTTCCTAATTACTTGGTCAGCGCAAAATTTCCATAAAACGGGCTCTTCCCAAATGTAAGTTTTGGCTTCGCTTTTCACCTTAGCTCTTTGGTTATATGAAAAGTCGAGTGGGAACGTACCTGTGACCAAGTAATTGACGATGTCGGCGTACCATGGTGTCTCCACACTTACCTGGAAGAGAACTTCATCAGGGAACTCATCATTCAGAGGCAAGTCATCCTCATTACGCACAATGCGGCTCAAGTGGTCGGCAACGGTATTTTCTGATCCTTTTCTGTCCTGGACCGAGACGTCGAACTCCTAGAGTAGCAATACCCATCTGAGCAGTCTAGGCTTCGAGTCCTTCTTGTTCATCAAATAACGAGCTGCTGCATGATAAGAAAAAACAATTACTTTAGATCCAAGAATATACGGCCGAAATTTATCTAGAGCGAAAACAATGGAAAGCAGCTCCTTCTCTATTGTTGTGTAACCGATTTGCGCGGAGTTGAGCGTCCTGGAGGCATAATAGATCACATGGCTGTTCTTGTCTATCCTCTGGCCTAGCACAGCGCCCACGACATAATTGCTTGCATCGCACATGATCTCGAAAGGAGTCCCCCACTGCGGTGGATGGATGATGGGTGCGTTGGTCAAACACTTTTTCAGAACGTCGAAGGCGAGCTTGCACTGCTTGTCAAAGCAGAATGGGACATCCTTTTTCAGCAAACTTGTCATCGGAGTCACTATCTTCGAGAAGTCCTTTATGAACCTGCGGTAAAAACCTGCGTGACCAAGAAAAGAACGCACTTCCCGAAGATTCGTGAGGTAAGGTAAATCAGATATAACATCAATTTTTGCTTTATCAACCTCTATCCCCTTAGCCGACACAACGTGACCTAAGACTATGCCCTGACTGGCCATGAAATGACACTTTTCAAAATTTAAAACAAGATTAGTTTCGATGCATCTTTCCATGACTCTAGACAAGTTAAACAGGCAATCCTCAAATGAACTTCCATATACAGTGAAATCATCCATAAAGACTTCGATGCATTTTTCTACGAATTCAGTAAATATGCTCATCATGCATCGCTGAAAAGTCCCTGGAGCATTACAAAGCCCAAAGGGCATTCTCCTATATGCGTAAGTTCCGAATGGACAGGTAAAAGTAGTCTTTTCTTGGTCTTCCTGGGCTATGGGAATTTGATAAAACCCAGAAAAACCGTCTAGAAAACAGAAGACTGGCTTCCCAGCTAAACGCTCCACCATTTGATCTATGAAGGGAATAGGAAAGTGGTCCTTCTTAGTCACATCATTCAGTTTTCTAAAATCTATACACATCCTCCATCCATTTTGCACTCTCTTAGGTACTAACTCCCCCTTATCATTCCTAATAACAGTTATGCCCGTCTTTTTAGGTACAACATGAATAGGGCTAACCCACTGGCTATCAGAAATGGGAAAGATAATACCTGCATCCAGGAGTTTGTGTATCTCAGACAACACTACCTCTTTCATTGCTGGGTTCAGTCTCCGCTGAGGCTCTCGGGATGGCTTTGCTCCCTCATCCAGCCGAATCTTGTGCATGCATAGCACTGGACTCAACCCGTGCAAGTCCGCCAATGTCCATCCTATGGCTCTTTTGTTCTTCTTCAAAACTTCAACCAACTCTCCTTCTTGCTCCGATGTAAGCTCCTAGGAGATAATTACCGGGAGTGTCTCCACCTCACCCAAGTATACATACTTGAGATGACCCGGCAACTCCTTTAATTCCAACTTGGGAGCCTGCAAAAGATATGGTAATATTTTATGATGGAGCGCATGTAGCGCAGCGGAAGCGAGACGGATCATTGGCACTCTAATTTCATCAATTTAGCTAAATAAGAAACATGCACAAAGCTTTGAAATAAAAGGAATTAGAACACATACCTCTTGTAGTTCTAAAGACTTCTCTTCCAATGCTCGAATCTCCTCACGAACCCTTCGAAACTTCCCTCGAACTCCTCGAGAACCACCTCCTGTAGTCCCGCTATCCTCGGGCCGAGCAACGGAGTGGTGGGACTCCTTTATGAAAGAAAAAGTTTGGAAGAAGAAGATGGGAAGATGAAAGTGATGAGGATTTTGTGAGAAGAAGTCTAACACTTAGCTTTCTAATTTCTCAAGTAACATGAACTCTTCATGCTCATCCAACATTCAAACTCTTTGAAAATTCATCAACCTCAAACCATTTGAACTTCATCCAATTTATAGGCAATTCACATGCAACAAAGTCTTTGCTTAGCATGACACCTCAAATTGGATGGATTAGTCTTCAACCAAGTGTTCCAAAATTGATGAGTTTATATGCATGTTGTTGGTGATTCACAATCCACTTCACAACTTGGATAAACCCACTCAACTTGGATAAATCCACTCAACATGGATAATTCCACTTTGACTTATAATCACACTTGTAATATTTTGTCATTTTAAAATTAATTCATAATTAATTTTAATAAGCAAAATAAATTATAATTAATTAAACTTTTTAATTAATTAATATTATTATTTAATTCAATATCAAATATTAATTAAATAATAAGACTAATCTCGGTTTCTTAAACCGAATCATCACACATGAATCCCTATTCATGTTTTACACCGATCCCATATTTAAATCATATTTAAATATGTCCATCATTCTTCCAAAACCGAATTTCAATAAATTCAAATTCTTTTTCTCTCATATTGTTACACGGCTTAATCCGAGCTAGCCAAGAGAACCTAAAGAACCTACAGATCATGAGCTCCAACGATACGAGATTAACCGGTCAAACTCTTTAACCAAGCTAACCAACATTCGTTAACCCCCGGAGACTCCACTAAAGTCCAAGGGTTGCACTCTCCTCACCGTAGATATATTTCTGTCCTCTTGATATAACCATCATCAGTAAGTCGATCCTTCACAGGTCGTTCGTAATTACAGCTTGGTCAAAATAACCGTTTTACCCCCGTAATTACATTTTGTTCCTTAAGTCCCACTGATCCTCTAATGAACTATTGGTTTGTGGTCCAACCACCAAACCGATTGGTATGTGATCTCATCACTATACCAAGTCCCTCTCGGGCCAATGAGAGGGTGGGATCCCTAGTTCAAGACCCGGAGTCAGCACTTAAGGGAACAACCTCTCTACTAATCCCTCAGAGCGGGTAGGAGTGAATTCCATCTCGCAAGACTATGTTCCCAGCTACCTACCCGGTCTTATCCCCAAGATGGTAGGCTTATTGAGTCGGCGATCTCGGGCCACTCTCACCCATACAAGTCAAAGGATAAGCCCGAATAAACAGGAGTTCATAGCGTGCTCAGGATTCAGATCAAGTTACCTAGGTTATCATATGAAAAAGTCGGTCTTTATAGTAAACGGAGTTATAAAGAAAGAGCGACTTGTTTCGCGGTTCAGTCTTATGCAAACTCATTGCATAGGACGCCCCCACTCACATGTCTCCACATGAACGATTTCGGATCACATCGTTTGTACTATACAAAGTGGGCCGCATCCAATAGTGTCCCTAGGATAAGGTACCCAGCCTTATCCCTATACTATAGACCATTCTGGCTTTTACTTGAACTTGATCCACAATCATGTCATACATGAAGTTCAAGTATACAACCTATAGCCATGGGTTCTTTGTTTATTGGAGTTAGGTTAAAAGTAAAAACAATTCATTTTATTCAATAACAACTTTACTGAATAAATCTCAATAACAACTTTATTGCAAAATAGAATATACATTCAGTTTACAAACCACGAGTTTTAGGACATAAAACCCAACATTTTAGTTGGCTTTTCACATGTCTCTAAAGCAAAAGTAGTTTGTTCAGATGAGTCAGACAATATGGGAACACTACTTTCACTTTCTACAACAATATCAGTAAAAACGAATGGGTCATCCCCATCAACAACAGTCATGCATTCTTCTTGTTCTAAAGTATCTATAAGATCGATTTTACAGACAGAATGCACATCAGCACGTTGTTTCATGGCATCAAATACATTAAATTCGAACACATCCCCTTCATACTCAACAGACAAGGTACCATCATGCACATTAATTTTTGTCTTAGCGGTTTTCATGAATGGTCTACCTAGTAAAACTGAAGTAGTGGATGTGTTTTCTTCCATATTTATCACATAAAAATCAGCGGGGAAGATCAAATCCTTAACTTTAACCAACACATCCTCAATCATCCCTAGGGGATGAATAGAAGACCTATTAGCTAACTGGATAATTAAACTAGTTTCATGCATACCTTCTAAACCGAGACTCTTGTAGACTGAGTATGGCATAACGTTAATTGAGGCTCCTAAGTCTAGCATAGCGTGCTCGATTTCTCTATCCCCTAGAGCTTGTACACTGAATGTATATTCTATTTTGCAATAAAGTGGTTATTGATTTTTATTCAGTAAAGTTGTTATTGAATAAAGTGAATTGTGTTTACTTTTAACCTAACTCCAATAAACAAAGAACCCATGGCTATAGGTTGTATACTTGAACTTCATGTATGACATGATTGTGGATCAAGTTCAAGTAATAGCCAGAACGGTTTATAGTATAGGGATAAGGTTGGGTACCTTACCCTGGGGACACTATTGGACGCGGCCCACTTTGTATAGTACAAACGATGTGATCTGAAATCGTTCATGTGGAGACATGTGAGTGGGGGCGTCCTATGCAATGAGTTTGCATAAGACTGAACCGCGAAACAAGTCGCTCTTTCTTTATAACTCCGTTTACTGTAAAGACCGACTTTTTCATATGATGACCTAGGTAACTCGATCTGAATCCTGAGCACGCTATGAACTCCTGTTTATTCGGGCTTATCCTTTGACTTGTATGGGTGAGAGTGGCCCGAGATCGCCGACTCAATAAGCCTACCATCTTGGGGATAAGACCGGGTAGGTAGCTGGGAACATAGTCCTGCGAGATGGAATTCACTCCTACCCGCCTTTAGGGATTAGTAGAGAGGTTGTTCCCTTAAGTGCTGACTCCGGGTCTTGAACTAGGGATCCCACCCTCTCATTGGCCCGAGAGGGACTTGGTATAGTGATGAGATCACTTACCAATCGGTTTGGTGGTTGGACCACAAACCAATAGTTCATTAGAGGATCAGTGGGACTTAAGGAACAAAATGTAATTACGGGGGTAAAACGGTTATTTTGACCCAGCTGTAATTACGAACGACCTGTGAAGGATCGACTTACTGATGATGGTTATATCAAGAGGACAGAAATATATCTACGGTGAGGAGAGTGCAACCCTTGGACTTTAGTGGAGTCTCCGGGGGTTAACGAATGTTGGTTAGCTTGGTTAAAGAGTTTGACCGGTTAATCTCGTATCGTTGGAGCTCATGATCTGTAGGTCCTTTAGGTTCTCCTGTCTAGCTCGGATTAAGCCGTGTAACAATATGAGAGAAAAAGAATTTGAATTTATTGAAATTCGGTTTTGGAAGAATGATGGACATATTTAAATATGATTTAAATATGGGATCGGTGTAAAACATGAATAGGGATTCATGTGTGATGATTCGGTTTAAGAAACCGGGATTAGTCTTATTATTTAATTAATATTTGATATTGAATTAAATAATAATATTAATTAATTAAAAAGTTTAATTAATTATAATTTATTTTGTTTATTAAAATTTATTATGAATTAATTTTAAATGACAAAATATTACAAGTGGGATTATCCAAGTCAAAGTGGAATTATCCATGTTGAGTGGATTTATCCAAGTTGAGTGGGTTTATCCAAGTTGTGAAGTGGATTGTGAATCACCAACAACATGCATATAAACTCATCAATTTTGGAACACTTGGTTGAAGACTAATCCATCCAATTTGAGGTGTCATGCTAAGCAAAGACTTTGTTGCATGTGAATTGCCTATAAATTGGATGAAGTTCAAATGGTTTGAGGTTGATGAATTTTCAAAGAGTTTGAATGTTGGATGAGCATGAAGAGTTCATGTTACTTGAGAAATTAGAAAGCTAAGTGTTAGACTTCTTCTCACAAAATCCTCATCACTTTCATCTTCCCATCTTCTTCTTCCAAACTTTTTCTTTCATAAAGGAGTCCCACCACTCCGTTGCTCGGCCCGAGGATAGCGGGACTACCGGAGGTGGTTCTCGAGGAGTTCGAGGGAAGCTTCGAAGGGTTCGTGAGGAGATTCGAGCATTGGAAGAGAAGTCTTTAGAACTACAAGAGGTATATGTTCTAATTCCTTTTATTTCAAAGCTTTGTGCATGTTTCTTATTTAGCTAAATTGATGAAATTAGAGTGCCAATGATCCGTCTTGCTTCCGCTGCGCTACATGCGCTCCATCAATCCCAACCTTTCTCAACGTCTCAAGAACATCCGCGTCGTCGACCTCCTTAGGTGGCCTCGCCAAGCTACTGGGAAAAGAAGCAACGAGAGTGTAAGACTTCATAGAAATATAAGGAGAAGTTACAACCGTTTCAGAGGGTGTTTGAGAACACTTATCTGGAGATATCTCTGAATCTTTGTGAGAACTCTCGGGAGTGGTTTGAGATGGCACTTCTTTACCACTTCTGAGATTTATCGCGCTAACGCTTTCCGCTTTGAGTTCTATCTTGCTCATTCTTTCCTTCACCTCAGTTAACCCATCTCTTAGAGACCGCATCTACGAATTTGTCTCATTGCTAGATTCCATAAGTGACTTGAACATGCCTTCAAGGGCTTGACCTGAAATGGAAGAAACAGCCTGAGATGATTTTTCTTTCATCGTATGAATTAAACCAAATACCTGAGACACTTGTTCTTTGAGCCCTTCTATGTCGGAAGACATCTTAGATTGCTCGTTTCTTCCTCCGTATTGACGACGGTTCTCAGCTATGTTGGAGATCAACTATCGGGCTTCCGCAGGCGTTTTCTCCCAAAGGGCTCCTCCACTCGATGCATCAAGCATCTGGCAGTCATGCGGAAGCAACCCATCATAGAAGAATTCGATAAGCGCGGCTTCTGCTATCAGGTGGTTCGGGCATTTCTCACAGAGTTTAATGAACCTCTCCCAGCACTCGTGAAATGCTTCATCCTCTTTTTGCTTGAAATGGTGGATATCTTTTTTCACGGCTCTAGCTTTTGAAGCTGGGAAATACCTTTCCAAGAATAGACTCTGTAACTTCTTCCAAGTGGAGATGGTTCCTGACGGCAAGTAATGTAGCCATTCTCGAGCTTCACCTCTCAAGGTGAATGGAAAAGCTCTCAGATAGAGCTGATCTTCAGTTACGTCGCCTGGCTTCATCGCTGAACTTGTCATTTGAAACTCTTTGAGGTGTTTATAGGGATCTTCATCTGCTTTACCACAAAAGGAAGGCAAATGATTAATTAAGCCTGACTTAAGCACAAACTCACCTGAGATTTCCGGGTAGGAAATACAAGAAGGTTGGTGGCCCATAGCAACCGATGTCCACTGTCTGAGTGTTTTTGGGTCCCCAATCTCATCGTCAATCTCCATTTTCTCAATAAAAAGTAATTAAGCACTTCTAGCACACTTAAACAAACAGATCAAAAATTGTAAATAATAGAAGAATCAACCAAATTTTTAAAGTAAAAATCAAAAGTCTACAAATCAAACTTAAATTAGGCCGAATTACACTTAGTTCCCCGGCAACGGCGCCAATTTTGGTAGCGTTATTTTTAAACTATCGCCAATCATCGGGTTGTCGAGACCCGCCAAAATGAATTTATATTTTGCCCGAATTCACTAAACTATTAGTAGAGTAGCGGCAACGGGGTCGATCCACAGGGAATTAAGGTAACTTGACTTAATCTTAATTAAATTTGCAAACTAATAAAATAAATGAAATATGGGGGATTTGTTGGGTTTTAATTAACTAAGAAGGAACAATGCGAACGATGAGAATTCAACTAACGGAGTTTTCGACTAGGGACGATCGAGAATAAATTTAGCATGCCTCTTGGATCATAGGTTGACAAGTACCATGGTTAGACAATTTAACGAATACATAGCTCGTCTAAAATTAATAAATTAACTCAGACATGCTCCATGGAAATTGATTAGACATAATTAAGCATGCTAATCAAGCATATCGATCGGACATTGGCGGCCAACGCTCTCCCAAGACCGATCGATAGCAACGAGCTAACCGTGACAACTATCTAATTTGGACGTGAAATTAGTGTGTCGATTTGGAATTCTAATTCGGGAAGAACGATCACCAAGAGCGCAAGGACGCCAATACGCTCAAGGTGCCGTAAATCCTTGTTACTTGGCGGTTTAGAGAGGCACGGCATCAAAACCTTTAACAATCAAACATGCTCAAAATCAAGGGTGCCTAGTCCTAAATCATTCAAACATGTTTATGGAATAAGCAAAGAATTAGAAATCAATTCAATAAGTCATTCAACCAATTCAGAATTTCAATCCTACAACCTCACCAAGAGTACAAACTACATTTCCCCAATACAATCCCGAGCCAAAAACGGTAAAACTACTCACTCATGACTTGTGTGGTGTGGGATGGCTTCAAATCTAGCTTCCTAGCCCCTCCCATGGTGAAAAACAGCTGCTGGAACGTCAAATCAGGCGCGGAGCTCGAGGTAGAAGATGAAGATGGCGGCTAAAATCGGATAAAAAACTTTAAGTAATCCGTCGTAGCGTCGAGACGCTAGGGCAGCGTCTCGACGTTGCGCCCTAAATAATCCGCGCGCGCAGTCGGGGTGGCGTCGAGACGCTCGCGCAGCGTCGGGACGCTTGCGCGGCGTCGAGCGAGCGTCGAGACGCTGTCGCTCGACGCTTGCTCTCGGGTGGATTTTCAAATTAACGCCTCTGACTTCGGAGCGTCGAGACGTTCGCACAGCGTTGTTACGTCTCCAAAAGTGACCTTTTTAGGACTTAATTATCTTAGAAAGATGTTCACTCTTAGGTGTTTTTGATAGCATTTAGCCTAAACCTATGCTTAAATATGAGAATTAGAAGAAGGTAGCTAAATTAGGACTTATGTACAATAGGGAAGAAAAGGGTTGAAAACCGAAGGAAAAGAATGAAAAACAAGCATTGCGATAGCATTGCGGAAACATTGCGGTTCCCGCAATGTTTCAAGTGAAAACCGTAAGTTGACTGATCTTTTTCTGTTAATTTCCGTTATTTCAGGGATTCGTTCTTTCTCCTCCATCCATTCTGAAGTACGACGTTGAAGATTGATGGTTCTCCTTGGCTCAAAGACGTCTGCAGACTACTATAAATAGGAGTCAAAGTCGAGGGTTCAAGCATCATCCGAAAGCGTAGAAGCCTTCTCGCAGCTCCATCTTTCTCCCTGTTTTCCTTTGCCGTCTGTTGGTGTGAGAGTCTCAGCTGTTGGAATCGATAATCTGATAGGAAGGAGAGAAGATTCATCTTCTCTCCCGATTGGATTCATCCAAGCAAAGCTACTCTTTCATCCCCTTCAGCCGAGGCGGTTGCAACGAGGCTTTCAAGCATCTTTACTGCTTCCTGTCTTTCCATTTCTACTTTCCATCTCTGTTTAGTTGTTGTTCCATTTCTAATAGCTAGAACACTCCATTTCGTTGCTTTCTGTCTTTGTGTTATTTACTTTAAGCTTCCTTTTGTCCATTCAAACAAACAAGTAATCAAATCACAATTCTTCAATTCACAATTCTTACCTTTGCGATCTACTGTCTTTCTCTTACTGTTTTGTCTTTAAATTCCTTCTAAGCATGACTACTTCTGCTCTTACTTCTGTTCTGTTTACATCCATGAGTAGCTAAGTCACCTAGGGGCATGCTAATGACAACACTATAGGCTAAAAAACGTGAACCAAGCATGTAGGATAGCTCTCGAAGCATTGATTGTATGTAAGCTTCATCCCACGGGCAATTTCGATTGGCCATCCATTTTGTCCAAAGAACTCCTAACCTCTGGAAGGAGTAAGAGTTCAGAGTCATACTATCATGCTAGCCTTTCAAGGTAACCAGGAAACGGCCTAGGAATAGGCGTTTCCCTAGTACAAACCATATCTTTTGCTTTAATAAGATGCTTAAGACCTCACTTTGATTTGAGTGAACTAAAGAATCTAATGCATGGAATCGGACGATACATGAGATTGAGATAGTTTGATGCATAGAGAGTTGATCCAATGCTTGAGAATCGTATGAAAAAGCCTATAGGATAGTCGTTAGTAGCCCTTCATTCATCACTTTACACACTTTCGCTGTTATTTAATTGCGGTAGAATTGCTGTCCCCGCAATTCTGCTTAAGTTACAATTCTGTCTAGCCGTCTTTGCCTTCATTTATTAATCTCACCGCTTTTCATTTGAGTTTAGCTTTGACTTGTTCTTGTTTATGTTGCTACCCTCTTCGTATTCAGTAGGAAATAGACAATTTAAAACCAATTCTACCCCATCAAATCCACGCCTTCTTTCTTAACTTTACACTTCATGAATAGCTTATAATAAATCTCTGTGGGAAAACGAATGAAAAAATACTTACTACTTGCTATAAGATCATGTATGCTTGCATGTTCTGAGTGCTCTTTCTATCTTATTGCCTATTTATTTTAACACATTGAGCACGCAACAAGTTTTTGGCGCCGCTGCCGGGGATTTATTTAAGTGAAAACGAAGTTTGTTAAGTTTGAAACACCAAGTTTATTATCTATTGAAACTAATCTACTTTTCATTTCTTTTGCAGGTACTAGTAGGGTAGTTTATGAGTGAGCCTTCAAGTAGTAATCTAGAGTTCAATCCTGAGCCTGAGAGACTACTTAGAGCTAGAAACAAAGCAAAGAAACGACTCTTTAAACAACCTTCTATACCTCAAATAATACCTGAAACCGAAGAAATGGAAGAGATAGTTCCAAATCAGGTACCTGTCATTCGCAATCCCATCGAAATAGCGAATGACAAGAATAGTGCCATCCTCTCATATTTAGTACCTATGCCTGGGGAGCTGAACCCCAGCATAATCCGTCCTGAAATCACTGCCAACTCATTCGAGTTAAAGCCAGTGATGTTCCAAATGTTGTCCACTGTGGGACAATTCTTTGGAGTGGAAAATGAGGATCCCCACAACAACCTTAGGAACTTCTTAGGAGTTAGTGATACATTCATCATCCCAGGAGTTTCCCAAGAAGCCTTGAGGCTATACCTTTTCCCTTACTCATTGAGGGACAAAGCCAAAACGTGGTTAAACTCATTACCATCTGGATCAGTCCGCAATTGGACAGACTTAGCAGAGAAATTACTAGTTAAATACTTCCCACCTGATAGGAATTCTACCTTTCGTGATGACATAGTTAAGTTCAAACAAGCTGATAATGAGTCTCTTCACGAAGCTTGGACAAGGTTCAAAGATCTACTACTTAAATGTCCACATCATGGCATCCCATGGTGTATCCAAATTGAGGTCTTTTTCAAAGGATGCAATCCCAGCACTAGACAAGTCTTAAACTCATCTGCTGGAGGCTCCATGTTGTCCAAGAGTTACAACGAGGCCTATGAGATCTTGGAGAAGATCTCAGCATCTCACTGTAGGTGGTCAGATGATCCTGTTGAGCCAACTAGAGCTCAAGACAAGGATGCTCTAAGTGCAATGAGCAGCCAAATAAATGCCCTGACCAACCTAGTTAAGCAAATGGCTCAAGCCAATCTCCAAACAAGTGTCAACACCGCTACCGCCATGTCAATGGGCACCCAACCAAGTCAAGGTGAGACACTCATATGTGGATTCTGTGGGGAAGGGCACTTGTATGAATACTGCCCTGGGAATCCAGCCTCAGTCTGCTATATTGGAAGTCAGCAGCAGCCTAGGAACAACCCCTATTCCAATACTTACAACCCTGGTTGGAGGAACCACCCAAACCTGTCATGGGGTGGCCAACAAAATGCTAACCAAAATCCTAACCAACCTAGACCGAGTGGAACACCTGGTTTCACTCCCCAACATAACCACTCAATGTATCAAAAACCATACAACCAACCTGTAGGATCTTCTGTAGAAAACTTACTTAAGGAGTATATAGCCAAGAATGATGCTACTCTCCAAAGCCAGCAAGCTACTCTTAGGAGCCTAGAGAACCAAATAGGCCAATTAGCCAATGAACTCAAGAGTAGGCCCCAAGGTAGACTCCCTGCTGACACCGAGGTGCCAAGGAGTGATGGTAAAGAGCAAGTTCAAGCAATTGAACTTAGAAGTGGTAGACCATTGGTGAGCAACACAAAGGACACACCAAAGAGAGTAGAGAACACTGAGTCTAGTGCTCCATTGGAGTCTCTGCCAAACCAAGGTCCACCATCAACTAGCACATCAGGAGCCAGGCTAGAGCCAATTATTGAGGAGATAGAAGAAATTCCAAGGCCTCCACCTATCCTAAGGCGACCTGACGTGCCTGCATATGTGCCACCACCTCCATATCCTCGAAGGCTTAAGAAGAAGCAGGAACAGGAAGTGCATTTTAATAAATTCTTAGAAATTCTTAAGCAAGTGCATGTCAACATTCCTTTTGTAGAAGTTTTACAGTCTATGCCTTCCTATGTAAAGTTTTTGAAAGATATTATTACTAACAAAAAAATAACTGGTGAGTTTGAAACAGTAAACCTCACTGAGGAGTGCAGTGCAATACTCCAGAACAAGCTGCCCAAGAAGGAGAAGGATCCTGGTTCCTTCACCTTACCTGTAGAACTTGGAGGCAAGCACGTGGGCAGAGCGCTTTGTGACCTGGGCGCCAGCATAAACCTCATGCCCCTATCACTATTCCGCCAGTTGGGAATAGGAGAAGCACGTCCAACCACTGTCACTTTACAACTAGCAGACAGATCCATTGCATACCCAGAAGGTAAGATTGAGGATATTTTAGTAAAGGTTGACAAGTTTATTTTCCTTGCAGATTTCATTATCCTGGATTATGAAGCAGACAAGGAGGTCCCCATCCTATTAGGCAGACCGTTTCTTGCCACAGGTAGGGCCCTGATCGACGTCCAAAAAGGTGAGCTTACTATGAGGGTTCATGATGAAGAGGTGAAGTTTAGTGTGTATAAAGCTTTAAGGTACCCCTCTGACCTTGAATCCTGTGCTAGCATGGACGTTGTAGATTCTTTAATGGAAGAACAATTGGAGCATGTATTATTAACCAAGCATGCTAATGAATATGTAGGATTAGAATTAACTGACTTGAACATAGCTGAGATAATGGACATATCTCTAAATAACCCTCAGCATGTGTGTATGAATATTGACTTAACTGATAGAGCCTTAAATCCTTTAAAGCCATCCATTGAGCATCCACCTGTATTAGAATTAAAACCTCTCCCCACTCACCTCAAGTATGCATACTTAGGAAATAATGAGACTTTGCCTGTAATTATTTCGTCTAAGCTAAGTAAACAGCATGAGGTTGAATTAATATTACTACTTAAGCAACATAGGAAGGCTATTGCATGGACTATTGCTGATATTAGAGGCATTAGCCCTTCTTATTGCATGCATAAGATTATACTAGAGGAAGAGCACACACCTAGAGTAGATCACCAACGTAGGCTGAATCCCTCTATGAAAGAGGTAGTTAAGAAAGAAATAATTAAATGGTTAGATGCTGGTGTGATCTTTCCCATAGCTAGCAGTCAGTGGGTGAGCCCTATACAGTGTGTACCTAAAAAGGGTGGGATGACTGTGGTAGTCAATGAGAACAATGAACTGATTCCAACTAGGACTGTCACAGGATGGAGAGTTTGCATGGAGTATAGGAAGCTAAATAAAGAGACCAAAAAAGACCATTTCCCTCTACCATTTATTGACCAAATGTTAGACAGAATAGCTGGTAGAGCCTACTACTGCTTCTTAGACGGTTACTCAGGTTATAACCAGATCACTATAGACCCTAAGGATCAAGAGAAGACCACCTTCACTTGCCCTTTTGGAACTTTTGCCTTTCGCAGAATGCCTTTTGGCTTATGCAATGCACCGGCAACATTCCAAAGGTGCATGTTGGCAATCTTTTCTGATTTGGATGAGTCCATGATAGAAATATTCATGGATGATTTCTCAGTCTTTGGGGATTCCTTCACCAACTGTCTAGAGAATTTAGGACAAGTCCTGGCTAGATGTGAAGAGACTAACTTAGTCCTTAATTGGGAGAAGTGTCACTTCATGGTGGATGAAGGGATTGTCTTAGGTCATAGAGTGTCAAGGGCAGGTGTAGAAGTTGACAGGGCAAAGATAGAAATCATAGAGAAGTTGGTAGAGCCTCAGAATGTCAAGGCCATTAGGAGTTTCTTAGGGCATGCTGGTTTCTACAGAAGGTTCATTAAGGACTTTTCTAAGATAGCCAAGCCTCTGTGTGAGCTTCTAGAACTAAATAGGCCATTCATCTTCTCTAAGGAATGTGTAGTAGCTTGGACAACCCTTAAGAAAGCACTAGTCACAGCACCTATTATAGTAGGGCCAGATTGGGATCTCCCATTTGAGATGTTATGTGATGCTAGTGACTATGCTGTAGGGGTTATGTTAGGACAGAAGATTGATAAGCTAACACACCCTGTCTACTATGCTAGTAAAACCTTGAATGAAGCTCAATGTAATTATACAACTACTGAGAAAGAGATGCTTGCTGTAGTGTTTGCTTGTGAGAAATTCAGAAACTATATTGTAGGCACTAGGACAATTGTGTACACTGACCATTCTGCCTTAAAGTATCTCATGAGGAAGGCTGATGCTAAGCCTAGGTTGATTAGGTGGGTGTTATTGCTGCAGGAATTTGATTTGGACATTCGAGACAAGAAAGGATGTGAAAATGTGGTTGCGGATCACCTTTCTCGATTGCAGCACAATTGCGAAAAAATTGCGGAACCCGCAATTTCTGATGCTTTTATTGATGAACATGTCTTTGTTTTGACTCATCGTGATAACGATGAGGAACCTTGGTTTGTTGACATTGCTAACTTCCTTGCATCACAGGTATTACCAGTTTTCAAGGGAGGACAAGAGAAGAAGAGGTTCCTCCATGAAGCAAGGAAATTCATCTGGGATGACCCCACACTTTACAGAACATGTGCTGACGGCTTGCTAAGGAAGTGTGTTTCAGCTGCTGTGGCGAAGTCTGTGCTGCAGCACTGTCACACAGCTCCTTATGGTGGACACTTTGGTGGCCAAAGAACAGCTGCAAAGGTATTTCAGAGTGGCTACTATTGGCCAACGATCTTCAAGGATGCCCACAACTATGCCCACAGCTGTGATGAATGCCAAAGAACAGGTAACCTCAGTCGAAGGGATGAGATGCCTCTCACCTACATCTTAGAGTTGGAGCTCTTTGATGTGTGGGGCATTGACTTCATGGGGCCATTTCCTCCATCCTCAGGTAACCTTTACATTTTGGTGGCAGTAGATTACGTATCCAAGTGGGTAGAGGCCATAGCATGTCCCAATAATGATGCTAAAACAGTCATAAAATTCTTGCATATGCACATTTTTACTAGGTTTGGAACACCTCGTGCTGTCATTAGTGATGAGGGGACACACTTCATTAATAAGGCTATGGAGAGAGTGTTGGCTAAGTATAACATTAGACATAGAGTAGCCACTCCCTATCACCCACACTCGAATGGACAGGCTGAAATTTCAAATAGGGAGATTAAGAACATCCTAGAAAAAGTGGTCAAACCTAATAGGAAAGACTGGTCCTTTAAACTCGAGGATGCACTTTGGGCATACAGGACAGCATATAAGACACCCCTAGGTATGTCTCCTTACAGACTTGTATATGGTAAAGCTTGTCATCTTCCATTTGAGTTAGAAATTAAGGCATTTTGGGCACTAAAAGAGTTGAATTATTGCGTGACCGATGCGGGAACGTTGCGGTCTCTGCAATTACATGAGCTTGATGAGCTTAGACAAATGTCTTATGAAAATGCTAAAATGTATAAGGAAAAGACCAAGATTTGGCACGACAGTAGACTTAGGGTTAAGGACTTTAAGAAGGGTCAGCTTGTCTTGTTGTTTAACTCACGGTTGAAACTATTTCCAGGGAAACTTAAGTCTAGGTGGTCAGGTCCATTTATGATTACTAATGTGTTTGTTCATGGTGCCATCGAGATAAAGAACTTGCAGCAAGGCCAACCATTCATGGTTAATGGTGCAAGGTTGAAGCACTACTATGAGGAAGGAGATGTGAAGACTCTCTCGGCCTTCCTCTTGACTGAAGCGTGAAAACGAGAACGAGAGAGGACGAGTGATTGCTGTGCTCGTCAACATGAGGCTCATGCCTTAGTTTATTTTTTGCGATTTTCCGGTTATCATTTGTGTATAAGTTTGTATGATTTTAATTGCGAATTTGATGTTGATTTTATTTCTTTTTGTAGGGAATCGATAGAGGGAATCAAGGAGAGTAAATCCAGCTTTAAAAATCAAGAAAATATTGGGCCAAATAAAAGATACGGATGAGCAAAGATTGACATTTAGATGAAAAAATCTCCAACGGTCCCTAAAATTGCGCTGGATTTGCAGGATCCGCAAAAATATAGTCGTTGGGATTTATCCGTTTTCTTTATATCCGTTAGAAGGCGCGTTGATCTGTACGATTCTCCCATTCTCTGAACTCCAAGAAAACTGCGATTCTCCTCATCTGTGATTCTTCTCTCCAAACCTCCACGATTCAACAATGGTGTTCACGAGGGCTGAAAGATCTGCGGCCAAGAAGAGGGCTGACGACGCTGAAACGACTGCGAGAGACGCACTGCTTGCCTTGGCTGAGGCTGACGCTGCGCGAACTGAACGCCTTCCCAAACTTCCGATTCGCAAGAAGAAGTGGAAGGTTGTCACTGAGATACCTGCTGGACCCTCTGAACCAGCAGGCACACCCAAGAAGCGCAGGTGGAGTTTAGCGGTGGCCGCTGAACCGAGCAAAGAAAAGACTCCCTCTATGGAGAGTCAAGAAACTGATCGTGTGTCCCACGATTCAGCCAAGAAGAGTTCATCGCCACCTGCACCATCAGCGCACAGCTCTTCCTCATCACCTCCAGCGCAGAGCCCTGAACTGCCTTCATCACCGCACAGTTCTGAGAATACCTTGCCAGCAGAGAGCCCTGAGGCATCGCCCACTTCCCCACAACATGACCCTGAATTCCCATATGGTGAATATCAAGAATCGACGCAGGGCAGTGGGGAAGGTGAGGAAGAGGAGGTTTTCTCCCCTGTGAGGGAAGCTAGCCCGGTGAGTCTTTCACAAAAGGATGACTCAATGGAGGAGACGCTGGGGGCGTGCCTCCAGCAGATCACCATCGAGGCGAAGCTCAAGAAGAAGAAGAAGGCCAAGATTCTCAAGGCCAAGCGATCCAAGAAGCTGAAAAAGAAGAAGGCCAAGAGGGCGCCTTCATCAGAAAAGGAGAGCACTGAGCCATCGCTCAAAAGACTCAAGGTTGAGGCTGCGGAGTCAGCCAAACCAACAGATAAAGGGAAGGCCAAGCTTTACCCTGAAGATGAACCTCAATCAGTGAGGTACGTGTCCTCTGACGCTGAGTCCAGAGGCATTGAGCTGAGGAAGCGAGAGCTGCTGCACGAGAAGGGCTTCCTCGACAGACCTGCTGACCTGCCGCAATTCTTGCGCGCAGGAATTATAAATCACAGCTGGGAGGAGTTGTGCAGGCCACCCAATCCGGCTTACACGAGTATGGTATATGACTTCTACGCCAACCTGCGGAACTCTGAGGAGGGGATTTCTGTGGTTAGGGGAGTAGAAGTGGACTACTCAGCAAAAGCCATCAACGAAGCCTATGGCCTCAAGGGCCAAAAACATACTGACTATGCGAGGATCGTTGATCAGCCTACTGAGGCAGTCCTGGAGGAGGCCATTCGAACCATTGGACAGCCTGAGGCAGCCTGGACCGTGTCACGCAATGGGAGGCACACTCTCATGAGTGCCAACCTCACAGCTAAGGCGGCTGTATGGTTTGCCTTTGTAAGGAGGAAGCTGTCCCCCGTGACTCATGAGACCACCATCAACCAAAGCAGATCGCTGCTGGTCTATGCAATCATGCGAGGTCTCACGGTCAACGTGGGTGAAGTCATGTCAGCCGCCATTGCTGAGTGCGCGAAGAAAGGTAAGGGTCCATTGTTTTTCCCGAACACTATAACTAAACTATGTTTGCTTGCAGGAGTCCCTATTGAGCGAATGAAGCAGCAAATGGCTTACACAGGCCACTTGGAGCTGCCTGCTAGCTTGAGGCTAAAAAGGAAGGGGAACATGGAGTTCGAGCTGGATAGGTTGGCTGCTGATCAATCGCTTTCCATGGCTTGCCTGATGGATATGCAGAAGAGGATGGCTCAATGGGCCACTTACGCACAGCCACGAGACAAGGAAGTTGCTGACCAACTTGGCTGCATCTTCCCTGATTTCCCAACAAATCTTCTGAATCCATGGGTGCCTCCACGACCACGACAGCCTGATGAGGATGAAGACATCTGAGTGCTGGTTTGAATTGCACTCAAGGGAGTATTGCTGTTCCCTTAGAAAAATAAAATAAAAAAAATCTGCTTTCTGATAGACCATGTGAATTATGCTGTTTTTAGTTAAAATTTTGTTCTGTTTTAGTTGCTTAGTTTTACGTTTTTAAATTATTTAGTGTAGTTTGATGATAGCTGACTAGGTAGGTTAGTTTAGTTTTATTTTTAGAGAGCTTGAACGACTGGAAAAAGCATGCTTAGGGGCCTCAATCACTGTTATATCTGCCCTGACTTGATTGCGAAATAATTGCGGTACCCGCAATTTTTATTACTGAAAGCATGTTTTGGACTGTCTGTTTAGCTAGGCTGTGATCTGTTTAAATTCTGTCTTTTACTGCTATCATGACTACCTTATATAGCTTATCTAAATGCATGCTGGATGAGTGTCATCGGACACCCTTTGATAGTTTAAATTAACCTCTAAAAAGCTCAGCATGCATAGCCGTAAGTCCTTGCCTGTCTGTTTTTTTTTTCAGTTTTCTACTGCTGTGATATTTTCTTTTAGAATGTTCTGTCTATGCCTAGGGCTTTTAGATTCTCTTTGTTTTACCTTAGATTAGATGCTTCTAGGACAAGTTTGGGGGTGTGCCACCTCAGACACTCATTGGGGACAATGAGTAGTTGAAGTTTGGGGGAGGCCACCCTAGGCCTAGGAACATTCCTCTCTCCCTTAAAGCATAAGCATTCTTCTTCTCCTTTTAAAAAAAAAAAAAAAAATGAAAAAGAATAAAAGAGGAGTCTCTCTTAGGTTGCTGAGTAATCAGTGCCAAGTGTGTAACCCACAAGTGGCGTTGCATCAAAAGGCAACCAAAGGAGAGGCTCCACCAAAGTAAGAAAGAAAGAAAAAAGGAAGAAGTAGGGAAGAAGAATGTATACCTAGGAGTTGCAACTTTGTGGCTTAGATGTCCTGAATCAAAAGAACGTTGATCCTCAAATTAGCTAGGCGCAAAGTTGTAACTTGTAGGGTTGTTTAGGGAGATGAATGTATATCCAATGTAGTGATGCCAGGGTTTAGGTTGTTCTCTAAAAGTACTACTGTCACCGTTAATACTAAGACTGACATGACTCTAAGGAATCCTAGACAATTTAAAAATAAAGCTAGAAGCATGTACTGAGTCTGAGGTAAAGCTAGGCAGAATTTGAAACCTTAGGGATAGTGGCATGATATGACAAAAGCAAATAGATCAGTTGTAGGGAGTTAATGAAAACAGAAGGAGTGTTAGGCAGGCAAAGTCAGAAGAAGCTAGACAAGAGGGTAGTTTTAAGCTTAGAAGTGTGTCACAGGACAGCAGTGCTATAGATAGGGATATAGGGGAGTTAGTAAGTGGTTAAAGAAGAAGAAACAGCAGCCTAGGAAAGTCCTTAGATTGCTCGAGGACAAGCAAAACCTTAAGTTTGGGGGTGTGTTACGTCTCCAAAAGTGACCTTTTTAGGACTTAATTATCTTAGAAAGATGTTCACTCTTAGGTGTTTTTGATAGCATTTAGCCTAAACCTATGCTTAAATATGAGAATTAGAAGAAGGTAGCTAAATTAGGACTTATGTACAATAGGGAAGAAAAGGGTTGAAAACCGAAGGAAAAGAATGAAAAACAAGCATTGCGATAGCATTGCGGAAACATTGCGGTTCCCGCAATGTTTCAAATGAAAACCGTAAGTTGACTGATCTTTTTCTGTTAATTTCCGTTATTTCAGGGATTCGTTCTTTCTCCTCCATCCATTCTGAAGTACGACGTTGAAGATTGATGGTTCTCCTTGGCTCAAAGACGTCTGCAGACTACTATAAATAGGAGTCAAAGTCGAGGGTTCAAGCATCATCCGAAAGCGTAGAAGCCTTCTCGCAGCTCCATCTTTCTCCCTGTTTTCCTTTGCCGTCTGTTGGTGTGAGAGTCTCAGCTGTTGGAATCGATAATCTGATAGGAAGGAGAGAAGATTCATCTTCTCTCCCGATTGGATTCATCCAAGCAAAGCTACTCTTTCATCCCCTTCAGCCGAGGCGGTTGCAACGAGGCTTTCAAGCATCTTTACTGCTTCCTGTCTTTCAATTTCTACTTTCCATCTCTGTTTAGTTGTTGTTCCATTTCTAATAGCTAGAACACTCCATTTCGTTGCTTTCTGTCTTTGTGTTATTTACTTTAAGCTTCCTTTTGTCCATTCAAACAAACAAGTAATCAAATCACAATTCTTCAATTCACAATTCTTACCTTTGCGATCTATTGTCTTTCTCTTACTGTTTTGTCTTTAAATTCCTTCTAAGCATGACTACTTCTGCTCTTACTTCTGTTCTGTTTACATCCATGAGTAGCTAAGTCACCTAGGGGCATGCTAATGACAACACTATAGGCTAAAAAACGTGAACCAAGCATGTAGGATAGCTCTCGAAGCATTGATTGTATGTAAGCTTCATCCCACGGGCAATTTCGATTGGCCATCCATTTTGTCCAAAGAACTCCTAACCTCTGGAAGGAGTAAGAGTTCAGAGTCATACTATCATGCTAGCCTTTCAAGGTAACCAGGAAACGGCCTAGGAATAGGCGTTTCCCTAGTACAAACCATATCTTTTGCTTTAATAAGATGCTTAAGACCTCACTTTGATTTGAGTGAACTAAAGAATCTAATGCATGGAATCGGACGATACATGAGATTGAGATAGTTTGATGCATAGAGAGTTGATCCAATGCTTGAGAATCGTATGAAAAAGCCTATAGGATAGTCGTTAGTAGCCCTTCATTCATCACTTTACACACTTTCGCTGTTATTTAATTGCGGTAGAATTGTTGTCCCCGCAATTCTGCTTAAGTTACAATTCTGTCTAGCCGTCTTTGCCTTCATTTATTAATCTCGTCGCTTTTCATTTGAGTTTAGCTTTGACTTGTTCTTGTTTATGTTGCTACCCTCTTCGTATTCAGTAGGAAATAGACAATTTAAAACCAATTCTACCCCATCAAATCCACCCCTTCTTTCTTAACTTTACACTTCATGAATAGCTTATAATAAATCTCTGTGGGAAAACGAATGAAAAAATACTTACTACTTGCTATAAGATCATGTATGCTTGCATGTTTTGAGTGCTCTTTCTATCTTATTGCCTATTTATTTTAACACATTGAGCACGCAACAAGCGTCGAGACGCTTGTGCGGCATCGAGCGAGCGTCGAGACGCTGTCGCTCGACGCTTGCTCTTGGGTTTTTCTTTAAATCAGCGCTTCCTACTTCGGAGCGTCGAGACGCTCGACGCTAGCTCTCAGGTTTTTGCATGGAATTTCGCCTTCAATTTCCCCTAAGCGCCCAATCTTCATGCCTTTGCATGGTTTTTCCCCGGAAGTGTTCTTAGGCCTTTAAATTGCGATATTAAGCTCCGAAAAGCGCCGAAACGCTCCCGAGGGCGAATTACCGAGAACACCTGCAATAATCACATAAAATCAAGATTAAGCCAATAGTAATCGTGAATTAGGGACATAATTATAGCTCCAAAATGGAGCTATCAAGGAGGCATGCTAAATGGGTGGAGTTCATTGAGACATTTCCTTATGTCATTCATTACAAAAAAGGTAAGGACAATGTGGTGGCCGATTCAATATCGAGAAGGTATGCTCTATTTTCTTCGCTTAGTGCAAAAGTTCTTGGTTTTAAACACATGATTGAGTTGTATAAGGTTGAGAAATCTGAATTTTTGATGTGTATACACAATGTTTAGGAGGGAAAAATATACATGACCATATTGTGTTTGATTGTATGCTATTTAGGAAGGGTAAGCTTTGTATTCCTAAGTGTTCTATTCGAGAGTTACTTGTGAACGAGGCTGATGGGGGAGGACTTATGGGGCATTTTGGAGAATTTAAAACATATAGCATGTTGTGTGAACACTTTTATTGGTTGAAAATGAGAAAGGATGTGAACAAAGTGTGCAAGCAATGTTTCAAATGTAAGGAGGCTAAGTCTAAGACACAACCACATGGTCTTTACACACCTTTAGATGTTCCTAGTGAACCTTGGGTAGACATTAGCATGGATTTTGTTTTAGGGTTACCAAGGACTAGAAAACATCATGATAGCATTTTTGTGGTGGTTGATAGGTTTAGTAAGATGGCACACTTCATTCCATGTAACAAAACGGACGATGCTACTAACATAGCTAATCTATTCTTTAGGGAAGTGGTTAGATTGCATGGCATTCCCAAAACAATTGTTAGTGATAGGGATGTTAAATTTTTAAGTCATTTTTGGAAAGTCTTGTGGGGAAAATTGGGTACTAAACTTTTGTTTTCTACAACTTCTCACCCACAAACTGATGGACAAACCGAGGTGGTTAATAGATTATTGGGAGCCTTGCTTAGGTCACTGATTTCTAAGAATCTTAAGTCTTGGGAGGAGAGTCTATCTTTTGTAGAGTTTGCATACAATAGAGCAATACATAGCACTACTCATTGTTCACCTTTTGAGGTTGTGTATGGCTTTAATCCTTTAACTCCTCTAGATTTATCACCTTTACCATCTAATATGTTTACTAGTGATGCAGCTTGTTCTAAGGCTGAATACATCAAGACTTTGCACAAAGAAATCAAAGAAAGGATTGAAAAGAAGAATCAAAAGTTAGTCACTCGCAAGAACCGAGGGAGAAAGGAATTGATTTTTAAACCTGGTGATTGGGTTTGGGTTCATCTACGAAAGGAAAGGTTTCCGGATCAAAGGAAGTCAAAACTTCAACCAAGGGGAGATGGTCCTTTTCAAGTGCTTGAACGGATCAATGACAATGCATACAAACTAGATCTTCGAGGTGAGTACAATGTAAGTTCTACTTTTAATGTTGGTGATTTAACTTCTTTTGATATAGGTGATGAAGACCTTGATTTGAGGACAAATCCTTTTACAGAAAGGGGGGATGATACGGATCCAATCACCGAACCATTGCAGGTACTGGAAGAAGGCATTACAAGAAGCAAGGCAAAGAAGATTCAAGAGGCTTTTACACTACATCTTCAAAGGCTAGCTAATGCACAAGAAGAGACAAATATTTTTGAACCCAAATTTCTTTACAATGTTATTTCAATGAGTCAAGAAGATAATGGTGTGAAGATGGCACGGGAAAAGTCTTCTAGTTTGAAAGATGGCATGGGGGACAAAAAAACTGTGCAGAAATTGTAAGCAGTGGGCTGTCCAGCTTGCACCTCTTGGGAGTTTGGAGTGTTTCAACTACTCAAACGTTGGAATATTGAAAAGCACGTCTTAAAGTAGCTAGTTAAGACAATTTAAAGCATTTCTATTGTTTTGGGTTTTTCCATATGACTTTTCAATTGTTGTTGAATTGAATTTCATTCCATAGGTTTTATTTTCTTCAATTCTGCATTTAATGACTTTTGGAGACCTTTGGTATTTGGAAGCTTGAACGTTCATTTTGGCCTATTTAAAGGCTTGTAATGCTCTTCAAAAGACATATTTTGCTTATCAAGAACTTGTGTTTCTTAAAACCCCTTTTGGTGTTGTTTCTTTCAAATCTTGTTTTAGGTTTGATGTTAATCGGTTCATTGAATTAGTTTTGATCAACCTAATTCTGGAGTGAGTCGTCTTAGGATCTAAGAGTGACAATCATAGATTCTAAGTGTGATCTAAGATTCATTCACCTTCTAACTAAACTCTTGGTTGGAATCAATCGTTAAGTTAGTCTTCTTTGTGGGCATTTACAAGGATCCTAGAAGGAGCTCTAGCTTTGTAAATCAAGCAACGTTGGGAGCTTATCATTTTCTCTCTACTGTTTTCCATTTGCGACATTGATCTGGATCGTTACTTCTGGACCCCTTATTCTTTACTGCTTTCGAACCCTTGCACGTCTGTTTTATGAAGTTTTTGTATTCGGTCTTTGAAGAGTAATCACTTAGTTTGTTGAGTTCTTCATTTCGTTATTTCTGATTCAATTAATCTACTGAGCTTTTAAATCATGTTCAATCCAAACATCTCCCTTTGTTCTTCAAAAACCATGAGTAACTAATCTAAGAGAGGTCTCCTAAAGAGGAATCTGTAGGCTAGAAGCAGGAGAATTCAGCATGTAGAGTAGCATGATTGCATTGAATGTATGTAATCTTCATCCCATGGACAATTTCGACCGGCCATCCATTTTGTCTAAAGAATTCCTAACCTCCGGAAGGAGTAAGAATTCAGAGTCATCCATTCATGTTAGCCTTTTATGGTAATCAAAAAATGACCTAGGAATAGGCCTTCTCCTAGCACGTTTGTTAGCTTGCTTGTATGAATAGGTTTTTAAGTCTCACTTGGACATGAGTAAACTAAAATATCTAATGCATGTCATCGAGAGATGCATGAGACTTGGCTAAAACGTTGCATGATATGTTAATCTACTGCTAAATGATCGTAGTTAAATGTCTATAGAGGATTCTTTAGTTGACCTTGCTGCCTTACTTTACATTTAAAATCGTTGCTAATTTATTGCTAGATTATTGCGAGAACCGCAATAAAACATTTCTGCTTTTTGCCTTAGTCTTTTCATTAGATTTTAATCTTTGCCATTTTATTGCGAAAACATTGCGAGCTCCACAATTCTTCTTCTCCATATTATAGCTTTGCTTCTTTACTTGCTTTGATTTTACACTTGCTTTCTTCTTGCATCTTTTATATTTCAGCACACCAACCAAAAATCTACCCAATTTAAGTTACCTTATCTAAATTTGCACACCAAATCGTTAGTCACTAAACTCAATCTCTGTGGGAAAACGAATTAAATTATACTTATCACTTGCTGCAGACCATGTATGCTTGCATGATCTAAGTGATTTTAGGGCATTCTTCTTTGGCTCTTCTTCTACCTCTTTCGAATTTTGGCCATTTTTAGCCATTTGTGGCTCTCTTCTCCACCTCCATGGATAGCTAAACAAGTAAGTGCAACCAAATAGGAAAATGGAGCTTGGAGGTGCAAATAGCAACAAAATTGGCTAACACTAGAGAGGGCAGCGCCCAACCGAAGCACCAGCCCAGAACGCGCAGCGCCTAGGCGCGCGTCATCAAAATTCACAGATCGCGCAGCGTTGCGGCGCTGCCTTGCAGCGCCTAGGCGCCCGTCATCAAAATTTTCCAGAAAGGTTAGCGCCCAAGCGCTGCCCCGATTCCGCGCGCTCGCAAACTCAAAATCAACCTGTATTTCAGCACATTGCTGACCACGCAGAGTCAGTACAATCTGAACCACGACAAGCTGAAATGGATAGACCAGAAGAAGCACCAAACCAAACACCTAACACTCGCAATCCCATTGAAATTGCGAATGACAAGGACAATGCTATTCTATCATACCTTGTACCTATGCCTGTGGAGCTTAATCCGAGCATCATACGGCCAGAAATCACAGCTCACTCATTCGAACTGAAACCTTTTATGTTTCAGATGCTGTCCACAGTTGGACAATTCTTTGGTGTGGAGAATGAAGACCCCCATAATCACTTGAGGAACTTCCTAGGAATGAGTGACACCTTTGTCATCCCAGGACTCAAGAGGCTTTGCGACTGTACCTTTTCCCATACTCATTAAGAGACAAAGCCAAGACATGGTTGAACTCCTTCTCATCTGGATCAATTGTCAATTGGACAGACCTAGCTGAGAAGTTCCTGGTAAAATATTTTCCTCCAGATAGGAACTCTAACTTCCGTGATGACATCATCAAGTTCAAACAAGCCGAAAATGAATCACTACATGAAGCTTGGACCAGATTTAAAGACATGCTACTCAAATGTCCACACCATGGCATTCCATGGTGTATCCAAATTGAAGTATTCTTCAAAGGATGCAACCCCAGCACGAGGCAAGTCCTAAATTCCTGAGCTGGAGGTTCTATGCTATCGAAGAGTTATAATGAAGCCTATGAGATTTTGGAGAAAATCTCAACATCACATTGTCGATGGTCAGATGATCGTGTGGAGCCAAACAGAAGGAAGGCTCAAGATATGGATGCACTCAGCGCAATGAGCAGCCAGATCAATGCTCTGACCAACCTGGTGAAGCAAATGGCTCAAACCAACATTCAACAAAGTGTCAACACAGTGGCAGCTGTTTCAACAAGCACATCAGTAGCCAACCAAGTGGATGCACTAGTTTGTGGATTTTGTGGAGAAGGGCATATGTATGACTATTGCCCTGCTAACCCAGCTTTTGTGTGCTATGTTGGAAGTCAACAACAACCTAGAAAGAACCCCTATTCAAATACATATAACCATGGTTGGAGAAACCACCCAAATTTCTCTTGGAGTGGACAACAAAGCACAAGCCAAATGCAAAATCAACCAAGACCAAGTGGACCACCTAGTTTCACTCAACATCAACAAAGTGGTCAACTCCCATATCATAAACAATATGTCAACAACCAACCGATGGGAACATCAGTGGAGAACTTGCTGAAAGAATACATAGCAAAGAATGATCCAACTTTGCAAAGCCAGCATGCAACACTGAGAAGCTTAGAGAATCAAATTGGGCAGTT
The DNA here is from genome assembly GCA_028017165.1 of Herpetospermum pedunculosum. Lineage (NCBI taxonomy): Eukaryota > Viridiplantae > Streptophyta > Magnoliopsida > Cucurbitales > Cucurbitaceae > Herpetospermum > Herpetospermum pedunculosum. Next base: position 45,395,767 of record CM051524.1, on the reverse strand, counting down.
GGCAAACGAGCTAAAGAATAGGCCCTAAGGCAGACTGCCTGCAGACACAGAAACTCCAAGAAGGGATGGCAAGGAACAAGTTCAAGCTATTGAAGTACGAAGTAGGTGGCCATTGATGATCAACAGCAGAGAGGCACCAAAGAGAGTAGAGAATGAAGAGTCTAGTTCTCCACTGGATTCTCTGCCTAATCTTGATCAAATACAACCAAGCACAACAAGGGCGAGGCTGGAACCTATCATTGAGGAACCAGAGAAATTCCTAGGTCTCCCCCTGTCATTAGGCAACCTGCTTTGCCCACCTATGTGCCACCACCTCCATTTCTTAGACGGCTCAAAAAGAAACAAGAACAGGAAACTCATTTCCATATGTTTTTAGAGATCCTGAAGCAAGTCCATGTTAATATTCCTTTTGTGGAAGTTTTGCAGTCTATGCCAACATATGTAAAGTTTTTAAAAGATATTATAACTAACAAAAAAGTTATTGGTGAGTTTGAAACAGTTAATCTCACTGAAGAATGCAGTGCCATACTCCAAAACAAGCTGCCAAAGAAGGAAAAGGACCCTGGTTCCTTCACCTTGCCAGTAGAATTAGGAGGCAAACATGTGGGCAGAGCCTTGTGTGATCTGGGAGCCAGCATCGACCTTATGCCCTTGTCACTATTCCAACAGCTTGGGATAGGTGAAGCACGACCAACAACAGTCACCTTGCAACTTGCAGACAGATCCATCGCATACCCTGAAGGTAAGATTGAGGATATACTAGTCAAGGTTGACAAATTTATTTTTCTTGCAGATTTTATAATCTTGGACTACGAGGCAGACAAAGAGGTGCCAATCCTACTGGGCAGACCTTTCTTAACCACAGGTACAGTCCTAATTGATGTCCAAAAAGGTGAACTTACCATGCGAGTCCATGATGAAGAGGTTAAGTTCAGTGTTTTTAAAGCTTTAAGGTACCCTTCTGATCTTGAACACTGTGCTACTGTAGATATAGTAGATTCCTTAATTGAAAGAAGAATTTGAGCATGAATTGTTAGTCAAGCATGCTACGGATTATGCACAAATTGATTTGAATGACTAAAATATTTCTGAATTGATGGATGTATCTGTGGATAACCCTCAGCATGTATGCATGACCAATGAACTGTCTGAAAGAACCACAACTCCTATGATGCCATCAATTGAACAACCACCTTTATTAGAACTAAAACCATTGCCTGAACACCTTAAATATGCATATCTAGGAGAGAAAGATACCTTGCCTGTCATTATTTCGTCCAAACTAAATAAACAGCATGAAATTGCGTTAATATTGCTGCTTAAGCAACATAAAAAGACAATTGGTTGAACGATTGTTGACATTATGGGTATAAGTCCTTCTTATTGCATGCATAAGATATTGTTAGAGAAAGAACATACACCTAGAGTAGATCATCAACGTAGGTTGAATCCCTCCATGAAAGAGGTAGTAAAAATAGAAATTATTAAATGGCTAGATGCAGGTGTGATCTACCCAATATCCAATAGGCAGTGGGTCAGTCCTATCCAATGTGTGCCAAAAAAGGGTGGTATGACTGTAGTAGTTAATGAAAACAATGAATTAATACCAACTCGAACTGTCACAGGATGGAGAGTATGTATGGATTATAGAAAACTTAATAAAGAAACCAAAAAAGACCATTTCCCTTTACCTTTTATCGACCAAATGCTAGATAGAATAGCTGGCCAATCCTTCTATTGCTTTTTAGATGGCTACTCAGGGTATATCCAAATCACCATAGACCCTGAGGATCAAGAGAAAACAACATTACATGTCCATTTGGTACGTTTGCTTTCCGCAGAATGCCATTCGGCTTATGCAATGCACCAGCAACGTTCCAAAGATGTATGTTGGCAATCTTCTCTGACCTAGACGAGTCTATAGTAGAGATCTTTATGGATGACTTTTCAGTATTTGGTGATTCCTTTAACCACTGTCTAGCTAATCTAGGACAAGTCCTCACTAGGTGTGAAGAAACCAATCTAGTGTTGAATTGGGAAAAATGCCACTTCATGGTGGAATAAGGCATAGTATTAGGACATAGAGTGTCCAAAGCAGGAATAGAGGTCGATAGGGCCAAGATAGAAGTCGTTGAAAAGTTAGTTGAACCTAAGAATGTCAAAGCCATAAGAAGTTTCTTAGGACACGCAGGGTTTTATAGGAGATTCATAAAAGACTTTTCAAAAATCTCTAAACCTCTTTGTGAGCTTCTAGAGCTGAATAGAACTTTTAGCTTCTCAAATGAGTGTTTATTAGCATGGATTAAGCTTAAAGATGCCTTAGTCAAAGCACCAATCATAGTCGGGCCAAATTGGGATATGCCTTTTGAAATAATGTGCGATGCAAGTGACTATGCAATTGGAGTTATGCTTGGCCAAAAGAGAGACAAATTAACACATCCTATATATTATGCGAGTAAAACATTGAATGAAGCTCGAAGCAACTACACTACCACAGAAAAAGAGATGTTAGCAGTAGTGTTTGCATGTGAGAAATTCAGGCCATATATGGTAGAAAATAAAACAATTGTTTATACTGATCATTCTGCAATAAAATACTTAATGAGGAAGGCTGATGCGAAACCTCGTCTAATTAAATGGGTGCTGCTTTTGCAAGAGTTTGATTTGGAAATCAGAGACAAAAAAGGATGTGAAAATTTAGTTGCTGATCACTTATCAAGATTGCAGAGTCATTGCGAATCTATTGCGGAGCCCACAATGATAGATTCTTTTATTGATGAACATGTTTTTGTTTTAGTACATTGTGATAATAATGATGAACCATGGTTTGCTGATATTGCAAATTTTCTTGCCTCATAGGTGTTACCAGAATTCAGCAAGGGGCAGGATAAGAAGAAGTTCTTAAATGAGGCTAGGAAGTACATTTGGGATGATCCAACCCTCTACAGAAGCTGTGCGGATGGATTGCTAAGAAAATGTGTGTCAGCTGCTGAATCAAGGTCAATCTTGCAGCATTGCCATACAACTCCGTATGGAGGACACTTTGGTGGTCAGAGGACTGCTGCAAAGGTATTTTAGAGTGGCTACTTTTGGCCAACAATCTTCAAGGATGCACATGACTTCGCACACAATTGCAATGAATGCCAACGAACAGGTAACCTCAGTAGGAAGGATGAGATGCCTCTAACATACATCTTAGAGTTAGAACTCTTTGATGTGTGGGGTATTGACTTCATGGGTCCATTCCCACCATCTGCTGGTAATCTTTACATTTTAGTAGCTGTAGACTATGTCTCAAAATGGGTCGAGGCAATTGCATGTCCTTTAAATGATGCTAAGACAGTTGTTAAATTTCTGAATAGACATATTTTTACACGATTTGGCACACCACGTGCCATCGTAAGTGATGAAGGAACACATTTCATAAACAAAGTTGATAGCTCCAAAATAGAGTTATTATTTACTCTCTAATTATAGCTAAAACCATGCTCAATATTGATTAAAATGCCTTTTTGTAGGTGAACTCAGGGTAGAGAGCTCGAGGAGTCCGATGACGTGTTATGGGGCTAAAAGCGACGTTTTAGAGCTTCATGGACGCATCGGGAGTGAAGGGACTTGAAGAAATGAAGAAATGGAAAAAATTGCCATGGAAAGGCAAAATTTGGCCAACAAACCCGAGAGCAAGCGTTGAGCGGCAGCGTCGAGACGCTGTCCTAGCGTCTCAACGCCGCCCCGACGATTTCCGGAATTTGACGCGCCCCAGCGTTGAGACGCTACCCCGTGCGCGCGCGCTGCCAACTTAGGGCACAACGTCGAGACGCTGCCCTAGCGTCTCGACGCTCCGACGGCTTTAAAGTCCTTCTTCTCCGATTTTAGCCGCAAGTTTTGTTCCATTTTCATTTTCCACCATTGTTTAAGCTCGGGTGGGAGCTTCAAACTGATACTTCTTCCATTTTCTCTTCAATAAAGTTCAAACATTGAGTATTTCCCTTTATTTACACAACGGGGAGCTAAGTTAAGTGTTGTCTGAATTCGCAAGTGTACGAATCGTCCCAAGTAATATAGTTGGTAAGTACTAGTTATCGTCTCTACAGGGAATGAAAGTTACCAATTACCAAAATTCTAAACCTTAGTTTTATCTGAGCAATCAATTATCAGAGTTGTACGGGAAGTAAATATGCTATTGACTTGAGTAATTAAAAGAACACAGAAAACTAAAAGAAACAATTATGCTAATGTAGACGATGGAGGTTCTAGAGCAAAGATTTCATCGTTGTCTCATCCTATTCCTTATTAATTTCTAGTTATAAACGCTTGACCCTATGATTGTTGACAAGTTCTACTTGGAAGACTTGTTACTCTCTCTCGAGTAATAACAATATTCATTAAAATGACAATTGCCTATATCTCTATGACAATCAGAACACTTCAATTATTAAGATTGTAGAACTAAATTATGCCACAAAACCTACAAGGATATGTCTATCTCTCATATAAGTTAGGGAAAACAATTAAGGTTCGTCAACGAGAATTGTCTATCGACTTCAACGCATTGATAAAATCTCACACTAAGATTGGCCAAATCCTAACATGTACTTAGTAAGCATATAAGAATTTTCACAATCTAACAAGGAATGAAGCTCTTAACTACTGATCAATAAGAAACAGAATTCAACAACGACTACATCAATACTCTAGATAGAGAAGTTAGTTCATGGAGAAAATCTCAACAATGTTCATGTTCGGAAGCATATTCGTTACAAGAGAAATAAAGGATGAAATAGATGAAAAGAAACGAGCCACGATGAATCCTCGATCTCCCTAGCGTAGCTCTCGCTTCGTTTGGATACCCGGATGTCAAGAACTCCTCTCTCCGCTCTCTTTCGTCACTTCGTTCCTCGTCCACGTTCAGCCTCTGGTTTCAAAATAATAACAGACCCCTTATAAATTTAGGTCAGTTGCCGTCGCAGCGCCTAGACGCTCAGTTACAGCGCCTCGGCGCTAGGAGGAATCACCGCTTCAGACTTCGTAGCGCCTAGGCGCTGAAAGGCAGCGCCTCGGCGCCAGGGGAATCACCGCTTCAGACTTCGTAGCGGCTAGGCGCTGAAAGGCAGCGCCTCGACGCTATAGCTTCTGCCCATTTTTACGTTCGGGCGCCTAGGCGCTGAAAGACAGCGCCTCGGCGCTACAGCTACTGCATTTTTCATCTGATCATCGCCTAGGCGCCGAAAGGCAGCGCCTAGGCGCTACAACTTCTGTCCAATTCTTCTCATCAGCGCCTAGGCGCCGAAAGGCAGCGCCTAGGCGCTACAGCTACTGTCAAATTCTTCTCATCAGCGCCTAGGCGCTAGGCTTTTTCCATCAATTTTCAGCTGCTTCGCCCCCCTTTTCACTCTTATTTCCGATCTTCATCCAACTTCCTTCTTTCTTCACCTACATGCAATATAAACAACAATCAGACAGAAACAAGAGACAAAACGTCTTCTTACTCAATTAAAACTCTGAAAACAACTTGCTTTAATAAGCCTAAATAACACTTAACAAACTACCCCCAACTTATCATTTTGCTCGCCCTCGAGCAAAGAGCAAGAGGATTCTATGGAAAGACAACTACATTCAAATGACTCAAATCTCACGCATTTATTGACGACCTAAATGCACACGAAAGTAAGTGAAACAATTGAGTACAATCAACCAGTGAGACCTCTAGATTCCTTACAATTCCAAGTGTTCTTTTCAAATTTCTTAATATCTAAGAATACTGGTAAGCTAAGTACACATCAATTACTTTGATTATACAAACAGTCAAGAGAATAAGCATTCATCGAGTACAAATTTAACTAAAAACTCAAGTATCTCATCAAACTATCAAAATTGAATGCACAAGGTCTACTACCCTCACAGGAATTCACTCATAACGCTCAACTGTTTAAGGCATATTTCAATGACTCTCACACCAATACATACAAAACTTTTGTCATAAACTTGCTCATATATGACATCCAAGCCATCGATGAACATAATGAATGTACAAAAATTAAGGGTTTCATTTTGGATGTAATTTGGCTTAGGATGGGTGGATGGAAAAGGAAATTTTAAGCTCTTTTATTGAAAGAATTTTACACAACTTATCCACATGAAGCTAACACTTCTACTTCCAAGGAATTTCAACTCAAGCACGATTATTTTATTTTATTTTTTATTTTATTTTTTAGCTTGGTTGAAGCATCGACTTCTTTTCATCCACACCATTTTTTTTTCTTTTTTCTTTTTTTTTCTTGTGTTAAAATCACGCTTCCATTTAGGAATCCCTTAATTCACATGTTGCAACTTTCCCAACAAATTAAAAACTTCATGTGGTAAGCATATGTAATCTTTCAATCTAGGATTCACAGAAAAGGATTACAACAAATGGCATTTTTGGCTTTTAGTGCGGTAATCTTCCAATGAAAAAGGTCTAAGGCTCAATATTTGGCTTAACTAAGGACTCAATAATGAGGAAGGCTATTTTAGAAAGCTAAACATTGGCTTCACCTAAATTACCCTTAAAATTTAAGCATTCAAAACTATTCATAGGCTACAGACATGCATAACAAAGCAAGTTCGACAAAAATCTAAATATGCACGGCATTCACACACTTTAAGAATTGAAAGCACCATGTAATGAATGTGCTTAAAGGCTCAAAAACTCACATGAAAACAGGTTGTTTTGGCAATAGATCTTGCGCATTCGTCATTCAATAATTCAACAAACACCATCATGCATTCCTTTTAAGTAAAAACATGAATCAAGCTCTTCTCTCTTATGCAATATAACCCAACAACCAATGTGTCCCTAACTTACATAGTCTTCCAAAATATCTCGAAAAATTGAAGAGACACACTTCTTAGAATGTAGAAATCATATAGAATGTCACACCTATCCTCATAAACATACTCAACAGAATCTATTCTCACCCCCAACTTAAGATGCAACATTGTCCTCAATGCGAAAAGAAACGAAAGACACAAAGGAAAAACACAGCAAATAAGAAGAAAAAAAAACGAATAAGGGAAACGAAAACTTCCCTGAGTGAGCGTCGCTCACATATTCTCTTCTTCATCAGATGATCGAGGGGGCGTTGGACAAAGAATGGGATCATCTCCTTGATTGAACCCTGGACGTGCCAACACCTGAAAAAGCCTATCAAAGCATTGATTGTTATGCTTCATGTGTCGTTGCATTCGTCTTTCCATTCTTCGTCGTCCGTGCTCTTGTCTTTGCTCCATCCTGTCCAACCGTTGTGTTTGACGAAGCTCCATTCGCTCTAACCTTTCCTCCAAGGATAACTGATCTTCAGGTGGATCATGAGGCGATTGCTCTGGAGGAGGTTGGGACGAACTGCCAATTAAAAATTGTTGGCTATGGGCCGGGTCTTCAACCAATGTCGGGCCTTTTAATCCTAAGATGTGTTTTTTGTCAATCACACATTTAGCATGCTTTAACTCCTCATCTGAGCCCCAAATCACTCCGGCGGCTTTGCATAAGGATGTAATCAATGAAGGGTGAGCGAGGCCACCGGTTGTGGATGCCTTCTTGGTATGTTTGATGGATTGCTGAATGATGCGACCCACATCAATGGACTTACCAGTTACAATGGCGTACAAAAGGACTGCCCTGTCTTTGGTCACATCGCTCACATGTGTTACAGGCAAATGTTTAGCACAAATAAAATTGTGCCAAACTTTATTCATCACACAAAGGTGGGCTGCCTTAAAATTCAGCTTTTCTCCTTGTCGAGTTGCCCATTGAGTGCCCGGCTGACACAATGTCGCTATGATCTCTTCATAATCAACTTCATTGGCGGCATAGGTTGCATAACCATCCCGATCAATGCTTGGAAGATTATAAAACCGGTTTATGGATGCAAAATCAAACGACACCAACTTGCCCCGCACAAATACTTTTGTTCTGTCTTCTTGCATATTAGCATAAAATTCCCGAACAAGTGGGACAACAGCAGACTCAGGTTGTTTCGTGAATTCTTCCCAACCTCTTTCGCGAATATTATGATAAATACTTCGCTGCTCGCCAATACAAGGTAGTAAACCTCGCTCCGGAATTACATTCCTCTTAATAACCAACTCGGAATATAATTTCGAGGCCTCTTCGTCCCTGAATCGATATCTGTCAAATGCTTCAGAAGACCCTTCGCCCGTTTTCGCACGCTTAGAAGTCTTGGGAGCCATAACAATTAACAGTACTTCGCACGCTTAATGCCTTGAACTTATCTTCCAACTTGCGTATCAACACCTCAATAATCCAACACTTCCAACCACCCAAATTAACAAGGCAGAACTCCCCCGCACTTCCAACAAGAATTTACCAATCCTCCACAAGCTCTAAATTTCAGCCCAAATAAAACACTTTACAAAGATAAATGCTTACTTGGAGAAGAAACACAGAGAGTTGAAGCGAAGAGGCAACCTTGAAGAAGAACCGTCACTGTGGAGAAGAAAATCTTGGAAAACTTCACACTTTTACAAACTTCAAACTCCTACAAAATCAAATGTTAGTGGTAAAGTAAGGGTTTGGTTGGTGAAACAAAAGGGGAGAAATTTGAGGGTAAAGGAGAAGATTTGGAAGAGAAGAGAGATAAAGAGAGATTTGGAAGAGAAGAGAGATGAAGAGAGAGATTTGGAAGAGAAGAGGAGAATAGAGAGCAAAAGAGAGAGAAATACTGAAGAAATTTGAAAAACTAGGGTTTGAGAAAGGAAAAATACGATTTTAAACACCCAACCCTCTTTTTTTATTTTTTTTTCGTCAGAATCGCGTCAGCGCCGCAGCGCTGAGCGTTCTGTCTTTTGAAAAGGGGGGAAAATCGCGACAGCGCCTAGGCGCTGAGCACTCTGTCCTAAAACCAGATTTTTTTCTTTCCGACAGCGCCTAGGCGCTGAGCATTCTGTCCTAAACCCAGATTTTTCTTTTCGACAGCGCCTAGGCGCCCAAAAGGCAGCGCCGCATTCTGTCCTAAACCCAGATTTTTCTTTCCGACAGCGCCTAGGCGCTGAGCATTCTGTCCTAAACCCAGATTTTTCTTTTCGACAGCGCCTAGGCGCCTGATAACACTCCAAAAGTGCTAATATTTAGCTCCTAAGTCTTGTAAATTAGAATAATTATATGGGCTTAATTGATATATTTTGTATAATTTAATTGCTAAGGGGTAAATCGGGCATTTGCGATAATTAAGAGCTTAAATGAATATTTTATAATACTTTATTACTTAGTCGTTTTGAGTGATTAAGCTACATTAATTAAATAATCTAATCTTAAATCAAAATTGATTAATGGCTTGATGGTGTAGGGCTTATTAAGAAAATGTGTGTGCTTTGGTTCAAAACTTGGTGGATGCAGGATTTTCCAACATTTTTATAAAAGTCAACGGTCAACGGTCAACGGTCAATGGTCAACAGCCCATCGGCCCAGCCCACATCCGCGCGCACCCGACCGCGCGCCCCACTACGCCCTCCAGCCCATCGCGCGCGCGCGACCCGCGCGGCCCAGCCTCCATGCGCGCAGCAGGCCCATCCGTGCGCGCCCAGCCCGCCTGCCGACCCGCGCGCGCGCGGCCCATCCGCGCGCCCACCAGGCCTCGCCCATCCGCCCGCCCGCGCGCGCCTGCCGACCCGTCCGCGCGCCCCTGCGCGGCCCAATTGGCCAATTTCGGCCCAAAACTCATTTTTTTAGCTTTTTAAGCGTTTTAACCTAGTTTTTCAGCCACCATTCACTTAGGAGAGAGAAATTTCGATATTGAGAGTTGTAGCCTCGGGTTTGGTGATATTTTCATCAATTTTCAAGGTTTTTGGACAATTTTGGATCAATTTTCATCACGTTTGGCTAAGGTAAGTGCTCTAATTCGAGTTTAGGGTTGTCTTGATGCATTAGGGAGGGTTTAGCTTTAAATTTCCAGCTTGTATTTGATAGTTTCTTGCATGATTCTTCCTTTATTTGAATCCCATGAGCATGTATGACTGATTAGGAGTGACGTCTGAGTCCTCACGCATGTTTTATCGTTAAAGGTTAGGACGTATAATTGCCTCAATCGCTAGGTAACAAGGGTTTAAGCGTGACTAATTAATTCTAGCCTAAGTGACAGTAGGAGAATAGCATTAATTATCGTTTGCACGATAGACTTAGGGAAAGAATAGAAATCGCGCCAATTGGTCGAGTTCTCGATCAATCGGTTCGTCGCGATATTACCTGTCACTGTTCTTTGATTGATTTAAGCGTAGCTAACTTAGATTAATTAGCGAGCATGTTTAATTGGAATTGCACTTTTCTAATTAATTCTTTGGGATGTTTGCTACGGAAACGAGCAAACATTTCGCGTGCATGAGATTAAATTACAAGCATGATTAGAATCCCTATGATCTAAGCGCATCAAGATAAATCCCGATCCCTCGAATTAGGAGCACGTGTTCCATTTATTTTTTCGCTCTTTACTTTTCGCATTTATTTTCCGTTAGCTTAATTTTACTTAGTTTAGTTTTAATTAACTCCCCCTTTTATTTTATTTTTAGTTTTAGTTTAAAAGACAAATAGAAATTAATTAGGAGAGATTGATTAAGGTTCCCTGCGGATCGACCCGTTACCACTAGCTGCAAAGCATAGTAGTTTCGGTAAATATAAATTTTATTTTGGCGGGATTCGACACCCCAAAAATTAGTTGGACATTCAAAAATCCTTCTACCCAAAATTGGCGCCGTTGCCGGGGAACCATTTAATTTCTCTTAGTTAAATTTTATTTGTTTAAAAAAACCAAAAATATTTTTCTTTGTCTTGTGCCTTCTCGTTTAGCATGGCAGATTATCCATTTGATTATTGGGGACAAGTTTCAAGTTATGAAGGTGAAAGAGCTCCTCCCAATTCTTGCCAAAGAATGTCATTGGAGCAGATGGTTGACAATTTAGTCAACAGCACGCTCCAATTCGAGCAGGGAATGCGCCAGTCTCGCCTAGAGACGGAAGTTGAGTGGCAAGGAATGGAGGAGCAACAAAACTAATTTCCTCATAATTATTGTCGAGGTTGTTGGGATTTATGCCCTAAAGCCTCGTAATTAATTAATAATTATTTGATAATTATTTTATTATTATTATTTGCAATTTATAATATTCATTATATAAATAAAATCCAAGGTTATTAGTGTAATCTTGAACTGTATGTAGTTGACATACGGGAGGATCATGTTCAAGTAATAACCTAAAGGGTCTATAGTATATGGATAAGGTTGGGTGCCTTATCCTGGTAACACTATTGATACGGCCCACTTTGTAATTGTTACAAATGATTTGATCCAAATCATTCATGTAGAGACATGTGAGTGGGGGTATCCTATACAATGAGTTTGTATAAGACTGGACCACGAAATATATAATCTCTCTTTATAAATCCGTTATTTGAGAAGATTAATATTTCACAGGATGATCATATGTGACTCGATCTTAATCCTGAGTGAGTTATGAACTCCTGCCTGTGAGGGCTCGTCCTTTGATTTGTATGGGTGAGAATGGCCTTTATAGCCGATTCAATAAGCCTACCATTGTGGGGACTTGACCAAATAGGGAGTTGGGAACATAAGTTTCACAAGATGGAATTCACTCCTTCCCATATAGGGAAAGTAGATGAGTAGTCCCCTTAAGTGCTGATTTCGGGACTTGAACAATGGGGCCCCACCCTCTCACTGGCCCGAGAGGGACTTCGTTTATGGTTGGATCATAAACATGTTGTTCATCAGAGAATCAGTGGTACTTAAGGTGTAAGATGTAATTACAGGGGTAAAACGGACTTTTGACCCAGCTGTAATTACGAACAACTCGTGAAGGATCGACTTGCATGTAATGGTTATATCCATGTACACAACTTGTCTTACAGTGCATAAGAGTGCAACTCTAGGCCTATAGTGGAGTGACCTAGAGTTAATGAATGAAAGTCAATTAATTAATGAGTTTAATTAATTAATTTTGTATCATTGGAGTTTATAAATCTGTAGGTCCATAAGGTCCCCTTGCTAGCTCATAGTAACACTAAAAGGATCAATTTAGTTGAAAGAAAATTTGAAATATTCAAATTAATATTTAATATATTTGATATATTAAATGTAGAAGAGTAAAATATATTTATTGTATTTGATACATTAAATATTGAGGAAATAGTTTATGTATATGATACATTAATATTAAAAACTATATACTTATGTTATTTGAATGTGATTCAAATTGGTTTAAAGTATATTATAAAAGATTAATTTTATAATATTTGAATAAGATTCAAATAAATATAAAATACATATTTTAATATATTAGATATTAAAATGTATTTTATAAAATAAAATTAATTCCTAAAAGTCTTATTATAAATAAGACATTTAGGTTTAGCCAAAGGGTTGGCCAAAACACACCACTCACCTCTGCAGAGAAAATTGTTCTCTCATTCTTTCAAAGAGCTCCCACAAGCCTTGATCCCGTGTTCGAGTCATAGCGAGGAAGATCTCGTGGAAGAAGGAACACAAGAAGATGATTGATCTTCAAAGGTAATTGTACATATGCTTAACTTATTTTTTAGTTTAATTCTAAACAAAACAAAAGATCGATTTCAATCGCTTCCGCTGCGGGGAATGAAGAGTTCATTCCCTTCAATTGGTATCAGAGCTTTCTTTGAGTTTTGTTTAGAATTAAAATTGTGTATGGTGGGTATTTTAAGTTTATATATATGTGATATATATGGTTTGCAAAATTGATTGTTTAGGCATATTTGATTGGCATTAGATTTAAACCTTTTGATTAGATCAAATTGTAAAACCCATAAGAGTTAAGGATTTTTGTAATTTAATCTGTTCTTCAAAGAGATGGAGACAAGATGGCGGACGACTGTGATTTCGTTAGGCGGTGAAGATTCTTTGAAAGAAGGATTGATTTGCATATGCAACTTATTTGTTGAGGTGAGTCAAAGTGATGAATACAAAGTGCAAGTGGTGTACTCATTTAGCTTAAATGTTAGGCGGTGAAGACATTGATTCTGCGGAAGATTAATTCTTGAATTGAATCGATGAATTCTTTTTAAAATCTCAATTTGGAATTGAGTGTCTTCTCGAATTGAATTGATTTGATGAATTCTTATTAAAATCTCAATTTAGAATTGAGTAACTCAGAATAGAGTTTTTCAAATTGTTTGAATAATGGGTCTTCAATCTGTCACCCTCGCCTATGCATTGCAGAAAGAGTTTGAGTTGACCAATCTGGTGGTTTGAGAAGCATATATTTTTTTTCAAAGGCGGGTGGATACTCAAGACAATTTTAAGGTTTCTAAATTTTGATGGATCAACAAAGGAAGGAAATTCGAAGACCAAGATATGTCTTGGATTTAAATTATTGTAATTTAAATTAGTTTTCAATTTCTTAGGATATGCCAAATATGCCGGTCAATTTTGCTGCGTTTTTTTTTTAATTTAATTATGCATGTTGATGTATGTTTTAAATTATGTTTGGTTGCATAAAGTATGTCATCTAGATTAAAATCCCACCATAGGTTAAGCATGATCATGCATTTTAATTATTTTTAAATATAATTGTTATATTTGGAATATTATGATTAAAATGCTTTCTAATTTGATTAGATGATTTCCTAATATGTTTATATTTCCATATCTTTCAATATAATTGTTATATTTGGAAATTTTAAATTAGGATACTTAAATAGGAATCCATATTTTTCTAATATTGATTAGGATATAGAAAATCTTTTCCTAATAAGATTGGGAAATCTTGATAAATCTTTTCCCAATAAGATTGAGATATATTTTCTCAATAAGTATTAGGGATATTTTCCAAATGAGGTTAGGATATTTTCCTATGAGATTAGATTTTTTTTTCCTATTTAAAAGATAATTTAATTCACTATTTAAATAGTTTAAATATTTGAATTTAGTTTATCTTTTATTCTAATAAGATTAGAATATATGATAATCTTTAATTTTATTTTAATGGGTTTAAAATTGTTAAAAAATCAAGATTATCCATAAGGTGAATTGGTTTTTAATAGGATTAAAAACATTGCTTAAAATCAACTGAAGTTCATTGATCTAGTAATTAATAGTTAATTAAATATTAATGAATTTGAAATAAAAATTGACTATAAGGGAACTCTGTCTAAGAAAGGTTACTCGGGTGAGGTACTTAAGTTGACTGAAAAGGAACACCTCTACCTAAGAACTGGCCTGGGGGTTGAATTAGTCAAATTTTATTTTATTTCATTAAGCAGGCTCATAATGTGATTAGTTTTAAATAGTTTAATATACTTGATAATTCAAGTTAAAATCAATCTAACCAACATAAGGGTTATGAAAGGGTAGATTGAAAAACTTAGATAAATGAGATTAGCCTAATTTGTCTAAGTAATAGAAAACCCTATTTCAAAATACTTAGTGGGAGAAAGACATATGTCAAAATCACCCTACGGTCTCTACCATAGATTCACAACGTGAGATTCATGTGAGGCCTCGAGGTGGCTTTGGACCGTCCCCCTACGGAAGGTGTTTACATGGGTCAATATCAGGGTGAATCTCTTGAGAAAGTATTTTTAAATAGTAAGTGGGAGATGGAAATGTGTCAACATATCCTACGGTCTCTATCATTGGTTCACAACGTGAGATTCATGTGGGGCCTCGCGGCGGCTTTTGGACCGTCCCCCTACGGAAGGTGTTTACATGGGTCAATATCAGGGTGAATCTCCTGAGAAGGATAGGATTGTAATTTTATTTCCAATACTTGACCTACCCTACGGCGGCACTTGTTGGGATAAAATTATAAAATCTAAAATGATGGGTTACACTTACAAAGATCTCATTAAGGTTGTTAATGATTTTCTTGACCAAACTAATGGTAACTAAATGTTATAGAAATAAGAGTTATTTTGGGATAACACTTGGTTGAGATTGTCTCAGTTTAGTGAAGGAGCATTTGACCTACCCTACGGCGGCACCTGTTCTAACTCACTAAAGTATCATAGCATTAGAAATTAATGTTTTAGGGTTCATTTATCAAATTGTTTGTTTTCTATGCTGAAATTGAATGAATATTGATTGCATGTTGTTAAATAATATTTTTTTTTTATATATTTCAATATTATGTCTATTTCTCTCAATTTTATTTTTCGTTGCTAATTTGTCAAATTGAGAAAATAATATCACTTGGAAAAATAATGTTAACACTATATAATGACAATGTAAATTTTTTCTTTAATTTGTCTTTATTGAGAAACGTTCTCAAAAACCTGTTGCCAATGCTAATCGAATTGTTCATGAAGCACATGATTAATAAATCAATATAACGAGATGGCTTATACAAATTTTCTATTTGACATATTAGATGTCAAGCTAAGAAGATAAAGAAGATGACAACAACATATGAGATATTGTTGAAGTCAATAAAAGCTAGATTTAGATATTTATCTAAATAATCTCAAAAATTAAGTATTACCAAAATCCAAGAAAAGAAACCATATGACTGTAGCTAAAAGAAAATAGTTTCTAAATTAGCAAAGTAGTCATAATAAGAGGAATTTATGAAATACCTCTATAAGAAGAACATGGATAAAAGTAAATTTGATTTACTAGATTTTTTCATTACCACTTATATAGTAGATTCAGATCCACTATTAAGATTTGTTCTTCATTACACTTTATATAATTCTTGGAAAATACTTAATGATGTAGAATGATCTCTACTTGTTGGCACCAGAAAACCCATCTCAATTAATGTAGTGGGAGACATTAAGATGTCCATAAAAATTAATTGTTATTTAATGCTGAATATGGTGTTTTTAGTACCATAGGAGAAATTCAATTTCTCTAACTTTATTACTAATAAAATGTTCATATAGTATGAATATTTTAGTACTAAATTTTTATTTTCAAAATTGTTTGAAAAGTTCAGCCGAAAAATAAGAATAATTTGTATGTGTTAAATTGTTAACATATAAAATACTACACAGTGAGATATTCAGGATTATAGATTCCAGAATATAAAGACAAATTATATTCTCCTAAAATATGATACCCGTCTTTGGCATTCAAGATTGATTTTGATCAATTTGAATAAAAAGACTACTACGAAGTGATTCTCTAAATGTTAGAGTTAATTACTTTATATGTCTTAAGATCTTGCCTTTCATGCAAGATAATCCATAGGTTTTTGTTGGAAAAGCCTACAGGCCAAAGAACACCGATGAATATTTCATCACTCTAGCTGATGATTATTCAAGAAATAAGTATCGTAACCTAATGCAACATAAGTCTGAATATTTTGAAAAGTTCAAGGAATATAAGACTCAAGTTGAAGGTCAATTAGGTAAATCTATCAAGACACTATGATCAGATCACAGTGAAAAGTACAGGAACCTTATGTACTAAGACCAATTGATAGAAAGTGAGATTTTATCTCAACTCTAGCACAAAGTACAATTGTGTGAAATTGTGCTGTAAGAGGAGAAACAAGACCTTGTTAGACATGGTCAGAACAATAAAGAATTACACGTCATTATCAGACTCTTGTTAGGATATACAATATAGATTGTATAGTGAACATCATTATATCTAAAAGGTGTCCATGAGACAACTTTGAGATTATAGAAGAGTAGTAAAGTTAGTTTACAACCCTTCGAGTTTTGAGAGTTTTAAGCATACATGTTGAAACTTGAATATGTTCAATAGTGTTGAAAAGTTGGTTCCAAGTGAAGCCACTAAATAGTTAATAAAAGTTGTTAACAATTTAATTACATTTGATAGTCAAATGGATCCTAGTCATGAATTGGATAAGCCTCATCGTAGTGGGAGAGTTATGAGATGACCCAACCGTTACAAGAGCTTATATGAAGCCTAAGTTGTCAAATTAGATGACAAAATTTAGGGCTTCTTGACCTCAAAGTTGAAATGAGGGTCAATGACAAAGACTAGTAGACCAAAGTCATAAATCTCGAGATAGAGTAGATGTACTCATCTTTATCTAGAAATTGTAGATATTCGTGATGGGGTAAAACCCATAGGTTTTGAATATATCTACAAAAGTAAAAGATTTGTAAATAAGAAGGTAAAGACCTTCAAAATAAGACTAATGACAAATATAGATGGAGAAAGTAAACTATGGATAAACTTTCTCATTTGTTGTCATATTAGAGTATATAAGCATTTCCTAATTCATAGTTGCATATGAGATATGTCAAGTGAAGGTTTAAGAAATCTTTTTTTTGAAAAGAAGTCTTAAAGAATGCATTTACAAATCAATTACATGAGTTCAATTTCAAAAATCAAAAGCAAAAGGTTTGCAAGGAGTAAAGGTTCATTTATGAAATGAATTTGATCACTAGATTTTTGAATGTAAGGTTTGATAAAAGTATCAAAAACTATGACTTTGAATAAATATTAATGATATTGTATAGACAAGAAAATCATTAATTACTTAGTGGAATTTTCTCATATTTTATGTGGATGACTTATTACCCATTGTGAATGTTGTAAGATTTGAATCCAACATAAAATGTTGACTACCTAACCAATTCCAAATGAATGATTTAAATTGTTGGGTATGTCCTAAAATAGAGTTTTCGAGGATAAAATGTTATTTATGTCTCACACATCTTATATTGACAAATTTGTTGTCAAGTATATGATGTAGTACTTCAAAAAATGATAATGTATCATTCTTACATGAAGTTTAGATTGTCTAAGGAATAGTGTCCTAAGACATTTCAAAATGTTGAGAACATAAGATTGACTATCTACGTTTGAGTGGGAGAAAATCTAATGTACACTTGAGACATGACATTTGACAGTAAAATTGGTTAGCATTTATTAGTTAACCCAATGGTATGACCATTGCGCGGAAAAATAAAAACTTTTCTCAAAATATCTATGGATAAATTGAGAAATTATATTTTTGTGTATGAGGTTAAAGATTTGATCTTTACGAGATGCACTGGTTTTGACAAAGATTTATGGAAATCTATGTTTACCCTAGATGATGGAGTATGGTATGCAAGTTAAATGTTCTTACTTATGAAGTAAAGAACTTGCATAACTCAAATAATTTCTTATTGGTCTGAAAGATGTTTCAGATATAGTTAAGCCTAAAACGTTTTATGTAATGGCTAAACTTAAGGAACTTAGATAACATCAATATATAGGGTATCTTGAGAGAGAAAGAATCGTGGTAGGACCAAGATGACTTTTAATTGACAATCGTTTTGATCTATATAAAAATACTTTTCAGGCTAAAGTGTTTGAAAGCCACCTAGAATGTCTCTAGGATTATGAGACATGTCTCATCTTCACTAGGGCAAGTGGGAGAACATGTTGGGTGTAGAGTATGCCCTAGGATACATGTCTCACCGGCTTTAGTGCAAGTGGGAGATTGTTGGGATTTATGCCCTAAAGCCTCGTAATTAATTAATAATTATTTGATAATTATTTTATTATTAATATTTGCAATTTATAATATTCATTATATAAATAAAATCCAAGGTTATTAGTGTAATCTTGAACTGTATGTAGTTGACATACGGGAGGATCATGTTCAAGTAATAACCTAAAGGGTCTATAGTATATGGATAAAGTTGGGTGCCTTATCCTGGTAACACTATTGATACGGCCCACTTTGTAATTGTTACAAATGATTTGATCCAAATCATTCATGTAGAGACATGTGAGTGGGGGTATCCTATACAATGAGTTTATATAAGACTGGACCACGAAATATATAATCTCTCTTTATAAATCCGTTATTTGAGAAGATTAATATTTCACAGGATGATCATATGTGACTCGATCTTAATCCTGAGTGAGTTATGAACTCCTGCCTGTGAGGGCTCGTCCTTTGATTTGTATGGGTGAGAATGACCTTTATAGCCGATTCAATAAGCCTACCATTTTGGGGACTTGACCAAATAGGGAGTTGGGAACATAAGTTTCACAAGATGGAATTCACTTCTTCCCATATAGGGAAAGTAGATGAGTAGTTCCCTTAAGTGCTGATTTCGGGACTTGAACAATGGGGCCCCACCCTCTCACTGGCCCGAGAGGGACTTGGTTTATGGTTGGATCATAAACAAGTTGTTCATTAGAGAATCAGTGGTACTTAAGGTGTAAGATGTAATTACAGGGGTAAAACGGACTTTTGACCCAGCTGTAATTACGAACAACTCGTGAAGGATCGACTTGCATGTAATGGTTATATCCATGGACACAACTTGTCTTACAGTGCATAAGAGTGCAACTCTAGGCCTATAGTGGAGTGACCTAGAGTTAATGAATGAAAGTCAATTAATTAATGAGTTTAATTAATTAATTTTGTATCATTGGAGCTTATAAATCTGTAGGTCCATAAGGTCCCCTTGCTAGCTCATAGTAACACTAAAAGAATCAATTTAGTTGAAAGAAAATTTGAAATATTCAAATTAATATTTAATATATTTGATATATTAAATGTAGAAGAGTAAAATATATTTATTGTATTTGATACATTAAATATTGAGGAAATAGTTTATGTATATGATACATTAATATTAAAAACTATATACTTATGTTATTTGAATGTGATTCAAATTGGTTTAAAGTATATTATAAAAGATTAATTTTATAATATTTGAATAAGATTCAAATAAATATAAAATACATATTTTAATATATTAGATATTAAAATGTATTTTATAAAATAAAATTAATTCCTAAAAGTCTTATTATAAATAAGACATTTAGGTTTAGCCAAAGGGTTGGCCAAAACACACCACTCACCTCTGCAGAGAAAATTGTTCTCTCATTCTTTCAAAGAGCTCCCACAAGCCTTGATCCCGTGTTCGAGTCATAGCGAGGAAGATCTCGTGGAAGAAGGAACACAAGAAGATGATTGATCTTCAAAGGTAATTGTACATATGCTTAACTTATTTTTTAGTTTAATTCTAAACAAAACAAAAGATCGATTCCAATCGCTTCCGCTGCGGGGAATGAAGAGTTCAATCCCTTCACACGACATATCTCTTTATTGACCAATGTTTTAAAACACCCAGAGGTTGGTGCGATAAAATCTAAAACAGAGGGACCCGTGAAAGCCACAATTGCCTGGTTAAGAGGGTTAGGAGCCTGATAGCACTCCAAAAGTGCTAATATTTAGCTCTTAAGTCTTGCGAATTAAGTAATGAATTGTGCTTAAATGATATATTTTGTATAATTTAATTACTTAGGGGTAAATCAGACCATTGCATTAATTAAGAGCTTAAAAGAACGTTTAGAGGATAATTTTGATTAATCGTTCTAAGTGTTTAGACTATGTATAATAATTAATCAAATGATATCTCAATTGTGATAAGTGGTCTGGTGGTGCAGGAGGAATTTGGCAAGTCGATGGTTTGGGTTTGAGTGCAGAAGAGTACAGAATTTCAAATATTTTTCTCAGGCACAGACCCCAGCGTCGAGACGCTGTCTGTAGGGTCTCGACGCTACGACGACATCAGGCGCTGGAATAAAACCCATTTTTTAGCGTTTTTTAGGTCATTCTCTCTCGGGTTTGGCTTTATTTTTAGCGTTTTCTCTCTAGATTCTTGGGGTTTTCTCCCTTTTTCTTATATATCAAAGCAAAGACTTGGTTTATTTAGCTTGATTTTCATCCCGAGCAAAGTAAGTGCTCTAATTTGAGGTTAGGCGTTAAATTTGATGCGATTCATGAGGGTTTAGATCTTTAATTTTGAGCTTAGCATGACTGATTAGGCAATTTTATTTCTTCTAAGCATATCACATAAGCATGCTTGATTGATAGGAGTAGACGACCTTGATTTCCGACATGTTTTATAGTTAAAGATTACGATGCATTGCCTCTCTTAATCCCCAAGTAACATGGATAACTTGAGCCATAGGTAACATAGGCTTCCTTGTTTATCTTGGTTGTAACTTATCTTGAAGAAATAGATAAATCGGAATATTAACTTAGGCTTCCAAGTTAAACATCCGTCGTAGTGCTCCCGTTACTGTCAATTAATCAATATGGGCGACGTTGGCCCTCTATTGATCGATTGCCACGTTTAATTAGAATCGAACATTCGTCTCTGTTCTTTATTTAATTTAGGATTGATCACCTTAGAGTAATTAAAGAATAGTCCACTTAGAACTCCACGTTTCTAATTAATTATTTGGGTTACTTGTATTAGTAGTTTCGTGCAAGTAAATTATGTGTTTAATTATGCTTTTGCTAAGTATGTTTGAATCCCAATGAATCGAGTCGCATCAAGGTCAACCCCGACCCTTAAAATTAGGAGCACATGTAATTAGTTTAATTTTCCGTTAGCTACTTTATGCATGCTTTCCTTTAATTTTACCCTTAGCAAATCCCCCGTTTACTTTATCGTTTTTGTTTTAGTTAATTAAAAAGCAAATAGAAATTAATTAGGAGAAAATAATTTAGGTTCCCTGCGGATCGACCCGACTACCACTAGCTGCAAAGCTCAGTTGTAGCGGTATTTATAAATGTTATTTTGGCGGGATTCGACACTCCGAAATTTATAGGATATTCAAAAATCCTACTACCAAAATTGGCGCCGTTGCCGGGGAACCATATAGTTTCTCTTAGTTAGATTTTATTTGTTTGTTTTTTTTTTTATAGTTTGCCTTTTTTTGTAGGGCTTTGGCCTAAAGAACAAGATAATGGGGGAAGATCGCGCCGCTCCAACCACTGACCTCGCGAAATTCAGGGGAGGTTTTCCGTTCCCTTTAATTTTGTAGTTTTTATTGCTTTATCTGATGGATGGATACATAGAAGACTATGTATCTTTCGAAGGTTGGGGGTGAAGTTGTCTTTTGGATTCCTGTAGTTGTTGAGTTGTGGACATTTTGAATTTGAAGTGGTTGAGACTCTGTTTACATGCTTTCTAATAATGATAATCTAGGAAATATTTTTAGAATCTTCATATTTGCATATCTAGATTAGCATGAAGTAGTTTGCACTAATTAGGTCCATGTCAAAAATTTAAAAAAAAAATTTGTTGCTCCCTTGCATCTGAAGAGCACTTAGCAACTTCTTTTAGACTCCGTAGGCTTAGATTGACCACATGTTGCATGGATTCTTGTTGTCACCCCGAAAGGCACCCCTAGGGAAGCTTTGTTGCATGAGAGTTTGTAATAGGTTAATCGAGTTAGCAAAAGCTAAGCCTAAAGTAAAAAAAAAATAGAAAAGCATAATGGTTAGAAAATTCTCTCGAGGCGCTCCTTCTTCTTATTGGTGCACCTAAGAAGTGAGCGTTAGTCCTTAAAAACGTGAAGTTTATGCATGAATTTGACGTGTTAGGATTCTCGGGATTGAAAAAAAAAAAGAAAAAGAAAAAAGTTGGGTTCAAAGAACCAAACAAAGAGTACAAAGTACTCAAAAGAAAAAGAATGAGAAAATGTTTTAGGTCTCTTAATTTGTTGCTCTCTCTGCTGTGATTAAGTTATAGACTATTCTTCAATGTTAGAAGTAGGGGGAAAACAAGATGAATTGTAGCATGTTGTTTTTCCGAGCTTGCATGGTTTAGGAGAGGTTAGCTATCACACACACACACGTAGGGGAGTAATAGTTATTTTTTGACATGTTCATTGATTAAGTGCATGCGATCGATTGCTTACATATTTATGTAACTGCCTTGATTCTTAAAGCATCGAGATTTGAGTTAGAAGCATGCATGTATAGTCCTTAGGAGCTAATTTAGAGTTTTCCTTGCTCGAGGACTAGCAAGATTTAGGTTGGGGGTTTTGATAGCACTCCAAAAGTGTTAATATTTAGCTCCTAAGTCTTGCGAATTAAGTAATTAATTGTGCTTAATTGATATATTTTGTATAATTTAATTACTTAGGGGTAAATCAGACCATTGCATTAATTAAGAGCTTAAAAGAACGTTTAGAGGATAATTTTGATTAGTCGTTCTGAGTGTTTATACTATGTATATTAGTTAATCAAATGATATCTCAATTGTGATAAGTGGTCTGGTGGTGCAGGAGGAATATGGCAAGTTGATAGGACTGAGTTTGAGTCCAGAGGAATATAGAATTCCAATTGTTTTTCTCAGGCACAGACCCCATAGCGTCTCGACGCTACGATGACATCAGGCGCTGAAAATTTCCGTACGACCGTCGGGACGCTGCCTGTAGGGTCTCGACGCTCCGAATGTATAAAACCCATTTTTTACGTCATTCTCTCTCGGGTTTGGCTTTATTTTTAGTGTTTTCTCTCTAGACTCTTGGAGTTTTCTCCCTTTTTCTTCTATATCAAAGCAAAGACTTGGTTTATTTAGCTTGATTTTCATCGCGAGCAAGGTAAGTGCTCTAATTTGAGGTTAGGGGTTAAATTTGATGCGATTCATGAGGGTTTAGATCTTTAATTTTGAGCTTAGCATGACTAATTAGGCAATTTTATTTTTTCTAAGCATATCACATAAGCATGTTTGATTGATAGGAGTAGACGACCTTGATTTCCGGCATGTTTTATAGTTAAAGATTATGATGTCTTGCCTCTCTTAATCGCCAAGTAACATGGATAAGTTGAGCCATAGGTAACATAGGCTTCCTTGTTGATCTTGGTTGTAACTTATCTTGAAGAAATAGATAAATCAGAATATTAACTTAAGCTTCCAGGTTACACATCCGTCGTAGTGCTCCCGTTACTGTCAATTAATCAATATGGGCGACGTTGGCCCCCTGTTGATTCATTGCCACATTTAATTAGAATCGAACATTCGTCTCTGTTCTTTATTTAATTTAGGATTGATCACCTTAGAGTAATTAAAGAATAGTCCACTTAGAACTCCACGTTTCTAATTAATTATTTGGGTTACTTGTATTAGTAGTTTCGTGCAAGTAAATTATGTGTTTAATTATGCTTTTGCTAAGTATGTTTGAATCCCAATGAATCGAGTCGCATCAAGGTCAACCCCGACCCTTAAAATTAGGAGCACATGTAATTAGTTTAATTTTTCGTTAGCTACTTTATGCATGCTTTTCTTTAATTTTACCGTTAGCAAATCCCCCGTTTACTTTATCGTTTTTGTTTTAGTTAATTAAAAAACAAATAGAAATTAATTAGGAGAATATAATTTAGGTTCCCTGCGGATCGACCCGACTACCACTAGCTGCAAAGCTCAGTTGTAGCGGTATTTATAAATGTTATTTTGGCGGGATTCGACACCCCGAAATTTATAGGATATTCAAAAATTCTACTACAAAAATTGGCGTCGTTGCCGGGGAACCATTTAGTTTCACTTAGTTATATTTTATTTGTTTGTTTTTTTTTTGTAGTTTGCCTTCTTTTGTAGGGGTTTGGCCTAAAGAACAAGATAATGGGCAAAGCTCGCGCCGCTCCAACCATTGACCTCGCGAAATTCAGGGGAGGTTTTCTGTTCCTTTTAATTTTGTAGTTTTTATTGCTTTATCCAACGGATGGATACATAGAAGACTATGTATCTTTCGCAGGTTGGGGGTGGAGTTGTCTTTTGGATTCCTGTAGTTGTTGAGTTGTGGAGATTTTGAATTTGAAGTGCTTGGGACTCTGTTTACATGCTTTCTAATAATGATAATCTAGGAAATGTTTTTAGAATCTTCATATTTGCATATCTAGATTAGCATGAAGTAGTTTGCACTAATTAGGTCCATGTCAAAAATTTATGTTGCTCCCTTGCATCTAAAGAGCACTTAGCAACTTCTTTTAGACTCTGTAGGCTTAGATTGACCACATGTTGCATGGATTCTTGTTGTCACCCCGAAAGGCACCCCTAGGGAAGCTTTGTTGCATGAGAGTTTGTAATAGGTTAATCGAGTTAGCAAAAGCTAAGCCTAAAGTAAAAAAAAAAAATAGAAAAGCATAATGGTTAGAAAATTCTCTCGAGGCGCTCCTCCTTCTTATTGGTGCACCTAAGAAGTGAGTGTTAGTCCTTAAAATCGCGAAGTTTATGCATGAATTTGACGTGTTAGGCTTCTCGAGATTGAAAAAAAAAAGTTTGGTTCGAAGAACCAAACAAAGAGTACAAAGTACTCAAAAGAAAAAGAATGAGAAAATGTTTTAGGCCTCTTAATTTGTTGCTCTCTCTGATGTGATTAAGCTATAGACTATTCTTCAATGCTAGAAGTAGGGGGAAAACAAGATGAATTGTAGCATGTTGTTTTTCCGAGCTTGCATGGTTTAGGAGAGGTTAGCTATCACACACACACACGTAGGGGAGTAATAGTTATTTTTTGACATGTTCATTGATTAAGTGCATGTGATCGATTGCTTACATATTTATGTAAATGCCTTGATTCTTAAAGCATCGAGATTTGAGTTAGAAGCATGCATGTATAGTCCTTAGGAGCTAATTTAGAGTTTTCTTTGCTCGAGGACTAGCAAGATTTAGGTTGGGGGTTTTGATAGCACTCCAAAAGTGTTAATATTTAGCTTCTAAGTCTTGCGAATTAAGTAATTAATTGTGCTTAATTGATATATTTTGTATAATTTAATTACTTAGGGGTAAATCGGATCATTGCATTAATGAAGAGCTTAAAAGAACGTTTAGAGGATAATTTTGATTAATCATTATGAGTGTTTATACTATGTATATTAATTAATCAAATGATGTCTCAATTGTGATAAGTGGTTTGGTGGTGCAGAAAGAATCTGGCAAGTCGATAGGCCTGAGTTTGATTCTAGAGGAGGACAGAATTCCAATTATTTTCGCAGGCACAGACCCTGCCTCTTCGATTTTATAAAACCCATTTTTTAGCAATTTTTACGTCATTCTCTCATTTGAGGTTAGGGATTAAATTTGATAAACCCATTTTTTAGCAATTTTTACGTCATTCTCTCATTTGAGGTTAGGGATTGAATATGATGTGATTCATGAGGGTTTAGATCTTTAATTTTGAGCTTAGCATGACTTATTAGGCAATTTTATTTCTTCGAAGCATATCACATAAGCATGTTTGATTGATAGGAGTAGACGACCTTGATTTCCGACATGTTTTATAGTTAAAGATTATGATGCCTTGCCTCTCTTAATCGCCAAGTAACATGGATAAATTGAGTCATAGGTAACATAGGTTTCCTTGTTGATATTGGTTGTAACTTATCTTGAAGAAATAGATAAATCGGAATATTAACTTAGGCTTCCAGGTTAAACATTCGTCGTAGTGCTCTCGTTACTGTCAATTAATCAATATGGGCGACGTTGGCCCCCTGTTTATTCATTGCCACGTTTAATTAGAATCGAACATTCGTCTCTGTTCTTTATTTAATTTAGGATTGATCACCTTAGAGTAATTAAAGAATAGTCCACTTAGAACTCCACGTTTCTAATTAATTATTTGGGTTACTTGTATTAGTAGTTTCGTGCAAGTAAATTATGTGTTTAATTATGCTTTTGCTAAGTATGTTTGAATCCCAATGAATCGAGTCGCATCAAGGTCAACCCCGACCCTTAAAATTAGTCGCACATGTAATTAGTTTAATTTTCCGTTAGCTACTTTATGCATGCTTTCCTTTAATTTTACCGTTAGCAAATCCCCCCTTTACTTTATCGTTTTTGTTTTAGTTAATTAAAAAGCAAATATAAATTAATTAGGAGAAAATAATTTAGGTTCCCTGCGGATCGACCCGACTACCACTAGCTGCAAAGCTCAGTTGTAGCGGTATTTATAAATGTTATTTTGGCGGGATTCGACACCCCGAAATTTATAGGATATTCAAAAATCCTACTACCAGAGCCACAATCGTTAATGACCGCTTGCTCGAAGACGCCTACGAAATGAGAAAAATAATATGGAAACGAGTAAATAACGATGAATAAGCATATAAAAAAATGCTCGAACTAAAAAATAAGGGATACATATATACAAAGGAGAAAGGATGAATGAGTCACCAACCAAAGGCACAACAACTTCAGGAAATTTTGGGGCATCATCGGAAGCGCCCTCAAAAGGGGCATCAACAATCTTTTTCAATCTCTTCCGGGATTTCGTCTGCTTCCAGCAGCGGTCGATGTTGTTGCTCTGACTGCCAGCGTCTTCGTAAGAACTACTCACTACGTGAGTTAACACCTTTTTCCTCGGGGCACAAACCTTTTTACCGGTGTCTTTGGTGATGGAGCGCATGTAGCACAGCAGAAGCGAGTCGGATCATTGGCACTCTAATTTCATCAATTTAGCTAAAAAAAAAAACAGCAACAAAAGCTTCAACAAATTCTGAACCGGTTCAAAACAACAAACCCGTCTTCAACAGCTCAAAACCGGACCAAAACCAACCCGAACTGGACCAAACGAGCGCTGAACTGAACCGTTAGAGGGTGAAGAACCCGGAACCAGTCTGACTTTCAGTGAACCGGACCGCCCGAGAACCGAACCAGACTGTTTCTTCCACCTTGCGCTGAACCGGTTTTGTGCTAGAATTTTGCAGGAAAAAAAAATAGCAAGCTGTTTTTTCCGACACCCGAGCTTTTGTCTTCGAATTGAAAGCTTATATGGACTCTAATGACTCCGAATTGTTTACAGACTCTTCTGCACACATTAAAGCCCATACACGCCTGGGAAATTACTAAACGAAGTACAAATCAAAGCTAAAAAAAATATGCCAAAACCGGAAAAACACTTTAGAGGCCCAGAAAAATAATTTCTAAAATAAATACCCATTGAGCTCAAATTGATGAAATTGAGTGACCAAAAAACGCTCTGATACCAATTGATGGAGCGCATGTAGCGCAGCGGAAGCGAATCGGATCGTTGGCACTCTAATTTCATCAATTTAGCTAAACTAGAAACATGCTCAAAACTTTGAAATAAAAGAAATGAGAACACTTACCTCTTGTAGTTCTAAAAACTTCTATTCTGATGCTCAAATCTTTCACGAACACCTCGAACCTTCTCTCGAACACTTCAAGAACCACCTCCGGTAGTCCCACTATCCACGGGCCGAGCAATGGAGTGGTGGGACTCCTTTATAAGAGAAAAAGTTTGGAAGATGAAGATGGGAAGGTTTAAGAGATGAGATTTTGTGAGAAATATCTAACACTTAGATTTCTAATTTCTCAAGTAACATGAACTCTTCATGCTCATCCAAATATTCAAACTCTTTAAATATTCATCAACCTCAAACCATTTGAACTTCATCCAATTTATAGGCAATTCACATGCAACAAACTCTTTGCTTAGCATGACACCTCAAATTGGATGGATTAGTCTTCAACAAGTGTTCCAAAATTGATGAGTTTATGCATGTGGTTGGTGATTCACAATCCACTTCACAACTTGGATAAACTCACTCAACTTGGATAATCCCACTTGTAATATTTTGTCATTTTAATTTTAATAAACAAAATAAATTTTAATTAATTAATATTATTATTTAATTCAATATCAAATATTAATTAAATAAAGACTAATCCCGATTTCTTAAACCGAATCATCACACATGAATCCATATTCATGTTTTAGACCGATCTAATATTTAAATCATATTTAAATCATATTTAAATATGTCCATCATTCTTCCAAAAAAGAATTTGAATAAATTAAAATTATTTTTCTCTCATATTGTTACACGGCTTAATCCGAGCTAGCCAGGAGAACCTAAAGGACCTACAGATCATGAGCTCCAACGATACGAGATTAACCGGCCAAACTCTTTAGCCAAGCTAACCAATATTCGTTAACACCCCCGGAGACTCCACTAAAGTCTAAGGGTTGCCCTCTCCTCACCGTAGATATATTTATGTCCTCTAGATATAACCACCATCAGTAATTCGATCCTTCATAGGTCGTTCGTAATTACAGCTGGGTCAAAAAAACCGTTTTACCCCTGTAATTACATCTTGTTCCTTAAGTCCCACTGATCTTCTAATGAACTATTGGTTTGTGGTCCAACCACCAAACCGATTGGTATGTCATACCAAGTCCCTCTCGGGCTAATGAGAGGGTGGGATCCCTAGTTCAAGACCTGGAGTCAGCACTTAAGGGAACAAGCTGAAACTTTGTGGCCACAAGCTGAAGCAGAATACAGTTTTCCTGAAAATAATTAAAACAACATTAATTCTTATTAAAAAAATGACTCTTTTACCCTCTTAATTGCTTCATAATGACAAAACGACCTTGAGCATGTGACTTTCCTATTTTTATTCTTTTCTTATCAATTACATGCACAATTATCTTTAATTTAACTCAAAAAGTCAATTAATGAGTATACTTTAAAGGGTAAAAATACGACATAAATGACGTTCATCACACCCCCAAACTTAGCTTATTGCTTGTCCTCAAGCAATTCAACACATAATAACAACAAGAATGTACAATTATGCAAATGTTTAACATGCTTTCAAACAAAGTTCGCTTATAAACAACCTTTCAGGAGAGGTCTCATACTCTAGTGCTAGTCATAATCTCATAAGTAATTTCTCACATAAGTTTCTACTTTCATTTTGTAAACAAAGCTTTTTTCTATTCTATCCTAACCATATGCTTAATCTATCTAACCTTTAGTCACTGAGTCTAGGATAGTCCCTTTCGTGAAATAAACTAAGCTTAGAATTTTCCTTCCTTGTGTGAATTTTTTAACACTTTCTCCCCCAAACTTGTGTTGCTGTTAGGCTTCTCATTTTTTATTTTTCTTTCTCTTTTTTTTCTTTACCACTCTCTAGAGAATCTTTATTTCTAGACTCATCTTCGTTCCAGTTTGCCTGCAATTTCATTGCCCAGTGCATCTAGCTACGAGCAAGCCTCACAAACTAAGATAAATACTCACTTCCTAGTTACCCTTTCATGCAGTGACAACCATGGGGCCCATGATCGCCCCTGGTTACTCAGCTAACTTAAAAAGGAGGAGTACCTCTAGAAATAAGGGTTTTTTTTCTTTTTTTTTTCCAACTATTCTTCCTTTGGAAGAGACATAACAATCAAGACCTAACAGTCAACACATTACAAATATACTTCACCCCACCCCCCCCCCCCCCCCCCCCCCCCCAAAAAAAAAAAAAAAAAAAACTTAAAGGAGGAAATGTCCTCATTGACTATTCAAGAGATTTTTTCAAAAGGGATGGTGTGAGCATTAGTCTACAAAAAAACGTCAAGGCTAAACTCTCCTAAACATGTTAAATGGGTTAAACAAAAGGAACTTTAGACTTATGAAAAAGTTTTGCATAGAAAAGTACTAATGGAACCCTATGCTTTTGAGAAATCTTACAAGCTATGACAGTTGACACTATTTGAGTAGAGATAAGCTCTAGTTATCATCATAAAGGTTACTTTAAAGAAAACAAATGAAAGATAGTATGCTAAAAACATTCTCATACTTGTGCAATCAAGTCATTAAGTTCAATTAGGCACATTCCACAAAACGTCTATCCTAGCAGGAACAACTACGACTACTACCCTAACAAAACAACGAAATAATGAAATAACAAAATGCAACTTCTATCCTACCAGAAAAACAAACAACTAAAAACTGAATCTTAACAAATAACAAAATATTCATAAAATGAAGGAAATGAGTAGAGAGTAAGGACGATTGGTACTCCTCTAATCTTCAGACGAGGCGTCGTCTTTAGAATCAATATTCGAAGGAATATTCAAAAGAAACTTTTGGACTGACTTGCATGTTAAAAAGAAAGAGTCTCTTGACTTATATATGTTTCAAAAGTAGGTCAACTGCTAAACCGAGCATAGCTCAATTGGATTAAGGTTGTGCTCGTGACTAAGAGGTCATGGGTTCAATTCTCGCATTAAATAAAATACCGTTGCAAAAAAAAAAGTAGGTCAACTCCTCTGACTTTTTAATTGACGTCATCACCTTCCAATTAGTGCACTATGTAGCATCATAGCATTTTATGCTAATCTGGTTTGTGGCCACAGAGTTCTACAAATCTGTGTTTTGAATTTCCTAGTCAATCTCCCATCCACGAGAATCTTTCCTGAAACACTCGTAAAAATATTAAAAAGTTCATAAACAAAAGAAATAACAAGCAGGATTATTACGAAAACACTAATATATTTTTTTTCCTTCTCTTTCTTTCTTTCTTATAAGTTCCTATGAGGCGGTTCAATCAAATCATCTCCCAGTTAGGTCCCCAGGAAAAGTTGTTCCCTACGGTCAACTTAAATACCTTTTCCTTGGCAAGACCAATCTACGCCATAGTTGATTTTGATTGAAACTACTCTAAGAAACGTATAATTTTTTTTTTTCAAACCTCACTAGAGATCAAATGTCAACAAGGCAATTATGCCCTTGTATTCTTCCAAACTCTCTCCCCAGTAAGGTTTAACTCTTTGTCCATTCACCTTAAATATCCTCCCATTTTTATGTATCAAATCAACTGCACCATGAGGATATACCTTATCAATGATGAATGACCCTGTCCATCGTAACTTCAACTTCCCTGGAAACAGTCTCAGACGAGAATTAAACAACAAAACTTGTTGCCCTACTTTTAAGATTTTCTACCGAATCTTCTGATCGTGCCACCTTTTAGTCCTTTCCTTATAAAGCTTGGTATTCTCATATGCCGAGAGACGTAGTTCATCAAGTTCATTCAGTTGAAGTCTTCTCTTTTCTCCTGCTGCCTTCATATTTAGGTTCAGCTTCTTAATTGCTCAGTAGGCCCTATGCTCCAGTTCAAGTGGCAAGTGACATGCCTTCCCAAAAACGATCCTATACGGAGACATCCCTAGAGGAGCTTTGAAGGTTGTTCGATATGCCCAAAGAGCCTTGTCGAGTCGTATAGACCAATCCTTCCTTGAAGGGTTAACTGTTTTTTCTAAGATGGTCTTGATCTCTCGATTGGACAATTCTGCTTGTCCATTGGTCTGGGGATGGTATGCAGTTGCTATCTTATGTCGCACACTGTATCTTCCAAGTAAACTAGCAATAGTTTTATTCAGGAAGTGAGTTCCTTCGTCACTTAACAAGACTCTTGGAGTTCCAAGCCTAGCAAATATGTTCTCTTTCAAAAACTTTTTAACTGCCTTGGCATCATTGGCCGAAGTTGCTTTAGCTTCAACCCACTTTGAAACATAGTCTACTGCGAGTAGGATGTAAGTTTTCCCAAAAGATGATGGGAATGGGCCCATGAAGTCGATGCCCCACATGTCAAAGACTTCGACTTCCAACATATATTTCATTGGCATCTCGTTCCTGGCAGACAAGTTTCCTACTCGTTGACAACTATCACATCTTTTGGCGAACTCATGAGCATCTTTGAAGAGAGTGGGCCAGAAATACCCACTCTAGAGAACTTTTGCCGCAGTCTTCATACCTGCGAAATGGCCTCCATATGGAGCTGCATGGCAAGATTTCAATATTTGTTATGTCTCTTCTTCTGCAACGCATCGCCTTAGGACTTGGTCTGCTCCTTGTTTATACAAGTACGACTCATCCCAACAATAAAACTTTAGGTCATAATAAAACCTCATGAGTTGATGGTGTGACATGTCTGGTGGCTTCAGTCCACTAACCAAGTAGTTCACAATATCTGCGAACCATGGTGCCTCTATTGCTTTTATTGCGAATAACTGCTCATCAACGAAAACGTCTTGAATGACAGTCTCTTCTTCTCTATGTGCGTCCTTCCCTAGCCGAGACAAATGGTCCGCAACTTGGTTGTCAGTCCCTTTTCTATCTATTATTTCACGGTCGAACTCTTGGAGGAGTAAGATCCATCTAATGAGGCGAGGTTTAGCTTCCTTCTTTGAAAGTAAATATTTTAATGCTGAATGATTTGTATGAACCACAACTTTAGTTCCTACCAGGTAGGATCTAAACTTCTCAAAGGCGAATACTACTGCAAATAGCTCCTTTTCTGTTGTGGTGTAATTCAATTGAGCTTCTGTTAAGGTCTTGCTCGCATAATAAATAGGTTGCATGATTTTGTCTCTCTTCTGTCCTAGCAGTGCTTCTACCGCAAAGTCGCTTGCGCCACACATAACCTCGAATGGACGAGTCCAATCAGGTTCAACCATAATTGGAGCTGTGCTGAGTGCCTTCTTCAATACTTTGAATGCCTGCAAGCATTCCTCGTCGAACACAAATTGTCTTTCTATCTCTAACAACCTACAAAGCGGTTTAGAAAATTTTGAAAAGTCTTTTATAAAGCGCCTGTAGAATCCAGCGTGGCCTAAAAAGCTGCGAATCTTTTTTACCGTGGAAGGTGGAGGAAGTTTAGAGATTAACTCCACCTTGGCTTTATCCACTTCTATTCCTTTCTTCGAAATTCGATGTCCTAAGACAATGCCTTCTTGTACCATAAAATGGCACTTCTCCCAATTAAGCACAAGATTCGTGTCTTTGCATCGTTCTAACACTTGGTCTGGGTTCTTTAGGCAGGTTGAGAATGTCTCGCCAAACACCGAGAAGTCATCCATGAAAACTTTCAGCGTCCTTTCCACCATGTCGGAGAAGATAGCCATCATGCACCTCTGGAAAGTTGCGGGTGCATTGCATAGTCCGAATGGCATTCTTCTAAAGGCGAAGGTGCCATATGGACAAGTAAATGTGGTCTTCTCCTGGTCTTCTGGGGCGATGGTAATCTGGTTATAGCCTGAGTACCCGTCCAGGAAACAGTAGTAGTCCTTGCCTGCGAGCCTGTCAAGCATCTGGTCTATAAATGGCAGTGGGAAGTGGTCTTTTCTTGTGGCTTTATTCAGATGACGATAATCCATACAGATCCGCCACCCTGTCACTGTCCGTGTTGGAATCAGCTCGTTGTTCTCATTTTCCACGACAGTTATTCCACCCTTCTTTGGGACGCACTGTACTGGGCTAACCCAACTGCTGTCTGAAATCGGGTAGATTACTCCAGCATCCAGCCATTTAATGATCTCTTTTCGTACTACTTCCTTCATGAGTGGATTGAGCCTTCTCTGAATTTCTATGGATTTGTGGGCACCTTCTTCTAAGTTGATTTTGTGCATACAAAACGAAGGGTTAATTCCTCGGATGTCAGCAATGGTCCATCCAATGGCTTTTTTATGCTTCTCTAGCACCTGTGTCAAAGAAAGTTCATCTTCAGTCGATAGGTAAGCTGAAATAATTACTGGTAAATTATTATTTTTTCCAAGAAAAATATATTTTAAGTGAATGGGAAGAGGTTTGAGCTCCAGCTCGGGTGGCTCGATCACAAAAGGTTGCAAAGGTTTGCTCCTATTCTCGGTTAATTCACTTTCTGTCTCTTTCTTTGTGGCCACAGAGCTGGCCGCATTCTGCATTTGCTCCTCTTCAATGTCTTCTTTCCCCTCAGGTTCTTCTTCAATTTCTTCTTCATCTAGATTCATCTGTAGTTCATCAAAAATAGAATCGTCAGTTATTTCAATTTTTGAACATTCATCCATGTCTCCCGGATATCTCAAAGCATTTAAAACATTAAATGTGACTTGTTGATCATTGACTCTAATAGTCAATTCACCCTTTTGAACATCTATCAAGGTCCTTCCTGTTGCTAGGAATGGACGCCCTAAAATAATTGGGACATCTCTATCCGCTTCATAATCGAGGATGATAAAATCTGCGGGAAACACAAACTCGTCGACCTTCACTAAAACATCTTCACTAAAACATCTTCATCTATCAAGGTTCTTTCTGTAGCTATTGATCTGTCTGCCAATTGTAGAGTGACAGTAGTTGGTCTTGCCTTCCCGATCCCTAATTGCTAGAATACTGATAGTGGCATCAGATTGATGCTTGCACCTAGATCGCACAATGCTCTCCCAACATTCCTTCCTCCTATGGAACAAGGTATGGTAAAACTTCCGGGATCCTGGAGTTTTGGAGGTACCTTGCTTGTAACTAATGCACTGCAACATTCAGTTAGTGCCACAGTCTCATATTCTCCCAGCCTTCGCTTCTTTGCGAGGATATCTTTGAGAAACTTCACATAATTGGGCATCTGTTCTAGAGCCTCCACTAGCGGGATGTTTATGTGAAGTTGTTTCAAAATATCCAGAAATTTGTTGAATTGCACATCTTGATTTTTCTTCTTAAATCTTTGTGGATAAGGAGGTGGTGGTCTGACACTTTGATACAGAGAAACAGGGCTCTAAGGCTTTGTGACCACAACCTTTGTCGTAATGTTCTCACTGTCCTTATTTTTAGGAGTCAGATTCTCTTCGCTTTGCCCTGCCTTATCCTCTTTGGGCTCTTCTTCGATCTCTTTTTCTTTTCCCTTGGGAACCTGTTCAGATTCTTTTGTCGGATTCTCCTCCAATGTAGTTGGCATTGATGGTCCTTCATACGCTAATCCGCTCCTTAGGGTCATTGCCTTGCAATGCTCTTTTTCATCTTGTGATGGGGTCTCTGTATTACTCGACAATGCTCCATGTGGTCTGTTTTTAAGCTCATTCGCCAATTGACATGTATTCCTTCATTAAACTTTCCATGTTGGGGGTTTGTGAGAATGTTTGCGCCTGTGATTGTTGATAACTCTTTTGTTGAGTCTGTTGTTGAGGTTGAGAAGAAAATCCTGGTGAAAATCCTTGCTTCCCATACTGGTTCGAGGTATTATTGTTCGTGCTTGCTTGTCCTCCCCATGAGAAATTAGGGTGTTGCCTCCAGCCTGGGTTGTAAGTGTTAGAATACGGATTAAACCGATTCTGGTTCCCTTGATGTGCTACATTATAAACAGAAGCAGGATTATGTGGGCATTCTTCATACACATGATTATCATTACAATAACTACAAGAAAAAGATGATATTTGATTCACGGGGGCTATGACAGCCTGATTTCCCATTGTTAGGTTCTTTAACATATTGTTTATGGAAGCCAACTGTGAATTCACTGTGTTCATCGCATCAACTTCTATCTTTCCAACGACACTTCTTGAGGTAGTTGAGTCTTCTTCGCTCCAATTCAGATTATTGGTCGCAATGGTATCCATAATTTCATTCGCTTCATTGACTGATCTACTCAACAAGGATCCGCTGGCTGATGAGTTCACCAAGGTCTTAGCTGCTTGGTTCAGTCCATTATAAAAATGCTCAATGATGATACAAGCAGGAAGACTGATGTGGGCATTTCCTAACTAGACTCTTGTATCTACTCCATGCTGCATCCACAGGTTCATTTATTGCTTGTCGGAAAGCAATAATTTCTCCTCTATATTTTGCATTCTTGTCTGCAGGAAAGTATTTCTTAAGAAATTTATCCACCAAATCTTTCCACGAAGTGATTGAATTTGAAGGGAGCGATTCCATCCAAGCTTCTGCATCTCCCTGTATAGAAAATGGAAATAACTTTAGTCTTAATACCTCAGAAGGTACTCCTGCTGTTTTAAAAGAACTACAAATCCGTAAGAAATGTTTAATATGTTTGTGGGGATCTTCATTTGTCAATCCTGAGAATTTGCCCATAGAATTAATCAATTTGAACATCGTGGGCTTGAGTTCAAAGTGTGCTGCCTCAAAAGTAGGCTCTTGAATTTCTGGATTGAGTATATCGAACATGGGTGCCGCATAATCTCTAATGACTCTATCCCTCTCATCCGCAATGAAGATGGGAGTCTGGGGTGGCACTCCATGTAGATTTGGTACCCCTTGTTGTACCGGTGGTATTGGTGGTTGACCACCATTTTGATTTACTCCTTGGTTTGGTAGGTTGACACGAGGATCGACTCCGTCTTGATCCATCGGAAATTGTTGAATAACCACAACTTCCTCAAGACCCTTCCGTGCGCTCAACTTTTGTTCTTCCCTCTTCTTTCGTCTTTGCTCTCTGCGGAGAAAACGAAAGGTACGTTCTATCTCAGGATCAAATTCCAAAAGGCAATGCCCTTTGCTCATGCATTGACTTAAACCTACAAAGTAAAATGCAAATCAAGTCAGATCTTCTGAGATAGTAACTTGTAACTACAATCGAATAAACAATTTCTCAAATAAAATAAAAATCCGTTAACAGTCCCCGACAACGGCGCCAAAAACTTGATGGACCAAAACGTGGGTGTTTAATTTGGTTCAATAACCTGCAATGGAGATATGGTCAAGTGCAAGTATACACTGTCAATCAAGTAATAAAATGGAAAAGTATTCCAAGTATCGAATCCCAAGAGACTGTTGTGGACTTTAGTTTTTAGAAAGAATTTGTTTTTCGAATGCAATGAAAGGTACACAAATAAATTTATAATGTGGTTTGTTGGTTTTGGTTTGAAAATAATAATAAAAACAGGGATTCAATCATGTTTCAGCCCTAAGTTGAGTTTACTTGACAGCTTGTGACCACAGAGTCACCACATACTACCTTATGCTTTTGGATCAGATTCATCTCACGGTCCAGTGGATAATGTGATCTTAGATGGTTAAGAATGCAATCATATTCATCCTATAGTCTTTTGCCCCAATCTTCAAGGACAATCGACGAATTCTTATTCCTAGGTTTTTCTGCTATATCACCTTTACGAGAGCCGTTAATTGCCCGACCTGTCCAATATCGACATTAAAATTTTATGCTAATTAAGTGATCAAATTAATATAATTTTTTTGCATATATTCAGTAAAGGACGAACCACACAAGGCATAAGGGGTAAAACCGTAATTTACAACTGTCAAGCTAGCTCATTTCTTAATGGGCATTCACATAACTGAATCCCTTAGAAAAACTTAGCTCATAATGAAAAATAAACTAAAATATTTGATTGATAAATAATGCATAAGTACAAAAATTGCTAAAAGGGTAAAATGGTAATTTTACTCGAAAATTAAAGATAAAATGAAAATAGAATAAAAACAAAATGTAAATAATAAATAAATGACAGAATTGAAATAACAAAGGTTCTGAACTGAAAATTAAATTATAAATGCGAAAATTGCTAAAAGGGTAAAATGGTAATTTTGCATGAAAAATTAAGAACCGAACGAAATGCAAAATAAAAACAGAATGTAAATAGAAAATTTGCAGAATAAAATAGAAAATAAATCTGGAAATTTTCCAACTTTCTCTCTCTTGAACTCGTGGACAATGGATGAAGGGTCTCTACTCGCTCGATTCACGTCGTCAATGCGAATCGAATCCTCGCAGCACCTTCCTTTCGGAGCTGGCTGAAGTAGAACTTTTACAGAGGAGTGGTCCGCTCTTGTTTGGAATTTCGGGAATTTGGGTGAGTTCTTCGAGAGAGAAAGGAGGTTGATCGACTATGTGGAGGATTGATTGTTGTAAAGAAATGATCGATGATTTGAATGAAGGCTTGAGGTGCCTTTTATAGGCCTTAGAGTTTGTTTGGAGGTTGCTAAAATGAGGGAGAGATCTTTGGGAAGGGTTGTTAGGTCAAATAGGGATTTGATTTGCTGAAATCTTTGACAAAATATCTCAACCAATTCGTTTGACTTGTAACTGCACTTTGTGGCCTCTTATGTGGCCACAAGCTGGATTCTACACTCTGTGACTCCTCTGTGGCCACAAGCTGAAGCAGAATATAGTTTTCCTGAAAAATAATTAAAACAACATTAATTCTTATAAAAAAAATGACTCTTTTACCCTCTTAATTGCTTCATAATGACAAAACGACCTTAAGCATGTGACTTTCCTATTTTTATTCTTTTCTTATCATTTACATGCACAATTATATTTAATTCAACTCAAAAAGTCAATTAATGAGTATACTTTAAAGGGTAAAAACACGACATAAATGACGTTCATCACCCGCTACCCAGTGTCACATCTCAAACTTCTTTGCAAAAGAAAAAAATAATTCTCATTTTATTTCCTAGACTAAAGAGGTTAAAGACGTATGCGTAAGACAGACCTACAAGTCGCGTTAGACCTACAGGTCGCATCCGACAAGTGGACATCCGTAGCAGGGGCAACACTCGGCACAAGATAGACCTACAAGTCGCATCCGACAAGTGGACATCCCGCTACCCAGTGTCACATCTCTAACTCCTTTGCAAAAAGAAAAGAAATCAAGTCCAAAGAGGTGAAAGATGTTTGCGCAGGATAGACCTACAAGTCGCATCCGACAAGTGGAAATCCCTAGCAGGGGCAACACTCAGCACATGATAGACCTACAAGTCGCATCCGACAAGTAAACATCTCAATATCCAATGTCACATCTATAACTCCTTTGCAAAAGGAAAATAAATTAAGTCCAAAGACGTTAAATTTGTTTGCGCAGAATAGGCCTACAAGTCGCATTCGACAAGTGGACATCCCTAGCCGGGTCAAAACTCGGCACAGGATAGACCTACAAGTCGCATTCGACAAGTGGACATCTCGCTACCTAGTGTCACATCCCAAACTTCTTTGCAAAAGAAAAG
This sequence comes from Herpetospermum pedunculosum, assembly GCA_028017165.1. NCBI lineage: Eukaryota > Viridiplantae > Streptophyta > Magnoliopsida > Cucurbitales > Cucurbitaceae > Herpetospermum > Herpetospermum pedunculosum. Next base: position 45,356,479 of record CM051524.1, on the reverse strand, counting down.
AATAATTCTCATTTTATTTCCTAGACCAAAGAGGTTAAAGATGTCTACGTAGGACAGACCTACAAGTCGCATCCGATAAGTGGACATCCGTAGCAGGGGCAACACTCGGCACATGATAGAACTAGGGGTGTTCATGGGTTGGGTTGGGTTAGGTTGGGTTGGAGGGTTTTCCAACCCAACCCGAAATTTTCGGTTTGGTGGATTCCCAACCCAACATTTCAGTCAACCCAACATTTCAGTAAACCCAACTCAACCCAACCCTTCAATTTTCGGGTTGGGTTGGGTTGTCGGGTTGGTATTTTTTTCTAATTAATTTTTTTAATTATTTAAAATCATGTGCAATTCCCTAAATACAGCCTATATTATTAACATTGTTTTTAGCTAACTGATAATTAAAATAAAATTGATGTCAACAACTCAGATTCATCTAACACTAACAATTTTCTAAGAAATTTGTTTCTTTTGTCTCTTCTCCTGCAAAGTAATTGCCATCTCCGTAACTTTCTTTGTGAAGGCGAACATGGATAACACAAGTGTGATGTATTTTATTCTCAGAAAGAATGAAAAAAAAAAAACGAGGTCACATAAATTCAATAAAAATGGTTGCTTCCTCTCTGACTCTAGTCTTCTACAAAGAAACATCCCCTTCCCTTCTTTTCCTCTCTGACTCTAGTCTTCTACAAAGAAATATCCTCTTCCCTTCTTCTCCAGTTAAGCAACCTCTCGAAAAAAATAAATCAATACAAATGGTTGTTTCCTATCTGTGGTATAAGTTGGAATTGAAATAAGTATTTACAATATTTTTTACAGAGCGAGAAAGAACTCTACGGGAGATTGGTCATCTTTATTTCTTCTGAAGAAGTGTAGTTCCTTCTTCACAGAAGTAATTTTAACATAAAAATTCGTTAATGAGGTTGGTCATTTCAATACAATTTTTTAACTAACAAACAAACATAAATTAGAAAATCAGATGTTGCAATAAACATTAGAATGAGGTGATGCAATAAACATTAGAACATGAAATTCTATCTATCCCGAGTTTATAATCAAGAATCCAACAATCTTAATCTGAAGGAAGTGCAAAATTAATCAAAACAAGAGAAGAAAAGATCAAATCGTATTAATCAAAAAATAATAATCTATGGTGTATATGTATCTATATAAACCAACAGGAAAAAAAAAAAAAAAACAAAGCACAAGAATAACAAAAAAAAAAAAAAATAGCTTTAAAGTTCTTCATCTTCATACGTTCTTCTTCATCTTCAACAAACAAAGAAAAGCTTTAAATTTCTTCAACAATGGTGCGCAGCTTGGCTGGGCGAGAGAATCTTGCTGAAGAAATGAGGTAGAACTTCTACCGTAGAAGGGAAGCTTGCGAAGGTTTGCGACGGAGAGAGGGTCGGCTGCGAGAGGCGGAGGCGAGGAGATCTGCGAGAGAGACGAAAGAAGGGAGGAGATTTGCGAGAGAGAGATGAAAGAAAGGCGACTGAGAGAGCAGATCTGTGAGAGAGAGAGAGACGAAAGAGAAAGAGAGGGGACTGAAGTTTGAAGCCAAAACCCTAATTGAATGAAAATTATATATATATATATATTTTAATATAGTCAATCCGGGTTGGTTCGGGTTAAACCGAGCCAAATTTGGTTCACCCCGCGAACCGACCCGAAAATTCGGTTTTATAAATATCAAACTCAACCCAACCCATATTTAAAAAAAAAACCAACCCAACCCGAAAAGTTGGGTTGCGGGTTTTTTGTACACCCCTATATAGAACTACAAGTCACATCCGACAAGTGGACATCCCACTACCCAGTGTCACATCTCTAACTCTTTTGCAAAACGAAAAGAAATTAAGTCCAAAGAGGTGAAAGATGTCTGCACAAGATAGACCTACAAGTCGCATCCGACAAGTGGACATCCCTAGCAGGGGCAACACGTGGCACAAGATAGACCTACAAGTCACATCCGACAAGTGGACATCCCACTACTTAGTATCACATCCTTAACTCCTTCAGACTGAAAAAAAAAATAAAAAATAAAAATAAAAATCAAGCTAGATACACATGAAGAAAAAAAATGGCGTTTGGATTTCCAATCAATTCAGACGACGCAAGTTTCAAATTGAGTTCCCATTGTGATCTAATTACATGCAATTTTAAAAATTCTTAATTCTAAGTTCTCAATTCCAAAAAAAAAAATTACATGCAAATTCAAAAATTCTTAATTCTAAGTTTTAATTCTAAACTCCCAATTTCTTAAATTCCTAGTTTTAAGTTTAATTTTAAATTCCCAATTTACAAAATTCCTAAGTTTTAATTCCAAATTTCCAATTTCAAAAATTCCTAATTCTAACTTTTTAATTTCAAATTTCCAATTTCAAAAATTCTTAATTCTAAGTTTTAATTCTAAATTCTCAATTTCAAAAATTTCTAATTCTAAGTTTTAATTCTAAATTTTCAATTTAAAAAATTCATAATTTTAAGTTTTAAATCTAAATTCCCAATTTCAAAAACACCTAATTCTAAATTTTAATTCCAAATTCTCAATTTAAAAAATTCCTAATTCTAAATTTTAATTCCAAATTTCCAATTTCAAAAATTTCTAATTCTAAGTTTTAATTTTAAATTCTCAATTTCAAAAATTCCTAATTTTAAGTTTTAAATCCAAATTCTTAATTTCAAAAATTCATAATTTTCAGTTTTAATTTCAAATTCTCAATTTCAAAAATTCTTAATTCTAAGTTTTAATTCCAAATAATTTCAAAAATTCCTAATTGTAAGTTAATTTCAAATTCTCAATTTAAAAAATTCCTAATTTTAAATTCTTAATTACAAATTTCCAATTACTTGGTAAATTACATGTGATTTCTAAATTTCAATTTCAAATTACATTATATGTGATCTCAAAATTTCCAAGTTGTAAATTACATGTGATTTCTAAATCCCAATTCCAAATTACATTATATGTGATCTCTAAATTACAAGTTCAAATCACAAGTTTCACAAACCAAATTTAAGTCTCCACCAAAGTTCATCGAATTCACAGTACAGTCCAAATCCAAATTTACAAGTCCCACCAAAGTTCATCAAATTCAAAGTTCACACTCCCAAATAACAAAATAAAGTCTCAAATCATCACAAATAAAGTCCAATGTACAATCTCAAATCAAATTACAATCTCATCACAAAACCAAACCACAATATAATAAAAATTAAAATAAGTCTGAATCAAATGGAGATAATAAAAATTAAAGTCGGATAGTGAGCAATAAAAATGTACTTATAATAGCTCCCCAAATCGATTGAAGAGCGGAATGAACACCAAGCATAAGCTAAAAAATTAAGCCTATAAAAGTAAATTCTAGATTAAAGAACACCTTTGTAGTTTTGAATTTTTTTTTTATAAAAAAAATCAAAATCAGAACATAAGAAAAAAAAATACAAAAAGTTCTTCAGTGAAGAAGAAGGAAATTTTTTTTATATAAAAAAAAATCAAAATCAAAACAGAAAAAAAAAATATCAAGATCAAGAACATAAAGAAAGAAAAAAAAAAAAAAAAAAGGAAAAAAATTCATATAATCAAGTCTGTATAAAAAAAAATATATATATATATATATAACAAAAAAAAAAAAAAGACAAACCTACAGTGGCCGTGAAGAGCAGTCAGAGGCGCATGGTGGAGTCTGATGAGTGGCGGCTTCGTCTGAGCGAGGCTAAGAGTTCGGATGAGCGGAGGCGGTCGAAATCGCCTAACGGAGGTGCGACGATGAAGGCAGGTCTGAGGCACAGCGTGCGGAGGCTTGTGGCGGAACAGTGCGGAGTGCGGAGGCTCGCGGCGGAGCGGTGGCTTGCGGCGCGGCGGTCGGTGCAGAGTGCGGCGACGGCGAACGGCTGGAGCACTGCGTCTTCAACTTCTACAAACAAAAGAATTTACGTTTATCATTCTTTTATACCAAAAGATGAAACCCTAAAAGTATGAGCTTTGTCATGACCATGTGAAGTTACTGAAATGTCATTCACATAAGAAAAAAAAATTGTGCAAAATATGTATGAAGTTGGTTTTCAACTAATGATCAAGAGAAGCAAAGGTTGTACTAATTCCACCTCACCAAACAAGCTTCATTGTTACCATTTGACTTCAGATTGTAATATTTCATTCGACTTGTTATTAGGCCAAATTAAATTTTCATCACTTCTACTCCAAGTTCAAGCCAAACTTCGAGAAAATATCATAAATTTTCCGAGAATTAAAATTTTGGGCTTATTCCAAATTTTATTCCCGAGCAAGATTTAGAGTCAAAATTTATCCAAATCCAAGTCTCAAATCGAAATTGGTGGTTTGGGTATGCTCCAAATTTTATCCCACGCCGAAATCGGGGTAAAGTTCAAAGTCAAACCTTATTCAAAATTTAATCGGGCAGACGCAAAACTCTACTCTACATCCAAAATAGAATTAAGGTAGAAAAAAAAATCTACTGAAGTTCAAGTCAAGTTTATGCCAAATAAGAAAGATCAAAATTGTGAGCTAAATTCATATTTTTGGTCAATTGGCATAGAAAGATGTATCAATTAAAATAATTGATTTATGAACCAAATTTCATATTTCGATAAAATTGACATGTCAAGGCGGAATCGAAATTAGGGGTATCCTACATTTCGATTTCAAATTTTATCTTTTCTGAGACTCATCCACAAACACTTGTGCATAACTCTCAAAAAAGGGGCATTTGTTGATCGAGAAATTTTGGTCAATCAGCTGTTGCAACATGTCTTCATCATGACCGTTGGATCAATTAAACTTAACCGATCAAATTGGGTCATATCGCAATTGAGCTCAAAATCAAATCGGCCCAGAAGGTTATTTAAATGGCAATTTGGCAAAAAACCCAAAAGTTCATTGGATCCAAGCGCAAGCCCATTAGGCTCTTGAGAACTCTATAAATAGAGAGCTCATTCTTTATTTGCAAGGTTCAGAAAATTTCTTCTCCTAAGAACTAAGATAGAATTCACAAACGACGAAAGACTCTTTGAATCCTGAAGACTGAACACCGTTTGAAGATCAAACACCTGAAGACTTCACCGCTACGCGAAGCTGAAGATTCAACCTCGATTACAAGTTGTGTAGCCCTCGAGTACAGTTACATTTAAGAGAGAAAATCAGAGGATCATACATTAGAGATTGTAATTCACTACGCACTGATACAAATACAAACATCAATACAAATCAAGATTCATTTACACGTGTTTAAATTTCCTTCGTCGAAATCTTCGTGTGAACAATCGCGATAAAGACAAGTCGCAAAAAAAAAAAAAACAAATCGCGTGATTTTTTATGACGATCGCACTATTTCCGGCCACGATCGTGCAATGGCCAGAATTGCGCGATCGTTGATTTGCAAAAAGAAAAACGATTGTGGTTGAAAATCGTGCAATCTGAAACAATCTTTTTTAATCAAGAAAAAAATTAAATCACAATTTTCATATATATATATATATATATGGAAATTGTGATTTGCAATAAACCTGACGGAGTACGATTTATCAAATAAGCTGCACCCAATATGCATTCTCCCCAAAAAGTAATAGGAAGATTTCCTTGAAACATTAAAGCACGAGATACATTAAGTATGTGCTGATGTTTACGCTCTACTCTCATATTTTGTTGTGGAGTTCCAACACATGAGGTTTGAAAAAAAAATGTCATTTGTACTAAAATAGTCAAGCATGCATTTAAATTTTGTCCCATTATCACTTCACACTATCTTAACAGTGGTCTCAAATTGACGTTCAACCATGGCAAAGAACGAATGAAACGCTTTTGAGACTTCAGCCTTATTGTACAACAGTTACACCCAAACAGCTCTTGAAAAATCATCAACTAATGTTAGAAAATAAAAGGCCCCACATGAAGATGGTGTTTGACTATACGGCCCCCACAAGTCACAATGAATAAGTTCAAAAATACGACTCGCTTTGCTATCACTAACCAGAAAGTTATCACGAGTTTGTTTAGCCTGAGAACATGTGACACATGCATGGTTCAATTTCTTTCTAACATAACTAAATTTAATTGTAGGAATTAACTTAACCACCCGATCTGACGGATCCCCTAGTCTCTTATGCCACAACTCAAATTCAGATACTTCTTTACCTTCACCGCGTGCACTTTAGGAATTCCCCGAAAATAATAGAGTTCATCCTTTCGTTCACCGGCGCCAATCAGGCTCCCCGAATGTTGGTCCTGTATAGAACATAGGGAATTAGTGAACCGAACAAAACAATTAGTATCATCAATGAGTTGTGACACCGATATTAAATTGCATTGTAAAGTGGGTACAAATAAAACATGTTCAAGTATAAAATTTTCGAGAGCAACACGCCCCTCCATTGTGGCGACCACTTTATTCCCATTTGGCAAGCTTACGGGACTTGAAATGATAGTGTAGGCTTCAATCAAAAAATTCAAATTTCCAGTCACATGACGAGTTGCACCGGTATCAATAATCCAAGATGCAGGATCAAGGTTTCCACCTCCCATTTTCGTTTTCATATATATATATACTTTTTTTTAATCACTCCAAATCACCTTCAGCAAACCAGCAGCAGCCTAAATCTCCCCAACAACTTTCAGATTCGGCGGCGACGCACTGTGCGGGGAAGTGGCACGACGGCGCGAAGAGACTGAACGGGCGATTGCTTGGTGTGACTAAACGAGCAAGGCGCGCGTGGACGACGAACAAATTTTTTTTTTTTAGCAGATCTGAAGCTTGAAGAAGCAGCCCAAATCCCCAACCCTTCAAATCTGAAGTCGGCGGGCAATGGGCAACGATCTGAACCTTTCAGATCTGAAGCTTGATTAGCGGTAGGTTCTGACGAGCAGCACTCGTAGAAGTACGTTGTCGATGAAGGTTAAGCCGACTATGACGACGGCGAACGGAGGCGGTTGGCGACGGCGACAGCTAGAATGATTAGGTTTTAGAGTTTCAATCTTAGGGTTTAGAGAAGCTCTGATATCCTGCCAAGGAAAAATGTTTCCTTAATCTCTCATTTAGCAATCTGACAATATATATACAGCCTTAATTTTGGCTAAAGCTAAATTACAATCCAAATTAAATAAATGGAAATATATACATTGTGAATAAGGAAATATTTCCTAATATTTCCTTTGGGCTTGTTGATTTCCTAAATCGGCATGATCTTTGGAGGTTGACTTGATGATTTCCTGGATCGACCTGATCTTTGAAGGTTGACTTGTTGATCTTGAAGTCTTGTATTCTTCGAGTGTTTAATGCTTCTGAATTTTATGGATTCTATTCTGACTCTTTGATTGCTGGAGCTTCTGACTTCTCTGGATTCTGACTTGAATGCTCAAAAGAATGGTGACCTCCTCTATTTATGGGATAAATACACAAATAGTCACATCCTATGCTATTATATTAATGTCCTCACTTCCTATTTTTATAAAAAATGTGTAACTACTTTAAAAAAAATCATAAAAGTTTGGATGCAATTATTTTCATACCATTCAACCTCTCTAACGTTTTATGTTGAATTTTCTCTAACATTTTAATAAAATAAAAAATAAAACAAACTCATTTAAAGAAAAAAAAAACTGAAATCATAAAATTTGCATTAATCACGTCTCTCTCCTCATTAAAACTGGATTATCTATCCTCATTTAAATTGTCTTCTCTCCTCGTATCCAGACCTAAACAATTTTATCTCCGCAATATATATTTTCATGTATGAAATATATAAGGTGGGTATATATATAAAGAAATATATATATATTTTCTGTAAAAAAAAATACACAACATCTATAAGTATATATGAAGTATATAACCATATATACCATATATGAAGTATATATCAGTATAAATAATGGGTATATATATAAATTACATATATTTTATTAAAAAACAAAATACATATTATCTATAAGTATATATATACAATATATATGAGTATATGATGAAGTATATATGCTGGGTATATATATAAAAAAACATATGTTATAAGTATACATGCAGTATATATGAGTATATATGGTGGTTATATATAAAAAAATTAAATGGTGAAGAAATAAGTGGTAGAAGAAAATGAGAGATAAAATCAAAATTTATTTAAAAAAATGAAATTTAATACACTCAATTTGAGAGAGAATTTTTTTTTACACTAATGAAATTTAATACACTAAATTTGACCGGAGATATAATTTTTTTTAATGAAAATAGAGAGATAAAATTGTATCATGAAATGGGCACATTAATACACTAAATGAGAGAAAAAATCGAAATTTATTACGAAAATGAAATTTAATACACCAATAATTTTATTTTGTATGAAAATAGACACATTAATGAGGGGCATAATAGTATTTCAAACTAATCAAAAATAGAAATGAAAATTTCCAGATTTTAAGACATATTTAAAAATATTAGCTTTAAAGGTGGTAATTTTTGGGAGATTGTCCCTCTATTATGGCTTAATCCAATCGTTTTCTTGAATTATTCAAAGAGGAATTAAGAAGAATATATAGATTAAATAACTCAAAATAAAAAATGTCTAAATATTCAAATTAGTTGTACTTTATGTCTAGAGTGATTCTAGGGAGGAGGTTCACATTTCATTATGTTCATTATAACTCCACTATTTGTCAAATACTTCATATTTTAGTATTAATTACTCTTAAAATAAATAAATAAATATATATATTTCGTTTAGTGGTGATGTTATATTCTTGTTAAGTCCAGATTGAGGTATGTACGCATGTATACCCATTCAAACTAATTGAGCGCCCTGCAGACTACCATGTGTATATACACGCACCTACCCTTGCGAACTGACTATAGGCGCTAAAAATAGTAAACAAACTTTGTTATCTACTCGGTTAAAAAAAAACTCTGCAGAAGATTTTTTTAATAGTGAAGGTAACAAAATCTAATTACTAAAAATATAATTTCCTTTTAGAACAACGAGACAAAAAAAAGAATAATTTCCTTTTAGATTTTATTTTATAATTAATTATTAATTGATCAAACTTAGGGCTTTCACCAAAATCTCTATCTCCATTTCCTCTGTCCAAGTCGTGAGCTTTCATCCTCTACTTTCTCATCTCCGACAACTGTGGCGATCAACGATGAGTTGTGTGACGATGTTTCGTGGTTGAAACCCACTAATCTTCCTTCGTTATCTCTCGCTTCGTCGACGTGTTATGAACATTCAGCGTCGACATGCTTTAGTCGTCGCTCGCCAACCTCGACGTCAACATGGTACGGCCACCGCGGTGGCATGTTTTGGATCTTCGATAACACTAGTTTAGGGCTTTTTCTCTATCATATCGATGTGCTCGCAAGATGTTTGATGAAATGCCAAATAGTAAAATTAGGCAAATTTTTGTGGTTTAAGGGTTTTAAAAACGGGAGTTCTGATCACTAGTTTATCGAATTTGAACCCACCATCATCAAACGTCGTCTCTTATTTTGGATTTTAAGGTTCATTCTTCATACCCATTTTTCCAATTTAATTTCCTTTTTTGATCATTTGGCTTAATTCAAATCTCTAACTACCCTAACCTATCGCAGATATTTGGATTTGGGGTTGTTTTAAAACCCCATAACCAAATCTCTAACTACCCTAACTTATTTCAAGATTTTTGGATATGGGGTTGCTTCTTGGAATGGTGTAAGACTTTGGAATTCCCAAATTTTCGAAAGTTGGGTAGTCCTTCTCGTGTGTGACGAGTGGAAAAGTTAGTATCATACTGGAGGGTTATTATTGCACTGGGTAGACCTTCTCGCGGCTGAGAGAATTTTTGGATATGGGGTTGCTTCTTGGCAAAATCTAGGATGGTTATTATTGAATTGCATACAAGCTCATATACAAACTGGGTAGACCTTCTCACTAGTGTACCAAATTATGTCCGCAAGTATACAATATCGTCGTATGCAATTTTTCATTGTTCCACTTAATTGTGCAGTACATGCAGAACCATGTACTCATTAGTTGTCAATTACTTTGTTTTGACATTTTTGTTATCTTTCCATTTGTTACTTGTCTCTCTCCTCCCCAACCATTCTCTATTTTAAATCTTCATTTTTATTTTTCGTTAAATTGTAGAATATAGGAGAAGGGTATTTTACTCCAATTTGGTGTAGGATTTCTTACTAAATTTAGATTTTAGACATTTTTCCAAAACGAGAGTGGTTTAGACATTTTTTAAGTTGCCCTTTCTGTTTTTAGACAATCCTCTTGTTAGCCTTTATTTAAATTTGGCCAAATATCATTTTTAGCGATCTCGGGTTAAATTAGCTTCGGGTTCAACCGTCATATGGCAAGGTTTGATTAGACTAGCTTGAGTCGTCTGATGGATCGATACCAGACATGTGGCATGATTTGATTTGCCAATTTTACATGTTTTTTAATTTAATTTGAGTACACGTAAATTTGTAATTGGTCCCAAATTTATAAATATATATTTTTATCATTAACTTAAATTAATGATGTGTCAATTTGTGATTGACCGAAATTTATTATTTAACAAATGCCCCTTGTCGAAATTTATGCACTTATATGCATGCGTGGATTTCGGAAAGAAAGAAATAATTTGCTATCAAAATATATGTTAAAATCTTGATTTATTGATTTTGATTGGCAACATGAATTTGATTCACGACACCGAATTATATCTTTCCAAAGTCAACACAATTTTTTTTTTACGTCACAACCTTTGACATTTTTTTAATGTCAGAGAATTGAAACAATAAGCCAAAAGTTTGACTTCCATCACTATTTAGTAATCAAAATAATGAATCGGACAAAATTTTGAATTTGATTTTCGTAATTGGCCAAAATTTTGACTTTTGCATTTAACAAAAAATTCTCTCCTAATTGAAACATGGATTAAGAATTAAATTTAATTTTCCTTAATGAAAAAGTAGGAGACATTTTTTATATATCAAAATTTATTATTATTGGAAACATGAATCAGAAGTAGGATTTTTTTTACCTTAATGAAAAAGTTGGAGACATCTTTACACATGGATTTTGATTAGGCTAGAATCTCCTTGAATTTTGGAATAAGATTTTTTCCTTAAACGAAAAAGTAGGAGACATTTTATTTGATTAGGCCAAAATTCTTACCAAAAAATAAAAAATAAAAAATCCTTGTATGTTGTGACCTAATTCTCCCTTTTATAAATTGGAGGGCGTTGTATGAACCCATACACAAATCAGTCCATCGAAAGAACTTTTGGTATACCTTAAAAATTTTATTTCTTCAACATTTTTCCTCCTTTTATTTGACTTCTAATGCTCATGTAACTTTCTTCTTTGTGTAGGTGTTAAGCTTTGTTTTTACGTGGCAATAATCTTCCTCCATTTGCATCTTACCTTCTTCGTTGTCATTAATAGGTAAAAGAATCTTTGAAAACTCTCTACTTTTATGAAGACACTGTTACTGTTGTGTTGGATCAAATTTAAACATATGAATTTTAGGTTTATGTACTGCACGATTTTCAAGACTATGTTTTTAGGGGGGTTTGTACGGATGACCCACCCCCCGGGGGTCGTGAGATTTTTTTACCCGCAAAGTTCAAATGCAAGTTTTCTTCCCTTTTGTTATCGCCAGCGATGCCCTGATCACGATCACTAGCCACCTCACGCTGCATACAAAGACGATTTTGCTCTTCTGCATTTTCCACCCACTTCTTGTCGCGATTTCCGACCATCTGCTTGTCGTGATTTTCGACCTCTACTTGTCGCGATTTTGCACCCTACGCTTGTCGCGATCCCCCCCCCCCCACTTCTTAACTCGATTTTCGACCTCTGCTTGTCGCGATTTGGCACCGTATGGTGATTGTCTCGAGACGATACGATTGTAAAATACTCGGATTTCATGGAACGACTGTTGGATAGTGTTAATGCAGTATAATTACAGTTACATCCACCCCTTCATATTCCCCCAGAAAATCTCTATTTATACTTCTAACCCACATTTTGCACTCAATTTTTCATTCATATTTGTCCTTCTTCTTATCATTTGTTGTTATTTCACCCCCAAAAAATGTATTCGGGCGACTCATTCGACGATGCATTCTTTGAATACCCGAGTGCGCCATATTGCGATTCAGATGATGAATCTAGTGGGTCGTCCTATAAACGAACCACGACATCGAAAGAGAGCGAGGATGAGGAAGCATCATATCACACTCCATCGTCCTCATCTAGTTCCTCTCATTCACCCACAAAGCCCCGCCTTGCTTCACCTACTTTGGCGGACACGTATTCTAATGAGGAGCCGCAAATATCTGATTCCAGCGTCAACCAGGCACCTGCTCACACCCCACTTTTACTTGTCTCTCATGTTAAGAATGTTGAGGAGAATGGCCTAGCATGCAGCCGCAGACGCAAAGGGTGAAGAGGAGAGGGCTCCATCAGCCGTTGAAGAAGGACTTAGAGGCTCTGTGACAGGACCTGACCCTTGAGAGGGTTTGACGCGGTTGGGGGCGGGCCTGGCACAAACCAGAAGCGTGGAAGTGTGCGCGGGCGGCAAACTGGTGGAAAGAGAGGCAGGCGGCATGACTAAACCAGCACGTGTGGTGCCTTCGGCACTCGTGGGCTGGCAAAAAGCTTTGCGCGCGCGCCATGCACGATCAGCGTGCGTGTGCGCCCAGCGGGCTACATTGACAGTCGGAGCGAGCGACAAGGATGTGCGAGCGAGTGGCAGGCGCGAGCAGCATCATCAAGCGGCGTGGCGCGCGCAGACCGTTGTGCCCGATGGCAGAAAGCAATGGTGTGCGCGCCCTTTGGCAGAAGACCTCTGGAGGGCTGAAGCATGTGCAGACTTGGGCCATTTGGTTCAAGGATTGGTGATGGGGCACCTTAATATTCGGAGGAAGGCAGAATCATTTATGAAGGCTTGGCAAGAAGTTTTGAGAGGATATTATTTATAAGAGACTATGAATGATCATACTTGCCCAAATCAAGGAAGACAAGGACGCTTGGAAACCACATGATTTGGTCAGCACAATTGATCAGTCAAGCTTGAATTTCGGATGAGGTGGCACAAGGATGAGTGGGTTGTTACCCGAGATGTGGGTAGTTGCTTGACACGTGGAGCTACATTCAAGAAGATTAACCATGATGAATGGGTCCAACTATGACCATGTTGCAGTCAACCAAAACGTGGAGTGATCCTAAATATGTGGGGATGATTGTTGTAACAATATGAATTAGTGGACTAAGTAGTGGGTAGTTTTCTTAAAATGTGGATGATAGTGGGGAATGTCCCACTACCATCCTTTCACTATCCATTCTCTCCCCGTTGCCTATATAAAGAACTTGAATTGTCATTCTAGACAAGTGAGTTCCTTTGTAGAGCAACTTTGTAATAGTTCGGTTAAAGGTAATTGTCAATACCAATTAACGCGGAGAATATTACAACCAACAAGTCTCTATTTCTTCTAAGTGTATTCAAGAGCAAAGTAGCGTGAGAGAAAAGTTATTCATTGAGCGAGAGTGCAAACTACGATTGGGAAAGAAAAAAGAAAGTCAAGGTTGTACTAAGGTGTTCCTTAGGCCGCACGAGATCGATACAAAAATTGAAAAATTCTGCATCGTAGATCGACCCCGTAACAAGTGGTATCAGAGCCCCAGGTTTGCAAAAGTGTTCTAGAATTTCGTTGTTCACTCACATTCTTTTCAAACACTAGAGGAGCACCCGAAGATTGTTACCATGGGAGAACCAATGAGAGATCGAATCAGCCGATTGGAGGACTATGTAGGCGATCTTCCCGAAGGTGAAACTACACCTTTGGCCGAGACTACTGCATTACATGCTGTGCGCATTCAGACCCTTGAAAGCGCCATGGAACGCCACATTGCCCTTTTTAATGACCGGCTGGATCGTGTCATTTCTGATATGGAGAATCTGACCTCCAAAATGACCCTCAAGGTAAGCTCACTTGAAGTCGAGCTTGAAAATGTTGGTAACGAGATTTCCTTGATTAAGAAGGCCCTTGCAGGCACTCAATCTAAGGAACCCTCTGCTTCGAGAGTCAAGATCCCTGAACCATCGGCCTTTAAGGGTTTGAGGGATGCCAAAGAGATCGAGAACTTTCTTTGGGACATGGAGGAATACTTCAAGGCCGCAAGGATCCATGATGAGGCGCAAGTTGGAATAGCAAGTATGTATCTCGCTGGAGACGCCAAGCTATGGTGGCGTACCCGCACCCTTGATGACATAAGTGCGGGAAGATCGAAGATCATTACGTGGGAGTCCATGAAAAAAGAACTCAAAGATCAATTCCTTCTACGAAACACCGCATGGGTTGCTCGGGAAGCTCTAAAAAAACTCAAGCATACGGGAACTATCCGTGAATACGTCAAGAACTTTAGGGGGCGTTTGGGGCGCAGAGTGGGTTATTATAGTCGGTGGGTTATAATAGTCTGTGAGTTTAGTAAGTCTGTGTTTGGGGTGCAGAGTTGTATAGTGTGGGTTTAAAATAAACTTTTCTTTAACATGGAGTAATTTGAAATATGTGTTTATGTTAGTTTATTTTTTTTTCTACAACTTTTTGTTGTATTTGTATAGTTAAATGTATATTACGATATTAATTTTTTTAAAGTTAAAAAAATAAATATTATTTAGGAAATCACAAATAATCGATAACAAGAGGTTCGGTGGAGAGAGAAGTAATACAATTTTCTTTAACATGGAGTTTGAAATATGTGTTTATGTTAGTTTATTTTTTTCTACCACGTTTTGTTGTATTTGTATAATTAAATGTATATTACATATTAATTTTTTTAAAAGTTAAAAAAATAAATAGAGAAAAAATCGCTAAATTGGGTGAAAAAAAAACAAATAGAGGAAAAATCGACAAATTGAGTGAAAAAAAAAAAAAAAAAAAGTAAAGAGTGTTACAGTAACACTGTAGCACTCGGGGGGTTATAATAACCCCAAACGCCCTCTTCCTAAATCGGTGCCCCAAACATGGGGTGAGTTATAATAACCCACCCAACCCTACCCAACTCACTCCCCCAAACACCCCCTTAGTTCTTTGATGTTCGATATCCAAGGCATGTCTGAAGCGGACAAACTGTTTAACTTCGTTTCAGGATTGCAAGTGTGGGCCCAAGCCGAGTTACGAAGACATGGGGTGAAGGACCTTCCTTCGGCCTTTGCTGCTGCAGATGCCCTTGCTGACTTTAGCATGACATCCTCTCCTCTCACTGAGAAAAAAAGGGAAGAAGGGAGGAAGTTTAGAGACAAGAAGGGAAAGTCCAAGTTTACCAAGGACTATGGCAACAAAGACAAGGAGACGGGTAAACCTTCCAACCCTCCGCCTAGCAACTCCACAACTCTAAGTTGTTTTTTGAGTAAAGGCCCACACCGAGCCAGAGAATGCCCGAAAAGAGAGAGATTAAACGCCCTGTTTGCTGATGATGTTGAGAAGGTCCAAGCGGGAGAGACTCTTCGAGTCAATCCCCTACAATTGTTGAACACAATCACACTCACCGATGATGCAGTTCGTCCCGGACTGATGTATGTGCCGATTAAGGTGAATAAGATTGACGTGCTGGCCATGCTGGACAGTGGTGCTACCAACAATATTGTAGCAACGAGGATGACCGAACGGTTGGGGTTGGTTGTGGCCAAGAGCGGTACACACATCAAGGCAGTCAAGTCCGCAGCCCAACCGACGCTCGGAGTATCGTTGGCTCAGATCGAGTTTGGCTTGCTGAGAAGCCAATGTAAGTTCACTATCACGACATTAGATGATTTTGATGTAATTCTAGGTATGGAATTCTTCATTAAGGCAAAGGTGTCCCTTGTGCCTTACTTGAACGGGGCGCTGGTCTCGCATGAGATGGCCCCGTGCTTTGTACAAGCTGTGAAGATCAGTGGTGATGATGGCGATGGGCCGAGACTGATGTCTTCCCAACAAATACGGACGGGACTTAGGCGTGGAGAGCCTACCTATGCGGCAACCCTGATTGAAATCAAGCCGGATAAATTTGAGGAAGTGTCAGATGAGGTGGTAGCGATGCTTGGGAAATTCACTGACGTGATGCCTCCAGAACTCCCAAGGGCTCTTCCTCCCCGCTGTGCCATTGACCACAAGATCAAGTTGGAGCTTGGAGCTAGGCCACCAGCGAAAGCACCCTACCGGATGGGACCCTCAGAACTGATCGAGTTAAGGATCCAGTTGGATGAGCTGCTTGACGCAGGTCTCATTCAACCATCCAAAGCTCCTTATGGTGCCCCAGTACTATTTCAGAAGAAGCAAGATGGGTCCATGAGAATGTGCGTGGACTACCGTGCGCTGAATAAATCAACAATCAAGAATAAGTATCCAATTCCAAATGTCGCGGACTTGTTCGACAGATTGGCTAAGGCAACTTTCTTCACCAAGTTGGACCTTAGGTCGGGATACTGGCAGGTACGAATTTCTAAAGGAGATGAGGGTAAAACCACTTGTGTTACCCGGTATGGTTCGTATGAGTTTCTGGTTATGTCGTTTGGGTTAACTAATGCCCCGGCTACTTTCTATTACTTGATGAACAATGTTTTGTATGACTTCTTTGATGACTTTGTTGTTGTGTATCTAGCTGACATTGTTATTTACAATTTTAGTCTTGAAGCTCATTTGAGACATTTGTGGGAGGTGTTCTCCAAGTTACGAGAAAATAAATTGTATGTCAAGAAAGAGAATAAACGCATACATGCAAAAGGAAACAGGATGTATGTTCCCAGCGGAGGGGGACTACGTAGAGAACTGTTGAGGGAAACTCACGACCCTCAATGGGCAGGACACCCGGGAGTAGAACGCATGATGGCCCTACTATCACGTCCCTACTACTGGCTCAAAATGTACGAAGACGTGGAGGCGTACATCAAAACATGTCTAGTGTGCCAACTAGACAAGACGGAGAAAGAGAAGGCGGCAGGCTTGCTACAGCCCCTTCCCATTTCTGAGAAACCATGGGTTTCAGTGTCGATGGACTTCATTGTGGGATTGCCCTCAATATTTGTTGTTGTTGACAGGTGTTGCGTGCTCAATGTGTTGAAATAATTAGGCAAAAAAAGAGATAGAGCACTCAGAACATGCAAGCATACATGATCTTATAGCAAGTAGTAAGTATATTTCATTCGTTTTCCCACAGAGATTTATTTTTAGCTATTCGCGAAGTGTTTTAGTTAAGAAAGAAGGGGTGGATTTGATGGGGTAAAATTGGTTTTTAATTATCTAATTTTTGCTGAATGTGTAAAGGGTAGTAACATAAACAAGAACAAGTTAAAGCTAAGCTCAAATGAAAAGAGACGAGATTAATAAATGAAGATGACAACAGCTAGACAGAATTGTAACTTAAGCAGAATTGCGGAGACAGCAATTCTACCGCAATTAAATAACAGCGAAAGTGTGTAAATGGGTGAATTAAGGGCTACTAATGACTATCCTATAGGCATTTTTATACGATTCTCAAGCACTGGATCCACTCTCTATGCATCAAACTATCTCAATCTCATGTATCGTCCGATTCCATGCATTAGATTCTTTAGTTTACTCAACTCAAAGTAAGGTCTTAAGCATCTTGTTAAGGCAGAAAGATATGGTTTGTACTAGGGAAACGCCTATTCCTAGGCCGTTTCCTGGTTACCTTGAAAGGCTAGCATGATCATATGACTCTGAACTCTTACTCCTTCCAGAGGTTAGGAGTTCTTTGGACAAAATGGATGGCCAATCGAAATTGCCCGTGGAATGAAGCTTACATACAATCAATGCTTCGAGAGCTATCCTACATGCTTGATTCACATTTTTTTAGCCTATAACGTTGTCATTAGCAAGCCCCTAAGTGACTTAGTTACTCATGGATATAAGGAGAACAGAACTAAAGGATAAAATAGACATGCTTAGAAGGGAAATGTGCTTAAAACAGCAAGGGAAAGCAGTAGAATGCAAAGGCGAGAGACTGTGAAATACTGAACTTTATGTTTGATTAATTGATTGTTTGAATGGACATAAGAGATACTTAAAGTAAAGAACAGAAAGACAGAACACAACGAAATGAGCTAAACTAGCCACAAGAACAGAAACAGCAATAAGACAGAGTTGGAAAATGGAAATGAAGAACAGAAAGCAGTAAAACAGCTCGAAAGTCTCGTTGCAGCCGCTCCGAATGAAGGATGAGAAAGGTCAGCCTTGCTTGGATGAATCCAATCGGGAGAGAAGAAGAATCTCCTCTCCTTCCTATCAGATTATCGATTCCAACAGCTGAGCTTCGCAAACCAGCAGACGGCAAAGGAAAACAGGAGAAAAGATGGACTGCGAGAAGACTTCTACGCTTTCGGATGATGCTTGAACCCTCGACTTTGACCCCTATTTATAGTAATCTGCAGGTGCATTTGGGCCAAGGAGAACCATCAATCTTCAACGTCGTACTTCAGAATGGATGGAGGAGAAAGAACGAATCCCTGAAATAACGGAAATTAACAGAAAAAGATCAGTCAACTTACGGTTTTCACTTGAAACATTGCGGGAACCGCAATGTTTCCGCAATGCTTGTTTTTTCATTCTTTTCCTTCGGTTTTCAACCCTTTTCTTTCCTATTGTACATAAGTCCTAATTTAGCTACCTTCTTCTAATTCTCATATTTAAGCATAGGTTTAGGCTAAATGCTATCAAAAACACCTAAGAGTGAACATCTTTCTAAGCCAATTAAGTCCTAAAAAGGTCACTTTTGGAGACGTAACACACCCCCAAACTTAAGGTTTTGCTTGTCCTCAAGCAATCTAAGGACTTTCCTAGGCTGCTGTTTCTTCTTCTGTAACCACTTACTAACTCCCCTATATCCCTATCTATAGCACTGCTGTCCTGTGACACACTTCTAAGCTTAAAACTACCCTCTTATCTAGCTTCTTCTGACTTCGCCTGCCTAATACTCCTTCTAATTTCATTAACTCCCTACAACTGATCTATTTGCTTTTGTCATATCATGCCACTATCCCTAAGGTTTCAAATTCTGCCTAGCTTTACCTCAGACTCAGTACATGCTTCTAGCTTTATTTTTAAATTGTCTAGGATTCCTTAGAGTCATGCCAGTCTTAGTATTAACGGTGACAGTAGTACTTTTAGAGAACAATCTAAACCCTGGCATCACTACATTGGATATACACTCATCTCCCTAAACAACCCTACAAGTTACAACTTTGTGCTTAGCTAATTGAGGATCAGAGTTCTTTTTAAATAGGACATCTAAGCCACAAAGTTATAACTCCTAGGTATACATTCTTCTTCCCTATTCTTTTCCCTTTTTCTTACTTAGGTGGGGCCTCTCCTTTGGTTGCCTTTTGATGCAATGCCACTTGTGGGTCACACACTTGGCACTGATTACTTAGCAACCTAAGAGAGACCCCCCTCTTTATTCTATTTTTCATTTTTTTTCAGTTCATCATTTTTTTGTAAAGGAGAAGAAGAATGCTTATGTTTCTAAGGGAGAGAGGAATGTTCCTAGGCCTAGGGTGGCCTCCCCCAAACTTCAACTACTCATTGTCCCCAATGAGCGTCTGAGGTGGCACACCCCCAAACTATCCTAGAAGCATCTAGTCGAAGGTAAAACAAAGAGAATCTAAAGCCCTAGGCATAGACAAAACATTCGAACGGCAAATATCACAGCAGCAGTAATTTAAAAAAAAACAGACAGGTAAGGGCTTAAAGCTGTGCATGCTGAGCTTTTTAGAGGTTGATTTAAACTAGCAAAGGGTGTCCTATGACACTCATCCAGCATGCATTTAGATAAGCTATATAAGGTAGTCATGTTAGCAGCAAAAGATAGAATTTAAACAGATCACAACCTAGCTAAACAGACAGTCCAAAACATGCTTTCAGTAATAAAAATTGCGGGTACCGCAATTATTTCGCAATCAAGTTAGGGCAGTTAAAACAGTGATTAAGGCCCCTAAGCATGCTCTTTCCAGTCATTCAAGCTCTTCTAGAAATAAAACAAAACTAACCTACCTAGTCACCTATCATCAGACTATACTAAGCAAAATTAAAAACATGAAACTAAGCATCTAAAACAGATCAAAAGTGTACTAAAAACAGCATAATTCACATAGTCTATCAGAAAGCAGAAAATTGTCTTTTTTTTTTTCTAAGGGAACAGCAATACTCCCTTCAGTGCAAGTCAAACCAGCACTCAAATGTCTGCATCCTCATCTGGTTGTCGTGGTCGTGGGGGCACCCATGGAGTCAGGAGATTTGTGGGGAAGTCAGGGAAGATGCACCCAAGTTGGTCTGCAACTTCCTTGTCCCGTGCCTGCGCGTAAGTGGCCCATTGAGCCATCCTCCTCTACATATCCATCAGGCATGCCATGGATAGTGACTGATCAGCAGCCAGCCTATCCAGTTCAAACTCCATATTCCCCTTCCTCTTCAGCCTCAAGCTAGCAGGCAGCTCCAAGTGGCCTGTGTAAGCCATCTGCTGCTCCATTCGCTCAATGGGGACTCCTGCAAGCAAACATAGTTTGGTTATGGTGTTAGGGAAAAACAAGGGTCCCTTACCTTTCTTGCCGCACTCAGCAATGGCGGCTGACATGATTTCACCCACGTTGACCGTGAGACCTCGCATAATGGCATAGACCAGCAGCGATCTACTCTGGTTGATGGTCGTCTCATGGGTCACAGGGGACAACTTTCTCCTTACAAAGGCAAACCATACAGCTGCCTTTGCTGTCAGGTTGGCACTCATGAGGGTGTGCCTCCCATTGCGTGATACAGTCCACGCTGCTTCAGGCTGGCCAATGGTTCGAATGGCCTCCTCCAGCACTGCCTCAGTAGGCTCATCAACGATCCTCGCATAATCAGTGTGTCTTTGGCCCTTGAGGCCATAGGCTTCGTTGATGGCTTTTGCTGAGTAGTCCACCTCTACTCCCCTAACCACAGAAAGCCCCTCCTCAGAGTTTCGCAGGTTAGCGTAGAAGTCGTAGACCATACTCGTGTAAGCTGGATTGGGTGACCTGCACAACTCCTCCCAGCTATGATTTATGATTCCTGCGCGCAAGAACTGCGGCAGGTCAGCAGGTCTGTCGAGGAAGCCCTTCTCGTGCAGCAACTCCCTCTTCCTCAGCTCAACGCCCCTGGACTCAGCGTCAGAGGACACATACCTCACTGACTGAGGCTCATCTTCAGGGTAGAGCTTGGCCTTCCCTTTATCTGCTGGCTTGGCTGACTCTGCAGCCTCAACCTTGAGTCGTTTGAGCGATGGCTCAGTGCTCTCTTTCTCTGACGAAGGCGCCTTCTTCTTCTTCAGCTTCTTGGATCGCTTGGCCTTAAGAATCTTGGCCTTCTTCTTCTTTTTGAGCTTTGCCGCAATGGTGATCTGCTGCAGGCATGCCCCCAGCGTCTCCTCCATTGAGTCATTCTTCTGTTCAAGACTCTCCGGGCTAGCTTCCCTCACAGGAGAGAAAACCTCCTCGTCCTCACCTTCCCCACTGCCCTGCGTTGATTCTTGGTACTCCCCATATGGGAATTCAGGGTCAGGCCGTGGGGAAGTGTGCGACGGCGTGGTTGTTTGCTCTGCTGTAGGCGTCTGTGCAGAACTCTGTGGTGAAGACGGCTGCTCAGGGCTCTGCGCTGGCGGTGATGGGGAAGAGCTGTGCGCTGGTGGCGATGAAGAGAGCGCTGGGCTTCGCACTGGCGAGGGGCTGCGCTTGGCTGCCTCATGGGATGGCTGGCTTTGTTCTTGACTCTCCACAGAGGGAGTCTTGTTCTTGATTTCTTCATCGGCCACAGCCATACTCCATCGACGTTTCTTGGGTGTGCCTGCTGGCTCAGAGGGTCCAGCAGGGATTTCAGTGACAACCTTCCACTTCTTCTTGCGAATCGGAAGTTTGGGAAGGCGTTCAGTCCGCGCAGCGTCAGCCGTAGCCAAGGCGAGCAGTGCGTCTCTCGCAGCTGTTTCAGCGTCGTCAGCCCTCTTCTTGGCTGCAGATCTTTCAGCCCTTGTGAACACCATTGTTGAATCTTGGAGGTTTGGAGAGAAGAATCAAAGAGGAAGAGAATCGCAGCTGTCTTGGAATTCAGAGAGTGAGAGAATCGTACAGATCAAGCGCCTTCTAACGGATATAAAGGAAACGGCTAAATCCCAACGGCTATATTTTTGCGGATCCTGCAAATCCAGCGCAATTTTAGGGATAGTTTTTCATCAAAATGTCAATCTTTGCTCGTCCGTATCTTTTATTTGGCTCAATCTTTTCTTGATTTTTAAAGCTGGAATTACTCTCCTTGATTCCCTCTTTCGATTCCCTACAAAAAGAAATAAAAGCAACATCAAATTCGTAATTAAAATCATACAACAAAACACACAAACGATAACCGGAAAATCGCAAAAAATAAACTAAGGCATGAGCCTTATGTTGACGAGCACAGCAATCACTCGTCCTCTCTCGTTCTCGTTTTCATGCTTCAGTCAAGAGGAAGGCCGAGAGAGTCTTCACATCTCCTTCCTCATAGTAGTGCTTCAACCTTGCACCATTAACCAT
Source organism: Herpetospermum pedunculosum (assembly GCA_028017165.1). NCBI lineage: Eukaryota > Viridiplantae > Streptophyta > Magnoliopsida > Cucurbitales > Cucurbitaceae > Herpetospermum > Herpetospermum pedunculosum. Next base: position 45,333,936 of record CM051524.1, on the reverse strand, counting down.
AAACGGTTGGCCTTGCTGCAAGTTCTTTATCTCTATGGCACCATGAACAAACACATTAGTAATCACAAATGGACCTGACCATCTAGACTTAAGTTTCCCTGGAAATAGTTTCAACCGTGAGTTAAACAACAAAACAAGTTGACCCTTCTTAAAGTCCTTAACTCTAAGTCTACTATCGTGCCAAATCTTGGTCTTTTCCTTATACATTTTAGCATTTTCATAGGCCATATGTCTAAGCTCATCAAGCTCATGTAATTGCAAAGACCGCAATGTCCCCGCATCATTTACACAAAAATTCAATTCCTTCATGGCCCAAAATGCTTTGATTTCTAACTCAAGTGGTAAGTGACAAGTCTTGCCATATACCAGCCTATAAGGAGACATACCTAGGGGTGTCTTATATGCTGTCCTATAAGCCCAAAGTGCATCCTCAAGCTTAAAGGACCAGTCTTTCCTATTAGGTTTGACCACTTTTTCTAGGATGTTCTTAATTTCCCTATTTGAAATTTCAGCCTGTCCATTCGAGTGTGGGTGATAGGGAGTGGCTACTCTATGTCTAATGTTATACTTAGCCAACACTCTCTCCATAGCCTTGTTAATGAAATGTGACCCCTCATCACTAATGATGGCACGAGGTGTCCCAAACCTAGTAAAAATGTGCCTATGCAAGAATTTGGTGACTGTTTTGGCATCATTATTGGGACATGCTTTGGCTTCTACCCACTTGGATACATAGTCTACTGCCACTAATATGTAAAGGTTACCTGATGATGGAGGGAATGGCCCCATGAAGTCAATGCCCCACACATCAAAGAGCTCCAACTCTAAGATGTAGGTGAGGGGCATCTCATCCTTTCGACTGAGGTTACCTGTTCTTTGGCATTCATCACAGCTGTGGGCATAGTTGTGGGCATCCTTGAAGATCGTTGGCCAATAGTAGCCACTCTGAAATACCTTTGCAGCTGTTCTTTGGCCACCAAAGTGTCCACCATAAGGAGCTGTGTGACAATGTTGTAGCACAGACTTCGCTTCAGCAGCTGAAACACACTTCCTTAGCAAGCCGTCAGCACATGTTCTGTAAAGTGTGGGGTCATCCCATATGAATTTCCTTGCTTCATGAAGGAACCTCTTCTTCTCTTGACCTCCCTTGAAAACTGGTAATACCTGTGATGCAAGGAAGTTAGCAATGTCAGCAAACCAAGGTTCCTCATCGTTATCACAATGAGTCAAAACAAAGACATGTTCATTAATAAAAGCATCAGAAATTGCGGGTTCCGCAATTATTTCGCAATTGTGCTGCAATCGAGAAAGGTGATCCGCAACCACATTTTCACATCCTTTCTTGTCTCGAATGTCCAAATCAAATTCCTGCAGCAATAACACCCACCTAATCAACCTAGGCTTAGCATCAGCCTTCCTCATAAGATATTTCAAGGCAGAATGGTCAGTGTACACAATTGTCCTAGTGCCTACAATATAGTTTCTGAATTTCTCACAAGCGAACACTACAGCAAGCATCTCTTTCTCAGTAGTTGTATAATTACATTGAGCCTCATTCAAGGTTTTACTAGCATAATAGACAGGGTGTGTTAGCTTGTCAATCTTTTGTCCCAACATGACCCCTACAGCATAATCACTAGCATCACATAACATCTCAAATGGGAGATCCCAATCTGACCCAACTATAATAGGTGCTGTTACTAGTGCTTTCTTGAGGGTTGTCCAAGCTACTACACATTCCTTAGAGAAGATGAATGGCCTATTTAGTTCTAGCAGCTCACACGGAGGCTTGGCTATCTTACAAAAGTCCTTAATGAACCTTCTGTAGAAACCAGCATGCCCTAAGAAACTTCTAATGGCCTTGACATTCTGAGGCTCTACCAACTTCTCTATGATTTCTATCTTTGCCCTGTCAACTTCTACACCTGCCCTTGACACTCTATGACCTAAGACAATCCCCTCATCTACCATGAAGTGACACTTTTCCCAATTAAGGACTAAGTTAGTCTCTTCACATCTCGCCAGGACTTGTCCTAAATTCTCTAGACAGTTGGTAAAGGAGTCCCCAAAGACTGAAAAGTCATCCATGAATATCTCTATCATGGATTCATCCAAATCAGAGAAGATTGCCAACATGCACCTTTGGAATGTTGCCGGTGCATTGCATAAGCCAAAAGGCATTCTGCGAAAGGCAAATGTTCCAAAGGGGCAAGTAAAGGTAGTCTTTTCCTGGTCTTTGGGGTCTATAGTGATCTGGTTATACCCTGAATAACCGTCTAGAAAACAGTAATATGCTCTACCAGCTATTCTGTCTAACATTTGGTCAATGAATGGTAGAGGGAAGTGGTCTTTTTTAGTTTCTTTATTTAGTTTCCTATAATCCATACATACTCTCCACCCTGTGACAGTCCTAGTTGGAATCAGTTCATTGTTCTCATTGACTACCACAGTCATCCCCCCCTTCTTAGGTACACATTGTATAGGGCTCACCCACTGACTACTAGCTATGGGGAAGATCACACCAGCATCTAACCATTTTATTATTTCTTTCTTAACTACCTCTTTCATAGAGGGATTTAGCCTACGTTGATGGTCTACTCTAGGTGTGTGCTCTTCCTCTAGTATAATCTTATGCATGCAATAAGAAGGGCTAATGCCTCTAATATCAGCAATAGTCCATGCAATAGCCTTCCTATGTTGCTTAAGCAGTAATATCAGTTCAACCTCATGCTTTTCACTTAATTTAGAAGAAATGATAACAGGCAGAGTTTCATTACTCCCTAAATATGCATACTTGAGGTGAGTGGGGAGTGGCTTTAATTCTAATACAGGCGGATGCTCAATGGATGGCTTTAAAGGATTTAAGGCTCTATCAGTTAAGTCAATATTCATACAAACATGCTGAGGGTTATTTACAGATATATCCATTATCTCAGCTATGTTTAAGTCTGTTAATTCTAAACCTACATACTCATTGGCATGCTTGGTTAATAATACATGCTCCAATTGTTCTTCCATTAAAGAGTCTACAACGTCCATGCTAGCACATGATTCAAGGTCAGAGGGGTACCTTAAAGCTTTATACACACTAAATTTCACCTCTTCATCATGAACCCTCATAGTAAGCTCACCTTTTTGGACGTCTATCAGTGCCCTACCTGTGGCCAGAAATGGTCTGCCTAACAGGATGGGGACCTCCTTGTCTGCTTCATAATCCAGGATAATGAAATCTGCAAGGAAAATAAACTTGTCAACCTTTACTAAAATATCCTCAATCTTACCTTCTGGGTATGCAATGGATCTGTCTGCTAATTGTAAAGTGACAGTGGTTGGGCGTGCTTCTCCTATTCCTAGCTGGCGGAATAGTGATAGGGGCATGAGGTTTATGCTGGCGCCCAGGTCACAAAGCGCTCTGCCCACGTGCTTGCCTCCAAGTTCTACAGGTAAGGTGAAGGAACCAGGATCCTTCTCCTTCTTGGGCAACTTGTTTTGGAGTATGGCACTGCACTCCTCAGTGAGGTTTACTGTTTCAAACTCACCAATTGTTTTTTTGTTAGTAATAATATCTTTCAAAAACTTTACATAGGAAGGCATAGACTGTAAAACTTCTACAAAAGGAATGTCTACATGCACTTGCTTAAGAATTTCTAAGAATTTATTAAAATGCACTTCCTGTTCCTGCTTCTTCTTAAGCCTTCGAGGATATGGAGGTGGTGGCACATATGCAGGCACGTCAGGGCGCCTTAGGATAGGTGGAGGCCTTGGAATTTCTTCTATCTCCTCAATAATTGGCTCTAGCCTGGCTCCTGATGTGCTAGTTGGTGGTGGACCTTGATTTGGCAGAGACTCCAGTGGAGCACTAGACTCAGTGTTCTCTACTCTCTTTGGTGTGTCCTTTGTGTTGCTCACCAAGGGTCTACCACTTCTAAGTTCAATTGCTTGAACTTGTTCTTTACCATCTCTCCTTGACACCTCGGTGTCAGCAGGGAGTCTACCTTGGGGCCTACTCTTGAGTTCATTGGCTAATTGGCCTATTTGGTTTTCTAGGCTCCTAAGAGTGGCTTGCTGGCTTTGAAGAGTAGCATCATTCTTAGCTATGTATTCCTTGAGTAAGTTTTCTACAGAAGATCCTACAGGTTGGTTGTATGGTTTTTGATACATGGATTGGTTATGTTGGGGAGTGAAACCAGGTGTTCCACTCGGTCTAGGCTGGTTAGGATTTTGGTTAGCATTTTGTTGGCCACCCCATGACAGGTTTGGGTGGTTCCTCCAACCAGGGTTGTAAGTATTGGAATAGGGGTTGTTCCTAGGCTGCTGCTGACTTCCAATGTAGCAGACTGAGGCTGGATTCCCAGGGCAGTATTCATACAGGTGCCCTTCCCCACAGAATCCACATACAAGTGTCTCACCTTGACTTGGTTGGGTGCCCATTGACATGGCGGTAGCAGTGTTGACACTTGTTTGGAGATTGGCTTGAGCCATTTGCTTAACTAGGTTGGTCAGGGCATTTATTTGGCTGCTCATCGCACTTAGAGCATCCTTGTCTTGAGCTCTAGTTGGCTCAACTGGATCATCTGACCACCTACAGTGAGATGTTGAGATCTTCTCCAAGATCTCATAGGCCTCGTTGTAACTGTTGGACAACATGGAACCACCAGCAGATGAATTTAAGACTTGCCTAGTGCTGGGGTTGCATCCTTTGAAAAAGACCTCAATTTGGATACACCATGGGATGCCATGATGTGGACATTTAAGAAGAAGGTCCTTGAACCTTGTCCAAGCTTCGTGAAGAGATTCATTATCAGCTTGTTTGAACTTAACTATATCATCACGAAAGGTAGAATTCCTATCAGGTGGGAAGTATTTGACTAGGAATTTCTCTGCTAAGTCTGTCCAGTTGCGGACAGATCCAGAGGGTAATGAGTTCAACCATGTTTTGGCTTTGTCCCTCAAAGAGTAAGGGAACAAGTATAGCCTCAAAGCTTCTTGGGACACTCCAGGGATGATGAAGGTATCACTAACTCCTAAGAAGTTCCTAAGATGGTTGTGGGGGTCCTCATTTTCCACTCCAAAGAATTGTCCCACAGTGGACAACATTTGGAACATCACTGGCTTTAACTCGAATGAGTTGGCAGTGATTTCAGGACGGATTATGCTGGGGTTCAGCTCCCCAGGCATAGGTACTAAATATGAAAGAATGACACTATTCTTGTCATTCGCTATTTCGATGGGGTTGCGAATGATAGGTACCTGATTTGGAACTATCTCGTCCATTTCTTCGATTTCATGTATGATTTGAGGTATAGGAGGTTGTTTAAAGAGTCGTTTCTTTGCTTTGTTTCTAGCTCTAAGTAGTCTCTCAGGCTCAGGATTGAACTCTAGATCTCTACTTGAAGGCTCACTCATAAACTACCCCAATCGTACCTGCAAAAGAAATGAAACGGATCAGCTTCAATAGGCAATAAACTTGGTGTTTCAAACTTAACAAACTTCGTTTTCACTTAAATAAATCCCCGGCAGCGGCGCCAAAAACTTGTTGTGTGCTCAATGTGTTGAAATAATTAGGCAAAAAAAGAGATAGAGCACTCAGAACATGCAAGCATACATGATCTTATAGCAAGTAGTAAGTATATTTCATTCGTTTTCCCACAGAGATTTATTTTTAGCTATTCGCGAAGTGTTTTAGTTAAGAAAGAAGGGGTGGATTTGATGGGGTAAAATTGGTTTTTAATTATCTAATTTTTGCTGAATGTGTAAAGGGTAGTAACATAAACAAGAACAAGTTAAAGCTAAGCTCAAATGAAAAGAGACGAGATTAATAAATGAAGATGAAAACAGCTAGACAGAATTGTAACTTAAGCAGAATTGCGGAGACAGCAATTCTACCGCAATTAAATAACAGCGAAAGTGTGTAAATGGGTGAATTAAGGGCTACTAATGACTATCCTATAGGCATTTTTATACGATTCTCAAGCACTGGATCCACTCTCTATGCATCAAACTATCTCAATCTCATGTATCGTCCGATTCCATGCATTAGATTCTTTAGTTTACTCAACTCAAAGTAAGGTCTTAAGCATCTTGTTAAGGCAGAAAGATATGGTTTGTACTAGGGAAACGCCTATTCCTAGGCCGTTTCCTGGTTACCTTGAAAGGCTAGCATGATCATATGACTCTGAACTCTTACTCCTTCCAGAGGTTAGGAGTTCTTTGGACAAAATGGATGGCCAATCGAAATTGCCCGTGGAATGAAGCTTACATACAATCAATGCTTCGAAAGCTATCCTACATGCTTGATTCACATTTTTTTAGCCTATAGCGTTGTCATTAGCATGCCCCTAAGTGACTTAGTTACTCATGGATATAAGGAGAACAGAACTAAAGGATAAAATAGACATGCTTAGAAGGGAAATGTGCTTAAAACAGCAAGGGAAAGCAGTAGAATGCAAAGGCGAGAGACTGTGAAATACTGAACTTTATGTTTGATTAATTGATTGTTTGAATGGACATAAGAGATACTTAAAGTAAAGAACAGAAAGACAGAACACAACGAAATGAGCTAAACTAGCCACAAGAACAGAAACAGCAATAAGACAGAGTTGGAAAATGGAAATGAAGAACAGAAAGCAGTAAAACAGCTCGAAAGTCTCGTTGCAGCCGCTCCGAATGAAGGATGAGAAAGGTCAGCCTTGCTTGGATGAATCCAATCGGGAGAGAAGAAGAATCTCCTCTCCTTCCTATCAGATTATCGATTCCAACAGCTGAGCTTCGCAAACCAGCAGACGGCAAAGGAAAACAGGAGAAAAGATGGACTGCGAGAAGACTTCTACGCTTTCGGATGATGCTTGAACCCTCGACTTTGACCCCTATTTATAGTAATCTGCAGGTGCATTTGGGCCAAGGAGAACCATCAATCTTCAACGTCGTACTTCAGAATGGATGGAGGAGAAAGAACGAATCCCTGAAATAACGGAAATTAACAGAAAAAGATCAGTCAACTTACGGTTTTCACTTGAAACATTGCGGGAACCGCAATGTTTCCGCAATGCTTTCGCAATGCTTGTTTTTTCATTCTTTTCCTTCGGTTTTCAACCCTTTTCTTTCCTATTGTACATAAGTCCTAATTTAGCTACCTTCTTCTAATTCTCATATTTAAGCATAGGTTTAGGCTAAATGCTATCAAAAACACCTAAGAGTGAACATCTTTCTAAGCCAATTAAGTCCTAAAAAGGTCACTTTTGGAGACGTAACAGCAGGGTTTCGAAGTATGTCGTGTTTATGTCAGCACCGAAGGCGTGCACTGCTGAGATTGCAGTGGAACTCTTCTTCAAACACGTGAAATATTGTTACAATGTACACAAGTCTTCATCGACTGGCCAGAGTCCGGTAGAATTGGCAACCGGACAGCAACCTCTGTATCATCAAGAGGTGTTGAGGCAGCGCATCGGAGGGAAGTGCCCTGCTGCCTATCGTTTCGCTCTAGACAAGCAAGAGATGATAGACATGGCCAGAGACAGTCTTGAGAAGGTTGCGCGTAGAATGAAAAAATGCGCAGACAAAGGCAAGAGGCCTTTGAAGTTCGAAGTGGGAGACCTCGTATTGTTAAAGCTCACTCCTCAGATGTGGAAGAAGCTGAGAGGAAAGGGAGTTCACAAGGGCTTGGTGCCCAGATACGATGGTCCATTCGAAGTTAATAAGCGCATAGGCAAGGTGACCTATCGTTTGAAGTTGCCAGAGCGGTTGAAGATTCATCCGAGCTTTCACGTAAGTTTCCTCAAACCTTTCTCACAAGACTTACTAGACCCGAACAGTAAGCAGCTGAAGCAGGCTCCAGCAGTCATTCGAAAGCAATTAGAGAGTCAAGTGGAGAGGGTTTTGGACCACAGAACCCTCGGGATGAGTAAGAAAAATAAAAGAACTGACTTTCTTGTGAAGTGGAAAAGAGCCGGCGAGGAAGAAAACTCTTGGGAAAGAGATGTGACTTTGTGGCAATTTGAATCCAGTATCGAAGAATTTTGGAAGAGGACCGACCCGACGAAGGCGTCGGAGAGCTCAAGTGGGGGGGGGGGGGTTTGTCAGGACCCTGACCCTTGAGAGGGGTTGACGCGTTTGGGGGCGGTCCTGGCACCAACCAGAAGCGTGGAAGTGTGCGCGGGCAGGCACACTGGTGGAAAGAGAGGCAGGCGGCATGACTAAACCAGCACGCATGGTGCCTTCGGCACTCGTGGGCTGGCTGAACGCTTGGTGTGCGCACCGTGCACGATCGGCGTGCGTGTGCGCCCAGCGGGCTACATTGAAAGTCGGAGCGAGCGACAAGGATGTGCGAGCGAGTGGCAGGCGCAAGCAGCATCAGCAAGCGGCGTGGCGTAGGGCAGTGCGCGCGCTTGTGCGCACCATGCAGGCAGACGCGCGCATACCGTTGCGCCCGATGGCAGAAAGCAATGGCATGCGCGCCCTTTGGCAGAAGACCTCTGGAGGGTTGAAGCATGTGCGGACTTGAGCCATTTGGTTCAAGGATTGGCGATGGGGCACCTTAATATTCGGAGGAAGGCAGAATCATTTATGAAGGCTTGGCAAGAAATTTTGAGAGGAGATTATTTATAGGAGACTATGAATGATCATACTTGCCCAAATCAAGGAAGACAAGGACGCTTGGAAACCACATGATTTGGTCAGCACAATTGATCAGTCAAGCTTGAATTTCGGATGAGGTGGCACAAGGATGAGTGGACTGTTACCCGAGATGTGGGTAGCTGCTTGACACGTGGAGCTACATTCAAGAAGATTGACCATGATGAATGGGTTCAACTATGACCCTGTTGAAGTCAACCAAAACGTGGAGTGATCCTAAATATGTGGGGATGATTGTTGTAACAATATGAATTAGTGGACTAAGTAGTGGGTAGTTTCCTTGAAATGTGGATGATTGTGGGGAATGTCCCACTACCATCCTTTCACTCTCCACTCTCTCCCCGTTGCCTATATAAAGAACTTGAATTGTCATTCTAGACAAGTGAGTTCCTTTGTAGAGCAACTTTGTAATAGTTCGGTTAAAGGTAATTGTCAATACCAATTAACGCGGAGAATATTACAACCAACAAATCTCTATTTCTTCTAAGTGTATTCAAGAGTAAAGTAGCGTGAGAGAAAAGTTATTCACTGAGCGAGAGTTCAAACTGCAATTGGGAAAGAAAAAAGAAAGTCAAGGTTGTACTAAGGTGTTCCTTAGGCCGCACGAGATCGATACAAAAATTGAAAAAATTTGCATCGTAGATCGACCCCGTGACACTTGGTAGAGTTCACTTTTGGGTACTCCAATATCAAGCTGTCGAGGCTTGCCAAAATAAATTTATAAACCCGTAGCTTTTAGCTTTGCAGCTAGCGGTAACGGGGTCGAACCACAGAGAGGGAATAAAATTGAGAATTAATTGTTTGAGTTATAATTAAATTGACTGGTGAATTTTGTCACAAAAGGGAGATTTTGAACATGCAACGTAATGAAAAATGCTAACGGAAAAATAATAAGATTGAGATTGAAGAGTGTTGGATTTAGGGGATTTCGGGATTTCGCTAAGCGTTTTTAACATTCATCATTTAATTCTAAAGTAAGGCTAATCAATTTGACATGCACGCGATCGGTTACCCGGGAACCCAAAAGTAACCGGCTTCATATTAATTAATTAGAATTAACAATCCTAACTAAACATTATTCGCAATCCTATTAGAGTGATCAGCCCAAATTTGACTCTGAACAGTTACTAGCTAACCACGACGAACATTCGATTATGCATACCAATTGATAATTGACTACCCAGCAACCCTAAAGTACTCAACAATCAGCATGCATAAGACAATACTCCGATTAATTTTGTTGTCCTGTGTTACTATGGCGACAAGGAGAGGCAAGGCATCGCTAGTCTATAACATTAACACGTGCTAGAAAACCCGATTTTCCGTCGTTGAAATCTAACACATGCATGGATTAAGCAAGATCAACAAATGCATTCAAGGATTAAAGCCTAATCAGAACCAATATGCATAGATTATCAAAACGCTAAAAGCTTAACAAAAATCCCTAATCATCCCAAATCCACACAACTACCTTAGCCAACCATGGAGGTTTGGAGTCCCAATACACCCATGGGAGCCTTGGACATCATCCCAAGCTTAATACAAAAGAGAAGCTCCAAAAATGGCCAACAATGGCGGAGAAACGAAGAAGAATGGTGAAGACCCGAGAGAGAGTGAAGAAGATCTGCTGAAATTGTCAAAATGGCATTTTAAGCCGTCGGAGCGTCGAGACGCTATGCCCTAAGTGTCGCTTGCCTTTTCGTCGTGATGGCGTCGAGACGCTAGGCGAGCGTCTCGACGCTGCGCCCAAATCTTCCAGCGCGCGCGTTCGTGATGGCGTCGAGACGCCAGGCGAGCGTCTCGACGCTTCGGCCAAATTTTCAGCGCGCGCGCCTCCGGAGCGTCCTGACGCTGTTGCAAGGGTCTCGATGCTTGCTCTCGGGTTTGGGGCTGGAAAATTGCCTTTCCTTGGCAATTTTGCCCGGTTCTTCTTGTATGCGCTTGCCCTTTTCCCGAAGCACTCACGGGGCACTAAAACGCCTTCTTTAGCCACAAAACGCACTCAATGGATACCACGAGCTCTATGCCGCGAAACTCCTATAAACGAGACAAATTAACCAATTAATCACGACTTTTAGCTAGAGTTAGGGAGTGAAATATATCTCCAAAATGGAGTTATCAACACTCTGTACGGAGGGAGAAGAAGAGGAAGAAGGAGAGGTCCCCATTGGTGATCATTGACGAAACTGAATCTGATTAGTAGGAGTGACCTTTAGATTATTATGTTTTTTGTGTATCTCTCGAATTTTTAATATAAAGTTAAGTTTCACTAAGATCTACATGTTAATATTGTGAGTGGATCAAATTTCCTACAAAAATTATTACCCATTTATGATTTTTTTTATTATTACATAAAATAATTTATTTTTAAAAAAATAACCTTTAAATGGTTAAATCTTAATGAGGAATTCACATTTAAAGAGAAAATTTTCTAATTTTCATAGAGAACAAAATAATATGTCTTAAAATTTAAAATTAAAGAAGAAGAAGGTAGGGACAACCCCGTCCCTGTTTGGGCAAAAAAATTTACACCAACTCCCTTCATATTTTCTACTATAAAAATTGGCATCCTTTCAAACGGTATCTAACTGGTTGTAAAATTTTAATTTTGTCTCTATATTAATTTTATTCTGATTCCATTGTTTATGTTTAATTTAGAGTTTGAAATTGAATTATTGATATTTTTGTTTATGTTTAATTTAGAATTTTAAAAATTGAATTCTTCAATTACTTTCTATTAGATCACTATATTAGATTATTATAACAATTATGAACGTCATTCTTTTTTCACAACTAAATTACTTAAGGCCTCTTTGATATAAATAATCGAAAAGATGTGTTTAGTAACTAATTCAGTTTTTAATTTTTAAAATTTAATAATCGTTTTTATAATTCTTTAGAAAAATTAAAAACGTTTTTTTTAATATTTGAAAAAAATAAATATCCTTGAACTTTTGAGAAAAAATTCAGCTCCTTTAGACTTTTGATTTTTTTTTTTTTTATCATTCATCTTTAAATTAATTATTTAAAAAAAATATCTTTAAAATTATATACAGAACATTTGTTGTCAATAGTTAATTTGAGTTATCAATTTAATGGTGCAAGGTGCATTGTATACAAAAATGTCTTCTCGCGTAGAGAGTTGTCATTTGATTTGAGTTGTGCGAGTGTAAAAAAGACACCTTTATAAAAATCAATTGTAATTAAATCTATTCTTCTAAAATAAATAATTCAACAATCACTCCTCAACATGCCCTGATTTCACTTACAATTTCGGTATGAAGTTAATAAGAAAAAGTAAAGTACAAGATTAAATCTCTATGTTAATTGAATTCTCCTATTTGAAAGTGGTTGGGTACATGTCAACCTGTTGTGTCCCACATTCTTACACCTACTACATCTTTGCAAGGGACGACGTTCTCCAGTAGATGGGATCCTGTGTACTCTTCGCCTCCCAGTTTGAATTATTCTCGATGGTGGAAGGATTTTCATTTCCACATATCCTTATGGTTTCTTTCATTCAGACATATGGCCTACTGGACATATTGGCTCTGCATATGCAGACTTTATTGAATTTACGGGATAACAGTTGTTGCAAAGGCTGGATGAGATGATATTTCGTTCCCTGGCTGCAACAATAACATGCGAACAAGAAATCACCAAACACTAGAACTGTTTGCAAGTGCATGTACATGTGCTTAAGTCAACGTGACCATCAAACTGACCATCTCTCTGACATGAAATCTATAATAATCAATTCCCTCAAATGTGTGTCGCTTTGCCTTCTCACACTCATCAGCCAAACATGGTTTGAACATAATCTGAGTGGGTCAACTCTTTTGATGACCAATATTTTCGTTGGACATAAAACCACTCTTGCAGGTCTCCTCTAAGGAATTCAAGCAAGGTTGTTATGGGCATCAATCTAGCTGCAGCTGTTACAGAGTTGAATGACTCAACATTGTTGTTTGTCATATTGTGATATCTTCTCTCCGTTTGATAGCATCTTGCCCATCGTTCTACTCTGACCTCTTTCAATTATGTCGCTATAACCCCATCTTTAAAGGCACGAAGTTGTTTCCAATACATGTTGAACTCAGACTCTCGATATGCTCTAAACGCGTTAGTGAATACCGTACCAATTATGTTGTTTTTTTTTAACTTAGTTAAGAGATTCTTCTTTAGGTGAAAGCTTTTTCATAGGCCGTGAAATGCATTAGGGAATACGGATTTTACTACGTTCGAGATAGACATGTGACGATCAGACACAATAACTAGGTTAGGATCCTCCCTCACAATATTCTTCAATTTTTTCTTGAACCATGTCCAGGACTCATCTGTCTCTGTGTCGACAAATGCATATGCTAGTGGATATAGTTGATTGTTACCGTCCATGGCAATACCCACCAACATACAACCTCCGTATTTTCCTTTCAAATGTGATTCATCAACAACAACCACTGGACGAAAATTCACATCACCTCGAATTGAAGGACCTAATGCCATGAACATGTACTTGAAGTGCATCGAATGATCATGGACTAGAATTTCGAATATCGTACCTGGGTTCTCTATTTCAAAGCTTCCCCGTACGCATGCAAAATTGAGTATGACTCTTCCGGAGTTCCTCTAACAAGTGCATGTGTTGTTTCTCTTCCACGCCATGCTTTGTCGTAAGTGATAGACACACCGAACTCCTTTTGTACGTCATGAATAATGTCTTTCGGTTTGTACACACGACTAACTTCTATTTTATCTTTTATCATGGGGTCAACCACGTAAGCATGTGCATGTCTATGGTCGTGGTTCAACAACCCATTACTGCACGTGTGTAAGTTAACATACTTTGAAATCCAAAATATTCCACAACCTTTCAACGCGATTCCACATAGTCTCCACTTGCAATTTTCCACAACGCATCGCACTATGTAGAGGTCTTTGGACGATTACATAACGGTGAATTCAAAATTCTTCTTGATGGCATACATTGAAAATTGATACTTCAAGTCCTGTTTACTTAAGAAAATTTGATCTTGATGAATATCAGTTGACGACGTACCATTCATTACAATGCCCTCGTTGTTTGTCGTTTGTATTCCTGCATTTCTAGGAACTGAGGACGTAGTAGTCACAAGGTCGTCGTGGTTGTTTGATGTTCGTATTTCTGCATTGCTAGGAACCAAGGACGTATCACCCATTATGATGCCCTCGTTGTTGTTTGACGTACCTAAATCGGTCGTTGTAGGTTCTTCTACGGGGTCTTCCCATGAGAAAATGCCATTGTTGCATAATGAGACGGTAGGTTGTAGTGTTTGGTTGCGTCGGGGCACACTTACTTACATGTTCGTTGTTTGTTGCATGTGTTTCGTTAATTGCTTGAGAAAGAAAAAGGAAACCCATTGCTTGAGAGAGAAACAATAAGAAAACCCACTTTTTTAAAGAAAAAAAAAACTCAAACATATGGGCGGCGGCGGTGGCGGCGAGATTGGTCGGAGTGAGGTAGGCGGCGGCGAGATTGGTCGGAGTGAGGTAGGCGACGGCGACGGGGTTTGCCGGGGGAGGGAGGAAGAAGATGAAAGGAAGAAGATGACAATGAGCATTTCAAAGAAGAAAGAGAAATGGGCAAATATGGAAAAAATAAACAAAAAAAATGGTGGGACCCATGTAATCTTCAATGGTAATCTCATTGAGCACCCCCAAGGTGGTACAGAAATGGGGTAGTGGGATTAAAAATTTTGAGGTTGAACCCACACTTTGATTACGTTTGCAAATTTTGGTAAACGCCCCCAAGTGTAATCAATGTGGGTCCCACAGTTAGAATTACCATTGATTCATTACGTTTGTAAGGAAGTAAACATGACCTAAAGACATGCAACTACAGGTGCATCTAACAAACAAAATTATTTTTGATTTTAAAATTATGCAACTTCAGGTGCATCCCAAATGAGCCCTTATTGATGATTTGTGCAACTTCTAGTGCATCTAATCAAAATGAGTTGTGGGAAGTAAGCAACTACTAAACATATCATTCAAAAATATTCATAAAATATTCAAGTAGACATAACACTATATATATATATATATATATATATATATATATATGAAATATGTAAAAAGTATATTAACTTTGTATTGTACATGTTATATAAACAATATACATGATACTTAAAAAAAACATGAACAATGTACATAATGCAAAAAAAAGTATATATAATTGTAAAATAAGAAATTTCAAATGTCACATGTACGATGCATAATTAGGTTATATACAAAGTATTTATATGTATATGCATATCATACATAACAATGATATACCTTGAGAATTTTAATATGCATTCTCTTCACATATATTGATGGTTGAAAGAAACATGAAAATTGCAATATTCTATACATGTTATACAAAAAACCAATTCCAAAAATGAATTTAACAGAGATGAAACTCTACATGCTCATACAAGATTGAAATATATCAAAACATTAATAACAATTAGGTAAAATATATATAGGGTATATATGAGATATGCAATCTGTATACACTGTATACATAGAACGTTCATAACAAAAATCAAACCTACCTTTAACAAAGAAAATTGGTAGAAGCTCATGCTGATAAAGTATTATAAAACAAGAATAAGAACACTAAAAAGAAGAGAATGATAGAGTAAAGTAGAAAGAAATCAAATTGTATTAAATTGATTTGAGGTGTGTTTGAAAGGCTTCACACAAGCTCTATTTATACAATTAATTGATTACTAAACTTAGACCATTGATGGTCAATTTTGAGAGTCTCAATGTTATTCATAAGAAGAGAGAGTCATGGGGAAGACTAGCTTAAATGAAGGGAGTTGAATCTATATGTACCATATATCATGTTTATGGATATCTATATATACCTTGTATATATCATGTTTATAAGATGATATTGTTGATACACTTTCTGGTCTACTTTAATAACTTAATTATTGTTAGATGTTCGTGATTTCCAAGCTAATGTTAGATATATATATATATATAAATATATATTTATTTATTCAATTCATAGAAATCGAGCAATTTAAATAAAATAAAGAATTGTAAGAGATACACCTAAAAATTCAATCAAATTGAGCCAAAGAATTGACAATCAAGAAACTTCAAGAGCCTGTTAAAGCCTAAAATTCGAGAGTTGACGTTGGAACGATATTTGGAGCATCTCAACAATACTTGGAGAGATGCACTCATGAGAGAAAATCTAAGAAGACAACATTGAGACAATGTTTATAGCGCGGTGACACTGGTAGCACCATAAGTTGTTCAACGTCTTTGTATTTTCGTCATTGCGTCACACCCAATCATCCTTGATTATAGCTTTTCAGAGTTGTCGCGCTCTTTCTTTTTCTTTTCTTTTTTATATGTAAAGTAGGATTTTTTTTGTGACGCAAATGAAAGTTTTGGAAGGAGAAAATTGACGGTTCACAATTTGGCCAAACGATGGTTTTCAAACTCAAACCCATGGTTTAGGGTTCTTCATCCCTTCTCACTTCACACACACTTTCTATAATTCTCTCTCTCTCTCTCTCTCTCTCTCTCTCTCTTTCTCTTCTTCTCTCTTTCGCCTCTTCCTCTCCTTACCCACAAACTCTAATCTCTTTTTTTTTTGCAATGGTAATTTAATTAATACGAGGATTGAACCTATGACCTCTTAGTCAAAGGCACAACCTTATGAGATATATATATATATATATATATATATATATATTGAAACAAGTTTCTAATAAGTTGAAAAGTGATAACAATTTTCCTTTTGGGGCTCTGATTTTGAAACAAGGTTTTTGAAAAGTGAATAAAAAATTTATTATCGAAAGGGAGAATGCTTACTTCAAGTCCTAATATCGTTGTTAGTTAAATTAAATTGATTATTAGAGATGTATTGCGTAACTGTTTAACTTGGATTGAGGTTTAAACTTAGATTGTTGTATAAATCTTTTTGTAATTATTTCCTTAGTGCTATGTACTAATTAGAGGGAAATTTTAAAATCCCCAATAGCCTTGGAGATCTTACTCTGTTTTTTTTTAATTTAATTACATTAATAAAAAAAACCTTAAATAATTGGAATAAAGTTTCTCGGTGATTTTTGCTTTGGTTACTTGTAACAACAATGTTCCTCTCTTTTCTAAATGGTTTTGGAGATTCATGGAGAACCAAATTATTAATGGTATGAAGCAATGTTGGTTAAATATGGTGTCTCTAACTCCCATTGGTCGTTGTGATCATGTGTGTACCCTAGTTTGAACATTTAGGTTTGTGGTGGGCAATGTTTGTTCCTAAGATTTTGGAAGTATCAAATACTCGGTTGGTGTATTTTGACCTTATTTTTAGAAAATTTGATGTTTAATTTTGGGTTGATGTAATTGTTCTTTTTTTTTTTTTTTGCAAATAATGTAATTGATCTTTTAATTTTATATAATTAATGTGTTTGTGTACGAGTTTGATTGTAGAGGGAGCGATTGCGAGACAATCAATCCCATGGTTCAAGGTTTCTCCAACATCTCGTTTTCTTCTCATTCACACGTGTTATATCTCTCGACTGCTTCCCTCTGTCCTCTCTCTTGCCACCCCAAAAAACTGAAACTATCCTCTAGTTGCCTCGAAGAAGAATCATGTTACTCAAATGTGGCTTCCTCCCATGCAAGGATCGTCGATCTTCGTTCGTTTCGTTTTGGGATTGTGAGACAACATCAAAGTATCATCTTTCCAAAAGGCATGATAGAAGGTTCAGTTTGGTTCAATGTAGTTTGGTGGGGGAGCTTCTTCAATCTTCATTCGATAGGTTTGGATTTTTCACTTATATGGTCGATGATGATTAACCTGTTTTATGAAATCCTACCTTCCATCTTCAATGATTAAGCTTAATGTATGGGGCCTCTTTTATTTTAGTTTCAGTCATTTGAATTCATAACATTAGACTATTTTTGTGTTGTGTTCTGATTAAGCTTGTTGTCTATTACAACTCCATATAAATCTCAATGTTATGTTCCCATATTGAGTCTCAAAAAATAGAAAATTAATCTAAAGTGTCTAAATGTTATTTTGATCCAATTTATTGGCTTGACATCTCAGATCATCTACCTTCATTACTTCACCCTCGGTACTTATATACAATGTTTACTATTAAATTACTATTTTATTTCATACAACTTAAGTGGTGGTGGTAATGTAGTAAATTGGGAAATGACCCTTATTTGAAATCTAAATTTCTGTACAAATCTCTCTATTGAATAGATTGTAATGATTATATTTTTTCATTACTTCACCCTCATTACTTTTATACACTATTTATTATTAAATTATTATTTTATTTCATTCAACTGAAGTGGTGGTTGATAGTGGAATAAATTGAGAAGTTGCCCTTATTTGCAATCCAAATCTCTACAAATTTTTCTATTGAATAGATCGTAATTGTTATCCTTCCTTTCATTGGTGATTAGGTTTAATAAATGCATTTACTACCTAAACAAACCCTTGTACTAATGATCTCTTGTTATAAATATATCACTTCTTTCCCATGAGAACACCACCTCATTGTTTTTCAAGTATGGTTATGTCCATTTGGCTTGAGGTGGTAAGTTGTCTTTAGTCCCCTAAATTGGTATGCTCTCTTCTTGATTTTCATTTATGCACTTTGCTCCCATTTATTAACTTTATATACTTAAGTTTACTAGTAGCTTCCTCATGAACTAATCCACTTTCCTTTCCTATATTAATATGTCGTTTGGGGGTGTGTTACGTCTCCAAAAGTGACCTTTTTAGGACTTAATTGGCTTAGAAAGATGTTCACTCTTAGGTGTTTTTGATAGCATTTAGCCTAAACCTATGCTTAAATATGAGAATTAGAAGAAGGTAGCTAAATTAGGACTTATGTACAATAGGAAAGAAAAGGGTTGAAAACCGAAGGAAAAGAATGAAAAACAAGCATTGCGAAAGCATTGCGGAAACATTGCGGTTCCCGCAATGTTTCAAGTGAAAACCGTAAGTTGACTGATCTTTTTCTGTTAATTTCCGTTATTTCAGGGATTCGTTCTTTCTCCTCCATCCATTCTGAAGTACGACGTTGAAGATTGATGGTTCTCCTTGGCCCAAATGCACCTGCAGATTACTATAAATAGGGGTCAAAGTCGAGGGTTCAAGCATCATCCGAAAGCGTAGAAGTCTTCTCGCAGTCCATCTTTTCTCCTGTTTTCCTTTGCCGTCTGCTGGTTTGCGAAGCTCAGCTGTTGGAATCGATAATCTGATAGGAAGGAGAGGAGATTCTTCTTCTCTCCTGATTGGATTCATCCAAGCAAGGCTGACCTTTCTCATCCTTCATTCGAAGCGGCTGCAACGAGACATTCGAGCTGTTTTACTGCTTTCTGTTCTTCATTTCTATTTTACAACTCTGTCTTGTGTTGTTTCTGTTCGTGTGGCTAATTTAGTTCATTTCGTTGTGTTCTGTCTTGCTGTTCTTTACTTTAAGTATCTCTTATGTTCATTCAAACAATCAATTAATCAAACACAAAATTCAGTATTTCACAGTCTCTCGCCTTTGCATTCTACTGCTTTCCCTTGCTGTTTTAAGCACATTTCCCTTCTAAGCATGTCTATTTTATCCTTTAGTTCTGTTCTCCTTATATCCATGAGTAACTAAGTCACTTAGGGGCATGCTAATGACAACGCTATAGGCTAAAAAATGTGAATCAAGCATGTAGGATAGCTCTCGAAGCATTGATTGTATGTAAGCTTCATTCCACGGGCAATTTCGATTGGCCATCCATTTTGTCCAAAGAACTCCTAACCTCTGGAAGGAGTAAGAGTTCAGAGTCATATTATCATGCTAGCCTTTCAAGGTAACCAGGAAACGGCCTAGGAATAGGCGTTTCCCTAGTACAAACCATATCTTTCTGCCTTAACAAGATGCTTAAGACCTTACTTTGAGTTGAGTAAACTAAAGAATCTAATGCATGGAATCGGACGATACATGAGATTGAGATAGTTTGATGCATAGAGAGTAGATCCAGTGCTTGAGAATCGTATAAAAATGCCTATAGGATAGTCATCAGTAGCCCTTAATTCACCCATTTACACACTTTCGCTGTTATTTAATTGCGGTAGAATTGCTGTCTCCGCAATTCTGCTTAAGTTACAATTCTGTCTAGCTGTTTTTATCTTCATTTATTAGTCTCGTCTCTTTTCATTTGAGCTTAGCTTTAACTTGTTCTTGTTTATGTTGCTACCCTTTACACATTCAGGAAAATTAGATAATTAAAAACCAATTTTACCCCATCAAATCCACCCCTTCTTTCTTAACAAAACACTTCGCGAATAGCTAAAAATAAATCTTTGTGGGAAAACGAATGAAATATACTTACTACTTGCTATAAGATCATGTATGCTTGCATGTTCTGAGTGCTCTATCTCTTTTATTGCCTAATTATTTCAACACATTGAGCACGCAACAAGTTTTTGGCGCCGCTGCCGGGGATTTATTTAAGTGAAAACGAAGTTTGTTAAGTTTGAAACACCAAGTTTATTGCCTATTGAAGCTGATCTGTTTCATTTCTTTTGCAGGTACTATTGGGGTAGTTTATGAGTGAGCCTTCAAGTAGAGATCTAGAGTTCAATCCTGAGCCTGAGAGACTACTTAGAGCTAGAAACAAAGCAAAGAAACGACTCTTTAAACAACCTCCTATACCTCAAATCATACCTGAAATCGAAGAAATGGACGAGATAGTTCCAAATCAGGTACCTGTCATTCGCAACCCCATCGAAATAGCGAATGACAAGAATAGTGCCATTCTCTCATATTTAGTACCTATGCCCGGGGAGCTGAACCCCAGCATAATCCGTCCTGAAATCACTGCCAACTCATTCGAGTTAAAGCCAGTGATGTTCCAAATGTTGTCCACTGTGGGGCAATTCTTTGGAGTGGAAAATGAGGACCCCCACAACCATCTTAGGAACTTCTTAGGAGTTAGTGATACCTTCATCATCCCTGGAGTGTCCCAAGAAGCTTTGAGGCTATACTTGTTCCCTTACTCTTTGAGGGACAAAGCCAAAACATGGTTGAACTCATTACCCTCTGGATCTGTCCGCAACTGGACAGACTTAGCAGAGAAATTCCTAGTCAAATACTTCCCACCTGATAGGAATTCTACCTTTCGTGATGATATAGTTAAGTTCAAACAAGCTGATAATGAATCTCTTCACGAAGCTTGGACAAGGTTCAAGGACCTTCTTCTTAAATGTCCACATCATGGCATCCCATGGTGTATCCAAATTGAGGTCTTTTTCAAAGGATGCAATCCCAGCACTAGACAAGTCTTAAATTCATCCGCTGGAGGCTCCATGTTGTCCAAGAGTTACAACGAGGCCTATGAGATCTTGGAGAAGATCTCAGCATCTCACTGTAGGTGGTCAGATGATCCTGTTGAGCCAACTAGAGCTCAAGACAAGGATGCTCTAAGTGCAATGAGCAGCCAAATAAATGCTCTGACCAACCTAGTTAAGCAAATGGCTCAAGCCAATCTCCAAACAAGTGTCAACACCGCTACCGCCATGTCAATGGGCACCCAACCAAGTCAAGGTGAGACACTTGTATGTGGATTCTGTGGGGAAGGGCACCTGTATGAATATTGCCCTGGGAATCCAGCCTCAGTCTGCTACATTGGAAGCCAGCAGCAGCCTAAGAACAACCCCTATTCCAATACTTACAACCCTGGTTGGAGGAACCACCCAAACCTGTCATGGGGTGGCCAACAAAATGCTAACCAAAATCCTAACCAACCTAGACCGAGTGGAACACCTGGTTTCACTCCTCAACATAACCAATCCATGTATCAAAAACCATACAACCAACCTGTAGGATCTTCTGTAGAAAACTTACTCAAGGAATACATAGCTAAGAATGATGCTACTCTTCAAAGCCAGCAAGCTACTCTTAGGAGCCTAGAGAACCAAATAGGCCAATTAGCAAATGAACTCAAGAGTAGGCCCCAAGGTAGACTCCCTGCTGACACCGAGGTGCCAAGGAGAGATGGTAAAGAGCAAGTTCAAGCAATTGAACTTAGAAGTGGTAGACCATTGGTGAGCAACACAAAGGACACACCAAAGAGAGTAGAGAACACTGAGTCTAGTGCTCCACTGGAGTCTCTGCCAAACCAAGGTCCACCACCAACTAGCACATCAGAAGCCAGGCTAGAGCCAATTATTGAGGAGATAGAAGAAATTCCAAGGCCTCCACCTATCCTAAGGCGCCCTGACGTGCCTGCATATGTGCCACCACCTCCATATCCTCGAAGGCTTAAGAAGAAGCAGGAACAGGAAGTGCATTTTAATAAATTCTTAGAAATTCTTAAGCAAGTGCATGTCAACATTCCTTTTGTAGAAGTTTTACAGTCTATGCCTTCCTATGTGAAGTTTTTGAAAGATATTATTACTAACAAAAAAATAATTGGTGAGTTTGAAACAGTAAACCTCACTGAGGAGTGCAGTGCCATACTCCAAAACAAGCTGCCCAAGAAAGAGAAGGATCCTGGTTCCTTCACCTTACCTGTAGAACTTGGAGGCAAGCACGTGGGCAGAGCGTTTTGTGACCTGGGCGCCAGCATAAACCTCATGCCCCTATCACTATTCCGCCAGTTGGGAATAGGAGAAGCACGTCCAACCACTGTCACTTTACAATTAGCAGACAGATCCATTGCATACCCAGAAGGTAAGATTGAGGATATTTTAGTAAAGGTTGACAAGTTTATTTTCCTTGCAGATTTCATTATCCTGGATTATGAAGCAGACAAGGAGGTCCCCATCCTGTTAGGCAGACCATTCCTAGCCACAGGTAGGGGACTGATAGACGTCCAAAAAGGTGAGCTCACTATGAGGGTTCATGATGAAGAGGTGAAATTTAGTGTGTATAAAGCTTTAAGGTACCCCTCTGACCTTGGATCCTGTGCTAGCATGGACGTAGTAGACTCTTTAATGGAAGAGCAATTGGAGCATGTATTACTAACCAAGCATGCTAATGAATATGTAGGTTTAGAATTAACAGACTTAAACATAGCTGAGATAATGGACATATCTGTAAATAACCCTCAGCATGTATGTATGAATATAGAATTAACTGATAGATCCTTAAATCCTTTGAAGCCATCCATTGAGCATCCACCTGTATTAGAATTAAAGCCACTCCCCACTCACCTCAAGTATGCATATTTAGGAAATAATGATACACTGCCTGTAATTATTTCTTCTAAGCTAAGTGAACAGCATGAGGTTGATTTAATTTTACTACTTAAGCAACATAGGAAGGCTATTGCATGGACTATTGCTGATATTAGAGGCATTAGCCCTTCTTATTGCATGCATAAGATTATACTAGAGGAAGAGCACACACCTAGAGTAGATCATCAACGTAGGCTGAATCCCTCTATGAAAGAGGTAGTTAAGAAAGAAATAATAAAATGGTTAGATGCTGGTGTGATCTTCCCCATAGCTAGTAGTCAGTGGGTGAGCCCTATACAATGTGTACCTAAGAAGGGGGGGATGACTGTGGTAGTCAATGAGAACAACGAACTGATTCCAACTAGGACTGTCACAGGATGGAGAGTATGTATGGATTATAGGAAGCTAAATAAAGAAACTAAAAAAGACCACTTCCCTCTACCATTCATTGACCAAATGTTAGACAGAATAGCTGGTAGAGCATATTACTGTTTTCTAGACGGTTATTCAGGGTATAACCAGATCACTATAGACCCCAAAGACCAGGAAAAGACTACCTTTACTTGCCCCTTTGGAACATTTGCCTTTCGCAGAATGCCTTTTGGCTTATGCAATGCACCGGCAACATTCCAAAGGTGCATGTTGGCAATCTTTTCTGACTTGGATGAGTCCATGATAGAAATATTCATGGATGATTTCTCAGTCTTTGGGGATTCCTTTACCAACTGTCTAGAGAATTTAGGACAAGTCCTGGCTAGATGTGAAGAGACTAACTTAGTCCTTAATTGGGAAAAGTGTCACTTCATGGTAGATGAGGGGATTTTCTTAGGTCATAGAGTGTCAAGAGCAGGTGTAGAAGTTGACAGGGCAAAGATAGAAATCATAGAGAAGTTGGTAGAGCCTCAGAATGTCAAGGCCATTAGGAGTTTCTTAGGGCATGCTGGTTTCTACAGAAGGTTCATTAAGGACTTTTCTAAGATAGCCAAGCCTCTGTGTGAGCTTCTAGAATTAAATAGGCCATTCATCTTCTCTAAGGAATGTGTAGTAGCTTGGACAACCCTTAAGAAAGCACTAGTCACCGCACCTGTTATTATAGGGCCAGATTGGGATCTCCCATTTGAGATGTTATGTGATGCTAGTGACTATGCTGTAGGGGTTATGTTAGGACAGAAGATTGACAAGCTAACACACCCTGTCTATTATGCTAGTAAAACCTTGAATGAGGCTCAATGTAATTATACAACTACTGAGAAAGAGATGCTTGCTGTAGTGTTTGCTTGTGAGAAATTCAGGAACTATATTGTAGGCACTAGGACAATTGTGTACACTGACCATTCTGCCTTAAAGTATCTCATGAGGAAGGCTGATGCTAAGCCTAGGTTGATTAGGTGGGTGTTATTGCTGCAGGAATTTGATTTGGACATTCGAGACAAGAAAGGATGTGAAAATGTGGTTGCGGATCACCTTTCTCGATTGCAGCACAATTGCGAAAAAATTGCGGAACCCGCAATTTCTGATGCTTTTATTGATGAACATGTCTTTGTTTTGACTCATCGTGATAACGATGAGGAACCTTGGTTTGCTGACATTGCTAACTTCCTTGCATCACAGGTATTACCAGTTTTCAAGGGAGGACAAGAGAAGAAGAGGTTCCTTCATGAAGCAAGGAAATTCATCTGGGATGACCCCACACTTTACAGAACATGTGCTGACGGCTTGCTAAGGAAGTGTGTTTCAGCTGCTGAAGCGAAGTCTGTGCTACAACATTGTCACACAGCTCCTTATGGTGGACATTTTGGTGGCCAAAGAACAGCTGCGAAGGTATTTCAGAGTGGCTACTATTGGCCAACGATCTTCAAGGATGCCCACAACTATGCCCACAGCTGTGATGAATGCCAAAGAACAGGTAACCTCAGTCGAAAGGATGAGATGCCCCTCACCTACATCTTAGAGTTGGAGCTCTTTGATGTATGGGGCATTGACTTCATGGGGCCATTCCCTCCATCATCAGGTTGAAGCACTACTATGAGGAAGGAGATGTGAAGACTCTCTCGGCCTTCCTCTTGACTGACGCGTGACAACGAGAACGAGAGAGGACGAGTGATTGTTGTGCTTGTCGACATGAGGCTGAAGAGGAAGAGGAATATGGAGTTCGAACTGGATAGGCTGGCTGCTGATCAGTCACTATCCATGGCATGCCTGATGGATATGCAGAGGAGGATGGCTCAATGGGCCACTTACGCGCAGGCACGGGACAAGGAAGTTGCAGACCAACTTGGGTGCATCTTCCCTGACTTCCCCACAAATCTCCTGACTCCATGGGTGCCTCCACGACCACGACAACCTGATGAGGATGAAGACATCTGAGTGCTGGTTTGAATTGCACTGAAGGGAGTATTGCTGTTCCCTTAGAAAAAAAACACAATTTTCTGCTTTCTGATAGACCATGTGAATTATGCTGTTTTTCGTACACTTTTGATCTGTTTTAGATGCTTAGTTTTATGTTTTTAATTTTGCTTAGTATAGTCTGATGATAGTTGACTAGGTAGATTAGTTTTGTTTTATTTTTAGAGAGCTCGAATGACTGGAAAAAGCATGCTTAGGGGCCTTAATCACTGTTATATCTGCCCTGACTTGATTGCGAAATAATTGCGGTACCCGCAATTTTTATTACTGAAAGCATGTTTGGACTGTCTGTTTAGCTAGGCTGTGATCTGTTTAAATTCCATCTTTTGCTGCTATCATGACTACCATATATAGCTTATCTAAAAGCATGCTGGATGAGTGTCATAGGACACCCTTTGATAGTTTAAATTAACCTCTAAAAAGCTCAGCATGCACAGCTTTAAGCCCTTATCTGTCTGTTTTTTTTAAATTACTGCTGCTGTGATATTTGCCGTTCGAATGTTTTGTCTATGCCTAGGGCTTTAGATTCTCTTTGTTTTACCTTAGACTAGATGCTTCTAGGATAGTTTGGGGGTGTGCCACCTCAGACACTCATTGGGGACAATGAGTAGTTGAAGTTTGGGGGAGGCCACCCTAGGCCTAGGAACATTCCTCTCTCCCTTAAAACATAAGCATTCTTCTTCTCCTTGACAAAAATAATGACTTGAAAAAAAAAAATGAAAAATAGAATAAAGAGGGGAGTCTCTCTCAGGTTGCTGAGTAATCAGTGCCAAGTGTGTAACCCACAAGTGGCATTGCATCAAAAGGCAACCAAAGGAAAGGCTCCACCGAAGAAAGAAAAAAGGAAAAGAATAGGGAAGAAGAATGTATACCTAGGAGTTATAGCTTTGTGGCTTAGATGTCCTATTTAAAAAGAACTCTGATCCTCAATTAGCTAAGCACAAAGTTGTAACTTGTAGGGTTGTTTAGGGAGATGAGTGTATATCCAATGTAGTGATGCTAGGGTTTAGGTTGTTCTCTAAAAGTACTACTGTCACCGTTAATACTAAGACTGGCATGACTCTAAGGAATCCTAGACAATTTCAAAATAAAGCTAGAAGCATGTACTGAGTCTGAGGTAAAGCTAGGCAGAATTTGAAACCTTAGGGATAGTGGCATGATATGACAAAAGCAAATAGATCAGTTGTAGGGAGTTAATGAAAACAGAAGGGGTATTAGGCAGGCGAAGTCAGAAGAAGCTAGATAAGAGGGTAGTTTTAAGCTTAGAAGTGTGTCACAGGACAGCAGTGCTATAGATAGGGATATAGGGGAGTTAGTAAGTGGTTAAAGAAGAAGAAACAACAGCCTAGGAAAGTCCTTAGATTGCTTGAGGACAAGCAAAACCTTAAGTTTGGGGGTGTGTTACGTCTCCAAAAGTGACCTTTTTAGGACTTAATTGGCTTAGAAAGATGTTCACTCTTAGGTGTTTTTGATAGCATTTAGCCTAAACCTATGCTTAAATATGAGAATTAGAAGAAGGTAGCTAAATTAGGACTTATGTACAATAGGAAAGAAAAGGGTTGAAAACCGAAGGAAAAGAATGAAAAACAAGCATTGCGAAAGCATTGCGGAAACATTGCGGTTCCCGCAATGTTTCAAGTGAAAACCGTAAGTTGACTGATCTTTTTCTGTTAATTTCCGTTATTTCAGGGATTCGTTCTTTCTCCTCCATCCATTCTGAAGTACGACGTTGAAGATTGATGGTTCTCCTTGGCCCAAATGCACCTGCAGATTACTATAAATAGGGGTCAAAGTCGAGGGTTCAAGCATCATCCGAAAGCGTAGAAGTCTTCTCGCAGTCCATCTTTTCTCCTGTTTTCCTTTGCCGTCTGCTGGTTTGCGAAGCTCAGCTGTTGGAATCGATAATCTGATAGGAAGGAGAGGAGATTCTTCTTCTCTCCTGATTGGATTCATCCAAGCAAGGCTGACCTTTCTCATCCTTCATTCGAAGCGGCTGCAACGAGACATTCGAGCTGTTTTACTGCTTTCTGTTCTTCATTTCTATTTTACAACTCTGTCTTGTGTTGTTTCTGTTCGTGTGGCTAATTTAGTTCATTTCGTTGTGTTCTGTCTTGCTGTTCTTTACTTTAAGTATCTCTTATGTTCATTCAAACAATCAATTAATCAAACACAAAATTCAGTATTTCACAGTCTCTCGCCTTTGCATTCTACTGCTTTCCCTTGCTGTTTTAAGCACATTTCCCTTCTAAGCATGTCTATTTTATCCTTTAGTTCTGTTCTCCTTATATCCATGAGTAACTAAGTCACTTAGGGGCATGCTAATGACAACGCTATAGGCTAAAAAATGTGAATCAAGCATGTAGGATAGCTCTCGAAGCATTGATTGTATGTAAGCTTCATTCCACGGGCAATTTCGATTGGCCATCCATTTTGTCCAAAGAACTCCTAACCTCTGGAAGGAGTAAGAGTTCAGAGTCATATTATCATGCTAGCCTTTCAAGGTAACCAGGAAACGGCCTAGGAATAGGCGTTTCCCTAGTACAAACCATATCTTTCTGCCTTAACAAGATGCTTAAGACCTTACTTTGAGTTGAGTAAACTAAAGAATCTAATGCATGGAATCGGACGATACATGAGATTGAGATAGTTTGATGCATAGAGAGTAGATCCAGTGCTTGAGAATCGTATAAAAATGCCTATAGGATAGTCATCAGTAGCCCTTAATTCACCCATTTACACACTTTCGCTGTTATTTAATTGCGGTAGAATTGCTGTCTCCGCAATTCTGCTTAAGTTACAATTCTGTCTAGCTGTTTTTATCTTCATTTATTAGTCTCGTCTCTTTTCATTTGAGCTTAGCTTTAACTTGTTCTTGTTTATGTTGCTACCCTTTACACATTCAGCAAAAATTAGATAATTAAAAACCAATTTTACCCCATCAAATCCACCCCTTCTTTCTTAACAAAACACTTCGCGAATAGCTAAAAATAAATCTCTGTGGGAAAACGAATGAAATATACTTACTACTTGCTATAAGATCATGTATGCTTGCATGTTCTGAGTGCTCTATCTCTTTTATTGCCTAATTATTTCAACACATTGAGCACGCAACAGTTAACCTATACCAATGACCAACACCCTTGGCTGAATATGAGTACTTGAGCCTCATGTATGACATGATTGTGGATCAGGCTCAAGTAGTCAGTCAAAACGGTCTATAGTATACGGATAAGGCTGGGTACCTTATCCTGGTAACACTATTGGATGCGGCTCACTTTGTATTGTACAGAACGATGTGTTCCGAATCGTTCCACATGGAGATGTGAGAAGTGAGGGCGTCCTGTGTAAAGAGTTTACACAAGATCGAACCGCGTATTAAGTCTCTCTCTCTTTATAACTTCGTTTACTGATGAGACCGACTTATACATTTTGATGGCCTAGGTAACTCGAGCTTAATCCTGAGCTTGCTATGAACTTCTGCTTATTCGGAAGTATCCTTTGACTTGTACGGGTGAGAGTGGCAGAACGCCCGCTCAATAAGCCTACCAACTTGGGGATAAAGTCGAATAGGTAGCTGGGGACATAGTACAGCAAGATTGGAATTCACTCCTAACCCGCTCTTTAGGGTTAGTAAATAGGTTGTTCCCTTAATAGCTGACTCCGGGGCTTGAACAATGTGAGCTCACACTCTCATGTGATGAGAGAGTTATATTGATCTGATGGTTGGACCACAGATCTATTGTTCATTAGAGGTGTCAGTGGTACTTAAGGAACAAGATGTAATGCAGAGGTTAAACGGTTTAAATGACCCAGCTATGATTACGAACAACCTGTGAAGGATCGACTTACCGATGACGATTATATCAAGAGGACACAATATATCTACAGTGAGGAGAGTGCAACCCTCGGACTATAGTGGAGTCTCCGGGGGTTAACGAAAGTTGATTGATTCGGGTTAAAAGAGTTTTGACCGAATAATCTCGTATCGTTGGAGCTCATGATCTGTAGGTCCTTTAGGTTCTCCTGGCTAGCTCGGATAACGCCGTGCATCAGTATAAAAGAAAAGAAAAAGAAAAAGAAAAAGAATTTGAATTGTTCAAATTCGATTTGTGGAAGGAGGATGGACATATTTAAATATGATTTAAATATGGGAATGGCCTAACACATGAATAAGATTCATGTGAAAAAAGTCGGTTTTTCGAAAAAACCGAGTTTAGTTATATTATTTAATTAATATTTGATATTGAATTAAATAATATTTATTAATTAAAAAGTTTAATTAATAATTATATATATTTTTTATTTATTAAAAAGTTTAATAAATAAAATTATTATTATTATTTTTAATAATAATAATAATTATATATATATATATATATATATGTGTCTTGCATGCAGCAAGACACATATATGTGAGATATATATATATATATAAAACGTATGCCATTTTTTTATAGAGAGGAGATGGGGTACTCAACATGCAGATTGAGTATTGAATTGAATTTTTTCAATTCAAAAGAAATTGGCAGGGGTACACGAATAAGAAAAAAAAAGAAGAATTTTTGAAGTTCTGACCCTCTGCCTCCTTCTTCTTCTTCCTCTTCTTCTTTTCTTCTTCTTTTCTCTTTGTTTCGGAGTCCCACAACTCCGTTGCGCTACGCCGAGGATAGCGGGACTACTTGGGGTGGTCCTCGAGGCGTTCGTGAGAAGAGGCCGGAAGAGTTCGTGACGAAGAACGACCGGCGGACTTGAAGAAATTGGAGCTACAAGGGTATGTATTTCTAATTTCTTAATTCCGTCTTTAGAGCATGTTTTCTATTTGTTAAATTGATGAAATTAGAGTATCATCGGTCCAAAATCGCTTTCCGCTGCGCAAGTCGCTCCATCAGAGACGTCGCACGAGCGTCTCGACGCCACCCCGACTCAGCGCGCTGGAACTTTAGGGCGTAGCGTCGAGACGCTGCCCGAGCGTCTCGACGCTCCGACGGAATATATAATATTTTTTCTGATTTCCAGCGCCGAACTTCATCTCCTACCTCGGGCTCCGCACCATTTTTGTCGTTTTTTAAGCCATTTCCACCATGGGAGAAGCCATGGTGCTTGGATGGGAGCTAATTCAAGTCACCTACATCATGAGTGAGTAGATTATAGCGTTTTGGCTCGGGATTGTAAGGGATTAATGTAATTAGCATTTTTGGTGAGGTTTATGTTTTCAATCTCCGATTTGGCTAGAATATTTGGTTGAGTTAGTTTCTCCTTCTATGCATATTACATGAATGTGTTTGATTGATAGGATTAGACAACTTAGATTTCAAGCATGATTCGTTAGTTAAAGATTTTGATGTCGTGCCTCTCTAAATCGCCAAGTAACATGGATTAACGATGCCATAGAGTGTATAGGCTTCCTTGCGTTCTTGGTGTTCGTTCTTCTCGAAGTTGAAATTAATATCGATACACTAATTTGGCTTCCACGTTAGATAATCGTCGCAGTTAGCTCGTTGCTATCGATTGGTCTTGGGAGAGCGTTGGCCCCTAATGTCCAATCGATATGCTTAATTAGCATAATTTATTGTGTCTAATTATTATCCATGGGGCGTGTTTGAATTGGTTAATCGATTGAGACGAGTTGCGCATTCATCCGTATGTTTAGCTAAAATTTTCCGTTAGCCTGTGATCCATTAATTCGCTAATTCTTAGTCTCGAACGTCCCGAGTCAAACGCTTCGTTAGTTCAGTTTTCCCTCTTTGTGTAATTCTTCCGTTAGCAAATTTTTAACCCAAAAATTCCTCCAATTCGTTTAATTTTCTAGTTTGCAAATTTAATTAGAATTAAGTTGGATTAACATAATTCCCTATGGACCGACCCCGTTATCGCTAGGCTACTAATCGCTCGGTGAATTCGGGTAATTACAAATTTATTTTGGCGGGTCTCGACAACCCGATATTTGGCGATTGTTCAAAAATATCGCTACCAAAATTGGCGTCGTTGTCGGGGAGTTAAGGTTAATTCGGCCTAATTTAGATTTAATTTGTAAACTTTTTGAATTTCTATTTTTGATTTGTTTGTTATTTTATTATTTGCAAAATTTGATTTGTTTGTTAAGTGTGCTAGAGTTCTAAATTTGAATTGAGAAAATGGAAGTTACTATGGATGGCAATGAGGCTGAAGTTCAGAAAACACTCAGACAGTGAGCGTCAGTTGATTTGGACAACCAACCTTCGTGTATTTCCTACTCGGAAATCACAGGTAAGTTTGAGCTTAAATCTGGTTTAATTGATCAATTGCCTTCTTTTTATGGTGAAACAGGCGAAGACCCCATCAAGCATGTGAAAAATTTCCAAATGGTGAGTTCCGCTATAAGGCCGAGCGAAGTGACTGAAAATCAGCTCAACTTGAGGGCTTTCCCATTCACTTTGAAAAGGGAAGCACGAGATTGGCTGCATTATTTGCCTTCGGGAACCATTTCCACTTGGGGCGAGTTGAAGGGCAAGTTTTTAGAAAAATAGTTTCCCGCCTCGAGAGCCGCATTTTTAAGGAAGCAGATCTACGGTTTTGCTCAATCAGTTGAAGAGGCATTTCACGAGTGTTGGGAGCGGTACGTTAAGTTATGCGAGAGCTGCCCGAACCATCAGATAACAGAGGCTGAGCTCATTCGGTCTTTCTATGACGGGTTGCAACCATATGATCGGCAGATGCTCGATGCTTCGAGTGGAGGAGCTCTTAGGGAAAAGACACCTGCGGAGGCTAGACAGTTGATCTCCAACATGGCAGGGAACCTTCAGCAGTGCGGAGGAGGAAATGCGCAAGCCCGGTTGTCGACTGACGTAGAAGAGCTTAAGACTCAAATGTCTCAGGTATGTAGCGTTGTTCTTAAATTGCAAGAGAACTCATCACAAGCATTTTCTGCTGTCTCAGGTAAATTCCTTGAAGGAATGTTCAAGTCCCTTATGGAAAGGGATGAGTATCGTCGCGAAGAGTTCGAAGCGCGATTTGAGTTGTCAAGAAAGGAGAGTCGCGAGGAGTTCAAAGCACAATTTGAGTTATTGAGGAAAGAGATCGCAAAAATGAAGGATTGGATGAGAAAGGGAGAGACTCAGGCGTTAGAAGGAATCAACGCCATTGCCCTACGAAGTGGCAAAGAAGTACCATCGCGGTCTGTGCTTGAAGATTCCAACAAGAGTCCCGTGATGCGTGAAGAAAAGTGTCATCCAACACCGCCTGAGAACACGGTATGTGCTACTCCATCTCCTTCCATGAAGTCTTACGTTCCCATTGCTCCTTTTCCTAGCAGGTTGGTGAGGCCACCCAAGGAAGACAAGGACGTGGACATCCTCGATACACTGAAGAAAGTTGGAATCAACATACCATTGCTTGACTTCATTCAACAAATTCCAAGGTATGCGAAATTCCTCAAGGAGATGTGCACTAATAAGAGGAAAGCAAAGAGCACTGAAAGAGTGGTGGTAAGTAAAAATGTTTCTGCCCTGATCACGCAAAACATTCCAGATAAATGTCAGGACCCAGGTATGT
This sequence comes from Herpetospermum pedunculosum, assembly GCA_028017165.1. Lineage (NCBI taxonomy): Eukaryota > Viridiplantae > Streptophyta > Magnoliopsida > Cucurbitales > Cucurbitaceae > Herpetospermum > Herpetospermum pedunculosum. The sequence goes on along the minus strand of CM051524.1, from coordinate 45,301,136 downwards.
TTCTCTTACCATGCACCATAGGAGATAAGGAAATCAAGCATGCGATGCTAGATTTAAGGGCTTCGATTAATGTTATGCCATACTCAGTTTATAAAAGTCTTGATTTGGAAGGGTTGAAGGAAACTAGTGTCATAATCCAATTAGCTGATAGGTCCTCTATTCATCCTTTAGGAGTAATTGAGGATGTGTTAGTTCGGGTTAGAGATCTTATTTTTCCTGCTGATTTTTATGTGTTAAAAATGGAAGATAATGCATCATCTGCTGCTTCAGTCCTGTTGGGTAGACCTTTCATGAAAACTGTTAGGACTAAGATTAATGTGCATGATGGTACTTTGTCTGTAGAGTATGGAGGAGAGGTGTTTGAATTTAATGTCTTTAATGCCATGAAACACCATGCTGATGTGCATTCTGTCTGTAAAATTGATTTGATTGATACTTTAGAACAAGAAGAATGCATGACTGCTGTTGATGAGGATGACCCATTTGTTTTTACTGAAACTGTTGGCGAGATTGAAAGTAGCATGCCCATATTTTCTGATTCATGTGAGCAAGTTACCCTTGCTTTAGAGGCATGTGAAAAGCCAACTAAGATGTTACCATCTCTTTTGCAGGCTCCCAAGTTGGAACTTAAAGAGTTCCCGGGTCACCTCAAGTACGTGTACTTAGGTGAGGTGGAGACACTCCCGGTAATTATCTCTAAGGAGCTTACATCAGAGCAAGAGAGCAAGTTGGTGGAGATATTGAAAAAGAACAAAAGAGCGATAGGATGGACCTTGGCGGATTTGCATGGGTTGAGTTCAGTTCTATGTATGCACAAGATTCGGCTGAATGAGGGAGCAAAGCCATCCCGAGAGCCTCATAGGAGACTGAACCCAGCCATGAAAGAGGTAGTGTTGTCTGAGATACACAAACTCCTTGATGCAGGTATTATCTATCCCATTTCTGATAGCCAGTGGGTTAGCCCAATTCATGTTGTACCTAAAAAGACGGGCATAACTGTTATTATGAATGAGAAGGGCGAGTTAGTGCCTAAACGAGTGCAAAATGGGTGGAGGATGTGTATAGATTTTAGAAAACTGAATGATGTGACTAAGAAGGATCATTTTCCTATTCCCTTCATAGATCAAATGGTGGAGCGTTTAGCTGGGAAGCCATATTTCTGTTTTCTATATGGTTTTTCTGGGTTTTATCAAATTCCCATAGCTCAGGAAGACCAAGAAAAGACTACTTTTACATGTCCATTTGGAACTTACGCATATAGAAGAATGCCCTTTGGGGTTTGTAATGCCCCAGGGACTTTTCAGCGATGCATGATGAACATATTTACTGAATTCGTAGAAAAATGCATCGAGGTCTCTATGGATGCATCGAGGTCATTTGAGGATTGCCTGATTAACTTGTCTAGAGTCATGGAAAGATGCATTGAAACTAATCTTGTTTTAAATTTCGAGAAGTGTCATTTCATGGCCAGTCAAGGCATAGTCCTAGGTCACGTTGTGTTAGCTAAGGGTATAGAGGTGGATAAAGCGAAAATTGATGTTATATCTGACTTACCTTACCCGACAAATCTTCGGGAAGTGCGTTCTTTTCTTGGTCATGCAGGTTTCTACCGCAGGTTCATCAAGGACTTCTCGAAGATAGTGACACCGATGACGAGCTTGCTGAAAAAAGATGTCCCATTCTGCTTTGGCAAAGAGTGCAAGCTCGCCTTTGATGTGCTGGAGAAGTGTCTGACCAATGCACCCATTATTCATCCACCGCAGTGGGGAACCCTCTTCGAGATTATGTGCGATGCAAGCAATTACGTTGTTGGTGCTGTGTTGGGTCAGAGGATAGACAAGAGGAGCCACGTGATTTATTATGCCTCCAGGACGCTCAACTCCGCGCAGATCGTTCGATACTTGATGAACAAGAAGAACTCGAAGCCTAGGCTGCTCAGATGGGTACTACTCCTTCAGGAGTTCGATGTTTCAATCCAGGATAGGAAAGGATCAGAAAATACTATTGCTGACCACTTGAGCCGCATTGTGCGCGGAGAGGATGACTTGCCTCTGAATGACGATTTTCCTGATGAAATCCTCTTCCAGGTGAGCGTGGAAATACCATGGTATGCCGACATAGTCAATTATTTGGTCACAAGTACGTTCCCTTTTGACTATTTGTATAATAGGAGAGCTAAGCTGAAAAGCGAAGCCAAGAATTATGTCTGGGAAGAGCCTACATTATGGAAATTCTGTGCAGACCAAGTAATTAGGAAGTGTGTCCCTAAATCTGAGCATAAGTCCATTCTTGAATTTTGCCATGAATTTGCATGCGGGGCACTTTGGGCCATCTAAGACAGCAAGAAAAATATTAGACTGTGGGTTTTTCTGGCCATCACTGTTTAAAGACTGTTTCGAATTCTGTAAATCATGTGATCAATGTCAAAGGAAAGGGTCCATCACGAGTAGGAATGAAATGCTCCAAACCTCTATATTGACTTGTGAAATGTTTTAGGTTTGGGGTATGGACTTTATGGGACCTTTCCCCCCTTCATGCGGTTTTGTCTATATAGTGTTGGTTGTGGACTACGTGTCTAAGTGGGTGGAGGCCAAGGCCATTAAGGTTGATACTGCTAATTATGTTTCTATTTTTGTCAAATCTAACATTTTTAGCAGGTATAGAGTACCACGAGCCATTATAAGCGATCAGGGGAGTCACTTCTGCAACAAGACAATCCAGGCCTTGATGAGGAGGTATGGGGTCAATCATAAAATATCTACCCCGTACCACCCTCAAACCAATGGCCAAGCCGAGGTCTCTAACCGAGAGGTGAAGTTCATCCTTGAGAAAACAGTAAGTCTTGGGAGAAAAGATTGGAGTCTCAGGCTGGACGACGCTTTGTGGGCCTATCGCACAGCTTACAAAACCCCCATAGGGATGTCTCCCTACCGGATGGTTTTTGGGAAAGCTTGTCATCTCCCAGTGGAGATCGAGCACAAAGCATATTGGGCTGTGAAAAAGTGTAATATGAGCTTCGATCATGCTGGAGAAGAAAGACTCCTCAAATTGCAAGAACTAGAAGAGCTTCGCTTGGACGTATATGAGAATTCGAGGATCTACAAGGAGAAGACCAAGTTGTTCCACGACAGATGAGTCATTCGGAAACACTTCGAAGTTGGTCAGAAGGTCCTCTTGTTCAATTCCCGCCTGAGGTTCATGCCAGGTAAATTTCGTTCCCGTTGGATTGGTTCTTTTTATTATAACTCATGTCCATCCTTATGGTGCAGTCAAGATCCAAAGTCTCGAAACAGGCAAGGAATCCACGGTGAATGGGCAGCGATTGAAAATCTTCCATGAAGGGGAGACGGAGCACTTCGACGAGCATGCCCACTTGGGAGAACCCGAGTATGAGAAAGGATGAAAAAATGTTGGTAAAGTCGAGCAATCGACTCTAAAAATTTGCGCTTCTCAGAGGCACCTGAGTTTGAACTATACATGCTTTTTGTCTACTTTACTACTTTTAGGATTAGCTTAGGTTTTTACTCTCATGTTGTGAGTTTTCAGGGGAAATGATGGCTCGTCCTTGCGGTTTTGCTTGAAAAAGAAGAAGCGTGCTCTACAACCCTCTACATCAAAATTCAGGGGAGGTTTTCTGTTCCCTAGCATTTTGATTGTGCTTAATTAGTCCAATGAGGACATTGTCTCTTTCTAAGTTGGGGGTGGTGGGTTATGTTTTACAACGGTTGTCGAGTTTTATTGTGGAATTCTGATAAACGTGCTTTGTTGTGATGTATGCATGCTAGTTTGGCTATGAAATTCTGTGATGTACTGTTGGAACCTCCGTATTTGTATCTGCAGTGAAATGTAGCATGTTTGCATTTGTTAAGGCCATTTTGAAAAAAAAAATCAACGTTATTTCCTTGTTTAAGCTTCGCGTTTAGCACTCTACTTTGGATCTGTGGGTTTAGGGTAGTTCTGCTTGGTTTAAAATTCGTTGTCACCTCGAAAGGCACATCTAGGATGGGTCTGATTCGTTAGTGCTTGTAAGTTGTGCGCTCAAGTTATAACATGGTTTTTAAGCTAAAAGGAAAGAATGCTAAGTTTATTAAATAAAAGAAGAAATGTAATCTCCTAAGGCGTTCCTCCTTCTTGAGTTGCCTTAGTAGCCAGGGGCGGTCGTGTAACCCACGATCGTCACTGCATGAAAAGGAAGCACATAGAAGTGAACGCTAGTCCTTAAAAATGTGAATTTTGCCCGTAGTCAGATGCATTGTGCAATGAAATTGCAGGCAAGCTAAAACGAAAGTAAAATTGACATGTTAGGCGCTCTTGGAGATCAAAAAAAAAAAAAAAAAAAAAAAGAAAAGAAGCCTTGCGATCTATTACTCGCCTTGACGATGAAAAGCCCTTAGACTGTTCTATTTAGCCATAAGTAGGGGAAAGCGAATTTTTTGGTCGGTTAGGACTGTTCTATGCCTGTAAGATTTAAAATAGAGGAGCTAGAAGCGAAGTGATAACTCCATTTTGGAGCTATTAAATACTTCCTAATTATAGCTAAATTCCGCATTTAAATGTTTAAATTAGCGTTAAAGAGTAGCGATGTCGTGCCTCTCACTATTCGACTAGTAACACAGAATAATAAAATTAAACTGGAGTATCGAGTCATGCATGATGGTTGTTGGTTACATACAGCGCTTGCGGGTAGCCAGTTAGCAATTAGATTACGTGATCGAATGTCTGTCGCGGTATGCTAGTGACTATTTAGAGTCAATTTGGGGCTGATCACCCTAATGCAACTTTAGATAATGTTTGATTAGAACTGTGTGTTCTAATTAATTTCTATGGAGCCGGTTACCTTGGGGCTTCTCGGGTAACTGACCGTGTGTACTACAAACTGCTCGCCTTAGGATTGTGTTAAATGATAAGCTGAAGAATGTCTAACGAATAAATCCCGAAAATCCCCAAACCGTGCACTCGTCTCTCTCTCTCTTTTATTTCTCCGTTAGCTTTTAATTATCTTGTTTGCATGCTTAAACATCCCCCGTTACAAAAACCCAATTGATTAATTAATTTCAAGTTCAATTTAATTTTAATCATAACCTTCTCCGTGGATCGACCCTGTTACCACTAGCTGCAAAGCTTTGGTTAATAGGCTTATAAATTTTATTTTGGCGAGTCTCGACAACTCGAATTTGGACTACCCCAAAAGTAGATCTTACCAAAAATTGGCGCCGTTGCCGGGGAAGGCGAAATTTGATTAAAATTATGTTCGAATTTGATTTTGGTTGATTGGTTGGTTGCTGAAAAAAATTTATGTTTGTCTTTGTATGTTAAATTTTTTTGTTTGTGTATGACCCGTTCTTCTGAGATTAGTGGACTGCAGTTTATACCTGAGATCGAAAGAGAAGAGTGGCGGTTGAGAAGAGAGGCCCGCGAGGGGCAGAGACTGTTTGAGGAAGAAGGCAATCCCTTCTTTGTTGAGGAGATGGCGCAAGGAGAAGCGCCACGGACGCTGAAACAGCTGGCAGCGCCAGACTTAAATTTGCAGCCCCTGTGCATCAACTACCCCGTGGTAGCAGGTAATTTTGAATTAAAGTCAGGTTTAATTCACCAGTTGCCTTTTTTCCATGGCAATGCAGGTGAGGACGCAAATAAGCACTTAATGGAGTTTCACTGCGTCTGTGCGGGGATGAAGCCCGCAGGAGTGACGGAGGAGCAGCTGAATATGAGGGTATTCCCCTTTACGCTCAAGGACAAAGCCAAGGACTGGCTTTACTATCTGCCCTCCGGGTCGATTACAACGTGGCAGGACATGAAGAGGGTTTTCCTGGAGAAGTATTTCCCTGCGTCCTTGGCCACGACACTGAGAAAGAGAATCTACGGGATCACTCAGGACGTGGGTGAGTCTCTGCATGAGTACTGGGAACGCTTTGGGCGCCTGTGCGCAAGCTTCCCGCATCATCAGATAGCCGACCAGCTCTTAATTCAGTATTTCTATGAGGGTATGACGCCTCATGATCGGCAGATGATAGACGCAGCGAGCGGTGGGGCTTTGATTGATAAGACCCCAGTTGAGGCCAAGCAGCTAATTGCGAACATGGCAGCCAACTCGCAGCAGTTTGGTATTCGAGGGCAGGGGCAAGTTCACAGTGCGACCCAGAGGCATGAGATGACGGAAATGAGGGCCCAGGTGGCCGAAATTGGAAATATGTTGAAAAAGTTTGTCGGAGGAAACCGCGAGGTGGAGGAGGTGAACGCAATCGGGGGGTATGCTTCCAACCCGAGGAAGTATGATCCTTATTCGAATACATACAACCCCGGTTGGCGCGATCACCCCAATTTCAGCTATGGGAATAGGGAAGGACAACAGCGCTTCCAAGGCCAGTCCCACGATAGGCCTAACACTTCCACCCAAGCTCAAGCCTCGAGCTCCTCCAGCTCATTGGAAGAAATGTTAAGGACAATCGTCACGACGACCAGCCAGTTTCAGAAAGAAGCTCGAGAAGAGCTAAACTCGCACAAAGCCGAGCTGCAAAATTTGAACAAGCAGCTGACGCAAATGGCGGTGTCGATTAGCAAAATTGAGAGCAAGAGCTCTGGGAAGCTTCCTTCCCAAACCACGGTGAACTCATGTGAGAACGTGAGTGCAATCCAGCTGAGGAGTGAGAAATCACTTTCCTCCAGAGCCGTAAAGGAAGTCAAGGACAGCCTGAGTGAGTCCGCCCAGACTGCTCCCGAGAATCTGAATGTTGAAAAGAAAGAAGAAATCAGTGTGCAAGAGGATGTTGCCAAGGCACCCTTCCCTAGTAGGCTTGCGAAGCCTACTTTGGAGACCGAAGATGAGGAGGTCCTGCGTACCTTCCAGAAGGTGATGGTAAACATTCCGCTCCTTGAGGCAGTGAGCCAAGTGCCAAAATACGCCAAATTCCTCAAGAGTTGGTGCACAAAGAAGAGGAAGTCCAGTGGGACTGAGAAGAAAAAGGAGAATGTTTCTGCGATCCTCCCAGGTACGTTGCCCGCCAAGTGCAACGACCCAGGTACTTTTACTATCTCTTGCATGATAGGTAGTAAAATAGTCAAAAATGCCATGCTTGATCTAGGAGCTTCTGTGAACGTTATGTCTTATGCTTTATTTCTTGAACTGAACTTAAATGAATTGTATGAGTGTAACGTGGTTGTCCAGTTAGCTAACGGGTCGAGTATATGTCCTAGAGGGAAGGTCGAGGATGTTCTCGTTAGGGTAGGAGATATGATGTTCCCTGCTGATTTTCTTGTACTTGACATGAATGAAAAATCTCTGCATGCTTCGTCCTCTATGCTGTTAGGACGCCCTTTTCTTAAGACCGCTAGGGTCAAAATCGATGTGTTTAAGGGTGTCATTTCCTTAGAGTTTGATGATACAGTGCATGAATTTTCGTTATTTGAAAAGAAATCTGTGGAGAATATTGCATGTGTTGAGTATGATGAGAATGGGAGTCTTACCTCGCGCTTGAGGGATGATTCTCATGTCTCGGTTAAAAAATCTGATCTGAATTTAATTAATGTGAATGTTGTTTTTTGCACTAACAAATGTGATATTCACGTGCTTGAGGCACGAAGAGTGCAAAAAGTTTTGAATGATGTGTGCAGGTGTAGTGTGGAAGAGGACAAGATTGGAACGTCCCCCGCACTATTAGAATACGGATGAGTCTTTGGAGAGAATTCAGTCGAGCAAACGACTTTAAAAATTTTGCGCTTCTCGAAGGCACCCGAGTGTTGAAATATTTTTTTTTGTTTTAGTTTAGTTACTGTTTTTTGTTGCTTTTTAGTGTAATTTAGACTTACTTAGTTTGCTTTTTTTTTTTTTTTAGGAATCGAGGAAGTTGAGGAAAATTTTGGGCTTCGATGATTAGCGCGCCGCTTCCTTTCCCTCGCCAACTTCACAAAGAGTCAGGGAAGTGTAGTTCCTCTTTCCCTTTTACTTTGTGTATCTGACTAAGTGGCATTGAGGACAATGCCAACTTTTGAAGTTGGGGGTGGAGTTTGTGGACTTGCATGTGTAGTTGGTTGAGCAGTGCTATATTGAATATTGAAGTGCTTGGGACTCTGTTTACTGTTTTCTAACTATGATAATCTAGGAAATGCATGTTGGAAATCTGAGCACGTACATAATCTAGTATTTGCATGAGTTTTGCATTTATTAGGTTCATGTCAAAAATTTTAAAAAAAAATTTGTTGCTCCCTTGCATCTATCGAGCACTTAGCAACCTCATCCTAGATTCCGTAGGTTTAGTCAACTGCATGTAGCATTAATTCTCGTTGTCACCCCGAAAGGCACTCTTAGGTAGCTTGTTGCATGAGAGTTAGCGGCCGATTAATCGAGATAGCTTACGCTAAGCCTAAAGTAAAAAAAAAAATAGAAAAGCATGTTGGTTAGAAAATTCTCTCGAGGCGCTCCTCCTTCTTATTGGTGCACCTAAGAAGTGAGCGTTAGTCCTTAAAAACGTGAAGTTTATGCATGAATTTGACGTGTTAGGCAACTCGAGGTTGGAAAGAAAAAGAGAATAAATTGTTTGGTTCAAAGAACCTCAATAAAAGAGTACAAAGTACTCGAGAAAAGAAAAAGAAAGAGAAAATATTTAGGTCTCTTAGTTTGCTTCTCTCTCTCGTGTAAGTCAAGTGTAGACTGATCTTAAACGCTAGAAGTAGGGGGAAAACGGGATGATGTGTTGCATGTAGTTTTTCCGGGCTTATGAGAGTTTAGGATAGGTTGTCTAGCACACACACACGTTAGGGGGCAATAGTTAATTTTTGATATGTTCGTAGTAAATGCATGCACGGATTGCCTTCATGATTATGTTGTGTTCGAATTTGTAAAATGCATGGAGGTTTGAGTTAGTAGCATGTATGCGTGTCCTTAGAGTCAATTTCTTTATTAGCCTTGCTCGAGGACTAGCAAGATTCAAGTTGGGGGTGTTTGATAACTCCATTTTGGAGTTATTAAATACTTCCTAATTATAGCTAAATTCCGCATTTAAATGTTTAAATTATCTCGGTTGTAGGAGAAATGCGGCAAAGAGCTCATGCGTCCATTGGACCCGTTTCGGAGCTAAAAGCGGAGTTTTAATTCCCCGGGAGTGCATCGGGAAAAGGGCAAGTCAATCCAAGAAGAACCGGACCAAAATTGCCTAGGAGAGGCAATTTTCCAGCCCAAACCTGAGAGCAAGCCTCGAGCATCAGCGTCGAGACGCTTGCTCGACGCTGCCGAAGCGTCGAGACCCTACTGCGGCGTCGAGACGCTCTGGAGGAGGCGCGCGCAAGAAGTTATCGGGCCAGCGTCGAGACGCTTGCCTAGCGTCTCGACGCCATCGCGAGGCGCCCGCGGATTACTTAGGGCGTAGCGTCGCGACGCTGCCCTAGCGTCTCGACGCTACGACGATTTAAATCGGCTGAAGGACGATTTTCAGCCATTCTTCTTCGGTTTTTCATCTTCTTCCTCTCGGCTTTTCCCCATTTTTCACCTTTGCTTCGCCATTTGTGGCATGTTTTGGAGCTTTTAAATTGTATTAGCTTGGAGATGACTTCCATGGTCTTCCTTGGAGCGGTAGTGACAATCTGTCCCATGAACGGCTAAGGTAAAGTGAACGGTTTGGGATAATTTGAGGGATTGTTTGTTAGATTTTTAAGCTTTGATAATCCATGCTATAATTTCCAACTTGGTGGCTGATTTGTTTGCATTTATTATTCTTGCTTCATCCTATGCATGTGTTAGATTTCGCCGATTGACACTCGTGTTTTCTAGCATTTTGTTAGCGTTAAAGAGTAGCGATGTCGTGCCTCTCACTATTCGACTAGTAACACAGAATAATAAAATTAAACCGGAGTATCGAGTCATGCATGATTGTTGTTGGTTACATACAGCGCTTGCGGGTAGCCAGTTAGCAATTAGATTACGTGATCGAATGTCTGTCGCGGTATGCTAGTGACTATTTAGAGTCAATTTGGGGCTGATCACCCTAATGCAACTTTAGATAATGTTTGATTAGAACTGTGTGGTCTAATTAATTTCTATGGAGTCGGTTACCTTGGGGCTTCTCGGGTAACTGACCGTGTGTACTACAAACTGCTCGCCTTAGGATTGTGTTAAATGATAAGCTGAAGAATGTCTAACGAATAAATCCCGAAAATCCCCAAACCGTGCACTCGTCTCTCTCTCTCTTTTATTTCTCCGTTAGCTTTTAATTATCTTGTTTGCATGCTTAAACATCCCCCCGTTACAAAAACCCAATTGATTAATTAATTTCAAGTTCAATTTAATTTTAATCATAACCTTCTCCGTGGATCGACCCTGTTACCACTAGCTGCAAAGCTTTGGTTAATAGGCTTATAAATTTTATTTTGGCGAGTCTCGACAACTCGAATTTGGACTACCCCAAAAGTAGATCCGACCACGAAGCACTCGTGGGGAGTAGCATTTTAAATCTCTTGAAATGTTCTTAACCAATGCATGCATGCAAATATTTCTTTCTAATATAATTGCCTTGTCTCTTTTAGTACTGAGAATTGAGTCATTAGCATGCGCGTCGTTTTATCGTGATAAGTAAGAATTCCACCTTGCTCGAGGACTAGCAAGATTTAAGTTGGGAGTGTTTGATAGCTTCATTTTGGAGTTATATTTATGTCCCTAATTCATGCTAATTATGTGCTTAATCTTGTTTATCTGTGTTAATTATAGGTGTTCTCGGTAATTTGTTCTCGGGCACGTTTGACGTAGTTCGAGGCTTAATATCACGTTTTAAGGTCCTAAGAACACCTCGAGGAAGGAACCATGCAAAAATATGAAGAATTGGCGTTTTGGGAAGTTCAAAGGTAAAATTCCATGCAAAAAACCCGAGAGCAAGCGTTGAGCAGGGAGCGTCCCGACGTTGGCTCAACACTGCCTAGCGTCTCGACGCTGGGCCAAGCGTCTCGACGCTCCGAAGTCTGAAGCGTCATTTGGAAATCCCACCCGAGAGCAAGCGTCGACCGCACAGCTTCGAGACGCCCGTTCAACGCTGCACAGCGTCGAGACGCCACCCCGACTCAGCGCGCTGGAACTTTAGGGCGCAGCGTCTCAACGCTCCGACGAAATATATAATATTTTGTCTGATTTCCAGCGCCGAATGTCATCTCCTACCTCGGGCTCCGCACCATTTTTGACGTTTTTGAAGCCATTTCACCATGGGAGAAGCCATGGAGCTTGGATGGGAGCTAATTCAAGTCACCTACATCATGAGTGAGTAGATTATAGCATTTTGGCTCGGGATTGTAAGGGATTAATGTAATTAGCATTTTTGGTGAGGTTTATGTTTTCAATCTCCGATTTGGCTAGAATATTTGGTTGAGTTAGTTTCTCCTTCTATGCATAATACATGAATGTGTTTAATTGATAGGATTAGACAACTTAGATTTCAAGCATGATTCGTTAGTTAAAGATTTTGATGTCGTGCCTCTCTAAATCGCCAAGTAACATGGATTAACGATGCCATAGAGTGTATAGGCTTCCTTGCGTTCTTGGTGTTCGTTCTTCTCGAAGTTGAAATTAATATCGATACACTAATTTGGCTTCCACGTTAGATAATCGTCGCAGTTAGCCCGTTGCTATCGATTGGTCTTGGGAGAGCATTGGCCCCCAATGTCCAATCGATATGCTTAATTAGCATAATTTATTTTGTCTAATTATTATCCATGGGGCGTGTCTGAATTGATTAATCGATTGAGACGAGTTGCGCATTCTTCCGTATGTTTAGCTAAAATTTTCCGTTAGCCTGTGATCCATTAATTCGCTAATTCTTAGTCCCGAACGTCCCGAGTCGAACGCTCCGTTAGTTTAGTTTTTCCCTCTTTGCGTAATTCTTTCGTTAGCAAATTTTCAACCCAAAAATTCTCCCAATTCGTTTAATTTTCTAGTTTGCAAATTTAATTAGAATTAAGTTGGATTAACATAATTCCCTGTGGACCGACCCCGTTATCGCTAGGCTACTAATCGCTCGGTGAATTCGGGTAATTACAAATTTATTTTGGCGGGTCTCGACAACCCGATATTTGGCGATTGTTCAAAAATATCGCTACCAGTTACGCTTAAATTATGGTTTAAATTGTAGTCATTTAGATTCGGGAAAAGTAAAATGGACACCTGAGCAATGTTTTAAAAGGCTAAAGGCGACCTTAAGGTTTTTCCTCTTGAAGAGGAGGCGCATGCCTCGAGGCGTAAGCCTCAACTTCAATGTTTTTTAAGCCTAACTAGTAAAAGTAGTAATAGTTCAAATAGTTACAACTCAAACCATTATATTCTTAATAAAGAATGAGGTAAATAAATACTATGCTTCTAACCATTATACGAGGCGTATAGACTTTAAGCCTCGGGCGTTTTCATAGAGGCTTAAGCCTATTATGGTTTAAAGAAGGTGTAAGCTTTGAGGCTAAAGGTTAGAACTAAGTGCTTTCCCTTTAACACTTTTAGAAATGCTAAGTGATTATCGTTAACACTTTTAGGTAGCCAATTATACGTTTAAGCACAAAAAAGGAAATTACTCCTAAACTGGCAACAAACCATACTAAGAACTTCTAATTTAGGCTAGTAATTTCTAAAAGTAACTCTTATTCTAGGAGTTATTATACCCGTATAAAATGGCATACCCCAAACAAATCTACTCAATAAACACACATACAATCAAATAACTACACAATGTCATCTAAGTTAATCAATTCTTCCTCTACAATTCTTCCTCTACATTAGGGATGACAACGGGGCGGGGCGGGGTCGGGGATGCACTCCCCATCCCCGTCCCCGCGGGGATTTTTCATCCCCATCCCCGCCCCGTTCCCCATTTCGAGAAATCAGGGTCAGGGTCGGGGAATCCCCGCGGAAAAAAAATTCTCATTTCTTTTTTTTTTTTTTTAATATAAATAAATATCAAACAAATATATTAAAATTGTGTATATTTCTAGTTAAAATTAGTATTATTATTGTTTTATTTATTTAAAACTAATTTTAAAAAAAATATATAACATTTTTATTATAAATTTAGTAAAACAAATTATTATATTATGAAATTAATTAAACAAAATTAAAAAAATATATATATATATATATATATATATATAAACTGACAGTAACTTTAATTTTTTTTTTTAAATAATATATAAAATATTGGAAAATTGTAACAGATGTCAATTTAGAATAAGATAATTAAAAATATAGCATGTTTTTAAAAATTTTGTGGATATGACAATTTTTATCGCTGATATCTTATGGCTGATAGAAGTCTATCGTTGATCACCACAATTTTTTATAGATTTTGGTCAGTGATAATAGTCTATCAGTGATAATAGTCTATCAGTGATATGATAAAGTCTATCAGTGATAGAAACAGATTTTTTTGCCATATTTGCAAAACATTTTAAAGTTTGCTAAATTTGCAATTAGTTTGGGCCTGATTGCTAATTTGTGCAACCAGCCCTAAAATATTACTATTTTATATAAATATAATATATAATATATATTTTTTGAAAAAAATAATAATAAAAACTATTCGGGGGGGGGGGGATCCCCATCCCCGCCCCGTCTCCGAATAAAATCCTTGGTTTGACCCCATACCTGGTCAAACTGGGGATTCCCCGACCCGATTGGATCAGGGGCTCGCGGGGAATTTTTCCATCCCTACTCTACATGCTGAAATACTCACCAAGTCAATTTAGAACGAAAATGGTTCTAAATTGAAGCCAAAAAAAAAACTAAACAAAAAACTTACAATAGGTGGGCGACGCGAAGAAGGACGACACGACGAGGGGGCTGACAAACGATGACGACAAGGGCGGACGAGGGTGGCGGTCAAACTTGCGATATGAACAAGAACCACGCGAAGGTGGGAGTCGATGGTGACGAACGACGAAAGGCGAACGATGGGCGAAAGGAATGAGGATGGCGACAATCGATGGTGGCGTGAGAAAACAAAATGAAGAAGAAAAAAAAAGGGAAAACGTGACTTCGATATTGTAAATCAAATTTAGGTTTAAATGAACATATCCTGATGCCACCATTAAGCACGTTGGGATATGTACTTCTCTCGATGCCACATAACTTGGCGTTGGGAATTCTCTAAACTTATCTCGATGTCGTCATGTCAGCGTCAGGATAAGTTCCTTCTCCCTACTCTAGGTTTCCGCGTCGAGAGATAGACTGACGTCGATTAAAATGGTGTCGGTATAAATGACTTCTTCTGATGCCACATGAAGTGTCGTTAAGGGTCCATTTTTATCCCGGCGCTCTTTTGTGGCATCAGGAGAAGTAAGTTATGCCGACAAACTTTTTCCCGTCGGGAAAAAGTTCGTCGACATAAGCCAATTTTCGTGTTGTGTGTGCAGGGGCAGACCCAAATAATATAGTTTGTGGGGGTGGATGGGGGGATTTCTATCATGTTTTCATAAGCGTCATCATTTTGTTATATCAACTACAACTTCCACTCAACTCTACTCGATGACCTTTTTTAAACCATTTTCAAACAATAGAGATCAAAGGGCCAGCGAACATAATGAAACGTCTTGATCGTGTGTTGGTTAACCCTACTTGGATAACTATACGTCCTATGTGTGAGGTTAGAGCGCATGGTTGGGGTGTATCGGACCTTGCCCTTTGGTTTTTGAGATTGAAAGAAACATCCCTCGTCGGCCTCCGCCTTTCTGATACTTTAGTCATTGAGCGAAGGACCCCTGTTTTTAGCTACGGTGGCTAGTAGTTGGGTTCAGTATCCTGGAGTTTTCTGCTGGTTGGGTTGATATGGAATTTGAAAGCTCCCAAGCCTCTACTTCGCAGAGAGTTTGGGTGTTCATTGACGAGTCTCAGCCAACAGGTTATCGATTCTAGATCTCACATGGAGGAGACTCAGATAAAGTATGCAACTGATTCTCTTTCCTCCGCTCTACAAGAATAGGCTAATAAAGCTTCAAGATTTTTTAGGCGTGTGCCTGTAGGGAGAAGGCTTCCCTTAGACATAAGTCTAGGGTGAAGTGGTTGGCATTTGAGGATCATAATTCTAGTTTCTTTCACTGTAGTGTCAAGTCTCAGTTTATCAGTAATAACATCTTTTCTCTGACTGATGGGGAGGGGCGCCATCTGACCTCTCATACAGATATTGTTGAAGCAGTGGTTGGGTATGACCGTGGTATTACGGGAGCCCAGGTGATCGGTTATCGGGACCTCTCAGATCAACTGACTGTGATTGTTGGTTTTGTTTGGCTTGATGGTTGTAATGATGATCTGATATGCCTTATCTCTCTGGGGCCATATAGCTTCTCTATTGATTTATTCAAAGGTTCCTGGAGCATTATGAGGGATGATTACTATTATGTATCATTACATTTTTTGCTACTTGCTATCTTGCCAGGGAGTTAATGCAACATCGATCACGTTGATCCAAAAGAAACATATCCCTGAAGGGCTTGGTGATTACCGACCAATTGCTTGCTGTAATGTGGCGTACAAGTGCATCACAAAGATTTTGGCTGCTAATAGGTTGAGTGTTTGGCTCCCCAATTTGTTGGCCTGAATCAATATATGCTTTTGTTAGAAAGGGAGAAGTATTGTTGATAACATTCTTTTGTGCCAAGAGCTGGTGGAAGGTTACCGATAACTCTTCAAATAAGAGTTATTTTGGATCTTATTTAGATATATTTAGCCATTGTTTTCAGTAATTGCTTGCATAAATCATGTTGTTTTGCCTAAAATTGTTGAGTTCCTAGAAAACATCCAATTCTTGTTGCTATGCTTTTTATTGAAGGAAATGCCTACAAAAAGAAGAAAAGTAACACTATTATGTTAAAGTGTAAGATTATGCGAGAAAGGAGCTTTGGCGGAATGATAGAAAAGTAGAGATATTGCGACAATTCGGAGCTAGCATAACTGGAGTTAAAATTGTACCTGATCACGTGGCTTCCCAGAACTTGTCCCCTATCGTACACGCAGAACAACAATATTCTCTCTTGAGCCAATAAGAATCAAGCAGCGGTTTTAGGGCAACAATTTAGGGATATTAAAATGGAATCGCCTCAAAGGGAAGAGGGAGATCAATTTTATCATTCTCAACATTCCATTTTGTAGTTTCTTTTGAGTTCTTTTAGAGAGTTCTCTCGAGGTTTTTGTCACCTTTCTTGTTTGTAAGCTTTGTAGGGTTAAACATTTTTACATTCCAACAAGTTTAGCTACTGTTCTTGATTTGTTTTGTGCTCTTATCTTGTAACATGAACTAAACCTCTTAAGGGGAATGTTAGAAGCATGAAGTAAATGAAATCCTTGATGTTTTAACGTGTTTGTGTACAAGTTTTCTAAGTATGTTTGAGCTCATTCTTAACAATGCATTTTCGATTTGTCATCCATTTTGCATAGCGAAATCTAGATCTTTGAAAGTAGTATGTATTTTTGAATAGGCATAATTATGTTAATCTTTTATGGTAGCAAGGAGTTTATAAATAATCACTTGCCTAGTACGCAAACAAGCAATATGTGCATATGAATAGAAGTACAACGACAATTGGATTCTAAATGTTGAAATACTGATCGGGTTTCTAAGTTTATGTTGTGTGGTTAGCTTCTGCGTGAATATCACTAAGGCATCTTGGTAATTATTTGTTCCAAGCAAACTTCTAACCTGACCCTGTTCTCTTGCTAAGTGTTATATGATTCTGTATTATTGTTTTTTGCTTCGTTTTCGCTATCGCCTCATCCTCACATCTTTATTCTTGTTGAATTTTTGTGTAAATCGTTTCACTACATTTTTGTTACGGCTTTCGTTCTATTTTCGTCGCGCAATTTATGTTCTGGCTTTATTTTCGCAAAAACCAAACACCATTTCACAACTATTTTTGTTACCTGTTACCGTGACTCTCAATCATCTAAACAATAGCGCATAATCTCATCAAATCTCTGTGGAATCGATATAAAAATACTTATAACTTGCTGCATAGAACCATATATACTTGCATGTTAGAGTGTTCATTTCTTGCGTATTTAAACGCGTATTTAGAGAACCGCAACAATTACCACCTCAATTGGGGCTCCCTCGGTATATCCTTAAGGTAGACCTTCAGAAGGCGTATGATTATGTTCATTGAGATTTTATTTTCGGCCTCTTATTAACTATTGGCACTCTTGTCCAATTTGTGAGTTGGATCCGGGCTTGCATCACCTCTCATATGTTCTCGATTCACGTTAATGGCTCCTTAGAGGATTTTTTTCTAGGTCGTCAAGGTTTGCGACAGGGCCCCCTATCTCCTTACCTGTTTGTGATGGTTATGAAAGTTCTTTCCCGAATTTTAAACGTCGACCCTCCTGCGGGGTTCACATATCATCATCGTTGTGAGCTCATCTTCTATGTTGGGGATCGTTCATCCCTCGCCTATCAATAACCGTCGGGGGAGTATAAATAATTGTTTACTTAACAGTGGTAAGAGAACCAAAAAGCGAAGCCCCAGAGGGTTTCGACGAGTTGACAACCTTAGTCAGTCCCCTACCCATCAAGGGCGGGCCGATTGGCCTAAACTCTAATGACCCCAAATTTTATATATAATTAATTAACTTAAAATGGGATATTTACTCATAACGCATAAGTTATAAAAATAATGTAATATTTACAAGGTAATACATGTTGGGGTGAGGGATTGAACCTTAGACTTCATGGTCACTAGGCAATACATCATGCCGTTGAGCTAAACTCTTGTTGGCAATCTAAATACTTTAAAGCTTCCTAAATAACATATGATACAAATTAAATTAGGTCTAACTTAAATTTAGTTTTCCTAAATAAACTTCATCCACTAGCTAAAACATACTAACTTTACTAGCTAGCTTAATTTGCATATTAATTCACATAGTTAATATTAATCATAAAATTAAAATCCAAAACTCATAAGATACTTTTTGTGATCATATTAAGCTCTGATTTATAGATAAAAAATACATTAAAATAATTTACTATTTCATAGAATTCATAAAAAAATTGAAAACACAAATTGTACTAGTTTTTACCGATTTTAAGCCCTATGAAAAATATGATCATGAAAGTTAATTTAAACTCCTTAAAAATATGTTTAAGTTTACTTTATGCTACTGGACATGATAAAAAAAAATTCAAAATAAATGTAATTAAACTTCTATATCAATTAATTTCGACCTAGAACTATGAAATAACGTAAACCGATAAACATCATTTTAGAGCAATTTTAAAGATTGTTTTTATGCATTTTAATTATGATTTTAAGCCCCAAAATCAACACTTTTAGATCTAAAACAACACCTAAAATTTTCCATGAGAACCCCTAAACGATTTCAAACAACAGAGAAAAAGAGGTTTACCGGTGGTGTGTTTTTACTCTCTACTGCAAACGGTGAATGGAGAAAAATTTTCAGCAACTAATTAGATTCAAATGATGCTGGAAACCTTAGAAAAAAATAGGTATGAACATGTTTAGGATCTATGAAAAATATCAAGAAAAGATTCACTACGAAACTAGATGGAAAACAACTCATTTCTTACCGATTTGGTGCAACCGATGAACGATCTTGTAAAATCCAAGAACCACACTTGAAACAACTTGGAAACAAGTGATCCTTTCTCAAGATGAGATTTACGGGATTAGAATATGTGCTAGAGAGAAAACCTTGGAGATTTCTTTAGACAATTTTGGAATGACAATGAAAGGAGACATAAAACTTAAGAGTAAAGTTCATTGGAATTTGAAGCAACCAAGTGTTTCCCCTTCTCTTTGTAAGAACATCCAAGAGGTCTTACAACATGTCCTTTGACTCTTCAACTCACCCACACAAATTCCTAATGACCCTTGGGTGAAAGTCTAAAAGATGTCTTAAGAAAAATTTACTAAGATTAAAGAAATTAATAACTAAGATGACTATTTTCCCCCTCTTTTGTCTATTTACTTTGACTAGGATAAAATATGGAATGTAAATGTCACGAATTATAGTTTACTTCTTTTATTACCTTGTAGTAAAATAGTTTATAAAATAATACAACTTATGGTAAAAGTTACAATTCACTATACTTATAAGTAACGACATCATGCTTCCAATTTAAAACTTCATTCTTAGTTAATTAACCTTTTATGCATAAACATTTTACTCTTCTAATGGATAAATAACTAAATACAAATCAATAAATTATTAATATATGAAATCAACTTCTCTATTTATACAATCATAACAAACAAACAACAATAGAAAATTACGAAAATACCCTTAATGGTAATGTGAGACATTACATAAACTCTCGGCCTCTAGGGTGGCCGACACAAAATCGTCATAACTGCCATTCAAAGGAATTGACACATTCAAAACCGGGTCAACATTCATTTGTTGGTTCAATTGAACCGACCCAACCAGACCAACTAGGTTCACAAGGCCAACAACAGAACCAAAAACCTGGTTTGACCGGTTTCTAGAAAACTGAACCATGAGTTTCTGTATGGCTTATTCGTTCGACGACCTACCCACACCGTAATTCCTTCCATCCACCGATGACTACACTAGATTTCATCCCTCAAAATTGTTGATGGGTGCCGACGTCTCCAACACAACCTCCACACTTCGATCATCCATCTCTACTTTGGCCACAAACTCCTCGTTCACTACCAACTCACCAAATACCCCCTCCAATCGCAGCCCAACCTCTCCCTCTCCCCAATCATCTCCTCCGGCGCCATCATTCACCTTTGAGTTCGCACCACCCGCAACCCAAAGATCACACTTTACCTCCGACATACTCTTTTTGGGGATCGATTTCTTTCCCATCCCACCTCTTAACGCTTCACGGTTGTTGTCAATGAGGTGTCTCCTAGGCGAAATCCTCTTCCACATCTTCCTCTCAGCCCTAAACGGCAGCGCCTCACGACCTTAGTCGTCAGCGGCAGAGCACGAGTCGTAGCCGATCAAACCCAAAAACCCTAGTAGAGACGTCGCGACAACGCTTCAATCAAAATCAATTTTGATGGTATGTAAATCACGTTGAGTATAAAACAAAACAATACAATAATTTTAACCATTTCAAAATCACTACTAAACATGCTAATATTAGTTTTGAAAACTAATTAAGTATAAGAATTAAGGATTAAGATAGAAGTTAAAATTTAAAAAAGAAAATATTTTAGTTATCTAAAAATTTATCCATTGTTCATAAAACCGAATTACCCAAAATACCCATTACCACGTCTCTTTCTGCGAGGGCTACTACATAGAGACTGATATATAAGCAGACGGAACTCTCTTCCGAACCCTAGGATTCTCGTTGGCTTTGCTTCCCTCAAATTTCTCAGCAAAATTCTTCCCCTCGAGAAAAAAAAAAAAAAAAAAATCCAAATACCAGAGAGAAATTCAGTGGATCATACATCGAATTCAAACATGACGGATTACGATGGGAGGTACGAAGGTAATGGGGAAGATGCAGACAACTATGGCGATGGTTTTTCTCCCCAAGTTCGTGGTGCTAACCATGGTGGCCACGATACTCACAACAGTGATTCGAAATCTCAGGTCTTATGCGCAATTCATTTGTTATTTTAGGGTTTTCTGTGCTTTTAGGAATCGAATGTAGTGCTGTTTCTTAGCTGAAAATGTTCGTATCTCGAGTTCAAAATCGAGTTTAATTTGTTGTATTCTTTAGTTCCAGTCATCAGTCGAACAGTTGAAGTTGGATATTCTGTCGTATTTGACTTTTGAGTATTCTGATAGACTGAAACATCACCTCCAACCTTCCGTTTTGAGTCAAGAAATGGTTTTGAGTTCCGTGATTTCAAATGCTTATTCTTTATCTTGTTTGGAAACAGAAGGAAATGTTTTTTTTTTGTTTGGATGTTTTCTCTATAGTAAAAGAGAATAATAATTTTAGTAATACATCATTCCAATCATGATTTATTATGGGTTTCAGTTGGTAATTGATCTTCCCAAATGACCCCTACCTTCTTCTCAATTTGCTCCTTATGGGTCACCCCTTCAAAGAGAAGAAATATATTATCTGGAAAAAATTGGTTCCAGTTTTTTTGTGGTCCATTTGGATTGAAAGAAATCATAGGACCTTTGAGGATAAGGAAAAAACCTACCCGGTCTTTTTTGATAGTGTTATTTTCCTTGCTTTTCCTTGGTCAATCTGGATTCACTTTTCTCCTCTTATAGTTTTTCCTCACTTTTGTCCAATTGGAGATGTTTTTTTTGTAACTCCTTGGGATTGAGGCTCTTCTTTTCCCTCTTTTTTGTAAATTTCATATAACAATGAAATTGTTTCGTATAAAAAAAAATCATGATTATTAATTGGAATTAGAATATATTAAGTTCAAATCAGCACTTTATCTTCAAATTCTATGAAATCCGAGAAAATCTTGCCAGGTTCTTTTCTTGTAAACTTTTCAAAACAGAATTTGAATTCATTTAGGATTTTAAACACTTCTATTTCTAGGGATAACAAACACTGGAATTCATTTGAAATCCATCAGTATTTGAAGTTACTCAAATTTTTGGAGAAACTAATAGACCATAAGTTAATTCTCGGTGATATATATATATTTCATTGGGAGACAATTTTTTAGTTGAAGTTAGGCAATTGGGTGGATTGTGGGAATTGAATCTGTTCCTGCTGTTTTTTTCCCCTCAAGTTGAAAGTCTTTCTTGTATTCTCATCTTTGGGTTGAGGCTTTCCACCCCCTCCTCTTTTATATTTAATTTTATGAATGAAATAGTTTCTTATAGATTATAAGATTACAAAGTAATCAAAATCTTACTGACAAACTATTATTTTACAGCATGGTTCTCGAGATTATGAAAGAGAGTCTTCAAAAAGTAGAGAAAAAGAAAGAGATAAGGGGCGTGATAGGGACAGGGATCGGGACCGAGGTAGAGAAAGGGATAGAGAGAAAAGCAAGGATGGGGAAAGAGACCGGGAGAAGGATAGGGGAGATAGGGATAGGGATCGTGACAAAGACCGTGATAGGGATCGTGACCGTCATCATAGAGACCGCCACAGGGATCGAGGTGAGAGGAGGGAAGGGGGCAGAATTAGAGATGATGATGATTTCTACAGGAGTAGAGACTATGACAGGTAATGGAAATTTAACATATTTATTTTCTGCATACATTTTATTGTTCTATTGATAATGGTTTCTATATTTATATTCTTGTAAAAAAAATGGTTTCTGTAGTTATTTGCCGAGCTTGTTTTTCATAATGCATTGTTGGCTCTTACCTTTTGCATTTTAGGGGTTTAAATTAGAACATGGTCGCTTTATGTTGTGTCATTGTCATGCAGTGTATAAAGGAACTTTATGTGGTATTCTTACATTTTTTTGAGTTAAAGTTTATTTATCAATAGAGGTATTAGCAATTTAATTGGTTTATTTCATTTATAGGCGGAGGGATTATGATAAAGACCGAGAAGACAGACATAGACGTAGGTCTCGTTCTCGCTCAAAGGGAATACCTGAGCATAAGTCAAGGTCCCCTTCTCCATCGCGGTCAAGATCACGCTCCAAAAGGTTGGTTATGGAAGTTAAAAAGCTATATTTTTCTTTTATACTGTTTACTGTACAACTATCTGAAGTTTATGGGTTGGAATATCATCCGATAAAATTGGAACGATACAAAGAAGATTAGCATGACGCCCGGGCAAGGATGGCACACTCAAATCAAGAAATATTTTGACTTTTTACTCTAATTAGAGTTTAGTTTGACAACTGTTAAATGTTAGCAGTAAGATAATATGTTTAGAAGCCATAGATTAATATGTTGTTATTTAAGTCAACTGTATGGTTTTTGTTGAGATTTTGAAGAATGGTCTGCAGTTATAGTTTGGCATTTCTCCGACTGTAAGAATACCACTAATATTACTTTCCCTATGTTTATCAATGATGAGACTAAGGCTACTATTTTTGTGTCAGTCCTCTAAAAAGAGGGTGGTGGAGGTGATTTGAGAGAACTGTATTATTGCTTCCGTTTTCCTTCTTTTTCCTGGTTTTTTAAATGGTTCATTGGGGATGGTTCAGATATCTAATTTTGGGATGACTTTTGGGTGGGGGAGAAACCCCTTTGCTCCTCTTTTCCCGTTTGTACCACCTTTCGGATATGAAGTTACAGTCTGTCACCTCTGTTTTGCCATCTTTGGGTGAGTCTTCTACATCTCTTGTCTATGGGTTCTGTCACTCTCTTATGGACAGGTAACTGTAAGAGGTTTCTCTCTTACTTTTGCTTCTGAGGGACGCTCGTATTCAAAGAGGGAGGAGGGATCTTTGTACCTGGTACCCTCGTTCTTCCCCGGGTTTCTCTTCCAGTTTGTAGTTCCATCTTCTGTTTTCTCCCTAGCTACTTCTTCCTCACGTTGGAAGGTTAAGATGTCCAAGAAGGTTAAGTTTTTTGCCCGAAAAATCTCACATGGGGAAGTCAATACTTTAGACCATGTGTAGAGACATTTCTCCTTCATTTTGGGGCCTCAGTGGTCTCTCTGCAGAGGTGTGTTTGAGGATCTGGACCATATCTTCAGGAGTTGCCACTTTACATAGTCGATTTGTTGTAGATACTTTGATGTTTTTGGCATCTCAATGGCGTGGGGTACAAACTGCAAGGGGAATGTTTTAGGATATTTTGCTGTATCTCCCTTTTGGGGAGAAGGCAATGATGTGGGGTACTGACTGCAAGGGAGATGTTTGAGGAGATTTTGCTGTATCTCTCTTTTGGGGAGAAGGCAAAAATCCTTTGGCAGGCTTTCTTTTACTATTGTTTGGAGATTTGCCTTGAGAGGAATCATGAAGTTTTTGGTGAGGGTGAGAGGTCTGAGGAGGAGCTGTGGGAGTTGATTAGGTTTAATGTCTCGGTTTATGCTTATGTGTCTAAGGCTTTTTGTAATTATCAGCTTGGTTTCATTCCTTTGGATTGGAGGCCCTTTCTGTAGTTTGTTTTGGCTCTTTTTGTTGAGCTTTTTTTTGGTATGTCTTTGTATATTCTTTCATTTCTTTCAATGAAAGTTTGGTTTCCTACAAAAGAAATTGGGTTTTCTTGATTTCTTGATTTGTGGCAATTGGAGAGGCCTTTTCCTTTACATATCATTCTTTTCAATGAAATTTTTTTCTTATTATTTTTTGAAAAAATTGAACAGAAGAATTAGTATGTTGAATATTTTGAAATATGTCTGCCATTTCATTTTTTGCGATGTATGGATAGAGTTCTAAGCTCGATAGAAAGCTCTTTTGTATACTTTCATTTTATCAATGAAATGGTTACCGTTTCCTTTAAAAAAAGATAATTGTTAATCTATTTTTCTAAGTGCTAAGTTGTCATGGATATTACAAGGGATGTTCACATCTTGTATTTGAGTTGTGTATCTGGGTATCGTTTTTCTGAAAGAAAGTTATATGGTTTGGAATCGTGCATCCACACAACATTTTAATGTGAGCGACAAGTTATCTTGTTTCCCAAGTGTGCTCCATATGTTACATAGATTCCTGTTCTATTTGTATTTTAGGTTGAATTTCTTCTGCATCATACAGGCTATCTCTCCTGGTTATGTGATTTTGGTTTAGCGCCTTTCTGCTTCTTTTGTCTTTGAACTTGTTTTGCTAACATCTCTTTATCTGCAGCAAAAGAATTAGTGGTTTTGACATGGCTCCTCCCACTACTGCAATATTATCTGGTGCAACTGCTGCTTCAGGTACCTAAATCCTTACACACAGGAATATCCTTTTGTATTATTTAACTGCTTTTCTTTGTTGGATATAGTGTGGAAAGTTGACAACACATTGCATGGTGTCATTGGGTAAGCTACATTTGTTCCTTCATCTGCATATGTAGCCATATAAAAATGTGGTCTTTGGACGGGCTATGCTATTATTTATTATTTACTTGGTACACTCATTCTGGAACTGAGAGGTATTTTGGTTTTTTGTTGCTTGTGTTTGGTGTTTGTTTGTTGTTTTGTTTCTATGTCTCGTTCAATGTTGTGAGAAGGCAATGTTGGGCTACTTGCCCCTCTGTGCTGACAATGGGCGTGAGCTGACTTCTGTAGCTTTTATGTGCAAGAAGGACCAATGCACCGGTTAGATGGATCTTGTTCGTCCTCATCTGGAAACTTATTCCTTTTTGGGTAGTCTTACAAATATTTCTCAGAATTTGTATATGTATAAAATTTGTATGCTTAAAGAATTTATTGGAAGAGGCTAAGTTACATCATATTGTGTTTCGTGAAGCATGAAGTAGGTTCAGGTGATACTTGAAATCTTACGTGTGTGCCAATGTTATTGGGTTGAATTGTGATTGTTTTCTGAGATTTAGCCTAATTTATTTAGCAGGCCAGATTCCTGGGACAACTCCATCTATTCCTGGAATGTTTCCTACCATGTTTCCGCTGTCAACGGGTCAGGTAAATCTGCTTCTCCCAATTAGAAAGAACGGAATAATACAAAATCTGTAGGCAAATGACTAATTATCAGACAGAATGTATATTTTCGTATTTTACCTTGTTTTGCCTTTTTTATTTGTTTTCATGCAGCCCTTTGGATCACTACCTGTTATGCCGGTTCAGGCAATGACCCAACAGGTAGTGATTAAGTGCCTTGTTGTACACTTTTTTTTTGGTTGTACGGGTTTTAAGTTGAACTTCAACACCTGTTTTGTGTGTGCTGTTTGTAGGCTACTAGACATGCACGGCGCGTTTATGTGGGAGGGCTACCGCCAACTGCCAACGAACAGGTTTTTTGCACCTCTTATCACTCTTCTTGTATTAACATTTTATTAAATTATTTAATATTTGAAGGTTTTGGTTTCCACTAATATTTTGGTTCTGTATTTCCAAATGTGATTATCATCCTATCTGTTGACTTTACCCAAGATAATTTTGAAAACTTATCTTGGCTATGTTTATTCCTCTGCTTTCTCAAGTCTAGTGTTGATATCCTTGGCATATTTTTTCCTCTTCATTTACCGTGTTTTTTAGCAAACCGGCCAAGGCATTCTGGGAACATTTTTCATATAACAGCCATCAGGATGCCATATTTTATTTACAAAGTTTATTTGTTGTTTGCAGTCGGTTGCCACATTTTTCAGTCAGGTTATGGCAGCAATAGGAGGAAATACCGCTGGCCCTGGTATTGTGATTTTTATTTATTTGTATTTATACGTTTAACTGTCTTGATGGTTGTTATTGCCATGTTAAGTTAATCAACTCGTATGTTGACCCATCTATCATTTATAGGAGACGCGGTTGTCAATGTGTACATAAATCATGAGAAAAAGTTTGCTTTTGTGGAGATGAGATCTGTTGAGGAAGCCAGTAATGCAATGGCCTTGGATGGGATCATCTTTGAGGTATTAAGTTTGTCATTGACTATTTTATATACATATTTTTCTGTTTGAACAAAATTATTGTGAAAACTAATTTTCTTATTTGTTACTATTGTTCAAAATTAGGGAGCGCCTGTTAAGGTGCGAAGACCTAGTGATTACAATCCTTCCCTTGCTGCAACGCTTGGTCCCAGCCAGCCGAATCCCAATCTGAACCTAGCTGCCGTTGGTCTAACACCAGGTTCTGCTGGTGGTCTTGAGGGTCCAGACCGCATATTTGTTGGTGGACTTCCCTATTACTTCACAGAGGCTCAGGTCAGGGAGTTACTGGAGTCTTTTGGGCCCCTACGAGGTTTTGACTTGGTGAAAGATAGAGAGACTGGAAATTCAAAAGGCTATGCATTTTGTGTTTACCAAGATCTTTCAGTCACAGACATTGCCTGTGCAGCCCTCAATGGCATTAAAATGGGTGATAAGACACTCACTGTTCGTCGTGCGAATCAAGGAGCCAACCAACCCAAACCAGAGCAAGAAAGTGTTCTGTTACATGCACAGCAGCAAATTGCATTGCAGGTCAGTGAATTTGCAGAGGCTTCCCCCTCTATTTATATGGAATTTTAAATGAATGGCACATGCAATGGCCCCTTCTCACATAAGAATTTTGAAATATCCATACATCATTGAAATTATCGATATATAAGTCTTTATATTTCAACTGAATACTTGGGGAAGAATGCTAATTGCATATTTTCACAAGGAGATTGTTTCATTAAACTTTTGATTCAACCAGCATGCAGTTGAAATCTTTGGAGTGACTGGAAGGACTGAAAATTCCCAAAATAATCTAAACTTGTAAATCTATTGTAAAATGCATAGAATATCCTTAAAAGTGATAAATGACTTAAAGTGGCGATAAGTATGCATTAGGTTTCCTTCCCTGGCATGCATTGCAAGTGTACTTGGAAATGTGAAGCATGAATGAATCGATAAGAATAAGACCTGAAATCTGTACTGCACTTAGTTTCCTAATAATATGTTGTGTATAATTAATTAATCAGGACCAACAGAAGAGCTCTAGGGTTAAATTGTTATGGCCATCTCTCTTAATATGGCTATTTAGAATTGTGAAGTATTATCTTGGATTTATCACCGTCTTACCGAAGTCTTTTGGCAGAAGTTAATGTTGCAGCCTGGGGCAGTATCCACTAAGGTTCTTTGTCTTACACAAGTTGTTACCCCTGATGAGCTTATTAATGACGAAGACTACGAAGATATCATGGAAGACATGCGAGGGGAAGGCGGAAAATTTGGTAAACTATTCGTTGATTGATTGTTTACCTATCATCATAGATTCTATATTTTAGTTATAAACTTCAAAGCTTCATGCACACTCATGGGTTTCTTGTTTGTTTTGTTTTTCTGTGTGATATCTCTGTTTTACAGCCTTTTCTTGTCCTCACATTCTGGTAGAAAGAATCAGACAAATAACTTACAGACAGAAGCCTCCATAACCTTCTATCTTTATACACCCACCCGATATGTGTTTCTTATTTGATTCTGCTAGTTTGTGGTTTCAAGTGTTTTTATTATGTCTTTGCAGGTACATTAGTAAACGTTGTTATCCCGCGTCCGATACCCAATGATGGAGCACCTGGCGTTGGAAAGGCATGAATTACTGCACCCTTCAACCATGTTTTTCATTCATTTTTCTTTTTCTTTTGAAAACTAATTTTTATTTAATACCCAGTGCCCGAGGCCAGCAAAAACAATAATCTTATGAAATTAAGAATAACCAGAATGATAGAGACAGTGAAATTGTGAAAATCTAGTTCCCTTAGCGTTCTTTCCTGTTTCATTGATTTTGTAGGGTAACAGAAGAGTAAGCATATTGTCTTCCTTGGTTGAGTCCTCGTGTTCCTGTTTAGTTTTCTTTCTTTGTTTTAGAAGAGCAAAGTTGTAAATTTAGCAGTTGGGTTCAATCTCCATATGTTTTCCAGCACCGAATGTTATCAGAGAGATCTTGTACGCTGGCACGGGCACACATGTTTATTTATCATTATTATTTAGAAAGAAAACTGAGTCTACTCAGAGCATAGGATTTTTATCATGTGTAATTTAAGAAGTCTAATAGCATTTCCATACCAGGTATTTTTGGAGTATGCAGACATTGACAGTGCAACGAAAGCTCGAACGGGTTTGAATGGAAGAAAATTCGGAGGGAACCAAGTGGTGGCTGTATTCTATCCAGAGAACAAGTTTGCCCAAGGGGAGTATGATGCCTGAACCTCAGTTTTACAAACACAAGTTATTGGACAAATCTGTGATTAGAAAGCAAAAAAGAAATTACCTTGATTCTAAATGTGGTAAGTTTTTGTGTGCTAATCTTGAATCCGAATAGCCGAGTAATGCAAGTGAATCTAGAGATTTAGATTGTTAGATTCTTTATGTGATCTTAAAAAGTAATGGATAGCTTCAACTCTCTTCTTCTTGTTTGTCTCTCTCTTAACTTCTAATTTGTTTTGGACCAGAAAGATATTCTTGAATCTCTCTTAACCTATTATTCAAATAGAATAATAGGTTTGATGGTGTTTTTTCTCTTGGGGTGCAAGCAGAATTTGAAAAAATTGAGACGATGGACAAACTTTGTAGGTTCTATTGGGTTACAACCTATTTGGTGTAGTACGAATATGATTGGATGGTTTGGTTTTGATAGTTTTTGTTGCTTTTGATTGGGTTGATGATTAAGTTTTGTTTGGTGTCAGATTTTTCCTAACCAGACTGGTTACACCTGGTTTTTATCTCAGAAATTCAACTTATGAGGGAAATGTCTCTGATTTAATTTTCTTTTTTCTTTACTGAAAGGATACAACTAATTGGTCAAACTTTCACTTCGTCTAATTGGCGGGAATAACAGTTGAGAATCAAGACATTTCTTTAATTTTTACTCTCAAGTGTTAAGTTGTTTACATTTAAGGGTTTACTCTCTAAACTTTCAATTTCATCAAATTGGAACTTAATTTTTACATCGGACAAGTTTTAGTTTGAAAGATTTCATGATTTTTCTCTTGCATGGTAAGTTTGTGTATCGATTGACTCTAATCTTGTGGAGATCTTGATTAATTGACATTAGTGAATATATTAAGGGTTTTACCCTAAAGTTTTTTTTGTTACAATAGTCTATGAATTAGTGGAAATTGAAATAAATGTTTTTAGAGTAAAGGGCCAAAATGAATCATCTCTGGCTAAGGCCTATTTGATTTTTAAAAACTAGGCATATAAACAATTCTTCATTTATGTAGTTTTTTTTTTTTATAATTATCTTCAAAAATGTTTATTTATTTATCTATTTATTGAAATTGGAATCTGTCATTAATCTTTTTTCAATGAAAATTGTCATTAATATTATTAATATTACTAATATTTTTTTTAGTATAACAATATTATTAATATAATATATTATAATTTTATTTAAATAAAATTTTGTTAGTATATTATATTTTAATATTATTGTGATGTTACACTAATATCCACTCTATACAATTAACCTTCGCACTCTATACAATTAACATTCGCGGTAATTTTCCTTCCAATAAATTAATATTATTTTAAAAAATTAATTTTTATTAAAAAATACAAAATAAATAGTAATTATTCTGTCACTTTGAACTTTTGTGTTTTAAAAAATAAAAAAGAAAAAACACTTATCAAACATATATGGTTTTTATTTTAAAAAAACAGAAAACCAAAAACAAACCTCAGAAAAATAAAGGACCTAAATGATTATTAAATAGGTCTTAAGGTTTGGTTTGAGGAGACTGGGAATAAGATGTCTGGGAATCAATGTGTTTGGTGCTGGAAGAGAATGTCATCAGATTTGTAAATAAATTTTAAATAATTAATTATTGTTTATTTTATTTAACAATAAATCTTAATAATTATGTTCAACAAAAGGTATTTAAAATTATACAAATTTTTAATTCTAATTAATTAATTAATACAATAATAAAATTGAAGAACTAATGATAAAAGTTATATAATTCAAAAATCAAATATAATTTATCATCGATTACTAAACATAGGGTGATGTGCGATACTTGGCAACCTATGCGATCACATAGGTTGCTGTGCGATAGTTATGCAATCGCATAAGTAGTTGTGCGATAGTTATGCGATCACATGCGATCTCATAGGTTGTTGTGCGATCGCATAGCTATCGCACATCTTAAATCAAGAAGCTACTGGAATCGAAAAAAAATAATAATAATAATAATTACATAGAGCTCTAGATTGGAATGAATTTAACCAAAAAAAAGAAGAAAAAAATACACAAACTTGAAATTAGAGTTTGTAATTTATTTTAAAAAAAAAAAAAAAAAAAAAAAAAAACTTGGGTAGAAGAAACGTTGTTAAAAAAAAGAATGAAGAAGAAGATTTTAAAAAAAATGGGAAGAAGACATACCTAAATTCTGATGCCCTCCATTTATTAGTAGAGATTAATTTTAAGATTCGTTGAAAGTATGATAACTAAATTTGAACAATTGAAATTACAATGACTAAATTAAAATAATTTTCGAAATACATGGACTAAAAATGACATTTTAACATTTTTTTTTTTTAAATAAACATATAAAAAAAGAATGAAACTTAAAATAATAATAAAAAAATATTTTTATAGAATTAAATATGAAATGTGTTTATCATTTATATTTATAAAAAAATATAGATCTAATTGTTTTTTAATAATAAATCTCTATATATTTTTAAATCAAAAAGTTGATCTAATTACTAAAAATGAAGGAAATAAAATATGCTTTTTTTTTTATCGATTTCATTCTCACTGTTTATATACTCTTACTTGAATTGGGAAGAATTATATTGAAGGAAAGATTCCTAAGGCTTTAGAATTTTAGATTACCTGGGGCGGATTTACCGTAGGACTAGGGGCCCGAGCCCCCTGATATAGAATTAGTATGATACATTTATCAAAATATTAATAAATTGATGTTTGCTCCAGTGGAAAACTAGCTCTTTAGCCCCTACCCCCAAGCATTTGAGTTCAAAACTAATAAGTTTCATCATTTTTTTTTCCCTTTATATATGTTATATTGTATATTGTAAATTTATAAATTTTTTTATTGCGTCTTTTTATTTTTGTTTCCTTTATATATGTTATATTGTAAATTTATAAATAAAAACTGAAAGTACAAAAACTAAAATTAGACGTTTGAACTAAAATGGAATGAGATCCAAACTAACATATAAAATATCAGTCATATTTTTTATTGAACAAATTAATATATAACAAAATATAGGTAAAAACAACAAATTTAATTCCTGGTTCATTGACATATGAGACACAAAATTAAAAATTTAGTGACACAATAGACCATTTTAAAAATTTAGGGATCAAATACAAACAAATCTCAAAGTTTATGAACTAAACCTATAGTTTAACCCAAAATATAACAAACCCTCCCTCACGTAATATTTTGGATCCGCCACTGCTCTTCTCCATCTATTGGAGTATGTGGTCCAATTTACTCGATTCACGACATTTCTCTTTGTCTCTTGTGTACATATGATAGAAGGGTAAATTAGGGTTTATAAATGACCTCTTTCTCTCTCGTACAAGTTTGTATATTCTTTGTTTTACTCCAAATCTTTGACAAACTAGTTTGGTCATTATGAAAACGAAAATGTTTCAACAAACGCTCCTCTGCAAACATTGGAGCAGTAAGTTGATATAATTTTAACAAGCGTATCACTTCGCATTTTTGTTCATTTTGTTGTGATAGTGTTCTCTGTCTATATTTGTAAAATGAGTTGTATCTTGTTGATGAATTACACGACGAATAAGCTTATGGAGAACATCGAATGTAGATCACATTCATCGAACCACTTTAAATTTGTCACCTTTATTTGTTTTTAAGTATTTTATACTTTGTTTCTTGGTTGAGTTTGAGTTGGTTAATAGTTTGATTTCTTTTAGCCTATTGTTGGTGGTTGTATTAAAATTAGATTGTTAGCTCAACATTATTTTGTATTAGAATGAAACTTGTTAGCTACTTTGATATAGTTGTAAAAGAACATATTCATTAAGTTTGAGGGTTGTTGCTAGTTTCATTTGAGAATAGATTGAGGAAAAAAGTTATAGGAAAAATAATAACAGGTGTGTGTCTAAAGTGCAAGAAAAATTTGATTATTTCGTTAAAAAAGAGTGCAAGAAAACAAGGAAGAAATGTATTACTACTGCAATTATTTTTACAGTAATTTTATTGTTGGATACTTATTATTTCCCTCACATTCTTTTAATCGTTATGTTTATTTTAGTTGTAAATAAGTTGTGCATTAAGTTTTGCTTGTAATTAAATAATAATTTTACATCAAATTATTTATGACACTAAAGTGAAGTTATAAATGATGACCATTATAACCATGAATAATTAATAGCGATAATAAATGACAATAAAAACCTACAATAACATTAAAAAGAGCTATAGAAACATGTAACAATGAAAAAATGTTATAAAAGGCATAAAAACGGAATAGAAACAAGCATTGCAGTAAGTTTTCATGCTATAAAAAATGTTATTTAAGAAAAATCATAGAGTTTTTTGATAACGCTATGTAAAGTTTTCATAGCGTTAATTTTCTTAGCATTGAAAACACGCTATGGAAAGTCAGAGACTTTCAATAACATGGGCTACCACTGCATGCCTAAAAATGCTATGAAAATGTTTGAATAACATGTTTTTCAACGTTATGAAAACTGCTATAAAATGCAATAATAGCCTTTCTTGCTACCTTTATGAAAGGTTTCTATAATTTTAAAATTACGCAATCAAAACTGGGTTTTCTATAGTGTTTCGCATAACGTTGAAAAAATCTATAGAAAATCAGGGACTTTCAATAACATGGGCTACTATCGTGTGCCTAAAAATGCTATGAAAATATTTCGTTAACGTTTTTTGAACGCTATCATATGTGATATTTGTGGTAGTGTAGGTAACCTAATTCACAGATTAATGGTTTATTGTCTTGTTAACACGAAATTTCGAAAAAGAAATTTAATACGTTTAATGATTTTTGAATTGTATTAATTTGTATGTAAGTGTAGTATAGTACAATCTCTAATATTTATCCTCTAATTCTCTCTCTCAAATGTAAAATTGTCTCGAGGGCTGAAGCGCTTGTTCTCGAGTGTGTTGATTTGTTTGGGTCGACATTGGATTTGTTGATCTTCTTTCGACCCTTGATTGGTTGAAGTCTATGTAAGTTTGTCTAGAGGGTTGAAGCGCTTGTTCTCGAGCGTGTTGATTTGTTTGGGCAGATCTTGGGCTTGTTGATCTTCTTGGATGATCGACCCTTGACTGGTCGATCTTCTTGGAGAACTGACCGAAGTCTTGAAGTCTGACGCGCTTCAAAGGTTTTCCACTTGTCTTCAAAGTCTTGAGATCTTTGAAGAGATCGATTTTGATCTTCCAAGTCTTATGATCTTCAAAGTCTTGAAGTATTTAGAAGGTTTCCGATGTTCATAGCATGTATGGTCTTTAGAGAGTCTTTCAATTCTTCGAGAGTTTTCTCTGAATTCTCTGAGTGCTCTAGGTTGTGGACTCTTTTGTAGTTTGAGAGTTAAATTTAGGGGCAGAGAGACAAATGACCTTTTTTTATTATCCAAATCAATAGATGTCCCTTTTTTAAAATGTTTGATATATGTCCATTTTTAGTTTAGTCTCTCCCTCCTCTATTTTTTTTATTCCTTATTTGCCCTCAAGATCTCAAATTTCTCCTAATTTATAAGATTTAGTAATTAAAAAAAAAAAAAAAAAAAAAAAAACAAAAAAAAAAACTAACTCTCCCTCCTAAGATTTTCTCCGTTCCTTTTTTCCCTTCCTCATTTTACGTAATCTCCCCATATAAAAAATATCACTGATCTTTCTCGGGTGGTCATTGTTGATGATAAAAAATTACAAAAATTAAAAATAAAAACCAAATAAAAATAATTTGGAGTAATTTTTTTTTTCACGTTTTTAGTTTACGTATTTTTTTTATAATTTAAAAATTACATAAATAAAATGATGGATAAAATAAACATAGAATTATAAATATAATGTATTTATATTTGCAAATCACTAGAAGGATAAAAATATTATTTTTGCAATTCACTATAATTCCAGTTTTGCAAAATTGCAATTATAGTGTATTCCCAATTTTGTAAAATTGCAATTACAGTGTATTTCCAATTTTGCAACTTGGAATTATAGTGTATTTCCAGTTTTGCAACTTGGAATTACCGTGTATTTCCAGTTTTATACGGTACTCAATTTTGCAAATTGCAATACAAAAAAAATAACATATAGTGACAACATTCATGCATAACATACCGTGTAAACTTACACTTGTAATTACAGTCTAAAACCGACAACTTGTTATTACAATCTAAAACCGACAACTTGTAATTACAGTCTAAAACCAGCAACTTATAATTACAATCTAAAACCGACAACTTGTAATTACAGTCTAAAACCTGCAACTTGTAATTACAGTCTAAAATCGACAACTTGTAATTACAGTCTAAAATCGACAACTTGTAATTACAGTCTAAAATCACCAACAACTTTTAATTACAGTCTAAAACCGACAACTTGTAATTACAGTCTAAAACCGGCAACTTGTAATTACAGTCTAAAACCTGCAACTTGTAATTACAGTCTAAAACCTAAGTTTATAGTTTAAAACCTGCCACTTGTAATTCCAGTCTAAACTTGCAACTTGTAATTCTATAAACTTGCAACTTGTAATTACCTAAACGTACAACTTGTAATTACCGTCTAAACTTATCACTCGCAAATTAGAGTCTACTTGCTGATGGAGCGCTCATGGCACGCAGCGGAAGCGATTTAGATCATAGACACTCTAATTTCATCAATTTAAACAAAACGGAAACATGCAAAAGCGATGAAAAAGAGAAGTTAGAACACATACCCTTGTCGTTCGTAATTCTCCAAATTCACCGCCAGAAGCTCCTCACGAGCTCACCGAGCCTTCTCACGAAACGTTCGTGGACCACCCACGGTAGTCCCGCTATCCTCAGGCCGAGAAACGGAGTGGTGGGACTCCTTTTACAAGAGAAAAGGAGAAGAGGAAAAAGAAGAAGAGAAGACAGAGGCTGAAGAGATAGAGAGAGAACAAATTCTCAAAACTCAAAATCGTGTACCCCTCTATTTTTTTTATGAATCAAATTCATACAAATCTCTTCTGTTCTCGCAGCCCCACAAATCAATTGAATCAAAATTCAATTCTCTTCACAATTCTCTTCTTCTTGCAGCCCCAAAGTTACATACGTAACACACATATATATTTCTTCAACCTGTGTCTTGCATGCAGCAAGACACATGTATATATATATATATATATATATATATATATATATATATATATATATATATATATATATATATATATAAAATTATTATTATTAAAAATAATAATAATAATTTTATTTATTAAACATTTTAATAAATAAAATATATATATAATTATTAATTAAACTTTTTAATTAATAAATATTATTTAATTCAATATCAAATATTGATTAAATAATATAACTAAACTCGGTTTTACAGAAAAAACCGACTTTTTTCACATGAATCTCATTCATGTTTCAGGCCAATCCCATATTTAAATCATATTTAAATATGTCTATCCTTCTTCCACAAACCCGAATTTGAACGATTCAAATTCTTTTCTTTTCTTTTATATTGTTTCACGGCTTTATCCGAGCTAGCCAGGAGAACCGTAAGGACCTACAGATCATGAGCTCCAACGATACGAGATTATCCGGTCAAAACTCTTTCAACCGAACTAACCAACATTCGTTAACCCCCGGAGACTCCACTAAAGTCCAAGGGCTGCACTCTCCTCACTGTAGATATATTGTGTCCTGTTGATATAACTATCATCAGTAAGTCGATCCTTCACAGGTCGTTCATAATCACAACGGGTCATTTATACCGTTTAACCCTTGTATTATATCTTGTTCCTTAAGTACCACTGACACCTCTAATGAACAATTGATTTGTGGTCCAACCATCAAATCAGATTCCTCCCTGATCAGGAGAGGATGGGCCCACTGTTCAAGACCTGGAGTCAGCACTAAAGGGAACAACCTTTCTACTAACCCTGAAAGCGGGTAGGAGTGAACTCCAATCTTGCTACAACTATGTCCCCAACCACTTATTCAATCTTATCCCCAAGATGGTAGGCTTATTGAGTCGGCAATCTGGCCACTCTCACCCGTACAAATCAAAGGATAAGGTTGAATAAACAGGAGTTCATAGTAAGCTCAGGATTGAGATCGAGTTACCTAAGTCATCAAATGAAAAAATCGGTCTTTACAGTAAACGGTGTTATAAAGAAAGAGCGATTTTATTTCTTGGTTCGGTCTTGTGCAAACTCATTGCACAGGACGCCCTCACTCACATGTCTCTACATGAAACGATTCGAATCACATCGTTTTGTACTATACAAAGTGAGCCGCGTCCAATAGTGTCCCCAGGATAAGGTACCCAGCCTTATCCCTATACTATAGACCATTTTGGTTGTCTACTTGAACTTGATTCACAATCAT
The DNA here is from genome assembly GCA_028017165.1 of Herpetospermum pedunculosum. Classification (NCBI taxonomy): domain Eukaryota; kingdom Viridiplantae; phylum Streptophyta; class Magnoliopsida; order Cucurbitales; family Cucurbitaceae; genus Herpetospermum; species Herpetospermum pedunculosum. The sequence continues at coordinate 45,264,186 of CM051524.1, read as the reverse complement.
GTCACACATGAAGTTCAAGTACTCACACTACAGCCATGGGTGTTAGTTATTGGTATAGGTTAATACAAACACAATTCACTAAAATTCAATAACAACTTTATTGAAATATAATATTTATTTACATTCAAACAGTTTACAAACTACGAGTTTTAGGACATAAAACCCAACACTTGCAACTTGAAACTTGTAATTACAGTATAAACTTACGAAAATTAGAGTTTTCTTGCAACTTAAAAATTACAGTGAACTGATTATAGAGATCCTGGATCAAAACTCATAGAAATGAGATCTAATGAGGAAAGAAGATGGACAAAAAAAAAAATGAGTACAAAGTTAATTACCTGGATTTGGGAATAAAATTTGGATTTGAAAATGAAATTGTGAGAATGAAATTTGGAAGACCATACTAATTTCATGGCTCGTCGAAGTCGGAATCGTCACCATTATACAATATCGTTATCAGAGGCGTATTTGGATTTGAAGATGGAATTGTGAGAATGAAATTTGGAAGGGCATACCTCGTTCAATTCTATGGCTCGTCGAAGTTAGAATCGTCGGAGGCGGCTGATCTTATGTGAGCGAGAGAAGGGGGTGATCTCCTTTAAAACAACTAATAATATTAATGTTATAAAAATATTTTAGGGAAGACTTGGTAGAAAATTTGGGAGGAAATCATGAAAGGAAATTTGGGGAGGAAAGACAAATTTTGTGAAATACAAAATCTAAAAAATAGGGGAATGATGTTGAGATCTAAATAAGGGTAAATAAGTAATTGCGAGGAGAAGGGAGAGAGAAATTAAAATTAAAAAAATATTAAAAATGGACATATATCACACTTTTAAAATAAGGGAAATATATCACACTTTTAAAATAAGGGACATATATCAAAACGAGATTTAAAAAAGGGCTATCCAGCACCATTTTCCTTACATTTATGACCTTTCAAATGAAGGAAGACCATAGAATTTCCATGGACACATAGTGGGCTTGGGCTTTATGGCCTTTGGGCTTTGTTGCCTTTGAGCCTAATTCTTTGGGCTTTTAAATAGTCTTTTGAACTTTCATAGATTCGTTGTCCTCGCTAAGCTTATTTGATCAACGATCATAATGAAGACAAGTAACATTTTTTGGGAATTGCCAATTTTGTTGTCTTCAAATGTGACTCGAGACACATGTCAATTTATGATTGATCCCAACTGTAATTTGGTCATGCATGATGATGTGATACTTTCTGATTGACCGAAATTTTTCAGTCAACAATGGTATATTCACACATACTCCACATGTTATACTTACTTAAGCGTAGTTATATATGTAAGTACGAATATATACGCACACTAGAAGTTATTGAGGACACCATTTTTATTAGTTTTTTCATTTGAAAACTACCACTTCTAATCCCAAATATAGTCTTTAACAAATCTGTTTCCACATTTTAGTTGTTGATAAGCATCATTAGACTTACAAATTTATTCAAATTAATGTTGGAGACTACGCTCTAATTTGAAATAATTTTACCAACTTATTATTGTTTGTTACATTTTTTTTTAATATCTTTCCTCCTTAATAGACTCTTTTTTAGCCCGTCTTTTAATTGAGCCAAAGGGGAAAATCGCCAAACCGAGCATAACTCCATTGACATAAGGTTGTGCCCTTGATCAATAGGTCATGGGTTCAATCCCCGTATTAATTAAAATACGTTTGCAAAAAAAAAAGAAGGAAAATCTACACCATTGATATTTTTATCCCATCCAAAATTAAAGATTATATTCGAAAAAACAAGTTAAACCATTTTCACAAAGCAGGTAGACATTTATCTAAAATTAGGGTTATAATTGATATGAAAACTCTAAATCCTAATTTTAAAAATTAAGCTTATAATTGCTACTTCTACCCATAGTTTAGGGTTTATATTACCAACTTTTAAAAAATATTTTTAAAATTTAAGTCAAAATTTGAAAACTAAGTCCGTTTGAGCTTTAGTTTTTTTATTTTTGAAAATTAAGCTTATAAACACCATTTTCACATGAATTTCTTGTTTTGTTATCTACCTTTTACAAGTGTTTTCAAAAGCCAAACCAAGTTTTGAAAACTAAAAAAAAAAAAAAAAAAAAAAAAAAAAAAAATATTTTTAAGATATGGCTAAGAATTCAAATGTTCGTCTTGGGTGGGCGCAATTTCGATTGCATCCCCTTTGGAGTTTTTTGCTTAACTTCTTTTCTGGTCTTGGAGTTTGTGTAGGGTTATGTTGAGGTAGCTGCTTTGTCGCGGTCCGTGCAGGTGCCTGCTACTTTCTCTGGTTGTTTCCCCTTTCTCCCGCCTATCTTGGCCTTTCTTGTCTTCTGGCGGGTCTTTCATGCTTTGGTGAATGTGATAGTTTGTGATATGTTTGGTGGCTAACTTTACAGTTGATGGTTCAATAGGATGTTTGTTCTCTTTGCAGTTGCCTTTCCTCCCCTACTTTGCCCCTGGACTTCTTTTGCCTCCTGGTTGGGGCCTGAAGGTTTAGAATTGGGTTATCAGGCCTGGTTGGTTGTTGTCACCCCCGAAAGGCTCTTGATAGCACTCTAAAAGTGCTAGTTTATAACCCTTAAGTCTTGTGAGTTTAATGAATTTAATGTGCTTAAATTATATATTTGGCAGAATTAAAATGCTAAGGATTGAATTAGGCCGTTACACTCGTTTGAAGCTTAAAAGAAGAGTTTTAGAGCCTAATATTAACAAGTCGAACCATATGATAATACTATATTTATTAAATAATCATTTGATATCACAAAAGTGATTAGGTGACTTATTGGTGCATGATTTGTTAAGAGAAACATGTGGCCAAAGTTTGAAACCAAGGAGGACATAAATTTGCTTATTTTTGTATTAAGTCAACGGTCAACTAACGCTTGTAGCCCACTTCGCCAACTCCACACGCTTCACCGTCCACACACGCGTGGGCCTGTGGTCCACCTGACTGGCCCAAGCCCAATCCCTCCGCTGAAGTTTAATCTGCGCCTGAAACCTTCAGTTTCGGCCCAATCTGCATTTCAAGCCCAAATTCTATATTATATCCGAATTTTCAACCTAGACAGCCGGGAGAAAATCATTTTTAAGAGGATTAGCCTCGGGTTTTGTAGTTTTTAGACTTTTGTAAGAGATTTTCTTGAAGATTTTGAGCTTTAATGATACATATGGCGTCGGGAATCGTTACGGCGATGCTCGGCTAGGCTCGTAACGCCAATTTGGAGGTAAGTCGGGCTAAATTATGTAATTTTCTTGTCATGATTGTTAAGTCATTTCTTAGTTAATTGCTTCCTATTTCTTGTTTTATTTAAGAGATAATCTCCCAAATGACCACCTTTAAGGGTAGTATTTTCAAATATGTCTTAAAATCTTGAAATTTTCATTTCTATTTTTGATTAATTTTAAATACTATTATACCCCTCATTAACGTGCCTATTTTCATACAGAATAAAATTATTAGTGTATTAAATTTTATTTTCGTAATAAATTTTGATTTTCTCTCACTTACTGTATTAATGTGTCCATTTCATGATTCAATTTTATCTCTCTATTTCCATACAAAAAAAAAAATCCTCCCTCTTGTCAAATTTAGTGTAAAAAAAATTTCTCTCCAAATTGAGTGTATTAAATTTTATTTTTTAAATAAATTTCGATTTTATCTCTCATTTTCTCTTATCACTTATTTCTTCACCATTTTTTTTTTTTTTTATATATAACTGATAACTCCAATTTGAAGTTATATTTCACCCCTTAACTCTAGCTAAAAGTCGTGTTTAATTGTATAATTTACCTTATTTTTTGGTGATTTGCGGCAAAGAGCTCGTGGTGTCTGTGGGACGTGTTTCGAGGCTAAGGAAGTCGTTTTAGCGCTTCGGGAATGCTTCGGGATCGAAAGGGCTTCAAGTATGAAGAAATGACAAAAAATTGTCATGCAAAGGCAAAGTTTAGCCCCCAAACCCGAGAGCATGCGTTGAGCAGCCAGCGTCGAGACGCTCCGAAGAGGCGCGCGCTAGAATTTTTAGGGCCCAGCGTCTCGACGCTCCGACGGGCTTTAAAAGCCATTTTTTTTTTTCCGATTTTTGTAAGGGAATTCCGCCGATCTTCTCGGTTTTCTCTCATTTTTTCGCCATTGTTGCTAGCTCTTGGAGCTTTTCTTCCCTATTTGGTGTAATATGACTTCCAAGGCCTCCATAGGAGCTTGAATGCTTCTAAACTCCATGGACGACTAAGGTAATGTGACGGATTTGGGATAAATGTAGGGATTTTGCAATGTTTGTAATATTTTGATAATCTAGCCTTTAATTTATGTCTTGGCATGTTTGTAGTGTAGCATCTACTCTCTCTTGCTTAATCTATGAGTATGTTAGATTGGTAGACTGACGATCTCGATTTCTAGCATTCTTTAACGTTATAGATTAGTGATGTCGTGCCTCTCTCCTAATCGACTTAGTAACACAGAGGAGTAGAATAAATCGAAGTATCATGTTAGATGTTCTGAATGTTGGTTGCTTCAGGGTTGTCGGGTAATCGCTTAGCATTTAGGGTGTTTAATTGAATGTTCGTCGTGAAGTGCTAGTTGTTACTGCTTTAGTTATTTTGGGGTTGATCCTTCTGATTTAATTAATAACAATGTTTAATTAGGATTGACAATTCTAATTAATTTATATGTGGCCGGTTGCTTCAGGGTTGCTGGGCAACCGTTCACGTGCATCATTTCATCCATTGCCATGCTATAGAATTAAATGATAGATATTACATTACTTAGCAAATCCCGAAATTCCCAAATCCATCACGCTTGAATCTCTGTTATTTTTCCGTTAGCGATTTTCAGAATTACCCTTGCATGCGAAAACCCCCTTGGTCTGTTACATACTTCAATCAATTTTTAGTTTAATTCAAATATCAAATTCTAATTCAACTCTCCCTCTCTGTGGATCGACCCTGTTATCACTAGCTGCAAAGCCAAGGGCTACAAGTTATAAATTTCATTTTTAGCAAGCTTCGACAACTTGAGAAATTGAAGTACATTCCAAAATACTCCCACCAAAAATTGGCGTCGTTGCCGGGGAGAGGGCAACTAAAATGGAATTTATGTTTGTTTTAGACTTGGGGTGATTGAACGTTGTTTTAAAATTTCTTTTTCTGAATTGATTGCGTTTGTGTTTGAATTTTTTGTTGTTGTATGACCCGTTCTTCTGAGTTAAGTGGACTGTAGTATATTCCTGAGATAGACATGGAAGAACGTAGGTTGAGAAGAGAAGGCCGCGAGGGCCAGAGATTGTTTGACGAAGAAGGATTCGGTCCTTTCTTGCGAGAAGAGATGGCACAAGGAGAGGTGCCAAGAATACTGAAACAGCTGGCAGCACCAGATCTGAACCACCAACCGCTCTGCATCACGTACCCAGTGGTAGCAGGTAACTTTGAATTAAAGTCTGGTTTAATTCACCAGTTGCCTTCTTTTCATGGTAATGCAGGCGAGAACGCAAACAAGCACTTGATGGAATTTCATTGCGTGTGTTCGGGGATGAAGCCCCAGGCGTTACGGAGGAGCAACTGAACTTAAGGGCATTCCCCTTTACATTGAAGGACAAAGCCAAAGACTGGCTTTACTACTTGCCCTCCTGATCGATCATGATTTGGCAGAAGATGAAGATGATGTTCCTAGAAAAGTATTTTCCTGCATCTCTTGCGACCACACTAAGGAAAAGAATATATGGCATCACCCAAGACGTGGGTGAGTCTCTGCACGAGTACTGGGAACGCTTTGGGCGCCTGTGCGCGAGCTTCCCACATCATCAGATCGCCGACCAGTTGCTTATTCAGTATTTCTACGAGGGGATGACGCCCCATGATCGGTAGATGATCGACGCAACGAGTGGTGGGGCACTAATTGACAAGACCCCAACCGATACCAAACAGTTGATAGCAAACATGGCGGCTAACTCGCAGCAGTTCGGAATTCGTGGTGGAGCAGGACAGGTCCATCAGGTTAGCCAGGTCAGTGAGATGAATAAAATGAAGGCCCAGGTGGCCGAGATTGGAAATATGTTGAAACAATTTGTAGGAGGAGGGAATCGAGAAACGGAAGAGGTAAATGCCATGGGGGATATGCTTCCAATCCAAGGAAGTATGATCCGTATTCAAATACATACAACCCCAGATGGAGTGACCACCCCAACTTGAGCTATGGGAACAGGGATGGACAACAACGTTATCATCAGGGTCAACCATTCGCCAGACCGCAGAACCCCAACCAAGCTCAGGCCTCCAGTTCCTCGAATTCGATGGAAGAAATGGTAAGGACCATCGTTAATACGACAAGCGAGTTTCAGAAGGAAGCTCGCGAGGAGCTAAATTCGCATAAGGCGGAGCTGCAAAATTTGAACAACCAGCTCACACAAATGGCTGTGTCGATTAGTAGGATTGAGAGCAAGAGCTCAGGGAAGCTTCCTTCCCAAACCACGATGAACTCGTGTGAGAACGTGAGTTCAATACAGCTGAGAAGTGGGAAAGCAGTTCCCTCTAGAGCTGAGAAGGAAGTGATGAAGGACAACCTGAATGTGTCCTCCCCGAGCCATCCTGAAGATGATAAGTTTGAGAAAAAAGAAGAACTGAATAAATGTGTGCCGGCGAATGTCCCCACAACACCCTTCCCGAGTAGGCTTGTGAAGCCTACGGCTGTGAACAAAGATGATGAGGTCCTCAAAACCTTCCAGAAGGTGATGGTGAACATTCCGCTCTTGGAGGCAGTGAATCAAATCCCAAAATATGACAAGTTCCTCAAGAGTGGTGCACAGGAAAAAAGAAGTCAAGAGCGACTGAAAATAAAAAGAAAGAAAACGTCTCGACGATTCTTCCAGGTTTGTTGTCAACCAAGTGCAACGACCTAGGTACATTTACTATCCCATGCATGATAGGTAGCAAAATAGTGAAAATGTCATTCTAGACCTAGGTGCTTCTGTGAATGTAATGTCGTATGCACTGTTTCAAGAGCTTAATTTAAATGATATGCATGAAACTGATGTGATTGTGCAACTAGCTAATGGGTCTTGCATTTGTCCCAAAGAAAAAGTCGAGGACATTCTTGTGAAAGTAGGAAGTATGATGTTTCCTGCAGATTTCTTTGTACTAGATATGAATGGAAAGTCATTGAATGTTTCTTCTTCCATGCTGTTAGGGCGTCCCTTTTTAAAGACCGCTAGGGTCAAAATCGATGTTTATAAGGGTGTCATATCTTTGGAATTTGACGAAACTGTTAATGAGTTTTCCATATTTGAATTGGAATCTGTGAATTGTTTGGATTGTGTGAAGGATAAGAATTTGACCTCGAGCTTGAGGGATGATTCTTATGTTTATGTGAAGAAAAAAGATTTGAATTTATCTGTTGATGGTCTTGTTTTATTTGAGACTAATAATTATGATATTCACGTGCTTGAGGCACGAAGAGAAAAACTGTGTTTGATGGATGTTTGCAGGTCCAGCGCGGACGAGGAGATAATTAGAACGTCCCCCGCATTGTCGGATTATGGTTGACTTCGAGAAGAGAATTCAGTCGAGCAAACGACTTTACAAAATTCTGCGCTTCTCGGAGGCACCCGAGTGTTGAACTGTTTTTCTGTCTTTAGTTTTATTTGTTTTTGTTAAGTTTAGTAGGTTAATTTAGTTTATTTTGCTTGTTGTTTATTTTTTTTAGGAGTAAAGAGGAGAAGTTGAAGAAATTGGCCTTGAATGAGAAAGCGCCGCCTCTCGTCCCTCGCTAACCTCGCAAAGATCAGGGAAGTGTCGTTTTTCCTTTTTTTTTTATTTTACATATCTGATGAGAAGCATTGGGGACAATGCTATCTTCTGAGCTTGGGGGGTGGATGTTATGGAGTGTCGTATGAATATCCATGTTCAGTTGTTGAGCAGGAGTAGACTTAGAATTTGAAGTGCTTGAGACTCTGTTTACATGCTTTCTAATAATGATAATCTAGGAAATGTTTTTAGAATCTTCATATTTGCATATCTAGATTAACATGAAGTAGTTTGCACTTATTAGGTCCATGTCAAAAAGTTTTAATTTTTTTTTTTTTTTTTTTTTTTTTTTTTTTTTTTTTTTTTTTTTTCTGTTGCTCCCTTGCATCCATAAAGAACTTAGCAACCTCTTCTTAGAATCCGTAGGCTTAGATTAATCGCATGTTGCATTAATTCTTGTTGTTACCCCGAAAGGCACCCTTAGGGAAGCTTGTTGCATGAGAGTTAGTAATTGATTAATCGAGTTAGCATAGCTATTAAGCCTAAAGTAAAAATAAAATAAAATAGAAAAGCATGTTGTTTAGAAAATCCTCCCGAGGCGCTCCTCCTTCTTAAGTGCGCGCTAAAGAAGTGAGCGTTAGTCCTTAAAAATGTGAAGCTTAGGCCTAAGCTCGACATGTTAGGCTTCTCGAAGAAGAAAAAGAAAATAAAAAGTTGTGTTCAAAGAACCGAAATAAAAGTACAAAAAAAAAAAAGGGAAAGAAAGAGAAAATTATTTTTAGGCCTCTTAATTTGTTGCTCTCTCTGATGTGATTAAGCTTTAGACTGTTCTTAAACCCTAGAAGTAGGGGGGAAAACAGGATGACATGTTGCATGCGGTTTTTCCGAGCTTACGTAGGTTTAAGATAGGTTGGCTAGCACACACACACGTTAGGGAGCGATAATTAATTTTTGATATGTTCTTGATTAAGTGCATGCGTCGATTGCTTTCTTGAGTATGTTAATGTTTTGATCTTTAAAAGCATCGAGGTTTGAATTAGAAGCATGCATGCATAGTCCTTTAGAGTTGAATTCCAGGTTTGCTTTGCTCGAGGACTAGCAAGATTTAGATTGGGGGTGTTTGATAACTCCAATTTGGAGTTATATTTCACTCCATAACTCTAGCTAAAAGTCGTATTTAATTGTATAATTTACCTTGTTCTTAGGTGATTTGTGGCAAAGAGCTCGTGGTGTCCGTGGGACGTGTTTCGAGGCTAAGGAAGTCGTTTTAGCGCTTCGGGAATGCTTCGGGATTGAAATGGCTTCAAGTATGAAGAAATGGAAAAAAATTGCCATGCAAAGGCAAAGTTTAGCCCCTAAACCCGAGAGCAAGTGTTGAGCAGCCAACGTCGAGACGCTGCTCAACGCTACCCAGCGTCGAGACGCTCCGAAGAGGCGCGCGCTGTAATTTTTAGGGCGCAGCGTCGAGACGCTCCGACGGGCTTTAAAAGATATTTTTTTTTTTTTTCTGATTTTTGTAAGGGGACTTCTGCCGATCTTCTCGGTTTTCTCTCGGTTTTCTCTCATTTTTTTGCCATTGTTGCTAGCTCTTGGAGATTTTCTTCCCCATTTGCTGTAGTATGACTACCAAGGCCTTCATGGGAGCTTGAATGCTTCTAAACTCCATGGACGACTAAGGTAATGTGACAGATTTTGGATAAATGTAGAGATTTTGCAATGTTTGTAATATTTTGATAATCTAGCCTTTAATTTATGTCTTGGCATGTTTGTAGTGTAGCATCTACTCTCTCTTGCTTAATCTATGAGTATGTTAGATTGGTAGACTAATGATCTCGATTTCTAGCATGCTTTTGTTGGGTTTAATGTCCTTAAACTCGTGGTTTGTAAACTATGTTTGTAAATATACTATTTAGAATAATCAGTTATTAGTTTTATTCGGTAAATGCGTTTACCGGAATAAAGTGAAACATGTTTTGCATTAATCTATACCAATACACAAAACCCTTGACGTATGCCAAATACTGGAGCTTCATGTATGACATGATTGTGGATCAAGCTCTAGCATTTATAGTCAAAACAGTCTATAGTATATGGATTAGGCTGATTACCTAATCCTGGTAACACTATTGAATGCAACCTGCTCTGTGTTACACAGAACGATGTGATCTGAATCGTTTCACATCGAGATGTGCGGGCGGGGGCGTTCTACGGGATGAGTTTGCGTAAGACTGAACCATGAAAAAGTCGCTCTCTCTTTATAACACCGTTTAGTGAAGAGACCGATTATTTCACTTTGTGATGGCCTAGGTAACTCGATCTGAATCCTGAGCTTGCTATGAACTCCTGCTTATTTGAGAGTATCCTTAGACTTGTATGGGTGAGAGTGGCGGAACGCCTGCTCAATAAGCCTACCAACTTGGGGATAAACTCGAATAGGTAGCTGGGGACATAGTGTAGCAAAAAGGAGTTTACTCCTAACCCGCTCTTCAGGGTTAGTAGATAGGTTGTTCCCTTAATAGCTGACATCTAGTCTTGAACAATCTGCGCACACTCTCTCCAAGCTTGAGAGAGGATCTGATCTATCGGTTGGACCGCTGATCAATTGTTCATTAGAGGTGTTAGTGGAACTTAAGGAACGAAGATGTAACACAGGGGTTAAGCGGTTAATATGACCCAGCTGTGATTACGGACAAACTGTGAAAGGTCGACTTGCCCATGACAATTATATAAAGAGGACATAATATATCTACAGTGATGAGAGTGCAACTTTCGGACTATAGTGGAGTCTCCGGGAGTTAACGAATGTTGATCGTTTCGGGTTAAAAGAGTTTTGACCGAATGATCTCGTATCGTTGGAGCTCATGATCTGTAGGTCCTTTAGGTTCTCATGGCTAGCTCGGATAAAGCGGTATAGCAGGGCTATAGGGTAGAACTCGAAGAAATCCGAATTCGGGTCTGTTGTTCGAGGGTTTGTGTATTTAAATATGATTTAAATATATAATTGGAATAAGTCATATTTAAATATGATTTAAATATCGACCGGTGGAAAATATGAATTTTGATTCATATATTGGAATAGTCGGTTTTTGGAAATCGAGCTTTGTGGATAGTTTATTATAATATTAATATTTGATATTAATATTAATAATACATATTATAATTAAAATTGCTTTAATTATAATTAATAATTTATAATATTAATAATTATTTATACTTATTATTATTATTATTATTATTATTAAGAATCCACTATGGAGCCATGCATTGTGCATGGGCTCCATGTGGATTCCTTTATCCATTTTCATTCTCCATTATTGGAGAATTAGAAGAAATCCAAAGGAGTGATTTTGACTTCTCTCTCAAGCAATTCCTCTCTCTTGTTTTTCTCTCAACCGAACATCCATATTCAAGGGTTGAAGAAGAAGTTCTTGGTTGTTGCTTGAGTTTGATGAAGTTTTGAAGCTTTGGACATTTGAATATTAGAGGTTTGTTCTTTGGAAGAACTCCAAGTAAGTGTAAAGTTGTTTATACTTATTCCTCTAATTTTGAATTTCAATTGTTGAAATTTATGAGTTTGTTGTTTGAGTTCTTCATGTTCTTGATGAATTGTTCATCAAGTTCTTGGTAAACTCATATCCAAACTCATCCAAGCTTCATCACCTTCTTCCTCCCTCTCAACAAACCCCCTTAGCTCAAGGAGTCCCACTACTCCTATATTAAGCCCGAGAATAGTTGGGACTACTCCAAGGGTGGTCCTCGTCGGTGCCCGTGCTGAGTTCGTGACCGGAGGAGAGGTAGAGTTCGTGGGGGCAGTAGAGGTGCTGAGATAGACGAGAAGACGAACGTCAAAATAAGGTATTTTTGTCAATATTTACCGGTGTATATATGATATATACCGGTACTTTTTCAAAGAGTTCTCTTCGCTGGAAAATATACCGGTGGTATATATGGTATTTACCGGTGATATATACCGGTGATATATATGGTATTTACCGGTGATATATACCGGTGATATATATATTATTTACCGATGATATATACCGGGGGTATATATAATATTTACCGGTGGTATATATACCGGTGATATATACCGGTGGTATATATACCGGTCAATATTTCCTCGGTATAATATATACCGGTGTATATATGATATATACCGGTGATATATTTACCGGTGGTATATACCGGTCGACTTTTTCGGTTTACTTTTACCGGTCGGTTTACCGGTGGAGAGGGGTTTTATCGGTGGACTCGAATTCAAGAAATTTTCTAAGTGTTAAAAATGTTTCTTCAATTCTTAGTTCGTTCCTTATTGATTGTTTTAGGTCATCAACAAGTTTTAGGCTTTTATTTTAAGTCTTTTTTCCGCTGCGCCTCTGGTTGGGGTCGGGACCCTCGCAGTTGGTTGAGTGGGGGTTCCAGCAGCTTTAACATTATAAATTAGTGATGTCGTGCCTCTCCTAATCGACTTAGTAACACAGAGGAGTAGAATAAATCGAAGTATCATGTTAGATGTTCTGAATGTTGGTTGCTTCAGGGTTGCCGGGTAATCGCTTAACATTTAGGGTGTTTAATTGAATGTTCTTCGTGAAGTGCTAGTTACTGCTTTAGTTATTTTGGGGCTGATCATTCTGATTTAATTAATAGCAATGTTTAATTAGGATTGACAATTCTAGTTAATTTATATGTGGTCGGTTGCTTCAGGGTTGCCGGGCAACCGTTCACGTGCATCATTTCATCCATTGTCATGCTATAGAATTAAATGATAGATATTACATTACTTAGCAAATCCCGAAATTCCCAAATCCATCACGCTTGAATCTCTGTTATTTTTCCGTTAGCGATTTTCAAAATTACCCTAGCATGCGAAAACCCCCTGTTACATACTTCAATCAATTTTTAGTTTAATTCAAATATCAAATTCTAATTCGACTCTCTCTCTGTGGATCGACCCTGTTATCACTAGCTGCAAAGCTAAGGGCTACAGGTTATAAATTTCATTTTTGGCAAGTTTCGACAACTTGAGAAATTGGAGTACATTCCAAAATACTCCCAATACTCCCAATACTCCCAATACTCCCAATAACCACTATATATATACTTATATATACTGCATATACTTATATATACTTCATATATGAGTATATACTCATATATACTGCATATATACTTATAACATATGTGATATGAATTATTTTGACAATCTAATTCACATCCAAGATGAAGCTCAAGGAGGTCAAACCATTGTTATGGAGCAATGATTAAAGTCAACGATGAAGAGAAAGACATGGATTTCAAGTTGTCTCAAGTCCAATTTATGGAAGACTAAAGTAATATAATTAAACTAAGTTTAATATGCACATTTTGTCACTTATTACACTAATTAAAAGTGTAACAAAGTCTTAGGCAACCTTTCATATTTCTAACTTTTACTTTTCCAACATGCCTTTTAGAATATCAAGGCGATTTTTGGTATTTCAAGGTGACTTTTCATATTAGCATTTATGTTAGGGAGTTAAAGAGACTATTGGCTGAATTCATTTTCTATAAAAGAGATTGGTCTTGTCTTATGAAAAGAAGAACAACTTAGATATTTGAATTGAAAACTCCATTGGAACATTTCCATAGCCGAGAGGTATTGTTACCTTTGCATTTCTTGTTTGACTTACATGTTTGATAAGCATTCTATTAGAATTGATCAATCTAATAGTGGAGTGTTTCAGTTCAAGGTTAGGGACAAGTTTCTCATCCTTGGATATTCGATCTAAGGTATTTCTATTCTTCTCTTTTTCTTGGAGTGAAACTGGATGTATTAAGGGGTTTTAGTGTTTGTGATTCAAGGGTTCGTATAACCTATGGGTTCTTGATCCAATTCACTAGGGTTTCATATCATTTGGTATCTGAGCTTAGGTTGTTCTAACCGAAAGCTCAAGATTAGAAAAAAATCTATCTTTAAATTTTGTCTTTTAAATTTCCATGTTGCTTCCAATTCTATAATTTTTTGTTCTTTTCAAATTTGAATTATTAGAACAATATATTACATCTCTAACCTTTACATTCTGTCCAAATTAAAAAAAAAAAAGTGTCAAATTAGTTTGTTTCTAGTTTTGCATGTCAATTGTCCAATGCATGCATGAGTTGTAATCTACAATTCCAATACACTGCAATTAATGCATGAGTTGTAACTTGTGCTCATTGATTCCAAACACGTTCTCAACCATAAAAAGTCAAATTGTGTCTTTTCATTTCATATTCTTTTCTTTAACTTTGTTTTTTGAATATATCCACTAATTAAGTTAATAGTTCCTTTTTTTTTACATACTTCTTTATTACTTGATTGCAAAACTTTCATAGCACTCAGTTTTGCTCCAACCAACTTGAGAGAAGTGAGCTGTGAGATTATAATCGAGTGTAAACATGAGTGATCTTCATTATAAAGGAGAGTAAACACACGAGGAATTGCTTGTGAGGTTTTTCATTTGGCAAGCCATGTTGCACCAAAGAAGAAGACGTCGTGAGACCTACAATCGTGATGATCTTTTTATGAAGGATTTTCTCGACAATATAGCTGAGATGCGCCAATGCATCAATGAGCTATTTGAAATAGAGCAAGAGTTGAATTTGCGGGACCAAGCAAGGGAGAAAATGGTCATACAATCTGTTCAAAGAGGGGAAGATTGCCCTAAGAAGTCTACAAGGTACACTAAACCTAAACCAACTTCCATTATTCATTCATCTATGAAAAATGTTAGTTTACCTATTGAAATTCAGCCTATTGATGAGGTAGAAAATGATAAAGTTCAAGATGACATACTTTGTGATTTGGTGTCAATGCATACTAATGGTGATGTAGACACCGTATTTGGTCCGACCATTTGTTTATTATTATTTTTTTTTTCCTTATTTTTATGTATTTTTGTCATCATTCTTTAAACCATTTTTAAACTTTTAAAATTCACCATTTTATTTATTTAATTTATTAATTCCGAAAATTCTAGAAAAATAACAAAAAGAACATTTTGGTTGTTTGGAAAAGTTTTTACCTATTTTGACAAATAAAATTAACATTTAATGAGTATAAAGTTTTTAAGTCATTTTATGGCTAAAGTTTGATATTCATTTATTTACTTCAATGAATATAAAATCTTTAATTTATTTTTGGGTTAAAATTTGATATTCATTTATGAGTATAAAATATTTAATTCATTTTTGGTTTAAAATTTGATATTCATTTATGATATAAAATATTTGTTCATTTTTGGCCTAAAATCTATTTCAATTGAGAAAACATTTCGAGTAATAAATTCATTGAGATTTTTACCTTTGATGTGATTTTCAATGGCCTATAAATACCGACTAAGAGAAATAGGTAAAGGACCAGAAGAGAAGATCAGAGCGAAGGGCTTGAAGGAGAGAAAAAAAAGATTAGGGGCGAAAGGCTACCAAGTTGGAGAGAAAATGTTAGTTTTAATGGTCAAAACTGACTAATTTAAAATAACTTTCTCTTCCCTCCAAAGTTCACAACCACTTTCCTCCGTTCCTCCCATCTCATGCAAAAAAAACCAACAACCACCATCTTCATCCAACTATCATCTCCGACGGATATCGACAACCACGAGCACGACGACGGCGAACCACGAGCTTGAACGAAGGGACAACGCCCTCATAGCGATGGAAGGCACAGACGGCGACAGGCTCGATTGAAGAAAGAGGTCTAGTTTTAGGTTTTTTCATGTTATTTACAAAAATGTCATTTACAAGTTTGTCATTGCATGTTTAAGTACAAATCTGCTCCTTATTATTTATTTTTTACAAATTTGACATTTGACTTATCATTACATATTTGACTTTATTTTTATTTACAAATTGGACATACTTTGAGTATTTATTTTTCAATTAAGTTATGATATATTTTCTTTTTTTTTTTAAAAATTAAGATTTTAAGGTATCTTTAATTTTACCTTAATTTAAGTTTGTAAATAAATTTTAATTATTTATTTTAAATACTTATTTCAAATGAATTTCAACTTTGCCTCTTATTGGAATTTTCCAAATAAATTTCAATTTCGCCTTATAATCCATAATCAATAATTTTTGTTTAAAAATAAATGTTTACTAAATAGCTATGAATTTATTTGAGGGCTGAGTAATGTGACTTTCGTAGAGTTTCGACTCTCGTGCAAGCACACGAAAATCCTCCCAATCATTTTTTAAAAAATAATAAATCAACCTATTTTAAAATAAAATATTATCATATAAACCCTATGACGGAGTTGGGATAAATTTCTCAAATTCTTGAGGTAAATAATTTCCTTTAAATAAAATGATATGTAGATATGATAATTAATTAAAGTTAAATTCACTCAATATATCAAACTCTTAACTTATTTTTAAGGCTAAGATTTGATTAAAAGAGACATTCATTTTTAACAAAACTATTATTTATTCATTTTTCTCAAATCAAGAACATTTTAAAATTAACTGGATAATATAAGATAAAATATGGCTACCGTTTTAACGGGTGTTGTAGGGTGCTAATACCTTCCTTACACTCGAACAACCCCCAAACCTAATTTCTGAAATCGTAGACCAGTTTTCGTTTTAAAGTGACCAATCACACCCAAAATGATTGGTGGCGACTCCATCTCTTTTATTTTTTAAAACAAAACCCTTAAAAGAGGACGTCGGCCGCTCCGCGTCGCAATGACGTTGTGACAGCATGGCGACTCTGCTGGGGACCTTTTTTTTAGAGGGTCAGGCCATTGCATTTTATCTTTTTATTATCTAGTTTTCAATTTTTGGTCCTTTGTTTTTTTTTCTTTTAATTCTTTGTATATTTATTTTATTGTTAGTTTTTTTTTTTTATTTAGCATGTTTCATTTATTATTATTGTACTAATATATTTATTGCAATTTACATCTTTGCATTGTCAGGCATCGCACACACTTTCACAAGCCTCCTACCCAGGCTTTACCTTTAAGATTAGATTCGGAGACTGAGTAGTATGACCTTCGTGGATTTTTGGTTCCCGTGTAGGCGCATGAAATTCTCCACTCAAACTAACTATGCTGTTTAATCAGATAAAAGGCTTGGGGACCATTTACTTTTAGGAATGATTATAACATAAATTACACTCATACGCATCCTAGAGCCAACCAAATATTATCCAAAGTTTTGAACTTTAAGATACACATACTTGGTTATATCACATGTTGATCCCTAAATTTATTGTATAACATATATTGCAAATCTCATTCATGCATTCATGCGATATATTTATTCTTTTGTATATAATTATTGTCTTTTTTGCTTTGTTTCCTTAAAAATAAGAATAAAAAATTCCGTGTTGGTTTTAAAAAAAATAAAATAAAAAAATGCTCGTTTCCTTATGGAAAAAAAAGTAAAAAAACTGTTATTTATTTTTTTTTTAAAAAATCAAAATGTTAAAATACTAATCACATCTATACTCAATCTTTACCCTCTAAGATTATGATTGAGAATGTAGTGATGTCTACCTTCGAGGGGATTTAATTTGCCTCGGGTAGACACACGAAAATTCTCGCTCAAATTAATTCATTTGTTATTCTTATAACATTAGAATTAATTTAGGGGCATCTATCTTTTAGGGTTAGAGTATTATCCTTACATCATTTTTAATTTTTTTACGTTCTCAAGTAATTTCATTGTTATATCAATGACGTTGGGATTTTGGATCTATTATTTTATTTTATTCGATTTATTTTTCCCTCCTAAAAAAGGGAAAAGAAAAGAAAACAAAAAATTTACAAAAAAAAAAAGGAAGTATCCATATTTGTTTTTGGTAAAACAAAAAAGGTAATAGAGTTTTGTATATATTCTTTCTAATTTTTTTTTTCCTCTTTAAAAAATGAATCTCTTTAAACTTTCCATTGTTTTTTTTAAGGAAAAAAAAAAACACAAAAAAACACAAAAAAGAAAAACTACATGTCACATCATTCACATACATCTCATCAACATTCTTTATATACCCTCATACATACATAAAATCACATTCTCATATTGATCCATTCATTGTAGGAAATCCAAAAAAGTTCATTTGCATTCTGGCACACCTTAGAATAAAAATGATCATGCCTTTCATGTTTATATGCATATAAAGTCACAAGACATTGATTTTCATTCAAACACATCTTCCGCTCATGATTAGAAGTAATTTCTTTATTCTTTTTAGTTGCATTTAGAGTCTAGCATTAAATATTCACATGCATAATAAAAATTACCAATGATGGCCTGAATGTTAAATTTAAGAACGCAACTGTTCACACGAGATTTCGACGAAGGATAGAGATTCGAACACGTGTAAATGAAGTTGAATTTGTATTTGTATTGTATTTGTATGTATCAGTGCGTAGTGAATTACAATCTCTAATGTTTGATCCTCTAATTCTCTCTCTTTAAATGTAACCGTACTCGAGGGCTTCACAACTTGTTCTCGAGGTTGAATCTTCAGCTTCGCGTAGCGGTGAAGTCTTCAGGTGTTTGATCTTCAAGTGACGTTCAGTCTTCAGGATTCAAAGAGTCTTTCCTTGTTTGGGAATTCTCTCTCAGTTCTTAGGAGAAGAAATTTTCTGAACCTTGAAAATGAAAATGAACTCTCTATTTATAGAGTTCTCATGGGCCTAGATCCAATGGGCTTGGGCTTGGACCCAATGGACTTGGACCCAATGGGCTTGGCTCTAATGAGCTTTTGAATTTTGAGCCAATGGGCTTGACCTTTGGACCAAATTGTCTTTTGAATATCTTCTCTAGACAGATTCGACTTCGAGCCCAATTACAGTGTGGCCGAAATTTCTCGGTCAACAAATGCCCCCTTTTTCGAGAGTTATGCACAAGTATGTGTGGGTGAGTCTCGGAAAAGTTAAATAGATAAATCGAAACGTAGGACACCCCTAATTTCGACTCCGCTTTGATGTATCCATTTTATCGAAATATGAGATTTGATTCATAAATCAATTATTTTAATTGACACATCTCTCCATGCCAATCGATCAAAAATATGAATTTAGCTCACAATTTTGTTCTTTCTTATTTGGCAGAAACTTGATTTGAACTTCGGTAGATTTTTTGTTCTACCTTAGTTTATCTTGGGATGTTAGAGTAGAGACTTGTGTCTGCCCAATTAAATTTTGAATAGGGTTTGACTTTGAACTTTTACTCCAATTTCGACGTGGATAAAATATACCCAAACCGCCAATTTTGATTTGAGACTTGGATTTAGATAACTTTTGACTCTAAATCATGCTTAGAAATAAAATTTGGAATATGCCCAAAATTTTAATTTCAGGAAAAACTATAATATTTTTTTAAAGTTTGGCTTGAATTCGGAGTAGGAGTGTTGAAATTTTTTATTTTGGCATAAATAATTGGTCGAATGCATTATTAGAATGTGAAGACAAATGATAACAAAGAAACTTGCTTGGTAGGGCGGAACTTAGATGACTTTAGTTTTCTTTGGTCCTGAGCTTGAGTCCAACTTCGTACAATATGAATGACAAAACCTAGGGCATCTCTTGTATAAATAGAATGAGATGTCTTCAAATTCACTTTCTTTGGAGAAGTTGAAGAGTTGGAAGAAGAGAAGGCTTTGTTTGGAGAAGTTGAAGAATTGGAGAAGAAGAGAGAGCTCCGCCGTCGCTGCCGCGCCGCCTCCGCCGCCTCCGCTGTCGCAGCCCCGCGCCGCTTCGCCGCCGCAGATCCGCCATCTCCGCCACACGCCCCGCGCCGCCGCTGCACGTCCTCGCTGCTGTGCAAGGTGAGTTTTTTATTTGTTTGTTTTTTTTTTAATTTATTTTTTAACATACTGTTTATATATATTTTTTATTATTATATATATATATTTTAATATATATATACATATATATATGTTTACAACTCTTAATATACATTTTGTTTTACCGCCGCCATCAATCTCAACCGTATTCTGCAGATCGTGATTTGGGTAATTTTTTTATTTTTGTATTATTTTTTTTGTTTGTTGGACTGTATTATTTTTTTTTGTTTGTTGGACTGTATTATTTTTTTTGTTGGGCTGTATTTTTTTTTGTTGGACTGTATTTTTTTGTTGGACTTTTTTTGTTGGACTGTATTTTTTTGTTGGACTGTATTTTTTTGTTGGACTGTATATTTTTTTGTTGGACTGTATATTTTTTTGGTGGACTGTATATTTTTTGTTGGACTGTATATTTTTTGTTGGACTGTATTATTTTTTTGGTAAATGAGATTCTATGGAATGAGATTGGTAAATTAGATTTTATGGAATGAGATTGTTAAATTAGATTTTATGGAATGAAATTGGTAAATTAGATTTTATGGAATGGGATTGGTAAATTAGATTTTATGGAATGGGACTTTAATTTAGATTTTATGGAATGAGACTTTAATTTAGTGATTAGGTGTTTAGAAATAATGTAATTCAAAATTGGGCTTTAGAAATCACTAAGTAATTTTGAATTTGGGATTTTATAATTAAATAGCAACTAATTGGGAATTTGGAATTAGGAATTAGGAATTTTAAAATTAGTAAAAATAAATTTCATTTTGTAATTGGCAATTTGTGATTAATCTTCATTTGAAATTAAAATTTAGAAATTATCCGAAAATCTGACATTGGGAAATTAGAAATTATCTCTAAGTAATTTTATGTAAGACTTGCCAAGTTTTGAAATTGGGATTTTGTTTAACTATATATATGTATTATTTTTTATTATTATTATTATATATATATATTTTGAAATTTGTTCACTTTTCAATTTTAAATTGGAACAAACAAATGGGTTGCGACATTATTTTTTTTTGTAGGTGCGCCATTTCCATTACCGTCGATTCAGGATTTGGCGTACTGATTTAAGGGCGTTACTTCTTCTTTGCGGAGGCTTCGATTCTTACTTTGTGTGAGATCGGAGTGTTTGCTTGGAGAACGTACTCCGTCCTTGTTGGTGCGTCGAATCGTTATGTTCAGTTCCCGCGGCCTCGACGTAACAATTTAAGGACGTTACTTCTTCTTTGCAGATGCACGTCTGTTGAGAGAACGTACTCCGTCCTTGTTGGAGCGTCGAGTAGTTATGTTCAGTTCCTGTGGCCCCGGCGTAACAATTTAAGGACGTTACTTCTCCTTTGCAGATGCATGTCTGCTCAGGGAACGTACTCCGTCCTTGTTGGAGCGTCGAGTAGTTATCTTTCGTTTCTGTCGCCGTGTTCCGTTTCTATGAGATCGACGTACTGATTTAAGGACGTTACTTCTCCCTTGCAGATGCACGTCTGTTTAGGGAATGTACTTCGTCCTTGTTGGTGCGTCGGATCGTCGTGTTCTGTTTCTGTGAGATCGACGTAACAAATTAAGGGCGTTACTTCTCCTTTGCAGATGGACGTCTGCTTAGGGAACGTACTCCGTTCTTGGTTGTGCGTTGGATTGTCGTGTTCCGTTTCTATGGTCTCGGCGTAACGATTTAAGGACGTTACTTATCCTTTGCAGATGCACGTCTGCTTAGGGAACGTACTCCGTCCTTGTTGGTGCGTCGGATCGCCGCGTTCCGTTTCTATGAGATCGGCGTGCCGACTTAAGGGCGTTACTTCTCCTTTGTAGATGCGCCAGTTTGGGCATTTCCACTTTACGTGAAATGAGCGCGTCTACTTAGAGAACGTACTCCGTCCTTGTTGGTGTGCCGACTTAAGGATGATACGCCGACTTAGGGACGTTACTTTTCCATCGTAGATGCGCCAGTTTTGCATTTCCACTTTATGTGAAATGGGCGCGTCTGCTTAGGGAACGTACTCCGTCCTTGTTGGTGTGCTTCCACTATAACATTCTCTCCTCTTTTGTTTAAATGCTAAAGGCCGCGCTTTAAGATTCCTCCTTTTTTTTTTAGGAAGGCTATATGTGTTGTTTTTTTTTTTGTCATTTGGTTATATATATATATATATATTTTGTAAGGTTGTATATATTTTTTTGTTGTTGTATTTTCTTGGTAATAACTTCATGCTCGCATTTTTTTTAGCTCATTTAATGTCGTCGTCACAATTATCGCTTTGCTTTAAATTTATTAACTCTTTCGAATTTGTTTTGCAGGAACATGGTGTATTTCGCAGAGCAAATCGTTTCTGGAGAGAAACATCTCGTTCTTTTACAAGATGAACATCAGTCTTTAAAACGCGGAGTTAACCTCTTATTAGAAGAACCAAAGATCGGCGATTACTCAAATAAGTGGCCGTCACTCGGAAAACCAAGTCGTTTGTCAAAATGGTCCTCAGAAAAACCTTTGGGTCAGGGTTCACCGTCTATGGTGTGGATGTTAGGTTCTGCGCTCCACCGCCAAAATCCCAGTCAAACCCCCGAGCTAACATTGGGACGCCGAATCATCGAGGGTACCACTCGTTGGGGCTCTGTATTAAAGATTTCTGGAGAATTCCTTTTTATCCCTCAATATTGGGAGTGGTTGGAGCTTGTCGTCGGTCGCAGTAAGAAAATACTTCGCCATGCTTGTCTGCTAGATGCTGTGATGGCTTCGCTCTATACTTACGATCGCAATAAAGACGTGGTACGAGCCTTTTGTGAAGCATGGTGCCCTGCAACCAATACTCTTCACACCCAGGCTGGGGAACTTTCCATCTCTTTGTGGGACCTTTGGAAATTTGAGGGTCTTCCTATCGAGGGAAAATTTTACGAGGAAGTCATTCCGTGTCTTAAAGAGTTGACTGGATCGGGGCGGCATGGCAGATATCTCCCAAAAAGTTGCGAGCATTTATTTCGCGCTTATTATATACTAACTGCTAAAAAGACAGATCATTCTCACGTTGCAATAAGTGATTGGATTTCACTATGGTTGAAGGGCACCCAACGATATGGTAAAATACCAGCGCGGAGGTCAAAGAAGAGAACTGCTTCTAAGGCTACTTCTCGCTCCAGCGTGACTCATAACCCCGACGGCACGAAAGTTAAATATCGTGAATGGTCAGACGATGAGTGCAACATGTTCCATAGTTTCAACATTGAAGAAGGATGGAAGGATAAAACATACTTAGCCGCTTTTTTATGTTGCTGGATCTGCGCCTTCGTATTTCCTCAGGCCAGTGCTCACCACATTCGTCCAGGTGTTTTCAAAATTGCTTGTTTGATGGCCGAGGGCGAAACTTTTAGTCTTGCCATTCCTGTCTTAGCTAACCTTTACCATGGGTTAGGCAAAATCTCAATGACTTCTAATTCGGTCGGCCGTATGGAAACTTGTCTCCCGGTTCACTACATTATTGGCTGGATAGCTCATTATTTTAATACTCATCACAAGACTCCTGAGGAGTTCCAAGGTCCAGGGATGGTTGAATTTTCCGGCGAAGGTAGGGCTAGATATCTAGATGAATCTGAAACTCATGAACTGATCCATGAGGGCGCATCGATAGCATGGCACGTTAATCTCCAACATAGGAATAAACACGAAATCTTAAATAATGAAACCATCAACGACTCTGAGGATTCTTCATATTTTTTGAGCCTCCGATCGTGTTATATATCAGCGCGATGTGGAGAATCGCTTGTCATCGAATCATACAGTCCATATCGATTCGGTCGTCAGTTCGGGTTCTACCAAGACGGGCCAAATGATATAGGGGAAGCTTCTCCTTCAGCCAATTTGTGTAATATTTTACATCATTGGCGGGTTTGTATTTGCGCTGACGTAGGGTGGGAGGTGTTTCTTCCAGCTCGAATGTTGAATCCCCATGACCATGTCACCACGTATTACCGAAATTGGTGGTCGATCAAGCATGGTGATTATTTGAGAAAAGGTGTGGATAAATTGATTGACAACGCTTTTCCTCACTCAGATCGTTCAAAACCTAGGAAGGTCAACGCTAACCTTGGAGGAAAAAAAATTCACTTGCTCAAAGATAAACCGTCATGCAACGCCTCAGATCAAGCTGAAGATAGTCAAGGCAATGATAGAGACGTCTATTGGAAGAAAGATAAAAAGTTCAGACAGACCCCCGATCTCGATGACAGATTCTTCGCCAATGTTCCTACTGCTCTTGACATTCTCGATGATGTCGGAGCCTTAGTTCAGTAACTTTCTCCCCCTTCTTTTTTTTTAATTTTTGTTTTATATCCGCCTTTCGTTTAAATTTATATGTATATATATATATCAACAAATAACTTGTTTGAAAATCTTCTATTGTTACAGCTTCACATGGATGATTATGTTCAAGCCGAGGGCGAGCAACATAGCGACCAATCGTCGGAGGGTTCAGAGGATTCAATTTCTATTGATAGGCGACCTGGGAGCTCTCTTGCCCTGCTGGAAGAGCGAAGTACCATTTGTCTCTGCTTACTATCAAGGAGCGTCCTCAACGTGTTTCATTAAATGTAGTTTCGCAAGCCCCTGAAACTTCTGTTTATTGTGCTGATAATATAGTATCCAACCTTCAACGAAAAGCGGCCATGTCTATGTGGCAAAGCTTGCGAGAGAAAATGGCGCGTACCCCGTTTGAGGACGTTCCCAAACTTGAGCCAAAGATGCGTAAGATTTTTAAAGGCATCTCGGACACTCGGGCAAACAACCTGGCACCTCTGCAAGAATTTGTAGAAGACTACTGTAAGAGAGTGGAAGACTACAACCAGATGCAATCTTCAATTTCCACTCACCTAAACTCCAACAGTAGGAATCGTCAACTAGAAGAAAAAAACATTTATTTGGAACGATCTCTTCTAGAGGTTACAGAGACGAAAACAAAGATAAAAGAGGCGAAAACGCAGATAGAAGCTGCGAAGAAAGAGCTTGAGAGGCTTTCCACTTTTGTCTCCGCCCAGGAGCAAGTCTTGAGTCGTGGGACACTTGAAGTCTCACGTGTACGTGAAGAGATTAGTGTCCTCGAATGTGCCCCCATTATTGATGAGGACGATGCTCGAGCCGTTGCTGCAGTTCACGAGCTTCTAGAGAGCTCGCGCGCGGAGCTGAAAGAGTTTCAGTGGGCGCCTTGATTTACGCATATATATGCATATATTTTTTTTCTCCATCTATCTTCTTCTAGATTTCTCTCGTGTAAAAGAACTTCATATTTTCTTTATGACCATTTGGCTTGTCTCCCTCATTTTGGAATAATAATTTTCCTTTATTGCTTTATTGAACTTATCTTTTTGTTGCCTACGTATTCTTGAAAGTAAGAGATCACTTGTTTGAACGTAGTTCGAATGGAATGAATATTTTTTTTATTGCGACTGAACTTAAAGTATATATATTTTTTTTCTTTAAATTGCCTACGTACCCTTAGATGGAAGGGATCAAGTCATAACGTAGTTCAGATTACATGACGAGTTAATTTTGTTTTTTACTTGGGTCGTTCACCTTTTAAGCTCGTGCGGGCCAGGAGCAACATGTAGTTTATACTCTTACGTTAAGGAGTATTACATTTTATGCATAAAATTTCTTGAGAAACTTGCCGTTGATTGGGCCAATCCTTAATCCGTCCTGATCCACGATCTTGTATGCCCCATTTGTGTAGACTTCTTTGACAACATAGGGTTCGTCCTATTTAGGGGTGAATTTGCTCCCCGTGTGTCGCGTTGTGATAATGAGTCTTCGAACATGCAAGTTCTAGATCGCCCACTTGAAATGATCGAGGCTTCAAATTTTTGTTGAAGGCCTTGGTCATTCGCGCTTGGTAACATTCCAACGCTTGCTGAGCATCTAATCTTCTTTCATCGAGTGCTTCCAATTCTTCGAGACGCAATCTTGCATTCTCTTCCGTAGTTAACCCCTCTTGCACCGCCATCCTCAAGGATGGGATTTCTCTTTCCAAAGGGAGCACAACTTCAACCCCATAGACCAGGGAATAAGGTGTGACCCCTATAGGAGTGCGGTGGGTAGTTCAGTAAGCCCATAATGCCTCACCAATCTTTTCCTGCCAGTCTCTTTTTGACTTGGAGACCACTTTTTTCAACAAGTTGCACAATGTCTTATTGAATGCTTCTGCCAATCCATTTGTCGGAGCGTTGTACATGGATGACTTGCATTGCTTGAACTTGAATTTCTCACATAAATTGTCCATTAGACTATTGGAAAATTGTCTTCCATTATCGGTCACGATGCGGTGAGGGATGCCGTAACGGTAAATGATGTGGGTTCGAATAAAATTCACAACAGTTTCCTTCTTTGCCTCTTTTAACGCAATCGCCTCGGCCCACCTTGAAAAATAATTTGTCCCAGCGAGGATATAAGAATGTCCCGCTGAGGACTTAGGTGTTATTGGACCAACGAGATCGAGCCCCCAAGCTTCAAAAGGCCATGAAGCTATGGTTGGGTGAAGGGGTTCTGGCGGTTGATGTATGAAGTTTGCATGAAACTGACAAGCCTCACATTTCTTTGCATACTTCATCGAGTCTTGAATCATCGTTGGCCAGTGATAACCCATTCTCTTCAACTGAAAATGAAGTTTCGGTCCCGATTGATGAGCACCACAGACTTCTGAGTGCGCTTCCTCTAATGCCTTTATCGATTCTTCTTTTCCTAGGCATCGAAGAAAAAGTCCGTCATAGGAGCGTCGATAAAGGGTTTCCTTGTAGTAGATGAATCGAGCACTTCTTCTTCGTATATCGGCCTTACGTCGGGACTCTGTGGGAAGTTTTCCATGTTGTAGATAATCTACAATCGGTTGTCGCCAATCCTCTTCCTCAATCACATAGACTGATATTACGTTTGCTTCTTGACTTTCAATTTCAGTTGGCGGTACAACCCATTTTTGACAAATCGGGACGTTCAATATTTCACTTTCTGAGACAGTCAGGGCTGTGGCAAAGTTTGCTAATGCATCTGCCTTTGCATTTTCAACTCTTGGAATATGCTCTATCGTCATACTGCCAAAGCTCTCTAAGAGTCGTCTTGCATAATTAAAGTAAGGTATTAAATCTGGATGCTTCACCTCGTATTGGAGCGACAACTGATTAATTATCAGTTTTGAATCTCCATAGATCTCAATGTAGGTAAATCCAATTTATATTGCTATTTGAAGATCCATAATGAGTGCTTGATATTCAGCAACATTATTCGAACATACCTCTTCAAATGTGAAGCTATACGGCAACATGTGTTTTTCAGGGGTAATGAATACTATACCCGCTTCTGCGCCATATCTTCGAGATGCACCGTCAAAATACATAATCCATGGGTCAACAATTTCAACGTAGAAGATTTCTTCGTCAGGCAGGTCGTCAGATAATTTCCAGTCTGACGGCACTAGATGATCTGCCAAGAAATCAACCAAGGCTTGCCCCTTCACCGCCTTTTGCGGAACATAAACAATATCATACTGTTGTAGTAAGATTGCCCACTTTGCCAACCGACCTGAGATAATTGGTCTAGACAGAGCATACTTGATTGGGTCAGCCTTAGCCACCAGATGCACTGTGAATGCCTGCATATAATGCCTCAACTTGTCGATGGTGAAGAAGAGCGAAAGACACATCTTCTCAATGGGTGAATAATTCAGCTCTGCCCCATTGAGAGTTCTACTTAAGTAGTAGAGGGCACATTCTTTACCCTTCTCGCTTTCTTGTGCAAGCAATGCCCCAAGTGATCTTTCTTGCGCAGTAATGTAGAGTATCAATGGCTTTCTTGCTACGGGGGCGCTCAAGACAGGAGGGTTAAGCAAATATTGCTTTATGTTGTTAAAGGCATTTTGACATGCTTCATCCCACTCAAAGGTCGTGTCTTTCCTCATCAATCTTTAAAATGGTTGGCATCGACCTGCTAGATTGGAGATGAACCTCCTGATATAAGCAAGTCGTCCTTGGAGACTTCTTAGTTCATGCAAGTTTCGCGGCTCTGGCATTTTTTGAATGGCGTCGATCTTGGATTGATCAATCTCGATCCCTCGATGTTTTACGACGAAACCAAGGAATTTTCCCGAAGTTACACCGAATGCGCATTTGAGAGGGTTCATCCTCAATTGGTACTTCCTCAAATGATCGAAAACCACCTTAAGATCTTTCAAGTGATCCTGTCGCTTTTTGGACTTGACTACGAGATCGTCGACATAGCACTCGACATGTTTATGCAGCATATCATCGAAGATCTTTTGCATGGCACGTTGATAAGTTGCGCCGACGTTCTTTAATCCAAAGGGCATTACCTTGTAATAGTATATCCCTTTCGGAGTCCGGAACGCTGTCATTTCTTCATCTTTGAGGGTCATTCGAATTTGGTTGTATCCTGATGACCCATCCATGAAAGACAAAGCTTCATGCCCTGTGGTAGCATGACCATTAGTTCATTGATGGGCAATGGGAAGTCGTCTTTCGAACATGCACTATTCAGATCGCGAAAGTCAACGCATACCCGTAATTGTCCGTTTTTCTTTCTGACGGGGACAATGTTTGCTATCCACGTCGGGTAGTTTACTTCGCGAATGAACCCTGCTTCAATTAACTTGTTAACCTCATTTTGAATTTGGGGAATGAGCTCTGGCCTGAAACGTCGTTGAGCTTGTTTGACTGGTCGATACCCATGTTCGATAGCGAGATGATGTACTGCGACTTTTGGATCAAGTCCCGGCATCTCTTTATACGACCAAGCAAAGACATCCTTGTACGCAATGAGCAAACTCAAGTACTCACACTCCTCTTCACCGGAAAGTGATGCGCTTATAAAGGTTGGACGTGGTTCTTCCGTCGTACCCAGATTAACTTCTTTTAGTTCATCAACTGTTGGTTGACTTCCATCTTCGAGTGGCAGTGGTGCCTCTTCAACATCCTCTTCAGATATCTCGGCCTCCATTTCTTCCTCGGCAGTAATATGGTAACAAGAGGCTTCACCCCCATTCTCCACTGCACATTTGCTTGCAGGGTTTGTGATGATGACATTACGTCGTTTAACCTTCAGTGCACCATCTGTATTCACAGTAACAAAAGTTTTTCTTTTCATTCGTGAGGGAACGATACTGCGGATCTCTTCATCGCTCTTTGTCTTGCTAGAATCTTTATCGTTTAAAGTGTCTTGAGCCTCTTCGTATAGGAGGCGATCGAAATTGGAGGTGGATGAAAGTTTCTTATCTCTCTTTGTGGTCACACTTAACCTTTGCAACGCTGACGTTCGTGAGAGAGATTTATCGGGAAACATATTTTCTTTCTCCTCTGTCAGCTTACTCAATCTTTGAAATGCTGACTTCCGTGAGAGGGGCTTAGTGGACGGTGTGTTTTCCTTCTCATCTGCTGGCTTACTCAACCTTTGAAATGCTGATTGCCGTGAGAGAGGTTCAGTGGACGACGTGTTTTCTTTTTTATCTGCCGACTTACTCAACCTTTGAAAGACAGAAGATCTGATGGGATTAGGTGTTGAGTGCGAACTGTTTTCTTCTATCACAACCGCTTTCAATCGCTGGAAGGCTGAAGCGCGCGTAGCCGGCGGCTTGATGCGCTTAAAGATAGAGATTCTTGGTTTGACAACTTCCTCTTCTTTTGAGTTGTGTACCTCCTTGGTCGTTATGTTATTACAATTGACCACTTTCTCTTTCCCTTTTCGGGTTATACGGACTGGTTCAGGCGACTTATATCCAAGCCCCTTTCTTGATGCCGGTATAGGATATCCCTCATTTATGAGCTTTTTCTGTGTCGAAGAAAGCTCTGACCTGCCTTCGAGGATTTTCAGGCCCTTGAACTCAGTGTGAGTTGTGAAGTCATATCCTGCCTTTGCTAGCAGTTTATATGCCTTGGGATCGTATCCTTCTTTCGTTCGTTTCTCAGGTAGGACCATCGCTTTCTGAGTCTCTTTGGACTTCGTGACCTCTTGTTTCGTTATCTTCGTAAGAGGGTGTTACGTCTCCAAAAGTGACTATTTTAAGACTTATTTGTGATAGGAAGTTGTGCATTTGTAAGCGTTTTTGGTAGGATTTAGCTTAAACTCGTGCTTATATATGAGAATTAGAAGAATGAAGCTAAATTAAGACTTATATGCAAAAGGAAAGAAAAAGAACCAAAAACGAAGTTAAAGGATTGAAAATTGCACATTGCTGAAACATTGCTAAAACCGCAATGTTTTAAGTGAAATCCGTAAGTTGTCTAACCATTTTTTGTTTTGTTCCGATCTTTCAGGGATCCATTCTTTCTCCTACAGCCACGTAGAAGTACGACGTTGAGAATGGATGGTTCTCCTTGGCCCAATCGTACCTGCAGAACACTATAAAAGGAGGTCAAGATGGAAGGTTGAAACACACTCGAAAGGCGTAGAACTCTCTTCTCAGCGCAGTCTTTTCTCCCGTTTTTCTCATCCGGTTGTTGGATTGAAGGTCTCAGCTATTGGAGTCGATAATCTGAGAGGAAGAAGAGAAGGTTTGTCTTCTCTTCTGATTGGATTCATCCAAGCAAAGCTTGTCTTCTTCCCCCTTCAGCAGAGGCGTCTGCGACGAGGCGATCACGCTCGAATTTAATTGCTTTCTGCTTTAGTTGTCTGTTTAGCTTGTTGTTTGTTGTCATTTCACTTTCGTTTGCTACTTTAATTCATTTCGTTGCTTTCTGTTTTACTTTAGTTCTTCAAGGCTGTCATTTGTTTAGTTCAATTTCTAGTTAATCGAAGTATTATTTCATCAATTCACAAGTTCTTCACCTTCTCTGCTTGCTGTTTCCCTCTCCTGTTTTGTCTTTAATATTCTTCTAAGCATGTCTTCTTCATCTACTCTTCCCATTCCATCTGCATCCATGAGTAACTAAATCACATAAGGGCATGCTAATGACAAATCTATAGGTAGAAACACGTGAATCAAGCATGTAGGATAGCTCTCGAATGCATTGAATGTATGTAAGCTTCATCCCACGGGCAATTTCGATTGGCCATCCATTTTGTCCAAAGAACTCCTAACCTCTGGAAGGAGTAAGAGTTCAGAGTCATACACTCATGCTAGCCTCTCAAGGTAGCCAGAAAATGACCTAGGAATAGGCGTTTTCCTAGTACAAATCACAACTTACTGTTATAACAAGATGCTTAAGACCTTACTTGGACATGAGTAAACTAAAGGATCTAATGCATGAAATCGGAAGATACATGAGAATGAGTTAGTTTGATGCATGATGAGTTGATCTAATGCTTGAGGATCGTGTGATAAAGCCTATAGAGGAGTCGTTAGTAGCCCTTGTTTCCACACTTTACACACATTTCGCTGTTAGTAACATTGCTAAATAATTGCTGTTTCCGCAATTCCCTTAGTTAAGATTTGCCTTAGTCATTTTTCTTCTCTTCGTTTACTTGTTCTCTTTACATTCAAGTTTATTGTTTACTTGCACTTGTTTATGCTTCCATCCTTTACACATTCCTTAGTAATTAGGCACCTCAAAACCAAATCTACCTCATTTAATCCACCCAATCTCACTTAACAAAACACTTCGCTAGTAACTAAGAATAAATCTCTGTGGGAAATCGAATGAAAAAATACTTATTACTTGCTACAAGATCATGTATGCTTGCATGTTCTGAGTGCTCTATCATTGCATATTTCTTTTAAACATTGAGCACGCAACAAGTTTTTGGCGTCGCTGCCGGGGATTTAGTTTAGTGAAAACGAAGTTTGTTAAGTTAGAAACACAAATCTTAATATCTATTGGAGCTGATCTATTTTCATTTCTTTTGCAGGTACCATTGGGTTAGTTTATGAATGAGCATTCAAGTAGCGATTTAGAGTTCAATCCTGAGCCTGAGAGATTACTTAGGGCCAGAAACAGAGCTAAGAAACATCTCTTCAACCAACCCCTTATACCTCCAAACGTTGCTGACTCTACTGAGTCATCACAATCCCATCAAATAGAAATGGATAGAACAAACCCAAATCCAGCACCTACCATTCACAACCCCATCGAAATAGCGAATGACAAGGATAGTGCCATTCTCTCCTACTTAGTTCCCATGCCTGGGGAGCTAAACCCAAGCATCATACGCCCTGAAATTACTGCTAACTCATTCGAGTTAAAGCCAGTAATGTTCCAAATGTTGTCCACTGTGGGACAATTCTTTGGAGTGGAAAATGAGGACCCCCACAACCATCTTAGAAACTTCCTAGGAGTTAGTGATACCTTTCTTATCCCTGGAGTTTCCCAAGAAGCCTTGAGGCTTTACCTCTTCCCTTACTCTTTAAGAGATAAAGCCAAAACGTGGTTAAACTCATTACCTTCCGGATCAGTTGTCAATTGGACAGATCTGGCTGAGAAATTCCTAGTCAAATATTTCCCACCTGATAGGAATTCAAACTTTCGTGATGACATAATTAAATTCAAACAAGCTGAAAATGAGTCTCTTCACGAAGCTTGGACAAGGTTCAAGGACCTTCTGCTTAAATGTCCACACCATGGCATCCCATGGTGTATTCAAATAGAAGTCTTTTTCAAAGGATGTAACCCCAGCACTAGGCAAGTGCTGAATTCGTCAGCTGGTGGTTCCATGCTTTCTAAAAGCTATAATGAAGCCTATGAGATCCTGGGGAAGATCTCAGCATCTCATTGTAGGTGGTCAGATGATCCAGTTGAGCCTAGGAGAGCTCAAGACAAGGATGCTCTTAGTGCAATGAGCAACCAAATAAACGCCCTTACCAACCTAGTCAAGCAAATGGCTCAAACCAATCTCCAATCCAGTGTCAACACCGCAGCAGCCATCTCAATGGGGGCACAAACAAGTCAAGGTGAGACACTGATCTGTGGATTCTGTGGGGAAGGGCACCTGTATGAATACTGCCCTGGGAATCCAGCCTCAGTCTGTTATGTTGGAAGCCAACAGCAGCTTAGGAATAACCCCTACTCTAACACTTACAATCCTGGTTGGAGAAACCACCCAAATCTTTCTTGGGGTGGCCAACAGAACACTAACCAAAGTCAAAACCAACCAAGGCCGAATGGAACACCTGGTTTCACTCCCCAAAATAACCAATCCA
Source organism: Herpetospermum pedunculosum (assembly GCA_028017165.1). Taxonomy (NCBI): domain Eukaryota; kingdom Viridiplantae; phylum Streptophyta; class Magnoliopsida; order Cucurbitales; family Cucurbitaceae; genus Herpetospermum; species Herpetospermum pedunculosum. The sequence continues at coordinate 45,231,516 of CM051524.1, read as the reverse complement.
TGTATCAAAAACCATACAACCAACCAATAGGGTCATCTGTAGAAAATCTACTTAAGGAGTATATTGCAAAGAATGATGCCACTCTACAAAGTCAGCAAGCTACCCTTAGGAGCCTAGAGAACCAAATAGGGCAACTAGCCAATGAACTCAAAAGTAGGCCCCAAGGTAGACTGCCTGCTGACACTGAGGTGCCTAGAAGAGATGGTAAAGAGCAGGTTCAAGCAATTGAACTTCGCAGTGGAAGACCATTGGTGAGCAACACTAGAGAAACACCAAAGAGAGTAGAGAATGAAGAGTCTAGTGCTCCGTTGGATTCTCTGCCAAACCAAGGTCAACCACCAACAAGCACATCAAGGGTGAGGCTGGAACCAATCATAGAGGAACTAGAAGAAATTCCAAGGCCCCCACCTGTCCTGAGGCATCCTGAAGTGCCTACATATGTGCCACCACCTCCATTCCCTAGAAGGCTAAAGAAAAAACAAGAACAGGAAGTGCACTTTAATAAATTTTTAGAAATTCTTAAGCAAGTGCATGTTAATATTTCTTTTGTAGAGGTTTTGCAATCTATGCCTTCTTATGTTAAGTTTTTGAAGGATATAATTACTAACAAGAAAATTATTGGTGAATTTGAAACAGTGAATCTCACTGAGGAGTGCAGTGCTATACTCCAAAACAAGCTACCAAAGAAGGAGAAGGATCCTGGTTCCTTCACCTTACCAGTGGAGTTAGGAGGCAAGCACGTGGGCAGAGCTCTTTGTGACCTGGGAGCCAGCATAAACCTCATGCCCCTATCACTATTCCGTCAGCTTGGAATAGGGGAAGCACGTCCTACCACTGTCACCTTGCAGTTGGCAGACAGATCCATAGCCTACCCTGAGGGTAAGATAGAGGATATTCTTGTCAAGGTTGACAAGTTCATTTTTCTTGCAGACTTCATCATTTTGGATTATGAAGCAGACAAGGAGGTCCCCATCCTATTAGGCAGACCATTTCTAGCCACAGGTAGGGCCTTGATTGATGTCCAGAAAGGTGAGCTCACCATGAGGGTTCATGATGAAGAGGTTAAGTTTAGTGTCTTTAAAGCTCTAAGGTATCCTTCTGACTCTGAATCTTGTGCAAGTATGGATATAGTAGATTCACTGATGGAAGAACAACTTGAGCATGAACTACTGATTAAGCATGCCAATGATTATGTACAATTAGATGTAACTGATTTAAATATTTCTGAAATAATGGATATACATGTGGATAAGCCTCAGCATGTTTGTATGACTAGTGACTTGACTGAAAGATCCATGAATCCATTGAAACCATCCATTGAGCATCCACCTATCTTAGAATTAAAACCACTGCCTGAACATCTTAAGTATGCATATCTAGGAAGTGATGATACTTTGCCTGTTATTATTTCGTCCAAATTGAGTGAAAAGCATGAAATTGAGTTGATATTATTGCTTAAGCAACATAAAAAGGCTATTGCATGGACGATTGCTGACATTAGAGGTATTAGTCCTTCCTACTGCATGCATAAGATAATATTGGAAGAAGAGCATACACCCCGAGTAGATCACCAACGTAGGTTGAACCCCTCTATGAAGGAGGTAGTTAAAAAAGAGATAATAAAATGGTTAGATGCAGGTGTAATCTTCCCTATAGCTAGTAGTCAGTGGGTGAGTCCAGTACAATGTGTACCTAAGAAGGGGGGGATGACTGTAGTAGTGAATGAGAGCAATGAACTGATTCCAACTAGAACTATTACAGGGTGGAGAGTCTGTATGGACTATAGAAAATTGAATAAAGAAACAAAAAAAGATCACTTTCCTTTACCATTTATAGACCAGATGTTAGATAGAATACCTGGACGAGCCTACTACTGCTTTCTAGATGGTTATTCTGGATATAACCAAATCACCATAGACCCTGTGGACCAGGAGAAAACAACCTTCACATGTCCCTTTGGAACGTTTGCTTTTCGCAGAATGCCTTTTGGCTTATGCAACGCACCAACAACTTTCCAAAGGTGCATGTTGGCCATTTTCTCTAACTTAGATGAATCCATGATAGAGATATTTATGGATGACTTCTCAGTCTTTGGTGACTCTTTTACAAATTGTTTAGAGAACTTAGGACAAGTCCTAGCTAGGTGTGAGGAGACCAACCTAGTCCTTAATTGGGAGAAATGCCACTTCATGGTGGAAGAAGGGATAGTCCTAGGTCATAGAGTGTCTAGGGCAGGAGTAGAGGTCGATAGGGCCAAGATTGAAATAATAGAGAAGTTAGTGGAACCTCAGAATGTGAAAGCTATTAGAAGTTTCTTAGGACACACATGTTTCTATAGAAGGTTCATTAAGAACTTTTCAAAGATCTCTAAACCTCTGTGTGAGCTTCTAGAGCTGAATAAGCCATTTATCTTCTCAAAAGAATGTTTCTTAGCTTGGACAACCCTTAAGGAAGCATTAGTCAAAGCACCTATTATAGTAGGACCAAATTGGGACCTTCCATTTGAGATGTTATGTGATGCGAGTGACTATGCAGTAGGGGTTATGCTAGGACAAAAAATTGACAAACTAACACATCCTGTATACTATGCTAGTAAGACACTGAATGAGGCACAATGTAATTACACAACCACGGAAAAGGAAATGCTAGCTGTAGTATTTGCCTGTGAGAAGTTTAGGAATTACATTGTAGGCACTAGGACAATTGTGTACACTGATCACTCTGCACTAAAATACCTTATGAGGAAGGCTGATGCTAAGCCTAGGTTAATTAGATGGGTATTGTTGCTGCAAGAGTTTGATCTAGACATTAGAGATAAGAAAGGATGCGAAAATGTGGTTGCGGATCATCTTTCTAGATTGCGACATAATTGCGATAAAATTGCGGAAACCGCAATTTCTGATGCCTTTATCGATGAGCATGTCTTTGTGTTAACACATCATGATAACGATGAGGAACCTTGGTTTGCTGATATTGCTAACTTCCTTGCCTCGCAGGTACTACCAACTTTCAAGGGAGGACAAGAAAAGAAGAGGTTCCTACATGAAGCTAGGAAGTTCATCTGGGACGATCCTACACTCTACAAGACATGTGCAGATGGTTTACTAAGGAAGTGTGTGTCAGCTGCTGAAGCGAAGTCTGTGCTGCAGCACTGCCATACATCTCCCTATGGTGGACACTTTGGTGGCCAAAGAACAGCTGCAAAGGTGTTCCAGAGTGGCTACTATTGGCCCACGATCTTCAAAGATGCCCACGACCATGCACACAGCTGCAATGAATGCCAGAGAACAGGTAACCTCAGTCGGAAGGATGAGATGCCTCTCACTTACATCTTAGAGTTGGAGCTCTTTGATGTGTGGGGCATTGACTTCATGGGACCATTTCCCCCATCAGCAGGTAACCTTTACATACTCGTAGCTGTAGACTATGTATCTAAATGGGTAGAAGCCATAGCATGTCCAACAAATGATGCCAAAACAGTCATTAAATTCCTTAATAGACATATCTTTACTAGGTTTGGTACACCTCGTGCGATAATTAGTGATGAAGGGACACACTTTATTAATAAAGCTATGGAAAAAGTGTTGGCTAAGTACAATGTTAGACATAGAGTAGCCACCCCTTATCATCCACATTCGAATGGACAAGCTGAAATATCAAATAGGGAGATTAAAAACATACTCGAAAAAGTGGTCAAACCCAATAGAAAAGATTGGTCGTTTAAGTTAGAGGATGCACTTTGGGCATATAGGACTGCATATAAGACACCCCTAGGTATGTCTCCTTATAGACTTGTGTATGACAAAGCATGTCACTTACCATTCGAATTGGAAATCAAAGCATTTTGGGCCCTAAAAGAGCTGAATTATTGCGTGACCGATGCGGGAACATTGCGGTCTCTGCAATTACATGAGCTTGATGAGCTGAGACATATGTCCTATGAAAATGCTAAAATGTATAAGGAAAAAACTAAAATTTGGCATGATAGTAGACTCAGGATTAAGGACTTTAAGAAAGGCCAGCTTGTCTTGTTATTTAACTCAAGGTTGAGATTATTTCCAGGCAAACTTAAGTCCAGATGGTCAGGTCCTTTCGTTATAACTAATGTGTTTGTTCATGGTGCAATTGAGATTAGGAACCTGCAGCACGGGCAACCGTTCATGGTCAATGGTGCACGTTTGAAGCACTACTACGAGGAAGGAGATGTGAAGACTCTCTCGACCTTCCTCTTATCTGAAACTTGAGAGCCAAATCGAGAGAGGACGAGTGATTACTGTGCTCGTCCATGCGAGGCTATGCCTTAGTTTTTTTTGTTGTTTTGAATTTCTTCGGTTGTTATTTTTGTATGTTTAGGTATGATTTTTATTACGAATTTGATGTTAATTTTGTATGTTTTAATAGGGGATCAAAAGAGGAAATCAAGGAGAAGAATCAAGGGTAAAGAATCGGGGAAGAAATCGGGCCGAATTAAAGATTGAGTTGTGAGAATCTTGGCATTTAAATCAAGAAAATCTCCAACGACCATTTAATTGCGGTGGATTTGCTGAAACCGCAACAGAAATAGCCGTTGGGATTCACTTGATTACAAATAGCCGTTAGAACAGCTGTGGCCCGTACGCTTCCTTCATTCGTTGAACTTCAAGAAAACTATCTTCTTCTTCCTCTGCAATTCCTCTTTTCAGATTTCTCCGATTCGACCATGGTGCTTACACGGGCTGAGAGATCTGCTTCCACGAAGAAGGCAACCGACGCAGAGGCAGCTGCGAGAGAGGCACTACTTGCCTTGGCAGATGCCGAAGCTGCGCGACCCGAACGACCTTCTAAGCTTCCTATCCGCAAGAAGAAGTGGAAGGTGGTGACCGAAATCCCTGCTGGTCCATCTGAACCAGCAGGAACGCCCAAGAAGAGAAAGTGGAAGATGGCTGTCGAAGACGCACCGATCAAGGAAAAGACTCCCACTGTGGAGAGTCAAGGGAGTGGTCGTCCTTCCTACGAGACGGCCAGACAAAGCCCCGAGCCATCTCCATCTCCACAGAGCCCTGAGCTATCTCCACCTCCACAAAGTCCTGAGGCATCGCCATCGTCGCAAATGCCCGAACCTGAAATTCCAATTGAGGAACATCAAGAATCAGCGCCGGGCGAAGAAACGTCTGAAGAAGATGAGGTCTTCTCTCCTTTGAGGGAAGTCTGCCCCGATAGCCCAGCAAAGGGGGACGTCTAAATGGATGAGACGTTGGGGGACTGCCTTCAATAGATCACCACCAGGGCACGGCTGAGGAAGAAAGCACCCAAGGTTGTCAAGGCCAAACGGCCAAAAGCTTCAAAAAGATCCAAGAAGAAGAAGGTCAATAGTGAGCCTTCATTGAAGAGGCTGAAGGTCGAGGCTGCTGAGTCGGCCAAGGCACGGGATAAGGGGAAAGCCAAATTGTACCCCGAAGATGAACCACAAGCTGTGAGGTATGTGTCTTCTGATGCAGAGTCAAGGGGCACTGAACTGAGAAAAAGAGACCTACTCCATGAGAAGGGGTTTCTTGACGCATTGGCAGACCTGCCGCAATTCTTGCGCGCAGGGATCACCAACCACGGCTGGGAAGAGCTATGTAGACCGCCCATCCCTGCCTACTCCAGCATGGTGTACGACTTCTATGCAAATCTGACGCACCCCGAGGATGGTCTGTCCATGGTGAGGGGAATTGAGGTGGATTTTTCAGCCAAGGCTATTAATGAAGCCTATGGTCTCAAGGGGCAGAAGCATACTGACTATGCGAGGATCATCGACGCTCCAACTGAGGCTGTCCTGGAAGAAGCACTGCGCATCATAGGTCAGTCTGAGGCAGCTTGGACGATCTCACGCAATGGGAAGCACACTCTGATGAGTGCTACCCTCACGGCCAAGGCAGCTGTCTGGTTCTCCTTCGTGCGGAGGCGTCTGTCCCCAGTGACCCACGAAACCACCATTAATCAGGGGAGATCGCTGCTGGTATATGCGATCATGAGGGGCCTCACTATCAATGTTGGAGAGGTTATTGCAGCCTCCATAGCAGACTGTGCCAAGAAAGGTAAGGGCCCTCTTTTCTTCCCAAACACCATCACTAAGCTTTGTTTACGTGCAGGTGTACCAATCGAGAGGATGGAGAGGCAGCTGGCTGTTAAGTCTCTGAAAGTGACTTATTTAGAACCCATTTAGCTTAGGAAGATGTACACTTTTAGGTGTTTTTGTTAGCATTTAGCCTAAACCTATGCTTTAATATGAGAATTAGAAGAAGGTAGCTAATATAGGACTTATGTACAATAGGTAGAAAAAGGGTTGAAAACCGAAGGAAAAGAATGAAAAAATGAGCATTGCGAATGAATTGCGAAAACATTGCGGTGACCGCAATTATTCAAGTGGAAACCGTAAGTTGACTGATCTTTTTCTGTTAATTTCCGTAATTTCAGGGATTCATTCTTTCTCCTCCATCCATTCTGATATACGACGTTGAAGATTGATGGTTCTCCTTGGCCCAAACGCACCTGCAAACTACTATAAAAGGGGGCCAAAGTCGGAGGTTTGAGCATCATTCGAAGCGCAGAAGTCTTCTCGCAGTCCATCATGTCTCTCTGTTTTCCTTTGCCGTTTGTTGGAGTGAGAGTCTCAGCTTTTGGAGTCGATAATCTGATAGGAAGGAGAGGAGATTCTTCTTCTCTCTCGATTGGATTCATCCAAGCAAGGCTGACTTTTCATCACCTTCATTCGAGGCGACTGCACGAAGCTTTCCAGCAATCCTTTACTGCTTTTCTGTCTTGTTCTTCTTACTTCCATTTCTGATCACTGTTGTTCTTAGTTTAGAGTTTGAGTTACTGCATTTCGTTGTTGTCTGTCTTTTAATCATTTCTTTTAAAGCTTTCCTTTGTCGTCAAACAATCAAAGCAATCAAAGTACACTTCTGCATTTCACAGTTTCTACTTTCTGCTGCTACGGTTTTGTCTTACTGTTTTAAGCACATTTTCCTTCTAAGCATGTCTATCTTATCTGCCATTTCTGTTCTCTATATATACATGAGTAGCTAAGTCACTTAGGGGCATGCTAATGACAGAACTATAGGCTAAAAAACGTGAATCAAGTAGGCAGATTAACACTCGAACATTGATTGTATGTAAGCTTCATCCCACGGGCAATTTCGATTGGCCATCCATTTTGTCCAAAGAACTCCTAACCTCTGGAAGGAGTAAGAGTTCAGAGTCATATAATCATGCTAGCCTTTCATGGTAATCAGGAAACGGCCTAGGAATAGGCGTTTCCCTAGTACAAACTAAACACTCCTGCTTAAACAAGATGCTTAAGTCCTTACTTTGAAGTCGAGTAAACTTAAGACTCTAATGCATGGAATCGGACGATACTTGAGATAGAGTGAGTTTGATGTATAGAGAGTTGATCCAATGCTTGAGAATCGTAAGAAAATGCCTATAGGATAGTCATTAGTAGCCCTTAATCCACCCATTTACACACTTTCGCTGCTGTTTAATTGCGGAAACATTGCGGTCCTCGCAATTCTGCCAGATTTTCATTCTGTTTAGCTGTTTTCTTTCTCGTTTATTAATTCCATCTCTTGTCTTTTAAGTCTAGTTTTAACTTGCATTTGTTTATGTTATATCCCTTTATACATTCAGCAAAAAGTAGATAATTAAAAACCAATTTTACCCCATCAAATTCATCCCATCTTTCTTAACAAACACACTTCGCGAATAGCTAAAAATGAGTCTCTGTGGAAAAAACGAATGAAATATACTTACTACTTGCTGTGAGACCATGTATGCTTGCATGTTCTAAGTGCTCTCTCTACACTTTTGCATAATTATCTTTACACATTGAGCACGCAACACTGGCCTACACAGGGCATTTGGAGTTGCCCACAGCCTTGCGAATGCGAAGAAGGGGGAATATGGAATTTGAGCTAGACGGCCTGGCTGCAGCTCAATCTCTCTCTATGGCCTGCCTGATGGACCTTCAGAAGAAGATGGCGGAATGGGCTGAGTATGCTCAAGCAAGGGATAAGGACGTGGCTGATCAATTGGGATGCATCTTCCCTGCTTTCCCCACGGATCTCCTAAAGCCATGGACACCTCCAAGGGAGAGGAATGATGATGATGAGGATGTTTGAGTGCCAGTCAGAAGGGCAGTCGAGGGAGTACTTCTGTTCCCTCTTAAAGATAAAAAAAAGAAAAATCAAACTGCTTTTCGTTAAACTGTGTGCATTCTGTTATTTGGAATCAATATTTGATCTGTTTTTAGTTCTTTCTTTTGGTTGTTTAGGATAGTTTAGGATAGATAGATGGTATCTGATTAAGTAGGTTGTTTTAGTTTTTCTTTTGGTGTAGCTGTGATAACTGGAAATAGCATGCAAATGGGGCTGCTTACTGAGATATCTGCCCTGTAAATTCATTGCGAAATTATTGCGGACTCCGAAATTTTTGTTAGTTATCGCATGCTTTTGACTGACTGATTAACTAGGCTGGTTCTGTTTCAATTTTGTTCTTTTGCTGCTTTCTTGACTACCATATATGACCTATCTATAAGCATGCTGGATGAGTGTCTTAAGGCACCTTTGATAGTTTAAATTAGCTCTCTTAAGTTGCTTAGCATGCGTAGCTTTAAGTCCTTACCATACTGTTTTCACAAATTTCTGCTGCTAAGTTATTTGCTTTATGAATGTTCTGTCTATGCCTAGGATTTTTAGATTCTCTTTGTTTTGCCCTAGACTAGATGCTTCTAGGACAAGTTTGGGGGCGTGCCACCTCAGACTCTCATTGGGGACAATGAGAAGTTTAAGTTTGGGGGAGGCCACCCTAGGCCTAGGAACATTCCTCTCTCCCTTTAAGCATAAGCATTCTTCTTCTCCTTTTGAAAAAATGATGAACTGAAAAAAAAAAACAAAATGAAAAAAAAGAATAAAGAGGGGTGTCTCTCTTAAAGTTGCTGAGTAATCAGTGCCATGTGTGTAACCCACAAGTGGCATTGCATCAAAAGGCAACCAAAGGAGAGGCCCCCAAAGAAAGAAAGAAAAAGGAAAAACTAAGAAGAATGTATGCCTAGGAGTAGCAGCTTTGTGCTTAGATGTCCTGAATAAAAAGAACTCTGATCCTCAATTAGCTAAGCACAAAGTTGTAGCTTGTAGGTTTGTTTAGGGAGATGAATGTATATCCAATGTAGTGATGCCAGGGTTTAGGTTGTTCTATGAATGTACTATTGTCACTGGTTTGTACTAAGACTGGCATGACTCTAAGGAATCCTAGGTAGCTCAAAAGAAAAACATTAGAAGCATGTACTGAGTCTGGGGTAAAGCTAGGTAGAATTTGAAACCCTAGGGATAGTTGCACAATGAACTTAATGACCAAAGCAAATAGATCAGTTGTGGGGAGTTAATGAAACAGTAGGGTCATAAGGCAAGAGAAGGCAGAAGAAGCAAAATGGGAAGTTAGTTTTAAGCTTAGAAGTGTGTCACAGGACAGCTTTGCTGTAGATATGGAACTTAGGGGAGTCAGCAAGTGGTTAGAGAAGTGTAAACAGCAGCCTAGATAAAGTCCTTAGATTGCTCGAGGACGAGCAAAACCTTAAGTTTGGGGGTGTGTTACGTCTCCAAAAGTGACTATTTTAGGACTTATTTGTGATAGGAAGTTGTGCATTTGTAAGCGTTTTTGGTAGGATTTAGCTTAAACTCGTGCTTATATATGAGAATTAGAAGAATGAAGCTAAATTAGGACTTATATGCAAAAGGAAAGAAAAAGAACCAAAAACGAAGTTAAAGGATTGAAAATTGCACATTGCTGAAGCATTGCGGAAACATTGCTAAAACCGCAATGTTTTAAGTGAAATCCGTAAGTTGTCTAACCATTTTCTGTTTTGTTCCGATCTTTTAGGGATCCATTCTTTCTCCTGCAGCCACGTAGAAGTACGACGTTGAGAATGGATGGTTCTCCTTGGCCCAATCGTACCTGCAGAACACTATAAAAGGAGGTCAAGATGAAAGGTTGAAACACACTCGAAAGGTGTAGAACTATCTTCTCAGCGCAGTCTTTTCTCCCGTTTTTCTCATCCGGTTGTTGGATTGAAGGTCTCAGCTATTGGAGTCGATAATCTGAGAGGAATAAGAGAAGGTTTGTCTTCTCTTCTGATTGGAGTCATCCAAGCAAAGCTTGCCTTCTTCCCCCTTCAGCCAAGGCGTCTGCGACGAGGCGATCACGCTCGAATTTAATTGCTTTCTGCTTTAGCTGTCTGTTTAGCTTGTTGTTTGTTGTCATTTCACTTTCGTTTGCTACTTTAATTCATTTCGTTGCTTTCTGTTTTACTTTAGTTCTTCAAGGCTGTCATTTGTTTAGTTCAATTTCTAGTTAATCGAAGTATTATTTCATCAATTCACAAGTTCTTCACCTTCTCTGCTTGCTGTTTCCCTCTTCTGTTTTGTCTTTAATATTCTTCTAAGCATGTCTTCTTCATCTACTCTTCCCATTCCATCTGCATCCATGAGTAACTAAATCACATAAGGGCATGCTAATGACAAATCTATAGGTAGAAACACGTGAATCAAGCATGTAGGATAGCTCTCGAATGCATTGAATGTATGTAAGCTTCATCCCACGGGCAATTTCGATTGGCCATCCATTTTGTCCAAAGAACTCCTAACCTCTGGAAGAAGTAAGAGTTCAGAGTCATACACTCATGCTAGCCTCTCAAGGTAGCCAGAAAACGACCTAGGAATAGGCGTTTTCCTAGTACAAATCACAACTTACTGTTATAACAAGATGCTTAAGACCTTACTTGGACATGAGTAAACTAAAGGATCTAATGCATGAAATCGGAAGATACATGAGAATGAGTTAGTTTGATGCATGATGAGTTGATCTAATGCTTGAGGATCGTGTGATAAAGCCTATAGAGAAGTCGTTAGTAGCCCTTGTTTCCACACTTTACACACATTTCGCTGTTAGTAACATTGCTAAATAATTGTTGTTTCCGCAATTCCCTTAGTTAAGATTTGCCTTAGTCATTTTTCTTCTCTTCGTTTACTTGTTCTCTTTACATTCAAGTTTATTGTTTACTTGCACTTGTTTATGCTTCCATCCTTTACACATTCCTTAGTAATTAGGCACCTCAAAACCAAATCTACCTCATTTAATCCACCCAATCTCACTTAACAAAACACTTCGCTAGTAACTAAGAATAAATCTCTGTGGGAAATCGAATGAAAAAATACTTATTACTTGCTACAAGATCATGTATGCTTGCATGTTCTGAGTGCTCTATCATTGCATATTTCTTTTAAACATTGAGCACGCAACAGAGGGGTGACAAAGTTTTCCTTAAGAATCTTAATGTCATCAACTTTCAAACTTTTCGTACATTCCGCGAATGGCGATTCACCCTTCTTACGCCGAGACAAAGGGACGTAGCGTAAAACAGGAGGGTTAGACATTTTTTCGTCCTTCAAGTAGCCTTTGTAGGGCTGGCGGATGTCTTGCTTTCTTGGAAATTGGAAACGTTCTCTTCTTTGATAGATTCTTCTCCCGCGTCAATTTTTTGTTTCACGCTGAGTTTATCATCCCTATTGATCAAAGAAATTTCTATCGGCATTATTTCCCCGACGTTGCCGTCATTTATGTAAATTTTGGCGTCCGCAAAGTGAGACTCGACCTCTGAAAATGGCTTAGTGTCTGCCTCAACCTTTTTACACCATCTTGATAAAATTTGAAGCATTGATGTAAGGTGGAACTTATTACCCCATTTCCATGAATCCAAGGGCGACCTAATAATATTTTGTAGGTAGTCGTGGAATCTATAACATGAAATAGGGTATGTGCTTTTAAGTCCCTGATAACTCCATTTTGGAGCTATTATTCACTCCCTAATTCTAGCTAAATTTCGCATTTAATTAGTGAATATGTTTTATTTATAGGAGATTTGCGGTGAAGAGCTCATGCGTCCATTGAACTCGTTTCGAAGCTAAAAGCGGTGTTTTAACGCTCCGGGAGTGCTTCGGGAAAAGGGCAAGTTATTCCAAGAAGAACCGGACCAAAATTGCCTAGGAGAGGCAATTTTACAGTCCAAACCCGAGAGCAAGCGTCGAGCAGACAGCGTCGAGACGCTTGCTCAACGCTGCCTGGCGTCGAGACCCTGCCGCTGCGTCTAGACGCTCCGAGGGATTTAAAAACCTGAAGGACGATTTTTTCAGCAGCCAAGTTCGATTTCATCTTCTTCCTCTCGGGTTTTCTTCTACTTTTTTGCTTTGCTCCGCCATTTGTGGCCTAGTTTTGGAGCTTTTCTTTGTAATAAAGTTAGAGATGATGGCCATTGCCTCCGTTGGAGCGTTTGTGACGATCCTCCCCATGGTCGGCTAAGGTACGGTGAACGGTTCAGGATGATTTATGGATTATTTGTTAGACTTTTTCATTTTGATAATCCATGCGATAAATTCTGATTTGGCTTCTGATTTGTATGCATTTATTGTTCTTCCTTAATCCCATGCATGTGTTAGATTTCGCCGACGGACAATCGAGTTTTCTAGCATGTGTTAGAGTTAAAGATTAGCGATGCCATGCCTCTCACTTTTCGCCTACTAACACAGAACAATGAAACAAATCGAAGTATTGATTTATGCATGATAAATGTTGGGTACTTCAGCGTTGGCGGGTAGCCAGTTAGCATTAGGATTGCATGGTCGAATGTTTGTCGCGGTTAACTAGTAACTGTTTAGAGTAAATTTGGAGCTGATCACTCTAGGAATACTTTGAACAATGTTTAATTAGACTGTTGGTTTAATTAATTAGTATGGAGCCGGTTACCAAAGGGGTTCCCAGGTAACCGACCGCGTGCATGACAATTGGATAGCCTTAGATTTGAATTAGATGATGAATGATAGAATGTCTAGCAAAAATCCCGAAACTCCCCGAACCGTACACTTGTTAATCTCTTTCTCTTTAAATCTTTCCGTTAACGTTTTAATTCTCTCGCTGCACGATAAAAACCCCCAGTTACCAAAACTCAATTAATCAACCATTTGGAATTTCAAACTTTAATTTCAATCATATCAAGACCTTCTTTGTGGATCGACCCTGTTACCACTAGCTGCAAAGCTAAGGTTAATAGGTATATAAATTTATTTTGGCGGGTCTCGACAACCCGAATTTAGAGAGGATATTCAAAATCCGTCTCACCAAAATTGGCGCCGTTGCCGGGGAAGGCATGATTTGATTGAAGTTATGTTTGATTTTGATTTTGGTTGATTTGTTGTGTGCTGAAAATTTTTGGTTTGTTTTTTTTGCATGTTAAATTTTTTTTTGTTGTATGACCCGTTGTTCTGAGTTTAGTGGACTATAGTTTATACCTGGAATCGAAAGAGAAGAGCGGGAGGGGCGAAGACTGTTTGAGGAAGAAGGCAATCCCTTCTTTGGCGACGAGATGGCGCAAGGAGAAGCGCCAAGGACTTTGAAGCAACTGGCAGCGCCAGACCTGAATTTGCAACCCCTGTGCATTAACTACCCCGTGGTAGCAGGTAATTTTGAGCTGAAATCTGGGTTGATTCACCAATTACCTTCCTTCCATGGCAATGCAGGTGAAGATGCAAATAAGCATTTGATGGAGTTTCATTGTGTCTGTTCGGGGATGAAGCCCCCAGGTGTGACAGAAGAGCAGCTGAATTTAAGGGCATTCCCCTTCACGCTTAAGGATAAAGCCAAGGACTGACTTTATTATCTGCCTTCTGGATCAATTACAACGTGGCAGGACATGAAGAGGGTTTTCTTGGAGAAATATTTCCCTGCGTCCCTTGCCACGACATTGAGGAAAAGAATTTATGGGATCACCCAGGATGTAGGTGAGTCCCTGCATGAATATTGGGAACGCTTTGGGCGCCTGTGCGCAAGCTTTCCGCATCATCAAATTGCCGATCAGCTCCTGATCCAATACTTTTATGAGGGCATGATGCCTCATGATCGGCAGATGATCGATGCCACGAGTGGTGGGGCGTTGATTGACAAGACCCCGATTGAGGCCAAGCAGCTAATTGCAAACATGGCGGCAAACTCGCAGCAGCTCGATATTCGTGGGTAGGGGCAAGTTCACAGTGTGACCCAGAATCATGAGATGACTGAAATGAGGGCCCAGGTGGCCGAGATTGGAAACTTACTGAAGAAGTTTGTAGGAGGTAACCGAGAGGAGGAGGTCAACGCAATCGGGGGATATGCTTCCAACCCCAGGAAGTATGATCCTTACTCGAACACATACAACCCCGGTTGGCGTGACCATCCCAACATGAGCTACGAGAATAGGGACGGGCAACAACGCTTCCAAGGCCAGTCTTATGATAGGCCTACCAATTCTACCCAAGCTCAAGCCTCGAGTTCCTCCAGCTCGTTGGAAGAGATGGTTCGGACCATCGTTACATCGACAAGCCAATTCCAAAAAGAAGCTCGAGAAGAGCTAAACTCACACAAAGCAGAGCTGCAAAATCTGAACAAGCAGCTGACGCAAATGGCGGTGTCGATAAGCAAGATTGAGAGCAAGAGCTCTGGGAAGCTTCCTTCCCAAACCACTGTGAACTCATGTGAGAACGTGAGCTTGATCCAGCTAAGGAGTGGGAAATCAGTTCCCTCCAGAGCCGTGAAGGAAGCAGAGGACAGTTTGAATGAGTCCTCCTCGGTTGCTCTTAATGATCTGAATGATGAGAAAAAAGAAGAAAAGAATGTGCAAGAGTGTGTTCCCAAAGCACCCTTCCCCAGTAGGCTTGCGAAGCCTGCTCTGGTGAACGAAGACGAGGAGGTCATGAGAACCTTCCAGAAGGTGATGGTGAACATACCGCTTCTTGAGGCGGTGAGTCAAGTGCCGAAATATGCCAAATTCCTCAAGAGTTGGTGCACGAGCAAGAGAATGTCGAGAAAGAGTGATGAGAAGAAGAAAGAAATTGTCTCTGCAATTTTCCAAGGTACGCTTCCACCAAAGTGCGTCGATCCTGGTATGTTTACTATCCCATGCACTATTGGTACTAAACTTATTGAAAATGCCATGTTAGATCTCGGTGCCTCAATTAATGTCATGTATTTTGATGTGTTTAAAGAGCTTGAATTGTGCAATTTAATTGAGTCTAATATAGTTGTCCAACTAGCCGATCGATCTTCTGTGCATCCGTTAGGGAAAATTGAGGACATTTTAGTCAAAGTGAAAGATTTGTTGTTTCCATGCGATTTCTATGTGCTGAATATGAACAAAAACTCTTCGCACGTTTCCTCTTCTATCTTACTAGGACGCCCATTTATGAAGACCGCTAAGGTCAAGATTGATGTTGATAGGGGTGCTTTGTCTGTAGAATTTGATGGAATTGTGAATGAGTTTTCTATGAATGCATCAAAATCTTTTGTGTATGATGAGAATAAAAATGCAAAGTCTGTGGATTGTGTGAAGGAAGAGAATTTGACCTCGCACTTGAGGGACAATTCTTTTACCTCTGTTAGGAAGAAAGATTTAAATTTGATTGAAGTGGATGATGTTTTTTGTACTAACCAAAGTGATATTCACGTGCTTGAGGCACGGAGAGAAAAGAAATTTGTTGATGTGATTTGCAGGACAAGTGTGGACGAGGACATGTCTGGAACGTCCCCCGCACTGTCAGAATATGGATGAGTCCGGAGGGAGAATTCAGTCGAGCAAACGACTTTAAAAATTTTGCGCTTCTCGGAGGCACCCGAGTGTTGAACTGTTTTTTCTGTTTTTAATTTCATTGCTGTTTTTTGTTCTTAATTTAGTTTAATTTAGCTAATGTAGCTTGCTGTTTTTTTTAGGAATTGAGGAGAAGTGAGGAAATTTTGGGCTCCGATGTGGAATGCACCGCGTCCCTTCCTTCGCCGACTTCGCAAAGAATTAGGGGAGTATTGTTTTTCATTCCCTTTATCTTCTGTTGTGTATCTGATTAAGTAGCATTGAGGACAATGCTAGCTTTAGAAGTTGGGGGTGGATGTTATGGACGAGCATGTGTAGTTTGTTGAGCAGTGCTAGTTTTGAATTTGAAGTGCTTGGGACTCTGTTTACTGCTTTCTAATTATGATAATCTAGGAAGTGCATTTTGGAAATCTGAGCATTTGCATAATCTAGTTTTTGCATGATGAGTTTTGCATTTATTAGGTTCATGTCGAAAATTTTAAAATTTTTTCTGTTGCTCCCTTGCATCTATCGAGCACTTAGCAACCTCGCCCTAACCTCCGTAGGCTTAGTTGATCGCATGTAGCAGTAATTCTTGTTGTCACCCCGAAAGGCACTCATAGGTAGCTTGTTGCATGAGAGCTAAGTGGTCAAATTAATCGAGTTAGCTTACGCTAAGCCTAAAATAAAAAAAATAGAAAAGCATGTTAGCTAGAAAAATCTCTCGAGGCGCTCCTCCTTCTTATCAGTGCACCTAAGAAGTGAGCGTTAGTCCTTAAAAACGTGAATTTTAATGCATGAATTTGACGTGTTAGGCAACTCGAGGTTGGAAAGAAAAAGAAAATAAAAAGTTGGGTTCAAAGAACCTTAACGAAGGGTACAAAGTACTCGTGAAAAGAAAAAGAATGAGAAAATATTTAGGTCTCTTAGTTTACTACTCTCTCTCGTGTAAGTCAAGTGTAGACTGTTCTTAAACGCTAGAAGTAGGGGGAAAACGGGATGATACGTTGCATGTGGTTTTTCCGGGCTTATGTGAGTTTAGGATAGGTTGGCTAGCACACACACACGTTAGGGAGCGATAGTTAATTTTTGATGTGATCGTAATAAATGCATGCGCGGATTGCTTTCATGATTATGTTGTGTTTGAATTTGTAAAATGCATTGAGATTTGAGTTAGTAGCATGTAAGCTGTTACGTCTCCAAAAGTGACTATTTTAGGACTTATTTGTGATAGGAAGTTGTACATTTGTAATTGTTTTTGGTAGGATTTAGCTTGAACTTGTGCTTATATATGAGAATTAGAAGAATGAAGCTAAATTAGGACTTGTATGCAAAAGGAAAGAAAAGGAATGAAAAACAAAGTTAAAGGAATGAAAATTGTGCATTGTGGAAGCATTGCGGAAACATTGCTAAAACCGCAATGTTTTAAGTGAAATCCGTAAGTTGTCTAACCTTTTTCTGTTTTGTTCCGATATTTCAGGGATCCATTTCTTCTCCTCCAGCCACGTAGAAGTACGACATTGAGAATGGATGGTTCTCCTTGACCCAATCGCACCTGCAGAAGACTATAAAAGAAGGTCAAAGTGGAAGGATTGAAACACACTCGAACAGCGTAGACTTCTCAGTTCAACGCAGCTTTTCCACTCTTTTTCTCTCTTCCGTCTGTTGGTTTGAAAGGTTCAGCTGTTGGAGTCGACAATCTGATAGGAAGGAGAGAAGATTCATCTTCTCTTCTGATTGGATTCATCCAAGCAAGGCTTCCTTTCACCCTTCAGCCGAGGCGTTCGCAATCGAGAAGACCACGCACAGCTTTACTGCTTTTTGCTTTAGTTTTCTATTTTCGTTACTGTTTGTTGTTATTTCCCTTTTATTTTGCTACTCTCTTCCATTTTGTTGCTTTCTGTTTTACTTTAGTTATTCCAAGTCATCATTTGTTTCGTTCAAACGATTGGTTAATCAACGCACAATTCATCACTTCGCAAGTCCTTTATCTTCTCTGCCTACTGTTTTCCTCTTCTGTTTTGTCTTTAATATTCTTCTAAGCATGTCTTCTTCATCTACTCTTTCTATTCTATCTGCATCCATGAGTAACTAAATCACATAAGGGCATGCTAATGACAAGGCTATAGGTTAAACAAACGTGAATCAAGCATGTAGGATAGCTCTCGAATGCATTGATTGTATGTAAGCTTCATCCCACGGGCAATTTCGATTGGCCATCCATTTTGTCCAAAGAACTCCTAACCTCTGGAAGGAGTAAGAGTTCAGAGTCATACACTCATGCTAGCCTCTCAAGGTAGCCAGAAAACGACCTAGGAATAGGCGTTTTCCTAGTACAAATCACAACTTACTGTTTTAACAAGATGCTTAAGACCTTACTTGGACATGAGTAAACTAAAGAATCTAATGCATGAAATCGGAAGATACATGAGAATGAAATAGTTTGATGCATGGTGAGTTGATCTACTGCTTGAGAATCGTAGGAAAAAGCCTATAGAGGAGTCGTTAGTAGCCCTTGTTTACACACTTTACACACATTTTGCTGTTAAGAACATTGCTGAATAATTGCTGTTTCCGCAATTCCTTTAATTGAAATTTTGCCTTAGCCATTTTTCTCTCCGTTTGTGTTTCTCTTCTCTTTACATTTGAGTTTATCATTTACTTTCACTTGTTTATGCTTCCATCCTTTACATATTCCTTAGTAATTAGGCACTTTAAAACCAAATCTACTCCATTTAATCCACCCATTCTTGCTTAACAACACACTTCACGAGTAACTAAGAATAAATCTCTGTGGGAAATCGAATGAAAAAATACTTATTACTTGCTACAAGATCATGTATGCTTGCATGTTCTGAGTGCTCTACCATTGCATATTTCTTTTAAACATTGAGCACGCAACAAGTTTTTGGCGCCGCTGCCGGGGATTTAGTTTAGTGAAAACGAAGTTTGTTAAGTTAGAAACACAAATCTTAATATCTATTGGAGCTAATCTTTTCTCATTTCTTTTGCAGGTACCACTGGGTTAGTTTATGAATGAACATTCAAGTAGCGATCTAGAGTTCAATCCTGAGCCTGAGAGATTACTTAGAGCCAGAAACAGAGCTAAGAAACGTCTCTTTAACCAACCCTCTATACCTCAAATAATTGTTGAAACCGCAGAGTCTCCGCAATTCTATCAAGAAGAAATGGAAAGACCAGACCCAAATCTGGTACCTACCACTCGCAATCCCATCGAAATAGCGAATGATAAGGATAGTGCCATCCTCTCCTACCTAGTACCTATGCCTGGGGAGCTGAACCCCAGCATAATCCGCCCTGAAATTACTGCCAACTCATTCGAGTTAAAGCCAGTAATGTTCCAAATGCTGTCCACTGTGGGACAATTCTTTGGAGTGGAAAATGAGGACCCCCACAACCATCTTAGAAACTTCCTAGGAGTTAGTGATACCTTTCTCATCCCTGGAGTTTCCCAAGAAGCTTTGAGGCTTTACCTCTTCCCTTATTCCTTAAGGGACAAAGCCAAAACGTGGTTAAACTCATTACCTTCCGGATCAGTTGTCAATTGGACAGATCTGGCTGAGAAATTCCTAGTCAAATATTTTCCACCTGATAGGAATTCAAATTTTCGTGATGACATTATTAAATTCAAAGAAGCTGAAAATGAGTCTCTTCACGAAGCTTGGACAAGGTTCAAGGACCTTCTGCTTAAATGTCCACACCATGGCATCCCATGGTGTATCCAAATAGAAGTCTTTTTCAAAGGATGCAACCCCAGCACAAGGCAAGTGCTGAATTCTTCAGCTGGTGGTTCCATGCTTTCTAAAAGCTATAACGAAGCCTATGAGATCTTGGAGAAGATCTCAGCATCTCACTGTAGGTGGTCAGATGATCCAGTAGAGCCAAGCAGAGCTCAAAACAAGGATGCTCTTAGTGCAATGAGCAACCAAATAAATGCCCTGACCAACCTAGTCAAACAAATGGCTCAAACCAATCTCCAATCCAGTGTCAACACCGCAGCAGCCATCTCAATGGGGGCGCAAACAAGTCAAGGTGAGACACTAATCTGTGGATTCTGTGGGGAAGGGCACTTGTATGAATACTGCCCTGGGAATCCAGCCTCACTCTGCTATGTTGGAAGCCAACAGCAGCCTAGGAACAACCCCTACTCTAACACATACAATCCTGGTTGGAGGAACCACCCAAATCTCTCTTGGGGTGGGCAACAGAATGTTAACCAAGCTCCCAACCAACCAAGACCGAGTGGAACACCTGGTTTCACTCCCCAAAATAACCAATCCATGTATCAAAAATCATACAACCAACCAATAGGGTCTTCTGTAGAAAATCTACTTAAGGAGTACATTGCAAAGAATGATGCTACTCTACAAAGTCAGCAAGCTACCCTTAGGAGCCTAGAGAACCAAATAGGGCAACTAGCTAATGAACTCAAAAGTAGGCCCCAAGGTAGACTACCTGCTGATACTGAGGTGCCAAGAAGGGATGGAAAAGAACAAGTTCAAGCAATTGAACTCAGAAGTGGTAAACCACTGGTGAGCAATACTAGAGAAACACCAAAGAGAGTAGAGAATGAAGAGTCTAGTGCTCCACTGGATTCTCTGCCTAACCAGGTCAACCACCAACAAGCACATCAAGGGCAAGGCTGGAACCAATCATAGAAGAGCTAGAAGAAATTCCAAGGCCTCCACCTATCCTGAGGCGACCTGAAGTGCCTGCATATGTGCCACCACCTCCATTTCCTCGAAAGCTAAAGAAAAAACAAGAACAAGAAGTGCACTTTAACAAATTTTTAGAAATCCTTAAGCAAGTGCATGTTAATATTCCTTTTGTAGAGGTTTTGCAATCCATGCCTTCTTATGTTAAGTTTTTGAAGGATATAATCACTAACAAGAAAATTATTGGTGAATTTGAAACAGTGAATCTCACTGAGGAGTGCAGTGTTATACTCCAGAACAAGCTACCAAAGAAGGAGAAGGATCCTGGGTCCTTCACCCTACCAGTGGAGTTGGGAGGCAAGCACGTGGGCAGAGCTCTTTGTGACCTGGGAGCCAGCATAAACCTCATGCCTCTATCACTATTCCGCCAGCTAAGAATAGGAGAAGCACGTCCTACCACTGTCACCCTGCAATTGGCAGACAGATCCATAGCCTACCCTGAGGGTAAGATAGAGGATATTCTTGTAAAGGTTGACAAGTTTATTTTTCTTGCAGACTTCATCATCCTGGATTATGAAGCAGACAAGGAGGTCCCCATCCTATTAGGCAGACCATTTCTAGCCACAGGTAGGGCCCTGATTGATGTCCAGAAAGGTGAGCTCACCATGAGGGTTCATGATGAGGAGGTTAAGTTTAGTGTATTTAAAGCACTGAGGTATCCTTCTGACTCTGAATCTTGTGCAAGCATGGATATAGTAGATTCACTAATGGAAGAACAACTTGAGCATGAGTTGTTAACTAAGCATGCCAATGATTATGTACAATTAGATGTAACTCACTTAAACATAGCTGAAATAATGGACATACCTGTGAATAATCCTCAGCATGTTTGTATGACTACTGATTTGACTGAAAGATCCATGAATCCATTGAAACCATCAATTGAGCATCCACCTATCTTAGAATTAAAACCACTGCCTGAACATCTTAAGTATGCATATTTAGGAAGTGATGATACTCTGCCTGTTATTATTTCGTCCAAACTAAGTGAAAAGCATGAAATTGAGTTGATCTTATTACTTAAGCAACATAAAAAGGCCATTGCATGACCGATTGCTGACATTAGAGGAATTAGCCCTTCTTACTGCATGCATAAGATAATATTGGAGGAAGAGCATACACCCCGAGTAGATCACCAACGTAGGCTGAACCCCTCTATGAAAGAGGTAGTTAAGAAAGAGATAATAAAATGGTTAGATGCAGGTGTAATCTTCCCTATAGCTAGTAGTCAGTGGGTGAGTCCAATACAATGTGTACCTAAGAAGGGGGGGATGACTGTAGTAGTGAATGAGAGCAATGAACTGATTCCAACTAGAACTATTACAGGATGGAGGGTCTGTATGAACTATAGGAAATTGAATAAAGAAACAAAAAAAGATCACTTCCCTCTACCATTCATAGATCAGATGTTAGATAGAATAGCTGGTAGAGCTTATTACTGCTTTCTAGATGGTTATTCTGGTTATAACCAAATCACCATAGACCCTGTGGACCAGGAGAAGACAACCTTCACCTGTCCCTTTGGAACATTTGCTTTTCGCAGAATGCCTTTTGGCTTATGCAATGCACCAGCAACGTTCCAAAGGTGCATGTTGGCTATCTTCTCTGACTTAGATGAATCCATGATAGAGATATTTATGGATGACTTCTCAGTCTTTGGTGATTCATTTACAAACTGTTTAGAGAACTTAGGACAAGTCCTGGCTAGGTGTGAGGAGACCAACCTAGTCCTTAATTGGGAGAAATGCCACTTCATGGTGGAAGAAGGGATAGTCCTAGGTCATAGAGTGTCTAGAGCAGGAGTGGAGGTTGGTAGATGTACTTTTGGGGTACTCCAAATTCAAGTTGTCGAGGCTTGCCAAAATACAATTTATAAACCCGATGTACACCGAGCTATTTGAAGCTTAGTGGTAACGGGGTCGATCCACAGGGAAATAAGAAATTTAATCTAACTAAGTCTAATTTGCTAGAAATAAAAAGTATGCACAATTGAAAAGAATAGTAATTTGGTTTTGGGGGAAGGGAGCTCCTAATATGCTAACGGAAAATTAAATGACAACGTGCAAAAATTAAACGGTTGTGCTTAACTTCGAGAAATGGAATTGCTCGTTATGGATGTTCGGATCATCGATACAATTTACGCGCTAGCGATGTTCATGCACACAATTCATTTAGTTATCTCTAACTCAAATGACCCAAGGATTTAATTAGACTCGTGCAATTCTAATTAAACTTGGCCAATAATCTATCTAAGGTAGCGACCCCGAAATCGATTACGTGCCAGTGACGGGAACATTGCGACGGCTTAATCCTAAGACTGAACCGGTTTCTCTCTTGCCTTAAGCCTAACATGAAAACTTTAATTAATTCAGTTTACCAATGTCACTTTGGGCCGAACTAATTAGCCATGCTTAGACCCGTGCTACCTAGCGGTATAGGCAATTATACGTCCCAACCTTTAGCCCTCTATCATGCATAGGAACTAGGGCGTCAACCTAATTTAGCTACACATGCTAGATTGTATGAAGAACAAGCAAGAAATGCATAAACAAGCTAAATGTCTCAACATTCACAAAGGAGAAAATCTCCCCAAACATCCATAATTTACAAACCAAAGCTCAAAATTAAACACTAACCTCGGTTTAGCCTTCCATGGAGGATGAATTAATCCAATCCCCCATGGAAGAGCTTGGAATCATGCACAAAGAAGGAGAAGAAGTACAAAAATGGTGGAAAATGGACTTGGACCCGAGAGGAGAAGTTGGAGGAAGAAGAAGCATCAAAAGTTGGCTGCAAATCTGCAATTTCACGCTTTTAAAGCTCGGAGAGTCGAGACGCTAGGCCAGCGTCTCGACGCTGTGCCCTAAGTTGGCTGCTGCGCGCGGGGTTGTTGGGTTTTATGTCCTAAAACTCGTAGTTTGTAAACTGAATGAATGTATGTAAATATTATATTTCAATAAAGTTGTTATTGAATTTTAGTGAATTGTGTTTGTATTAACCTATACCAATAACTAACACCCATGGTTGTAGTGTGAGTACTTGAACTTCATGTGTGACATGATTGTGAATCAAGTTCAAGTAGACAGCCAAAATGGTCTATAGTATAGGGATAAGGCTGGGTACCTTATCCTGGGGACACTATTGGACGCGGCTCACTTTGTATAGTACAAAACGATGTGATTCGAATCGTTTCATGTAGAGACATGTGAGTGAGGGCGTCCTGTGCAATGAGTTTGCACAAGACCGAACCAAGAAATAAAATCGCTCTTTCTTTATAACACCGTTTACTGTAAAGACCGATTTTTCATGTGATGACTTAGGTAACTCGATCTCAATCCTGAGCTTACTATGAACTCCTGTTTATTCGACCTTATCCTTTGATTTGTACGGGTGAGAGTGGCCAGTTCGCCGACTCAATATGCCTACCATCTTGGGGATAAGATTGAATAAGTGGCTGGGGACATAGTTGTAGCAAGATTGGAGTTCACTCCTACCCGCTTTCAGGGTTAGTAGAAAGGTTGTTCCCTTTAGTGCTGACTCCAGGTCTTGAACATGGGCCCATCCTCTCCTGATCAGGGAGGAATCTGATTTGATGGTTGGACCACAAATCAATTGTTCATTAGAGGTGTCAGTGGTACTTAAGGAACAAGATATAATACAAGGGTTAAACGGTATAAATGACCCGTTGTGATTATGAACGACCTGTGAAGGATCGACTTACTGATGATAGTTATATCAACAGGACACAATATATCTACAGTGAGGAGAGTGCAGCCCTTGGACTTTAGTGGAGTCTCCGGGGGTTAACGAATGTTGGTTAGTTCGGTTGAAAGAGTTTTGACCGGATAATCTCGTATCGTTGGAGCTCATGATCTGTAGGTCCTTACGGTTCTCCTGGCTAGCTCGGATAAAGCCGTGAAACAATATAAAAGAAAAGAAAAGAATTTGAATCGTTCAAATTCGGGTTTGTGGAAGAAGAATAGACATATTTAAATATGATTTAAATATGAGATTGGTCTGAAAACATGAATAGGATTCATGTGCAAAAAGTCGGTTTTCGGAAAACCGGGATTAATTATATTATTTAATTAATATTTGATATTGAATTAAATAATATTAATTAATATATATATATATTTTTATTAATTAAAAAGTTTAATTAATAAAAATAATTATTATTATTTTTAATAATAATAATATATAAATATATATATATATATATATATATATATATATATATACATGTGTCTTACATGCAAGATGTAAGACACATGTTATATATACAGAGTATATATATATGAGTCAGATCAATTGTTTAAAAAAAAAAAAAAAAAAAGAAAAAGAAAATAGAAATTAAGTGCTGAGTGCACTTTGGGGTTGGTAATTGAATTGTGAATTCAATTTCACTCTCTCTCTATCACTTCTTCTTCTTTCTCTCGTCTGCTCTCTGCTTAAGAAGAAAAGTTGTTTTCTTCAGTGGAGCTTCTTCCCTCTTTTCTTGAATTAAAGGAGTCCCACCACTCCGTTTTTCGGCCTGAGGATAGCGGGACTACCGTGGGTGGTCCACGAACGTTTCGTGAGAAGGCTCGGTAAGCTCGTGAGGAGCATCTGGCGGTGAAATTGGAGAATTACGAACAACAAGGGTATGTGTTCTAACTTCTCTTTTTCTTCGCTTTTGCATGTTTCCGATTTGTTTAAATTGATGAAATTAGAGTATCCATGATCCAAATTCGCTTCCGCTGCGTGCCATGGGCTCTGATATCAATTGGTATCAGAGCGTTTTTGGCCACTCAATTTCTATCAATTTAAGTTATGGTGGGTTTTATTTAGAAATTGTTTCTGAATGGATTCTAAAGTGAATATCGATTTTGGCATAGTTTCTTTTTGAATTTCATTATTTGTAATTGCCCGAGAATGTATGGGCTTTAATGCATGCTAAAGAGTCTGTATTTTTTAGAGTCATTAGAGTCCATATAGGGTTCTTTGTGAAAGAAGTTTGAGATTGAAACTCGCCGAAATGTTCGGTGTAAGTTCAAACTCATTCTGGGCAATACGAGAAGAAATTCGAAGAAAATTTGGCCGAAGCGTTCGGAGGAAGCAAGTTGGTCAAAGGCGGTGCGAAGAGTTCGAAGTCCGCTCAAGACGTGCCTTGTTGATCAAACTTGTAATAAATTAGTTATTGCTTGCTAAATGCCAAAATCGATCCACTTTAGTATGTTTAATTAATTATGCATTGCGAATGTATGTTTTAATTAAATTCCATGTTTGTATGTGCATAACGTATGCCATATAGATTTAAAATCCCACCGTAGGAAGCATGCTTCATGCATTGAAAATATGTTATAAGGGTTATAATATATCGTATGCATATTTGGCAATTCATGAATTTTGATATAAAAGTTATATTAATTCATGAATTAGTTGTTGTTGGTTCAATAGAATAATTGATATAAGTGTTATATTAATTATGAAATTGAATGTACAACATAGGTTGCCATAGTTTTATGCACATGGTATATTATAAGTGTTATAATGTATAGGATGCATGTTTATTCATGAGTATTAATATAAGAGTTATATTAATTCATGAATTAGATGTTGTTTGCTTAATAGAATAATTGATATAAGTGTTATATTAATTATGAAATTAAACATCCAACATTAGATGCATTTTGTTTGTTATAAGTGTTATAATGTATAGGATGCATGCTTAATTCATGAGAATTGATATAAGTGTTATATTAATTTATGAATTAGGAGTTGTATATTTAAAAACATAATTGATATAATTGTTATATTAATTATGAAATTAAATATTCAACTTGTCATGTCTTAGTGATGCATGTTTGAGAAGCATGTAGAAGTTTGTTGTAGTAAGTCTTAGTTTTGCAAAGCGTTGTAAAATTGGCATAGACTTTTAAAATCTATAACAAAGACAAAGGCATGCTCACTTAGGGTTGAATGTATCGTTCCGTTTCATTAGATGAATAGGTCGATATCTTGTAAATGCTAAGGTTACAAGAAACTCACCCGGGGACATCCTGTTCGAGGTTGGAGGTATTTAAGCTGACGGTTTACGGAACACCTCCTACCTGGGGACCATCCGGTTCTTGAGTAAAGTTAACCCGGCTTTATGAGCATGCGTGAGTGGTGTGAGGTAATAAAGTGTTTATCACCTAGACATCATAGGTAAAAGTTTGTTTTACCTAGACTTAGGCCTTATTGTCTTAGCCGGATAATGCCTGAGTAATTTACCCATTCCGTCTTAAAATACTTAGTAGAGGTGTTGAGAAGGTATATATGATATGTCCCTCTCCTCCTACGTTCTCTGTCAAGTTCACACCGTGAGAATTATGCTCGGCCTCGTGATGTCAATAGGGCATCCCCATTCGGATGGTATTTGCATAATTCAAGAGCAAGGTGAATGGAGAAAGTATTTATAGTAAGTGGGAGAAGGAAGTATGTCAATACATCCTGCGGTCTCCTCCATTGGATTGAACCGTGAGATTCCTATGTTCTGCCTGCTAGGTGCCCACAAGTGGTACCGATCCATTCGGAGGGCCGTTTCATAGGAATCGGAACATCTCAATCACCATTTATGGATAAAGAAACATAGAGCCATTCCCAACTTTGACATTTCCATTCGGTTGCATCGTTGGGGCCGCCCTATGAATTCTAAAAATGGAGGGTCACACTGACGAGATTTGCTAAGGAGTTAGTAAATCTTGACCAAACAGCGATAACTAAGATGCTATAGGAATATGAGATATTCTGGTATTAGCATTTAGTCAAGAATGTCTTGATTCAGTGAAGGAATGCTTGACTGCCCCTCGGTAGCGACCATTCTGACCCACTGAAGTATCGTTGCAGTTTAATAATGAGTTTTGGGTACATTATTATTCTTTGCTAAATTCTTGATTGGTGTCTAAATTAGGTTAAAACATTTTCACTAATATTTATTCATTCTCTTTTCAGCATGACTAGCTCTTTTATTCACTTACTAGCTTCCGATAAGTGAACCGGCGATAACTACGCGACCTGGAAATCGAACTTGAATACGATTCTCGTTCTAGATGATCTAAGGTTCGTCTTATCAGAGGATTGTCCTCCCCCTCCTAGCTCGGATGCGACTCGAACTGTTCGAGAAGCATATGATAGATGGACAAGGGCTAATGATAAAGCCCGAGTCTATATCTTAGCCAGCATATCTGATGTGTTAGCTAAGAAGCACGAGGAAATGGTTTCTGCTAAAGAAATCATGTCTTCATTACAGGAGATGTTTGGACTACCGTCCTCATCGGTCTGTCATGAAGCCCTCAAATTCGTTTACAACTCTCGCATGAAGGAGGGAACCTCTGTTAGGGAGCATGTCCTTAACATGATGGTCCACTTCAATGTGGCGGAAGTAAACGGAGCTATTATAAACGAGTCAAGCCAAGTAAGCTTTATCTTGGAATCTCTTCCGAAGAGTTTCCTTCAGTTCAGAACCAATTTGGTAATGAACAAGATAAAGTATAATTTGACTTCTCTCCTCAGCGAGCTACAAACCTATCAGTCCCTACACACTTCTAAAGGAAAAGAGAAGGAGGCAAATGTTGTCACTTCTAGGAAATTCCAAAAGGGGTCGTCTTCAGGGAGTAGGTCTGAACTTTCTTCTATTAAGAATAAGAGTATTCAAAAGAAGAAGAAAGATAAAAGGAAGGGAAAAGCACCTGCTACTGCTAAGAGCAAGAGTAGATCTGCAGACAAAGGAAAATGTTTCCATTGTGGTGTAGATGGGCACTGGAAACGGAATTGCCCAAAGTATCTTGCAGAGAAAAAAGCTGAGAAAGAAAGACAAGGTAAATATGATTTACTTGTTGTTGAAACATGTTTAGTAGAACATGATTGTCATACCTGGATACTTGATTCAGGAGCTACTAACCATGTTTGTTCTTCTTTTCAGGAAACTAGTTCTTGGCAGCCACTTTCTCGCGGTGAGATAACTCTCAGAGTTGGAACTGGAGAGGTTGTCTCAGCTGAAGCAGTGGGAGCTGTGAAGTTGTTGTATAGAGATAGTTTCATTTTACTAGAAAATGTACTCCTGGTTCCTACCTTCCAGAGGAATCTTGTATCTATATCTTGTTTGTTAGAACAGTTGTATAAAGTATCTTTTGTTCATAATGAAGCGTTCATTAGCAAAAGAGGTGTACGTATTTGTTCTGCGAAACTTGAAAACAACTTATATGTGTTAAGACCAACCGAAGCCAAAGCTATTTTGAACACTGAAATGTTTAAAACAGCTGAGACTCAAACTAAAAGGCAGAAACTTTCTCCAAGTACTTATCTTTGGCACTTAAGACTAGGTCACATTAATCTCAATAGGATTGGGAGATTGGTTAAGAGTGGTCTGCTAAATCGTTTAGAGGACAACTCTTTACCGCCATGTGAGTCTTGTCTTGAGGGCAAGATGACCAAACGATCTTTTTCTGAAAAAGGTCATAGGTCCAAAGAACCTCTAGAAATCGTGCATTCGGATCTCTGCGGTCCTTTGAATGTCAAAGCACGAGGAGGGTATGAATATTTCATCAGTTTCATTGATGATTATTCGAGGTACGGTTATCTTTATCTAATGCATCATAAGTCCGAAGCTCTTGAAAAGTTCAAAGAGTATAAGGCAGAGGTTGAGAACACATTAGGTAAATCGATAAAAACACTCCGATCAGATCGAGGTGGAGAGTATATGGATTTAAGATTCCAGGACTATATGATAGAACATGGAATAGTATCTCAACTCTCAGCACCAGGAACACCACAGCAGAATGGTGTGTCCGAGAGGAGAAATAGAACCCTGTTAGACATGGTTCGATCTATGATGAGTTATGCTCATTTGCCTAGTTCGTTTTGGGGATATGCAGTAGAGACTGCAGTATATATTTTGAACATGGTTCCCTCTAAGAGTGTTTCTGAAACACCTTATGAGTTATGGAGAGGGCGTAAAGGTAGTTTACGTCACTTCAGGATTTGGGGGTGTCCGGCACATGTGCTAGTACCCAATCCAAAGAAGTTGGAACATCGTTCAAAATTGTGCCTATTTGTAGGTTACCCCAAGGAAACGAAAGGTGGTCTATTTTACGATCCTCATGAGAACAAGGTACTAGTATCGACTAATGCCACGTTCTTAGAGGAAGACCACATGAGAGATCATCAACCGTCGAGCAAAATTGTTTTGTCCGAATTTTCCAGGAAAGCTACAGACGGATCAACAAAGGTTGTTGATCAGGCTGGTCCTTCTCAAGAGTTGAGAAAACCTCGACGCAGTGGGAGGGATGTAAGACAGCCCGACCGCTACATCGGCTTGTCTGAAACTCAAGTCGTCATACCTGATGATGGCGTTGAGGATCCATTGACCTTTAAACAGGCAATGAATGACATAGACAAAGACCAGTGGCTTAAAGCCATGGATCTCGAAATGGAGTCTATGTACTTCAATTCGGTCTGGGATCTTGTAGACCAACCAGATAGTGAAAGACCTATCGGTTGCAAGTGGATCTACAAGAGAAAACGAGACCAAGCTGGTAAGGTGCAAACCTTTAAGGCTCGACTTGTGGCAAAAGGTTATTCCCAAAGAGAAGGGGTGGACTATGAAGAAACCTTTTCTCCTGTTGCCATGTTAAAGTCGATTAGAATACTCTTATCCATTGCTACATTTTATGATTATGAAATCTGGCAAATGGATGTCAAGACTGCCTTTCTGAATGGTAATCTTGAGGAGAGTATCTATATGGCTCAACCAGAGGGATTCATACTTCAGGGTCAAGAGCAAAAGGTTTGCAAGCTTAATCGATCCATTTATGGGTTGAAGCAAGCATCTAGATCCTGGAATATAAGGTTTGATACGGCGATCAAATCTTATGGCTTTGAACAAAATATTGACGAACCTTGTGTTTACAAGAAAGTAGTCAATACTGTTGTAGCTTTCTTAGTCTTGTACGTAGACGATATACTACTCATTGGGAATGATGTAGGGTTCCTAACTGACGTTAAGAATTGGCTAGCGACCCAATTCCAAATGAAAGATTTGGGAGAGGCTCAGTTTGTTCTAGGGATTCAGATCGTAAGGGATCGTAAGAACAAAGTGCTAGCGCTGTCTCAAGCATCTTATATTGACAAGGTGTTGTCTAGATATTCGATGCAGAATTCCAAGAAAGGTTCGCTGCCTTTTAGGCATGGAATTCACTTGTCTAAGGAACAGTCTCCTAAGACACCTCAAGAGGTTGAGGATATGAGACGAATTCCCTATGCATCTGCAGTTGGTAGTCTCATGTACGCTATGTTGTGTACACGACCCGACATCTGCTATGCAGTAGGAATTGTTAGTAGGTTCCAGTCCAATCCAGGATATGATCACTGGACAGCCGTTAAACATGTCCTCAAGTATCTTAGGAGAACGAGAGACTATGTGCTTGTGTATAGCGCAAAGGATTTGATCCTTGCAGGATACACTTACTCTGATTTTCAGACTGATATAGATTCCAGGAAATCTACATCAGGATCAGTGTTCACTCTTAACGGAGGAGCAATAGTATGGAGGAGTATAAAGCAAGGTTGTATTGCTGACTCCACCATGGAAGCTGAGTATGTCGCAGCTTGTGAAGCAGCGAAGGAAGCTGTATGGCTTAGAAAGTTCTTGACAGATTTGGAAGTTGTTCCAAATATGAACTTGCCAATCACCCTTTATTGTGATAACAGTGGTGCAGTGGCAAATTCTAAAGAACCTAGAAGCCATAAGCGTGGAAAGCATATTGAGCGGAAATATCATCTCATCAGGGAGATAGTGCAACGAGGAGATGTGATCGTCACACAGGTAGCCTCGGAGCACAACATTGCTGATCCGTTTACTAAGTCTCTCACGGCTAAAGTGTTTGAGAGACACCTATATAGTATAGGGCTGCGAGCTGCTCAGTAGGACAGTGGGAGAAACTTTAGATATTTGATATTCTAGTTCTCTCGACCAGCATGTACTCCACTGACGTTTTAGTCCAAGTGGGAGTTTGTTGGGTTTTATGTCCTAAAACTCGTAGTTTGTAAACTGAATGAATGTATGTAAATATTATATTTCAATAAAGTTGTTATTGAATTTTAGTGAATTGTGTTTGTATTAACCTATACAAATAACTAACACCCATGGCTGTAGTGTGAGTACTTGAACTTCATGTGTGACATGATTGTGAATCAAGTTCAAGTAGACAGCCAAAATGGTCTATAGTATAGGGATAAGGCTGGGTACCTTATCCTGGGGACACTATTGGACGCGGCTCACTTTGTATAGTACAAAACGATGTGATTCGAATCGTTTCATGTAGAGACATGTGAGTGAGGGCGTCCTGTGCAATGAGTTTGCACAAGACCGAACCAAGAAATAAAATCGCTCTTTCTTTATAACACCGTTTACTGTAAAGACCGATTTTTCATGTGATGACTTAGGTAACTCGATCTCAATCCTGAGCTTACTATGAACTCCTGTTTATTCGACCTTATCCTTTGATTTGTACGGGTGAGAGTGGCCAGTTCGCCGACTCAATATGCCTACCATCTTGGGGATAAGATTGAATAAGTGGCTGGGGACATAGTTGTAGCAAGATTGGAGTTCACTCCTACCCGCTTTCAGGGTTAGTAGAAAGGTTGTTCCCTTTAGTGCTGACTCCAGGTCTTGAACATGGGCCCATCCTCTCCTGATCAGGGAGGAATCTGATTTGATGGTTGGACCACAAATCAATTGTTCATTAGAGGTGTCAGTGGTACTTAAGGAACAAGATATAATACAAGGGTTAAACGGTATAAATGACCCGTTGTGATTATGAACGACCTGTGAAGGATCGACTTACTGATGATAGTTATATCAACAGGACACAATATATCTACAGTGAGGAGAGTGCAGCCCTTGGACTTTAGTGGAGTCTCCGGGGGTTAACGAATGTTGGTTAGTTCGGTTGAAAGAGTTTTGACCGGATAATCTCGTATCGTTGGAGCTCATGATCTGTAGGTCCTTACGGTTCTCCTGGCTAGCTCGGATAAAGCCGTGAAACAATATAAAAGAAAAGAAAAGAATTTGAATCGTTCAAATTCGGGTTTGTGGAAGAAGAATAGACATATTTAAATATGATTTAAATATGGACATATTTAAATATGATTTAAATATGAGATTGGTCTGAAAACATGAATAGGATTCATGTGCAAAAAGTCGGTTTTCGGAAAACCGGGATTAATTATATTATTTAATTAATATTTGATATTGAATTAAATAATATTAATTAATATATATATATATTTTTATTAATTAAAAAGTTTAATTAATAAAAATAATTATTATTATTTTTAATAATAATAATATATAAATATATATATATATACATGTGTCTTACATGCAAGATGTAAGACACATGTTATATATACAGAGTATATATATATGAGTCAGATCAATTGTTTAAAAAAAAAAAAAAAAAAAAAAAAAGAAAATAGAAATTAAGTGCTGAGTGCACTTTGGGGTTGGTAATTGAATTGTGAATTCAATTTCACTCTCTCTCTATCACTTCTTCTTCTTTCTCTCGTCTGCTCTCTGCTTAAGAAGAAAAGTTGTTTTCTTCAGTGGAGCTTCTTCCCTCTTTTCTTGAATTAAAGGAGTCCCACCACTCCGTTTTTCGGCCTGAGGATAGCGGGACTACCGTGGGTGGTCCACGAACGTTTCGTGAGAAGGCTCGGTAAGCTCGTGAGGAGCATCTGGCGGTGAAATTGGAGAATTACGAACAACAAGGGTATGTGTTCTAACTTCTCTTTTTCTTCGCTTTTGCATGTTTCCGATTTGTTTAAATTGATGAAATTAGAGTGTCCATGATCCAAATTCGCTTCCGCTGCGTGCCATGGGCGCTCCATCAGGGGTAGCGTCGAGACGCTTGCTCTCGGGTGGAAATTCAGACGCGCGCTTCAGACTTCGGGGCGTCGAGACGCTAGGCCAGCGTCTCGACGCTGTCGGCGTTGAGTGGGCGTTGAGACGCGCGCTCGACGCTGATGCTCGTCTATCTTCGGGAATCGTCGGGGCAGCGTTGAGCTAGCGTCGAGCTAGCGTCTAGACGCTGGGGCGCACGCGGACGCGGATTTTCAATGACGGGCGCGCGGGCGCGCGCGGACATGGGCGAGGCGGAGCGGTCGAGGGCGCGCGCGTGCTGCGTTCGTTGGGCGCCAGGGCGCTGGGCGCCGGCGCTTGGGCGCTGCCCTCTCGGCTCTCAGCCCACTTTTGGGTCGTTTTGGCTCCCGAGCTCCGTTTGGCCTATCGTTTTGACCCGAACACTTCCCGAAACCTCTTAAATGACCTTTTTAGCCCCGAAAATCATCAATGGACTTCCCGAGCTCTTCACTGGTAGCGGAATTTTGTGAATATTCCGTGTGTTTCGGGTTGTCGAGACCCGCCAAATTAAAATTTATAAACACTGCCTAAGGCTTCTTCAAAACTTGTAGAAAGCGGTAGTCAGGATCGTACCACAGGGAATTTAATAGCTTAATCTAAATTCAGAATTTTAATTGATCAATCAGAGAAAATTATGATGGGGGGTTTTGAGAATTAAAAGAAGAAAAGAGAAAATAACGGGAAAAATTAAATGACAATTTGGAATAACGGGAGAAATGGAAATTGTAACGGAAATACTCAATCTAAAGGTTCCGGGTTATTAATTGCGATGTGATTCGGATCATAGACGCCCAAGACTTAGCATGCTTTTGACTAACACCCACGCAAATTACATATTTCTAAGAAGAAACTAGCAATCCCGAGTAGTTGATGAAGAGTTGACAGCTCTTCATCAAGCTTCGATGTTAATTCAATTGAGGGCGAACGCTCTCCCAAATAGAGTTAACTACGAGCGACGGGTAACCAAGCGACGAGTACGTTACTGAGATCTCTAATAACGGGCTCGATTTACTCTTCATCTAGAGCCTAATGGGTAGCTAAATTAAATGCTGCAGCACCAATTTAAATACTCTAAGACTGCTGTCACTCAACCCACAAGAGGCAAACGCATAATGGGTTTTTAACCAACCCAACAATCAATAAACAAATTGGGAGTCAAACCAAGAAGAAATTGATGATGGAAATTAATGCTTAGATTAGAGAAGAGTTGAATGCTAAACATGCTAAACATACACAATAAATCCAAGTCTCACCCAATCACAATTACAAAATCTAACCCATCCCCTAAAGATCAAGCACTTACCTCTTAGCTAGACATGAAGGAGAATGGAGTGAAGAAATCCAAGATGGAGCTCACCCACTCCATTAATGGAGGTTACAAGGTTCAAAAGAAGTAAAAATGACGAAGGAATCGAGAAGGGGGAGAAGAGAATGACCTAAAATCAGAAAAACGCGCTTAAATACCCATTTCTGCGTCAGAATAGCGCCTAGGCGCCATAAGTCAGCGCCTAGGCGCCGCGGGCGCGCGCGCACAGAATCGGGACAGCGCCTAGGCGCTATAAGTCAGCGCCTAGGCGCTGAGCCTTCTGGAAAATTTCCAAAATCTGGGATTTTTTATAACTTTTTATGTCGGACTTTTTCAGGACTTTTAATGACGGGTAATCTGTGTCATGGCTAGGGTCAGCGCGCGGACGAGGCGAGGCGAGGCGAGCGGCGCGCGCGGACGTGGGCGTGGGGCGCGCGCGGGACAGGCGAGGCGAGGCGAGCGGCGCGCGCGGGCGGTCGAGCGGGCGGCGCGCGCGGACACAGGCGTGGGCGGTCGAGCGGGCGCCTGGGCGCTGCGCGGGCGGCGCGCGCGCTGACTTTTGATGTCGGACACGGGCGCGGAGGCGGACGAGCGAGGACGCGCGCGCGGACTCGGGCGCTGGGGTGCGCGATGGCGCGGACGCGCGGGGCAAGGATCGGGGCGAGCGCGCGCGGACGCGCGCGGGGCTTACGATGACGGGCACCCGGCTGCGCGCGCGGACACGGGCGTGCGCGGGCGTCTGTGCGTGGGCGGTCTGGGCGTGCGGCGCGGTTGGGCGCCTGGGCGCTGGGCGCCGGCGCCTAGGCGCTGACCTCTCGGGTCTTGGCCCATTTTTGGCTCGTTTTGGCTCCCGAGCTCCGTTTTGCCTATCTTCTTGACCCGAACACTTCCCGACCTCTTAAATGACCGTTTTAACCCTGAAATTCATAAGTTGACTTCCCGAGCTCTTTGCCACGAAATACCTAAAATAAGTAGATTTAATTGAATTAAGCATGACATTTAAATGCTGGGGCGCACGCGGACGCGGATTTTCAATGACGGGCGCGCGGGCGCGCGCGGACATGGGCGAGGCGGAGCGGTCGAGGGCGCGCGCGTGCTGCGTTCGTTGGGCGCCAGGGCGCTGGGCGCCGGCGCTTGGGCGCTGCCCTCTCGGCTCTTAGCCCACTTTTGGGTCGTTTTGGCTCCCGAGCTCCGTTTGGCCTATCGTTTTGACCCGAACACTTCCCGAAACCTCTTAAATGACCTTTTTAGCCCCGAAAATCATCAATGGACTTCCCGAGCTCTTCACCATGAAATCACCTACAAGGAAGCATTTTAATCAATATATGTCATGGTTTTAGCTAGAATTAGGGACATTAAGATAGCTCTATTTTGGAGCTATCAAAATACCCCCGACCTAAATCTTGCTAGTCCCCGAGCAAGGTATACTCTCAATAATCTCCAAAGAATTAAATGCATGCTTGGACTCTAATCTCAATGCTTGTGAAACAAGGTACTTGTAATAAATTCAAAACCATCAAAAGCATGCAAACGTTGAAATCATTTCAAAATTTAAACTCCTATTCCCTTACGTGTGTGTGTGTTTAGCACCTCTCACCCTAGCTCATGCAAGCCCGGAACAACCTTATACAGTCCTATAACTCGTTTTCCCCCTATTTATGGCAATAAGAACAGTCTAACGGCTTTTAGTGATAGGAATAGCAACAAAACAAAAGGCCTAAATTTTATTCTTTTTCCTTGAGTACTTTGTACCCATTTTTTTTTTCTCTTTTTGAACTACTTTTTTTTTTATTTTTTCCAAAAGAGCCTAACACGTCAAACCAAATTTAGCTTCACGTTTTTAAGGACTATTGCTCACTTCTATTAGTTCCCCTTTCATGCAGTGACAACCGTGGGTTACACGATCGCCCCTGGTTACACGGGCAACACAAGAAGGAGGAGCAACTCTGGAGGTTTTATTTTTCATGCAAACACTTTTTTTTTAGGCAATAGCTTCGCTATACACAAATGAGTCATTACTACTTCTACACATCAAGCCTCCCTAATGGTACCTTTCGGGGTGACAACAAGGTTTCAGACAAAATAAGATCAGTCTAGACCTACAGAGCTGAGAATAAGAGTGCTATGTGCTCAGTGAATGTAGGGAAATAACAGAAATTTTTTTAAAATAGGCTCAAAATGTGCATACATTGTCCAATTTTCGAATCATGCAAATACGGAGTGTTCACAAGCAAATCACAGACCGTCCTCATCGGACACATGCATTCAGATTCTAATCTAACAGCCAGAGTATACATATGCTCGACAACTACTAAGAAGTCTCATCTCTATCTATCAACAAACTCCACCCCCACCTTAAGATATGCATTGTCCCCAATGCATTCAACTATAAAAACAATAAAATCCTAAGGGAACAGAAAACCTCCCCTGAATCTTATGGAGCCGACGGGTGGAGATGTGCACCAACGTCCTCCAATGGGCTCTCGAATCGTCGACCGTTCCACCTTTTCTCCTAAGAAAACAAGAAAACAAACAACAACTCAAAAGCTAATATATACAAGAACAAAGCATTAAAGAACAGAATTACAGTCCAAACTCGGGTGCCTCCGAGAAGCGCAAATTTTTAAAGTCGATTGCTCGACTGTATTCTCTCGTCAACTCATCCATAGTCGAACTTGGAAGATGCCCCATCCATCTTCCTAATCACCTCTTTCCTGCGAAAATCCATGAACAATTCTTTCTCTCGTGCCTTCTGCGCACATACAACATCAATTTTAAATTTTGCAGGTTTAACAAAAGGTTGATCCCATAAAATTGATGCAAAAACGTGAGAGAAATTTTCATGCATTCCATAAGCAAAAAGATCAGCAGGAAAGAACGGGTCATTAACTTTGCCCAAAACATCTTCCACCTTTTCCAAGGGGTGCACATAAGAATTATCAACCATTTGCAACATAGAACCAGATTCATGCAAGTCATTCATTTTAAGCTCATCAAAAACAGCATGCGACTCAACATTAACCGGTGGTTCTAAATCTAGCATGGCTTGATTAGTCATTTCATTTTCAAAGGTGCAAGGTAAAGTGGAAGGAAGTAGATTAGCAGGGTTCTCAACAGTTGTCAAAGTAGAAACAGATGAATCATAAAATTCAGCCAAGGATGGCTCATGCAACTCATAATCATCAAAAAGTTCAGTTAAAAATAATGGGTCATCCCCATCCTCAACAGTCATGCATTCATTACGAGCTACAGATTCAAAAGTGTCTACTTGACAAAGAGAGAAGACATCATCAACATGCTCTTCTATATCGGGCAAATGCATCTCAACAACCTCTCCGCCATACTCAACAGATAAAATGCCCTTATCCACATTTATTTTAGTTTTAGCAGTTTTCATGAAGGGCCTGCCTAATAAGATCGAAGCATGCGGAGAGGAATAATTTTCATCCATTTTCAGAACATAAAAGTCAACAGGAAAAATTAATTCATTAACTTGCACTAACACATCTTCAATAATTCCTAAAGGATGCACAGAAGTTCTATCAGCAAGTTGAATAATTGTTCCTGTTTTATTCATTCCTTTCAATTTCAGTTTCTGATAAATGGAGTACGGCATAACGCTAATGGAGGCTCCTAGATCGAGCATTGCTCTTCTAATATGCATACCTCCAATCTTACAAGGGAGAGAGAACATACCTGGATCGCCGCATTTAACCGGTAAGCTCTTTGTGATCACAGCAGAGACGTTCTCACTTACCACGACGCGTTCACTCTCCTTTGTCTTCCTCTGGTTGGTGCAAATTTTCCTGAGGAACTTGGCGTACCTCGGAATTTCCTTCAGGGCGTCCAACAGAGGGATGTTGATCTCTACTTTTCTGAATGTGTCCAGGAACTCCTTCTCGTAGTCCTCTTTGGGCGGTCTCGCTAACCTGCTAGGAAAAGGAGCCTTAGGCACATAAACTCTAGTACATATAGGATCGAAATTTACCCCATGCCACCGTGGTTCGGGATTTTCTGTCTGTGGCTCTACGTGGCCATAATCGACTTCCACCGGCGGGGTACTCGTGGGAAGATGCTTCCCACTTCTCAGAGTGATGGCACTAGCGTTCTCCACGTTCTGGTGCTCAATCACTGTCAACCTCTTACTTACTTGAATCACTCCATCGCTCAGAGTTTGAAACTGCTCTCGAGTTTCCTTATGTTGTGATTCAAGCATTTCTTCCAAGGATCTACCTGAAACAGAAAGACGGGAAGTGACCTTTCAAAGCAATAACAGCGTTACTGTTGCGTGCTCAATGTGTTGAAATAATTAGGCAATAAAAGAGATAGAGCACTCAGAACATGCAAGCATACATGATCTTATACCAAGTAGTAAGTATATTTCATTCGTTTTCCCACAGAGATTTATTTTGAGCTATTCGCGAAGTGTTTTGTTAAGAAAGAAGGGGTGGATTTGATGGGGTAAAATTGGTTTTTAGTTATCTAATTTTTGCTGAATGTGTAAAGGGTAGTAACATAAACGAGAACAAGTTAAAGCTAAGCTCAAATGAAAAGAAACGAGATTAATAAATGAAGACAAAAACAGCTAGACAGAATTGTAACTTAAGCAGAATTGCGGAGACAGCAATTCTACCGCAATTAAATAGCAGCGAAAGTGTGTAAATGGGTGAATTAAGGGCTACTAATGACTATCCTATAGGCATTTTTATACGATTCTCAAAAACTGGATCTACTCACTATGCATCAAACTATCTCAATCTCATGTATCGTCCGATTCCATGCATTAGATTCTTCAGTTTACTCAACTCAAAGTAAGGTCTTAAGCATCTTGTTAAAGCAGAAAGATATGGTTTGTACTAGGGAAACGCCTATTCCTAGGTCGTTTCCTGGTTACCTTGAAAGGCTAGCATGATGGTATGACTCTGAACTCTTACTCCTTCCAGAGGTTAGGAGTTCTTTGGACAAAATGGATGGCCAATCGAAATTGCCCGTGGGATGAAGCTTACATACAATCAATGCTTCGAGAGCTATCCTATATGCTTGATTCACGTTTTTTTAGCCTATAGTGTTGTCATTAGCACGCCCCTAAGTGACTTAGTTACTCATGGATATAAGGAGAACAGAACTAAAGGATAAAATAAACATGCTTAGAAGGAAAATGTGCTTAAAACAGCAAGGGAAAACAGTAGAATGCAAAGGCGAGAGACTGTGAATTACTGAACTTTATGTTTGATTAATTGATTGTTTGAATGAACATAAGAGATACTTAAAGTAAAGAATAGGAAGACAGAACACAACGAAATGAACTAAATTAGCCACAAGAACAGAAACAACAACAAGACAGAGTTGAAGAATGGAAATGAAGAACAGAAAGCAATAAAACAAGCTCGAAAGTCTCGTTGCAGCCGCCTCGAATGAAGGATGAGAAAGGTCAGCCTTGCTTGGATGAATCCAATCGGGAGAGAAGAAGAATCTCCTCTCCTTCCTATCAGATTATCGATTCCAACAGCTGAGCTTCGCAAACCAGCAGACGGCAGAGGAAAACAGGAGAAAAGATGGACTGCGAGAAGACTTCTACGCTTTCGGATGATGCTTGAACCCTCGACTTTGACCCCTATTTATAGTAATCTGCAGGTGCATTTGGGCCAAGGAGAACCATCAATCTTCAACGTCGTACTTCAGAATGGATGGAGGAGAGAGAACGAATCCCTGAAATAACGGAAATTAACAGAAAAAGATCAGTCAACTTACGGTTTTCACTTGAAACATTGCGGGGACCGCAATGTTTCCGCAATGCTATCGCAATGCTTGTTTTTCATTCTTTTCCTTCGGTTTTCAACCCTTTTCTTTCCTATTGTACATAAGTCCTAATTTAGCTACCTTCTTCTAATTCTCATATTTAAGCATAGGTTTAGGCTAAATGCTATCAAAAACACCTAAGAGTGAACATCTTTCTAAGCTAATTAAGCCCTAAAAAGGTCACTTTTGGAGACGTAACAGTTACTTACCACTAGAAATTGGGCCTTAAGCTCGTCCACGTCCCTTCTCAGGCGAGTGTTCTCCTTGTCTCTATCCGCACTCCACTCCAAGCTTCTAGCTACGTTGGAAATTAAAGCTCTAGCTTCGGCGGGTGTCTTATCCATAATCGAACCTCCACTGGCGGCGTCTATCATCTGCTGGCCTTGGGGAAGCAAACCGTAGTAGAAACTCTGAATGAGGGAATGCTCGGTTATTTGATGATTAGGACAATCCTCGCATAACCGACCAAACCTCTCCCAGCACTCTAGGACGGTTTCTTCCTTTCCTTGCTCAATTTTGTGTATCTCCCTTCTGAGGGCGACGACCTTTGACGCAGGAAAATACCTTTCTAAAAACACCCCATTCAACTCCTTCCAAGTCGTGATGGATCCGGTCGGTAGGTAATACATCCAATCTCTCGCCTTCTCCTTCAAGGTGAAGGGAAAGGTCCTGAGATGGAGTTGACCTGCGGTGGTGTCATCGGTTCTGAATGACGAACACACCATCTTGAATTCCTTGAGGTGTCTGACTCGATTCTCACCTGTATTACCATAAAAAGAAGGTAATAAGTTAACCAGACCAGCTTTAAGTTCAAAATTACCTGAAGCTACCGGATACAAGATACTCGAGGTGTTTCGGCCTAGCTCAGATGATGCAAGCTCCCTCATGGTTCTTTGATGCTCATAATTACCCACGACCTCCATCTTGGCGCTTCTTTTGAGTTTTCAAAGAATGACTGCGCTCCAAAAAAAACTCAAACAAAACGCGTAAAATAATACAAAAGAATTAAACTGTACAAAAAGAAATAAAGAAAATTTTTAAAACTAACAAACCTAACTTAACTAAACTAAATTAATTAAGTCCCCGGCAACGGCGCCAATTTTGGTAGATGTACTTTTGGGGTACTCCAAATTCAAGCTGTCGAGGCTTGCCAAAATACAATTTATAAACCCGATGTACACCGAGCTATTTGAAGCTTAGTGGTAACGGGGTCGATCCACAGGGAAATAAGAAATTTAATCTAACTAAGTCTAATTTGCTAGAAATAAAAAGTATGCACAATTGAAAAGAATAGTAATTTGGTTTTGGGGGAAGGGAGCTCCTAATATGCTAACGGAAAATTAAATGACAACGTGCAAAAATTAAACGGTTGTGCTTAACTTCGAGAAATGGAATTGCTCGTTATGGATGTTCGGATCATCGATACAATTTACGCGCTAGCGATGTTCATGCACACAATTCATTTAGTTATCTCTAACTCAAATGACCCAAGGATTTAATTAGACTCGTGCAATTCTAATTAAACTTGGCCAATAATCTATCTAAGGTAGCGACCCCTAAATCGATTACGTGCCAGTGACGGGAACATTGCGACGGCTTAATCCTAAGACTGAACCGGTTTCTCTCTTGCCTTAAGCCTAACATGAAAACTTTAATTAATTCAGTTTACCAATGTCACTTTGGGCCGATCTAATTAGCCATGCTTAGACCCGTGCTACCTAGCGGTATAGGCAATTATACGTCCCAACCTTTAGCCCTCTATCATGCATAGGAACTAGGGCGTCAACCTAATTTAGCTACACATGCTAGATTGTATGAAGAACAAGCAAGAAATGCATAAACAAGCTAAATGTCTCAACATTCACAAA
The DNA here is from genome assembly GCA_028017165.1 of Herpetospermum pedunculosum. NCBI lineage: Eukaryota > Viridiplantae > Streptophyta > Magnoliopsida > Cucurbitales > Cucurbitaceae > Herpetospermum > Herpetospermum pedunculosum. Next base: position 45,189,200 of record CM051524.1, on the reverse strand, counting down.
GGAGAAAATCTCCCCAAACATCCATAATTTACAAACCAAAGCTCAAAATTAAACACTAACCTCGGTTTAGCCTTCCATGGAGGATGAATTAATCCAATCCCCCATGGAAGAGCTTGGAATCATGCACAAAGAAGGAGAAGAAGTACAAAAATGGTGGAAAATGGACTTGGACCCGAGAGGAGAAGTTGGAGGAAGAAGAAGCATCAAAAGTTGGCTGCAAATCGGCAATTTCACGCTTTTAAAGCTCGGAGGGTCGAGACGCTAGGCCAGCGTCTCGACGCTGTGCCCTAAGTTGGCTGCTGCGCGCGCGGGGTAGCGTCGAGACGCGCGCGCGGCGTCGAGCGAGCGTCGAGACGCTTGCGCTCGACGCTTGCTCTCGGGTGGAAATTCAGACGCGCGCTTCAGACTTCGGGGCGTCGAGACGCTAGGCCAGCGTCTCGACGCTGTCGGCGTTGAGACGCTAGGCCAGCGTCTCGACGCTGTCGGCGTTGAGTGGGCGTTGAGACGCGCGCTCGACGCTGATGCTCGTCTATCTTCGGGAATCGTCGGGGCAGCGTTGAGCTAGCGTCGAGCTAGCGTCTAGACGCTGGGGCGCACGCAGATTTTCAATGACGGGCGCGCGGGCGCGCGCGGACATGAACGAGGCGGAGCGGTCGAGGGCGCGCGCGTGCTGCGTTCGTTGGGCGCCAGGGCGCTGGGCGTCGGCGCTTGGGCGCTGCCCTCTCGGCTCTTAGCCCACTTTTGGGTCGTTTTGGCTCCCGAGCTCCGTTTGGCCTATCGTTTTGACCCGAACACTTCCCGAAACCTCTTAAATGACCTTTTTAGCCACGAAAATCATCAATGGACTTCCCGAGCTCTTCACCATAAAATCACCTACAAGGAAGCATTTTAATCAATATATGTCATGGTTTTAGCTAGAATTAGGGACATTAAGATAGCTCTATTTTGGAGCTATCAAAATACCCCCGACCTAAATCTTGCTAGTCCCCGAGCAAGGTATACTCTCAATAATCTCCAAAGAATTAAATGCATGCTTGGACTCTAATCTCAATGCTTGTGAAACAAGGTACTTGTAATAAATTCAAAACCATCAAAAGCATGCAAACGTTGAAATCATTTCAAAATTTAAACTCCTATTCCCTTACGTGTGTGTGTGTTTAGCACCTCTCACCCTAGCTCATGCAAGCCCGGAACAACCTTATACAGTCCTATAACTCGTTTTCCCCCTACTTATGGCGATAAGAACAGTCTAACGGCTTTTAGTGATAGGAATAGCAACAAAACAAAAGGCCTAAATTTTATTCTTTTTCCTTGAGTACTTTGAACCCATTTTTTTTTCTCTTTTTGAACTACTTTTTTTTTTATTTTTTCCAAGAGAGCCTAACACGTCAAACCAAATTTAGCTTCACGTTTTTAAGGACTATTGCTCACTTCTATTAGTTCCCCTTTCATGTAGTGACAACCGTGGGTTACATGATCGCCCCTGGTTATACAGTCCTGTGACACACTTCTAAGTTTACAACTAACCTTTCATATTGCTTCTTCTGACTTCGCACGCCTAATACTCCTGCTGTTTCATTAACTCCCTACAACTGATCTACTTGCTTTTATCATATCGTGCATCTATCCCTAAGGTTTCGAATTCTACCTAGCTTTACCCTAGACTCAGTACATGCTTCTAGCTTTTACTTTTGAATTACCTAGGATTCCTTAGAGTCATGCCAGCCTTAGTATTAACAGTGACAGTAGTACTTTTAGAGAACAACCTAAACCCTAGCATCACTACATTGGATAGACATTCATCTCCCTAAACAACCCTACAAGTTACAACTTTGTGCTTAGCTAATTTGAGGATCAGAGTTCTTTTTAAACAGGACATCTAAGCCACAAAGTTGCAACTCCTAGGTATACATTCTTCTTTCCTACTTCTTTTTTTTTTTTTTACTTTGGTGGAGCCTCTCCTTTGGCTGCCTTTTGATGCAATGCCACTTGTGGGTTACACACTTGGCACTGATTACTCAGCAACCTGAGAAAGACTCCCCTCTTTATTCTATTTTTCATTTTTTTTTTCAATTCATTATTTTTGTCAAGGAGAAGAAGAATGCTTATGTTTTAAGGGAGAGAGGAATGTTCCTAGGCCTAGGGTGGCCTCCCCCAAACTTCAACTACTCATTGTCCCCAATGAGTGTCTGAGGTGGCCCACCCCCAAACTATCCTAGAAGCATCTAGTCTAAGGTAAAACTAAGAGAATCTAAAAACCCTAGGCATAGACAGAACATTTTAAAAGAAAATATCACAGCAGCAGAAAACTGAAAAAAAAACAGACAGGCAAGGACTTACAGCTATGCATGCTGCGCTTTTTAGAGGTTAATTTAAACTATCAAAGGGTGTCCTATGAAACTCATCCAGCATGCTTTAAGACAAGCTATATAAGGTAGTCATGACAGCAGCAAAAGATAGAATTTAAACAGATCACAGCCTAGCTAACAGACAGTCCAAAACATGCTTTCAGTCATAAAAATTGCGGGTACCGCAATTATTTCGCAATCAGATCAGGGCAGATATAACAGTGATTAAGGCCCCTAAACATGCTTTTTCCAGTCATTCAAGCTCTCTAAAAATAAAACTAAACTAACCTACCTAATCAGCTAACAACAGGCCATACTAAGCAAATTTTAAAAACATAAAACTAAGCATCTAAAACAGATCAAAATTGTACTAAAAACAGCATAATTCACATGGTTTATCAGAAAGCAGATTTTTTTTTTTCATCTAAATGTCAATCTTTGCTCATCCGTATCTTTTATTTGGCTCAATCTTTTCTTGATTTTTAAAGCTGGAGTTACTCTCCTTGATTCCCTCTTTCGATTCCCTACAAAAAGAAATAAAAACAACATCAAATTCGTAATTAAAATCATACAACAAAACACACAAACGATAACCGGAAAATCGCAAAAAATAAACTAAGGCATGAGCCTTATGTTGACGAGCACAGCAATCAATCGTCCTCTCTCGTTCTCGTTGTCACGCTTCAGTCAAGAGGAAGGCCGAGAGAGTCTTCACATCTCCTTCCTCATAGTAGTGCTTCAATCTTGCACCATTAACCATGAATGGTTGGCATTGCTGAAAGTTCTTTATCTCTATGGCACCATGAACAAACACATTAGTAATCACAAATGGACCTGACCACCTAGACTTAAGTTTTCCTGGAAATAGTTTCAACCGTGAGTTAAACAACAAAATAAGTTGACCCTTCTTAAAGTCCTTAACTCTAAGTCTACTATCGTGCCAAATCTTGGTCTTTTCCTTATACATTTTGGCATTTTCATAAGACATTTGCCTAAGCTCATCAAGCTCATGTAATTGCAAAGACCGCAACGTTCCCGCATCAGTCACGCAATAATTCAACTCCTTTAGTGCCCAAAATGCCTTAATTTCTAACTCAAATGGAAGATGACAAGCTTTACCATATACAAGCCTGTAAGGAGACATACCTAGAGGTGTCTTATATGCTGTCCTATATGCCCAAAGTGCATCCTCAAGCTTAAAGGACCAGTCTTTCCTATTCGGTTTGACCACTTTTTCTAGGATGTTCTTAATCTCCCTATTCGAAATTTTAGCCTGTCCATTCGAGTGTGGGTGATAGGGAGTGGCTACTCTATGTCTAATGTTATACTTAGCCAACACTCTCTCCATGGCCTTATTAATGTGTCCCCTCATCACTAATGACAGCCCGAGGTGTCCCAAACCTAGTAAAAATGTGCCTATGCAAGAATTTTATAACTGTTTTAGCATCATTATTGGGACATGCTATGGCCTCTACCCACTTGGATACGTAGTCTACTGCCACCAAAATGTAAAGGTTACCTGAGGATGGAGGAAATGGCCCCATGAAGTCAATGCCCCACACATCAAAGAGCTCCAACTCTAAGATGTAGGTGAGAGGCATCTCATCCTTTCGACTGAGGTTACCTGTTCTTTGGCATTCATCGCAGCTGTGGGCATAGTTGTGGGCATCCTTGAAGATCGTTGGCCAATAGTAGCCACTCTGAAATACCTTCGCAGCTGTTCTTTGGCCACCAAAGTGTCCACCATAAGGAGCTGTGTGACAGTGCTGCAGCACAGACTTCGCTTCAGCAGCTGAAACACACTTCCTTAGCAAGCCGTCAGCACAGGTTCTGTAAAGTGTGGGGTCATCCCAGATGAATTTCCTTGCTTCATGAAGGAACCTCTTCTTCTCTTGTCCTCCCTTGAAAGCTGGTAACACCTGTGATGCAAGGAAGTTAGCAATGTCAGCAAACCAAGGTTCCTCATCGTTATCACAATGAGTCAAAACAAAGATATGTTCATCAATGAAAGCATCAGAAATTGCGGCCTCCGCAATGTTTTCGCAATTGTGCTGCAATCGAGAAAGGTGATCCGCAACCACATTTTCACATCCTTTCTTGTCTCGAATGTCCAAATCAAATTCCTGCAGCAATAACACCCACCTAATCAACCTAGGCTTAGCATCAGCCTTCCTCATAAGATATTTCAAGGCAGAATGGTCAGTGTACACAATTGTCCTAGTGCCTACAATATAGTTTCTGAATTTCTCACAAGCGAACACTACAGCAAGCATCTCTTTCTCAGTAGTTGTATAATTACATTGAGCCTCATTCAAGGTTTTACTAGCATAATAGACAGGGTGTGTTAGCTTGTCAATCTTCTGTCCTAACATGACCCCTACAGCATAATCACTAGCATCACATAACATCTCAAATGGGAGATCCCAATCTGGCCCTACTATAATAGGTGCTGTGACTAGCGCTTTCTTAAGGGTTGTCCAAGCTACTACACATTCCTTAGAGAAGATGAATGGCCTATTTATTTCTAGAAGCTCACACAGAGGCTTGGATATCTTGGAAAAGTCCTTAATGAACCTTCTGTAGAAACCAGCATGCCCTAAGAAACTCCTAATGGCCTTGACATTCTGAGGCTCTACCAACTTCTCTATGATTTCTATCTTTGCCCTGTCAACTTCTACACCTGCCCTTGACACTCTATGACCTAAGACAATCCCCTCATCTACCATGAAGTGACACTTTTCCCAATTAAGGACTAAGTTAGTCTCTTCACATCTCGCCAGGACTTGTCCTAAATTATCTAGACAGTTGGTAAAGGAGTCCCCAAAGACTGAGAAATCATCCATGAATATTTCTATCATGGACTCATCCAAATCAGAAAAGATTGCCAACATGCACCTTTGGAATGTTGCCGGTGCATTGCATAAGCCAAAAGGCATTCTGCGAAAGGCAAATGTTCCAAAAGGGCAAGTAAAGGTAGTCTTTTCTTGGTCTTTGGGGTCTATAGTGATCTGGTTATACCCTGAATAACCGTCTAGGAAACAGTAATAGGCTCTACCAGCTATTCTGTCTAACATTTGGTCAATGAATGGTAGAGGGAAGTGGTCTTTTTTAGTTTCTTTATTTAGTTTCCTATAATCCATGCAAACTCTCCATCCTGTGACAGTTCTAGTTGGAATCAGTTCATTGTTCTCATTGACTACCACAGTCATCCCACCCTTCTTAGGTACACACTGTATAGGGCTCACCCACTGACTACTAGCTATTGGAAAGATCACACCAGCATCTAACCATTTAATTATCTCTTTCTTAACTACCTCTTTCATAGAGGGATTCAGCCTACGTTGGTGATCTACTCTAGGTGTGTGCTCTTCCTCTAGTATAATCTTATGCATGCAATAAGAAGGGCTAATGCCTCTAATATCAGCAATAGTCCATGCAATAGCCTTCCTATGTTGCTTAAGCAGTAATATCAGTTCAACCTCATGCTTTTCACTTAATTTAGAAGAAATGATAACAGACAGAGTTTCATTACTCCCTAAATATGCATACTTGAGGTGAGTGGGGAGTGGCTTTAATTCTAATACAGGTGGATGCTCAATGGATGGCTTTAAAGGATTTAAGGCTCTATCAGTTAAGTCAATATTCATACAAACATGCTGAGGGTTATTTACAGATATGTCCATTATCTCAGCTATGTTTAAGTCAGTTAATTCTAATCCTACATATTCATTGGCATGCTTGGTTAATAATGCAAGAATTTTATAACTGTTTTAGCATCATTATTGGGACATGCTATGGCCTCTACCCACTTGGATACGTAGTCTACTGCCACCAAAATGTAAAGGTTACCTGAGGATGGAGGAAATGGCCCCATGAAGTCAATGCCCCACACATCAAAGAGCTCCAACTCTAAGATGTAGGTGAGAGGCATCTCATCCTTTCGACTGAGGTTACCTGTTCTTTGGCATTCATCGCAGCTGTGGGCATAGTTGTGGGCATCCTTGAAGATCGTTGGCCAATAGTAGCCACTCTGAAATACCTTCGCAGCTGTTCTTTGGCCACCAAAGTGTCCACCATAAGGAGCTGTGTGACAGTGCTGCAGCACAGACTTCGCTTCAGCAGCTGAAACACACTTCCTTAGCAAGCCGTCAGCACAGGTTCTGTAAAGTGTGGGGTCATCCCAGATGAATTTCCTTGCTTCATGAAGGAACCTCTTCTTCTCTTGTCCTCCCTTGAAAGCTGGTAACACCTGTGATGCAAGGAAGTTAGCAATGTCAGCAAACCAAGGTTCCTCATCGTTATCACAATGAGTCAAAACAAAGATATGTTCATCAATGAAAGCATCAGAAATTGCGGCCTCCGCAATGTTTTCGCAATTGTGCTGCAATCGAGAAAGGTGATCCGCAACCACATTTTCACATCCTTTCTTGTCTCGAATGTCCAAATCAAATTCCTGCAGCAATAACACCCACCTAATCAACCTAGGCTTAGCATCAGCCTTCCTCATAAGATATTTCAAGGCAGAATGGTCAGTGTACACAATTGTCCTAGTGCCTACAATATAGTTTCTGAATTTCTCACAAGCGAACACTACAGCAAGCATCTCTTTCTCAGTAGTTGTATAATTACATTGAGCCTCATTCAAGGTTTTACTAGCATAATAGACAGGGTGTGTTAGCTTGTCAATCTTCTGTCCTAACATGACCCCTACAGCATAATCACTAGCATCACATAACATCTCAAATGGGAGATCCCAATCTGGCCCTACTATAATAGGTGCTGTGACTAGCGCTTTCTTAAGGGTTGTCCAAGCTACTACACATTCCTTAGAGAAGATGAATGGCCTATTTATTTCTAGAAGCTCACACAGAGGCTTGGATATCTTGGAAAAGTCCTTAATGAACCTTCTGTAGAAACCAGCATGCCCTAAGAAACTCCTAATGGCCTTGACATTCTGAGGCTCTACCAACTTCTCTATGATTTCTATCTTTGCCCTGTCAACTTCTACACCTGCCCTTGACACTCTATGACCTAAGACAATCCCCTCATCTACCATGAAGTGACACTTTTCCCAATTAAGGACTAAGTTAGTCTCTTCACATCTCGCCAGGACTTGTCCTAAATTATCTAGACAGTTGGTAAAGGAGTCCCCAAAGACTGAGAAATCATCCATGAATATTTCTATCATGGACTCATCCAAATCAGAAAAGATTGCCAACATGCACCTTTGGAATGTTGCCGGTGCATTGCATAAGCCAAAAGGCATTCTGCGAAAGGCAAATGTTCCAAAAGGGCAAGTAAAGGTAGTCTTTTCTTGGTCTTTGGGGTCTATAGTGATCTGGTTATACCCTGAATAACCGTCTAGGAAACAGTAATAGGCTCTACCAGCTATTCTGTCTAACATTTGGTCAATGAATGGTAGAGGGAAGTGGTCTTTTTTAGTTTCTTTATTTAGTTTCCTATAATCCATGCAAACTCTCCATCCTGTGACAGTTCTAGTTGGAATCAGTTCATTGTTCTCATTGACTACCACAGTCATCCCACCCTTCTTAGGTACACACTGTATAGGGCTCACCCACTGACTACTAGCTATTGGAAAGATCACACCAGCATCTAACCATTTAATTATCTCTTTCTTAACTACCTCTTTCATAGAGGGATTCAGCCTACGTTGGTGATCTACTCTAGGTGTGTGCTCTTCCTCTAGTATAATCTTATGCATGCAATAAGAAGGGCTAATGCCTCTAATATCAGCAATAGTCCATGCAATAGCCTTCCTATGTTGCTTAAGCAGTAATATCAGTTCAACCTCATGCTTTTCACTTAATTTAGAAGAAATGATAACAGACAGAGTTTCATTACTCCCTAAATATGCATACTTGAGGTGAGTGGGGAGTGGCTTTAATTCTAATACAGGTGGATGCTCAATGGATGGCTTTAAAGGATTTAAGGCTCTATCAGTTAAGTCAATATTCATACAAACATGCTGAGGGTTATTTACAGATATGTCCATTATCTCAGCTATGTTTAAGTCAGTTAATTCTAATCCTACATATTCATTGGCATGCTTGGTTAATAATACATGCTCCAATTGTTCTTCCATTAAAGAGTCTACAACGTCCATGCTAGCACAGGATTCAAGGTCAGAGGGGTACCTTAAAGCTTTATACACACTAAATTTCACCTCTTCATCATGAACCCTCATAGTAAGCTCACCTTTTTGGACGTCTATCAGTGCCCTACCTGTGGCTAGAAATGGTCTGCCTAACAGGATGGGGACCTCCTTGTCTGCTTCATAATCCAGGATAATGAAATCTGCAAGGAAAATAAACTTGTCAACCTTTACTAAAATATCCTCAATCTTACCTTCTGGGTATGCAATGGATCTGTCTGCTAATTGTAAAGTGACAGTGGTTGGACGTGCTTCTCCTATTCCTAGCTGGCGGAATAGTGATAGGGGCATGAGGTTTATGCTGGCGCCCAGGTCACAAAGCGCTCTGCCCACGTGCTTGCCTCCAAGTTCTACAGGTAAGGTGAAGGAACCAAGATCCTTCTCCTTCTTGGGCAACTTGTTTTGGAGTATGGCACTGCACTCCTCAGTGAGGTTTACTGTTTCAAACTCACCAATTATTTTTTTGTTAGTAATAATATCTTTCAAAAACTTTACATAGGAAGGCATAGACTGTAAAACTTCTACAAAAGGAATGTTGACATGCACTTGCTTAAGAATTTCTAAGAATTTATTAAAATGCACTTCCTGTTCCTGCTTCTTCTTAAGCCTTCGAGGATATGGAGGTGGTGGCACATATGCAGGCACGTCAGGGCGCCTTAGGATAGGTGGAGGCCTTGGAATTTCTTCTATCTCCTCAATAATTGGCTCTAGCCTGGCTCCTGATGTGCTAGTTGGTGGTGGACCTTGGTTTGGCAGAGACTCCAGTGGAGCACTAGACTCAGTGTTCTCTACTCTCTTTGGTGTGTCTTTTGTGTTGCTCACCAAGGGTCTACCACTTCTAAGTTCAATTGCTTGAACTTGTTCTTTACCATCTCTCCTTGGCACCTCGGTGTCAGCAGGGAGTCTACCTTGGGGCCTACTCTTGAGTTCATTGGCCAATTGGCCTATTTGGTTCTCTAGGCTCCTAAGAGTAGCTTGCTGGCTTTGAAGAGTAGCATCATTCTTAGCTATGTATTCCTTGAGTAAGTTTTCTACAGAAGATCCTACAGGTTGGTTGTATGGTTTTTGATACATTGATTGGTTATGTTGGGGAGTGAAGCCAGGTGTTCCACTCGGTCTAGGTTGGTTAGGATTTTGGTTAGCATTTTGTTGGCCACCCCATGACAGGTTTGGGTGGTTCCTCCAACCAGGGTTGTAAGTATTGGAATAGGGGTTGTTCCTAGGCTGCTGCTGGCTTCCAATGTAGCAGACTGAGGCTGGATTTCCAGGGCAGTATTCATACAAGTGCCCTTCCCCACAGAATCCACATATGAGTGTCTCACCTTGACTTGGTTGGGTGCCCATTGACATGGAGGTAGCGGTGTTGACACTTGTTTGGAGATTGGTTTGAGCCATTTGCTTGACTAGGTTTGTCAGGGCATTTATTTGGCTGCTCATTGCACTTAGAGCATCCTTGTCTTGAGCTCTAGTTGGCTCAACAGGATCATCTGACCACCTACAGTGAGATGCTGAGATCTTCTCCAAGATCTCATAGGCTTCGTTGTAACTCTTGGACAACATGGAGCCTCCAGCGGATGAATTTAAGACTTGCCTAGTGCTGGGGTTGCATCCTTTGAAAAAGACCTCAATTTGGATACACCATGGGATGCCATGATGTGGACATTTAAGAAGAAGATCTTTGAACCTTGTCCAAGCTTCGTGAAGAGATTCATTATCAGCTTGTTTGAATTTAACTATGTCATCACGAAAGGTAGAATTCCTATCAGGTGGGAAGTATTTGACTAGGAATTTCTCTGCTAAATCTGTCCAATTAAGGACAGATCCAGAGGGTAATGAATTTAACCACGTTTTGGCTTTGTCCCTCAAAGAATAAGGGAACAAGTATAGCCTCAAGGCTTCTTGAGAAACTCCAGGAATGATGAAAGTATCACTGACTCCTAAGAAGTTTCTAAGATGGTTGTGGGGGTCCTCATTTTCCACTCCAAAGAATTGTCCCACAGTGGACAACATTTGGAACATCACTGGTTTTAACTCGAATGAGTTGGCAGTGATTTCAGGACGGATTATGCTGGGGTTCAGCTCCCCAGGCATAGGAACTAAATATGAAAGGATGGCACTATTTTTGTCATTCGCTATTTCGATGGGATTGCGAGTGACAGGTACCGGATTTGGAATTATTCCAGCCATTTCTTCTTGGGATTCTTGCGGAGGAATTGAGGTTCCCGCAATTACTTGAGGTATAGAGGGTTGGTTAAAAAGACGTTTCTTGGCTTTATTTCTGGCTCTAAATAGTCTCTCAGGCTCAGGATCGAACTCTAGATCACTACTTGAATGCTCACTCATAAACTAACCCAACTAGTACCTGCAAAAGAAATGAACCTAGATTAGTTCCAATTGACAGTAAACTTGGTGTTTCAAACTTAACAAACTTCGTTTTCACTAAAATAAATCCCCGGCAGCGGCGCCAAAAACTTGTTGCATGCTCAATGTGTTGAAATAATTAGGCAATAAAAGAGATAGAGCACTCAGAACATGCAAGCATACATGATCTTATAGCAAGTAGTAAGTATATTTCATTCGTTTTCCCACAGAGATTTATTTTGAGCTATTCGCGAAGTGTTTTGTTAAGAAAGAAGGGGTGGATTTGATGGGGTAAAATTGGTTTTTAATTATCTAATTTTTGCTGAATGTGTAAAGGGTAGTAACATAAACGAGAACAAGTTAAAGCTAAGCTCAAATGAAAAGAGACGAGATTAATAAATGAAGACAAAAACAGCTAGACAGAATTGTAACTTAAGCAGAATTGCGGAGACAGCAATTCTACCGCAATTAAATAGCAGCGAAAGTGTGTAAATGGGTGAATTAAGGGCTACTAATGACTATCCTATAAGCATTTTTATACGATTCTCAAACACTGGATCTACTCACTATGCATCAAACTATCTCAATCTCATGTATCGTCCGATTCCATGCATTAGATTCTTCAGTTTACTCAACTCAAAGTAAGGTCTTAAGCATCTTGTTAAAGCAGAAAGATATGGTTTGTACTAGGGAAACGCCTATTCCTAGGTCGTTTCCTGGTTACCTTGAAAGGCTAGCATGATGGTATGACTCTGAACTCTTACTTCTTCCAGAGGTTAGGAGTTCTTTGGACAAAATGGATGGCCAATCGAAATTGCCCGTGGGATGAAGCTTACATACAATCAATGCTTCGAGAGCTATCCTATATGCTTGATTCACGTTTTTTTAGCCTATAGTGTTGTCATTAGCACGCCCCTAAGTGACTTAGTTACTCATGGATATAAGGAGAACAGAACTAAAGGATAAAATAAACATGCTTAGAAGGAAAATGTGCTTAAAACAGCAAGGGAAAACAGTAGAATGCAAAGGCGAGAGACTGTGAAATACTGAACTTTATGTTTGATTAATTGATTGTTTGAATGAACATAAGAGATACTTAAAGTAAAGAACAGGAAGACAGAACACAACGAAATGAACTAAATTAGCCACAAGAACAGAAACAACAACAAGACAGAGTTGAAGAATGGAAATGAAGAACAGAAAGCAATAAAACAAGCTCGAAAGTCTCGTTGCAGCCGCCTCGAATGAAGGATGAGAAAGGTCAGCCTTGCTTGGATGAATCCAATCGGGAGAGAAGAAGAATCTCCTCTCCTTCCTATCAGATTATCGATTCCAACAGCTGAGCTTCGCAAACCAGCAGACGGCAGAGGAAAACAGGAGAAAAGATGGACTGCGAGAAGACTTCTACGCTTTCGGATGATGCTTGAACCCTCGACTTTGACCCCTATTTATAGTAATCTGCAGGTGCATTTGGGCCAAGGAGAACCATCAATCTTCAACGTCGTACTTCAGAATGGATGGAGGAGAGAGAACGAATCCCTGAAATAACGGAAATTAACAGAAAAAGATCAGTCAACTTACGGTTTTCACTTGAAACATTGCGGGGACCGCAATGTTTCCGCAATGCTATCGCAATGCTTGTTTTTCATTCTTTTCCTTCGGTTTTCAACCCTTTTCTTTCCTATTGTACATAAGTCCTAATTTAGCTACCTTCTTCTAATTCTCATATTTAAGCATAGGTTTAGGCTAAATGCTATCAAAAACACCTAAGAGTGAACATCTTTCTAAGCTAATTAAGCCCTAAAAAGGTCACTTTTGGAGACGTAACAGTTACTTACCACTAGAAATTGGGCCTTAAGCTCGTCCACGTCCCTTCTCAGGCGAGTGTTCTCCTTGTCTCTATCCGCACTCCACTCCAAGCTTCTAGCTACGTTGGAAATTAAAGCTCTAGCTTCGGCGGGTGTCTTATCCATAATCGAACCTCCACTGGCGGCGTCTATCATCTGCTGGCCTTGGGGAAGCAAACCGTAGTAGAAACTCTGAATGAGGGAATGCTCGGTTATTTGATGATTAGGACAATCCTCGCATAACCGACCAAACCTCTCCCAGCACTCTAGGACGGTTTCTTCCTTTCCTTGCTCAATTTTGTGTATCTCCCTTCTGAGGGCGACGACCTTTGACGCAGGAAAATACCTTTCTAAAAACACCCCATTCAACTCCTTCCAAGTCGTGATGGATCCGGTCGGTAGGTAATACATCCAATCTCTCGCCTTCTCCTTCAAGGTGAAGGGAAAGGTCCTGAGATGGAGTTGACCTGCGGTGGTGTCATCGGTTCTGAATGACGAACACACCATCTTGAATTCCTTGAGGTGTCTGACTCGATTCTCACCTGTATTACCATAAAAAGAAGGTAATAAGTTAACCAGACCAGCTTTAAGTTCAAAATTACCTGAAGCTACCGGATACAAGATACTCGAGGTGTTTCGGCCTAGCTCAGATGATGCAAGCTCCCTCATGGTTCTTTGATGCTCATAATTACCCACGACCTCCATCTTGGCGCTTCTTTTGAGTTTTCAAAGAATGACTGCGCTCCAAAAAAAACTCAAACAAAACGCGTAAAATAATACAAAAGAATTAAACTGTACAAAAAGAAATAAAGAAAATTTTTAAAACTAACAAACCTAACTTAACTAAACTAAATTAATTAAGTCCCCGGCAACGGCGCCAATTTTGGTAGATGTACTTTTGGGGTACTCCAAATTCAAGCTGTCGAGGCTTGCCAAAATACAATTTATAAACCCGATGTACACCGAGCTATTTGAAGCTTAGTGGTAACGGGGTCGATCCACAGGGAAATAAGAAATTTAATCTAACTAAGTCTAATTTGCTAGAAATAAAAAGTATGCACAATTGAAAAGAATAGTAATTTGGTTTTGGGGGAAGGGAGCTCCTAATATGCTAACGGAAAATTAAATGACAACGTGCAAAAATTAAACGGTTGTGCTTAACTTCGAGAAATGGAATTGCTCGTTATGGATGTTCGGATCATCGATACAATTTACGCGCTAGCGATGTTCATGCACACAATTCATTTAGTTATCTCTAACTCAAATGACCCAAGGATTTAATTAGACTCGTGCAATTCTAATTAAACTTGGCCAATAATCTATCTAAGGTAGCGACCCCTAAATCGATTACGTGCCAGTGACGGGAACATTGCGACGGCTTAATCCTAAGACTGAACCGGTTTCTCTCTTGCCTTAAGCCTAACATGAAAACTTTAATTAATTCAGTTTACCAATGTCACTTTGGGCCGAACTAATTAGCCATGCTTAGACCCGTGCTACCTAGCGGTATAGGCAATTATACGTCCCAACCTTTAGCCCTCTATCATGCATAGGAACTAGGGCGTCAACCTAATTTAGCTACACATGCTAGATTGTATGAAGAACAAGCAAGAAATGCATAAACAAGCTAAATGTCTCAACATTCACAAAGGAGAAAATCTCCCCAAACATCCATAATTTACAAACCAAAGCTCAAAATTAAACACTAACCTCGGTTTAGCCTTCCATGGAGGATGAATTAATCCAATCCCCCATGGAAGAGCTTGGAATCATGCACAAAGAAGGAGAAGAAGTACAAAAATGGTGGAAAATGGACTTGGACCCGAGAGGAGAAGTTGGAGGAAGAAGAAGCATCAAAAGTTGGCTGCAAATCTGCAATTTCACGCTTTTAAAGCTCGGAGGGTCGAGACGCTAGGCCAGCGTCTCGACGTTGTGCCCTAAGTTGGCTGCTGCGCGCGCGGGGTAGCGTCGAGACGCGCGCGCGGCGTCGAGCGAGCGTCGAGACGCTTGCGCTCGACGCTTGCTCTCGGGTGGAAATTCAGACGCGCGCTTCAGACTTCGGGGCGTCGAGACGCTAGGCCAGCGTCTCGACGCTGTCGGCGTTGAGTGGGTGTTGAGACGCGCGCTCGACGCTGATGCTCGTCTATCTTCGGGAATCGTCGGGGCAGCGTTGAGCTAGCGTCGAGCTAGCGTCTAGACGCTGGGGCGCACGCAGATTTTCAATGACGGGCGCGCGGGCGCGCGCGGACATGAACGAGGCGGAGCGGTCGAGGGCGCGCGCGTGCTGCGTTCGTTGGGCGCCAGGGCGCTGGGCGTCGGCGCTTGGGCGCTGCCCTCTCGGCTCTTAGCCCACTTTTGGGTCGTTTTGGCTCCCGAGCTCCGTTTGGCCTATCGTTTTGACCCGAACACTTCCCGAAACCTCTTAAATGACCTTTTTAGCCACGAAAATCATCAATGGACTTCCCGAGCTCTTCACCATGAAATCACCTACAAGGAAGCATTTTAATCAATATATGTCATGGTTTTAGCTAGAATTAGGGACATTAAGATAGCTCTATTTTGGAGCTATCAAAATACCCCCGACCTAAATCTTGCTAGTCCCCGAGCAAGGTATACTCTCAATAATCTCCAAAGAATTAAATGCATGCTTGGACTCTAATCTCAATGCTTGTGAAACAAGGTACTTGTAATAAATTCAAAACCATCAAAAGCATGCAAACGTTGAAATCATTTCAAAATTTAAACTCCTATTCCCTTACGTGTGTGTGTGTTTAGCACCTCTCACCCTAGCTCATGCAAGCCCGGAACAACCTTATACAGTCCTATAACTCGTTTTCCCCCTACTTATGGCGATAAGAACAGTCTAACGGCTTTTAGTGATAGGAATAGCAACAAAACAAAAGGCCTAAATTTTATTCTTTTTCCTTGAGTACTTTGAACCCATTTTTTTTTTCTCTTTTTGAACTACTTTTTTTTTATTTTTTCCAAGAGAGCCTAACACGTCAAACCAAATTTAGCTTCACGTTTTTAAGGACTATTGCTCACTTCTATTAGTTCCCCTTTCATGTAGTGACAACCGTGGGTTACATGATCGCCCCTGGTTACACGGGCAACACAAGAAGGAGGAGCAACTCTGGAGGTTTTATTTTTCATGCAAACACTTTTTTTTTAGGCAATAGCTTCGCTATACACAAATGAGTCATTACTACTTCTACACATCAAGCCTCCCTAATGGTACCTTTCGGGGTGACAACAAGGTTTCAGACAAAATAAGATCAGTCTAGACCTACAGAGCTGAGAATAAGAGTGCTATGTGCTCAGTGAATGTAGGGAAATAACAGAAAATTTTTTAAAATAGGCTCAAAATGTGCATACATTGTCCAATTTTCGAATCATGCAAATACGGAGTGTTCACAAGCAAATCACAGACCGTCCTCATCGGACACATGCATTCAGATTCTAATCTAACAGCCAGAGTATACATATGCTCGACAACTACTAAGAAGTCTCATCTCTATCTATCAACAAACTCCACCCCCACCTTAAGATATGCATTGTCCCCAATGCATTCAACTATAAAAACAATAAAATCCTAAGGGAACAGAAAACCTCCCCTGAATCTTATGGAGCCGACGGGTGGAGATGTGCACCAACGTCCTCCAATGGGCTCTCGAATCGTCGACCGTTCCACCTTTTCTCCTAGGAAAACAAGAAAACAAACAACAACTCAAAAGCTAATATATACAAGAACAAAGCATTAAAGAACAGAATTACAGTCCAAACTCGGGTGCCTCCGAGAAGCGCAAATTTTTAAAGTCGATTGCTCGACTGTATTCTCTCGTCAACTCATCCATAGTCGAACTTGGAAGATGCCCCATCCATCTTCCTAATCACCTCTTTCCTGCGAAAATCCATGAACAATTCTTTCTCTCGTGCCTTCTGCGCACATACAACATCAATTTTAAATTTTGCAGGTTTAACAAAAGGTTGATCCCATAAAATTGATGCAAAAACGTGAGAGAAATTTTCATGCATTCCATAAGCAAAAAGATCAGCAGGAAAGAACGGGTCATTAACTTTGCCCAAAACATCTTCCACCTTTTCCAAGGGGTGCACATAAGAATTATCAACCATTTGCAACATAGAACCAGATTCATGCAAGTCATTCATTTTAAGCTCATCAAAAACAGCATGCGACTCAACATTAACCGGTGGTTCTAAATCTAGCATGGCTTGATTAGTCATTTCATTTTCAAAGGTGCAAGGTAAAGTGGAAGGAAGTAGATTAGCAGGGTTCTCAACAGTTGTCAAAGTAGAAACAGATGAATCATAAAATTCAGCCAAGGATGGCTCATGCAACTCATAATCATCAAAAAGTTCAGTTAAAAATAATGGGTCATCCCCATCCTCAACAGTCATGCATTCATTACGAGCTACAGATTCAAAAGTGTCTACTTGACAAAGAGAGAAGACATCATCAACATGCTCTTCTATATCGGGCAAATGCATCTCAACAACCTCTCCGCCATACTCAACAGATAAAATGCCCTTATCCACATTTATTTTAGTTTTAGCAGTTTTCATGAAGGGCCTGCCTAATAAGATCGAAGCATGCGGAGAGGAATAATTTTCATCCATTTTCAGAACATAAAAGTCAACAGGAAAAATTAATTCATTAACTTGCACTAACACATCTTCAATAATTCCTAAAGGATGCACAGAAGTTCTATCAGCAAGTTGAATAATTGTTCCTGTTTTATTCATTCCTTTCAATTTCAATTTCTGATAAATGGAGTACGGCATAACGCTAATGGAGGCTCCTAGATCGAGCATTGCTCTTCTAATATGCATACCTCCAATCTTACAAGGGAGAGAGAACATACCTGGGTCGCCGCATTTAACCGGTAAGCTCTTTGTGATCACAGCAGAGACGTTCTCACTTACCACGACGCGTTCACTCTCCTTTGTCTTCCTCTGGTTGGTGCAAATTTTCCTGAGGAACTTGGCGTACCTCGAAATTTCCTTCAGGGCGTCCAACAGAGGGATGTTGATCTCTACTTTTCTGAATGTGTCCAGGAACTCCTTCTCGTAGTCCTCTTTGGGCGGTCTCGCTAACCTGCTAGGAAAAGGAGCCTTAGGCACATAAACTCTAGTACATGTAGGATCGAAATTTACCCCATGCCACCGTGGTTCGGGATTTTCTGTCTGTGGCTCTACGTGGCCATAATCGACTTCCACCGGCGAGGTACTCGTGGGAAGATGCTTCCCACTTCTCAGAGTGATGGCACTAGCGTTCTCCACGTTCTGGTGCTCAATCACTGTCAACCTCTTACTTACTTGAATCACTGCATCGCTCAGAGTTTGAAACTGCTCTCGAGTTTCCTTATGTTGTGATTCAAGCATTTCTTCCAAGGATCTACCTGAAACAGAAAGACGGGAAGTGACCTTTCAAAGCAATAACAGCGTTACTTACCACTAGAAATTGGGCCTTAAGCTCGTCCACGTCCCTTCTCAGGCGAGTGTTCTCCTTGTCTCTATCCGCACTCCACTCCAAGCTTCTAGCTACGTTGGAAATTAAAGCTCTAGCTTCGGCGGGTGTCTTATCCATAATCGAACCTCCACTGGCGGCGTCTATCATCTGCTGGCCTTGGGGAAGCAAACCGTAGTAGAAACTCTGAATGAGGGAATGCTCGGTTATTTGATGATTAGGACAATCCTCGCATAACCGACCAAACCTCTCCCAGCACTCTAGGACGGTTTCTTCCTTTCCTTGCTCAATTTTGTGTATCTCCCTTCTGAGGGCGACGGCCTTTGACGCAGGAAAATACCTTTCTAAAAACGCCCCATTCAACTCCTTCCAAGTCGTGATGGATCCGGTCGGTAGGTAATACATCCAATCTCTCGCCTTCTCCTTCAAGGTGAAGGGAAAGGTCCTGAGATGGAGTTGATCTGCGGTGGTGTCATCGGTTCTGAATGACGAACACACCATCTTGAATTCCTTGAGGTGTCTGACTGGATTCTCACCTGTATTACCATAAAAAGAAGGTAATAAGTTAACCAGACCAGCTTTAAGTTCAAAATTACCTGAAGCTATCGGATACAAGATACTCGAGGTGTTTCGGCCTAGCTCAGATGATGCAAGCTCCCTCATGGTTCTTTGATGCTCATAATTACCCACGACCTCCATCTTGGCGCTTCTTTTGAATTTTCAAAGAATGACTGCGCTCCAAAAAAAACTCAAACAAAACGCGTAAAATAATACAAAAGAATTAAACTGTACAAAAAGAAATAAAGAAAATTTTTAAAACTAACAAACCTAACTTAACTAAACTAAATTAATTAAGTCCCCGACAACGACGCCAATTTTGGTAGATGTACTTTTGGGGTACTCCAAATTCAAGCTGTCGAGGCTTGCCAAAATACAATTTATAAACCCGATGTACACCGAGCTATTTGAAGCTTAGTGGTAACGGGGTCGATCCACAGGGAAATAAGAAATTTAATCTAACTAAGTCTAATTTGCTAGAAATAAAAAGTATGCACAATTGAAAAGAATAGTAATTTGGTTTTGGGGGAAGGGAGCTCCTAATATGCTAACGGAAAATTAAATGACAACGTGCAAAAATTAAACGGTTGTGCTTAACTTCGAGAAATGGAATTGCTCGTTATGGATGTTCGGATCATCGATACAATTTACGCGCTAGCGATGTTCATGCACACAATTCATTTAGTTATCTCTAACTCAAATGACCCAAGGATTTAATTAGACTCGTGCAATTCTAATTAAACTTGGCCAATAATCTATCTAAGGTAGCGACCCCTAAATCGATTACGTGCCAGTGACGGGAACATTGCGACGGCTTAATCCTAAGACTGAACCGGTTTCTCTCTTGCCTTAAGCCTAACATGAAAACTTTAATTAATTCAGTTTACCAATGTCACTTTGGGCCGAACTAATTAGCCATGCTTAGACCCGTGCTACCTAGCGGTATAGGCAATTATACGTCCCAACCTTTAGCCCTCTATCATGCATAGGAACTAGGGCGTCAACCTAATTTAGCTACACATGCTAGATTGTATGAAGAACAAGCAAGAAATGCATAAACAAGCTAAATGTCTCAACATTCACAAAGGGGAAAATCTCCCCAAACATTCATAATTTACAAACCAAAGCTCAAAATTAAACACTAAACTCGGTTTAGCCTTCCATGGAGGATGAATTAATCCAATCCCCCATGGAAGAGCTTGGAATCATGCACAAAGAAGGAGAAGAAGTACAAAAATGGTGGAAAATGGACTTGGACCCGAGAGGAGAAGTTGGAGGAAGAAGAAGCATCAAAAGTTGGCTGCAAATCTGCAATTTCACAATTTTAAAGCTCGGAGCGTCGAGACGCTAGGCCAGCGTCACGACGTTGTGCCCTAAGTTGGCTGCTGCGCACGCGGGGTAGCGTCGAGACGCGCGCGCGGCGTCGAGACGCTTGCGCTCGACGCTTGCTCTCGGGTGGAAATTCAGACGCGCGCTTCAGACTTCGGGGCGTCGAGACGCTAGGCCAGCGTCTCGACGCTGTCGGCGTTGAGTGGGCGTTGAGACGCGCGCTCGACGCTGATGCTCGTCTATCTTCGGGAATCGTCGGGGCAGCGTTGAGCTAGCGTCTAGACGCTGGGGCGCACGCGGATTTTCAATGACGGGCGCGCGTGGACATGGGCGAGGCGGAGCGGTCGAGGGCGCGCGTCTGGCCGTCTGGGCGCGGGCGTGTGGTGCGGCGGTGCGGCGGCGCGCGCGTGCTGCGTTCGTTGGGCGCCAGGGCGCTGGGCGCCGGCGCTTGGGCGTTGCCCTCTCGGCTCTTAGCCCACTTTTGGGTCGTTTTTGCTCCCGAGCTCCGTTTGGCCTATCGTTTTGACCCGAACACTTCCTGAAACCTCTTAAATGACCTTTTTAGCCCCGAAAATCATCAATGGACTTCCTGAGCTCTTCACCATGAAATCACCTACAAGGAAGCATTTTAATCAATATATGTCATGGTTTTATCTAGAATTAGGGACATTAAGATAACTCTATTTTGGAGCTATCAGAGGTCGATAGGGCCAAGATTGAAATAATAGAGAAGTTAGTGGAACCACAGAATGTGAAAGCCATTAGAAGTTTCTTAGGACACGCAGGTTTCTATAGAAGGTTCATTAAGAACTTCTCCAAGATCTCCAAGCCTTTGTGTGAGCTTCTAGAGCTGAATAAGCCATTTATCTTCTCAAAAGAATGTTTCTTAGCCTGGACAACCCTTAAGGAAGCATTAGTCAAAGCACCTATTATAGTAGGGCCAAATTGGGACCTCCCATTTGAGATGTTATGTGATGCGAGTGACTATGCAGTAGGGGTTATGCTAGGACAAAAGATTGACAAACTAACACACCCTGTATACTATGCTAGTAAGACACTTAATGAGGCACAATGTAATTACACAACCACGGAAAAGGAAATGCTAGCTGTAGTGTTTGCCTGCGAGAAGTTTAGGAATTACATTGTAGGCACTAGGACAATCGTGTACACTGATCATTCTGCACTAAAATACCTTATGAGGAAGGCTGATGCTAAGCCTAGGTTAATTAGATGGGTATTGTTGTTGCAAGAATTTGATCTGGACATTAGAGATAAGAAGGGATGTGAAAATGTGGTTGCGGATCATCTTTCTAGATGGCAACATAATTGCGATAAAATTGCGGAAACCGCAATTTCTAATGCCTTTATCGATGAGCACGTCTTTGTATTAGCACATCGTGATAACGATGAGGAACCTTGGTTTGTTGATATTGCTAACTTCCTTGCCTCGCAGGTACTACCAACTTTCAAGGGAGGACAAGAAAAGAAGAGGTTCCTACATGAAGCTAGGAAGTTCATATGGGATGATCCCACACTCTACAAAACATGTGCAGATGGTTTACTAAGGAAGTGTGTGTCAGCTGCTGAAGCGAAGTCTGTGCTGCAGCACTGCCATACATCTCCCTATGGTGGACACTTTGGTGGCCAAAGAACAGCTGCAAAGGTGTTCCAGAGTGGCTACTATTGGCCTACGATCTTCAAAGATGCCCACGACCATGCACACAGCTGCAATGAATGCCAGAGAACAGGTAACTTGAGTCGGAAGGATGAGATGCCTCTCACTTACATCTTAGAGTTGGAGCTCTTTGATGTGTGGGGCATTGACTTCATGGGACCATTTCCCCCATCAGCAGGTAACCTTTACATACTTGTAGCTGTAGACTATGTATCTAAATGGGTAGAAGCCATACCATGTCCAACCAATGATGCCAAAACAGTCATTAAGTTCCTTAATAGACATATCTTTACTAGGTTTGGTCGTGCTATAATTAGTGATGAAGGGACACACTTTATTAATAAAGCTATGGAAAAAGTGTTGGCTAAATACAATGTTAGACATAGAGTAGCCACCCCTTATCATCCACATTCGAATGGACAAGCTGAAATATCGAATAGGGAGATTAAAAACATACTCGAAAAAGTGGTCAAACCCAATAGAAAAGATTGGTCGTTTAAACTCGAGGATGCACTTTGGGCATATAGGACTGCATATAAGACACCCCTAGGTATGTCTCCTTATAGACTTGTGTATGGCAAAGCATGTCACTTACCATTCGAATTGGAAATCAAAGCATTTTGGGCCCTAAAAGAGCTGAATTATTGCGTGACCGATGCGGGAACATTGCGGTCTCTGCAATTACATGAGCTTGATGAGCTGAGACATATGTCCTATGAAAATGCCAAAATGTATAAAGAAAAAACTAAAATTTGGCATGACAGTAGACTTAGGATTAAGGACTTTAAGAAAGGCCAACATGTCTTGTTATTTAACTCAAGGTTGAGATTATTTCCAGGCAAACTTAAGTCCAGATGGTCAGGTCCTTTTGTTATAACTAACGTGTTTGTTCATGGTGCAATTGAGATTAGGAACCTGCAGCACGGGCAACCGTTCATGGTTAATGGTGCACGATTGAAGCATTATTATGAGGAAGGAGATGTGAAGACTCTCTCGGCGTTCCTCTTATCTGAAGCTTGAAAATATGACCGAGAGAAGACGAGTGATTACTGTGCTCGTCCATGCGAGGCTATGCCTTAGTTTATTTTTGCTATTTTTATTTCCTTCGGTTGTTATTTTTGTATGTTTATGAGTGATTTTTATTACGAATTTGTTGTTAATTTTGTACGTTTTTATAGGGGATCAAAAGAGGAAATCAAGGAGATGAATCAAGGGTAAATAATCGGGGAAGATATCGGGCCGAATCAAAGATTAAGTTATGAGAATCTTGGCATTTAAATCAAGAAAATCTCCAACGGCCATTTAATTGCGGTGGTTTTGCTGAAACCGCAACAGAAATAGCCGTTGGGATTCACATCATTACAAATAGCCGTTAGAATAGTTGTGGCCCGTACGCTTCCTTCATTCGTTGGACTTCAAGAAATCTATCTTCTTCTTCCTCTGCAATTCATATTCTCAATTCTCTTCGATTCCACGATGGTGCTTACACGGGCTGAGAGATCCGCGTCCAAGAAGAAGGCCACTGAAGCAGAGGCAGCTGCGAGAGAGGCACTCCTTGCCTTAGAAGAGGCCGAAGCTGCGCGCCCTGAACGACCTTCTAAGCTCCCTGTCCGCAAGAAGAAGTGGAAGGTGGTGACGGAAATCCCTGCTGGGCCGTCTGAACCAGTAGGCACGCCCAAGAAACGAAAATGGACGATGGAGATTGGGGACGCACCGATCAAGGAAAAGACTCCCACTGTGGAGAGTCAAGGAAGTGGCCGACCATCCTACGAGACGGCCAGACAAAGTCCTGAACCATCTCCACCAGCGCAAAACCCCGAGCCTTCTCCATCTCCACAAAGCTCTGAACAATCTCCACCGCCGCAGAGCCCTGAGGTGTCACCATCGCCGTCGCCCGAGCCTGAAACTCCAAGTGAAGAAAATCAAGAATCAGCGCAGGGCGAAGAAGCGGCTGAGGAAGAAGAGGTTTTCTCTCCTTTGAGGGAAGTCAGCCCCGATAGCCCAGCAAAGGGGGGAGATTCAATGGATGAAACGTTGGGGGATTGCCTCCAACAGATCACCACCAGGGCACGGTTGAGGAAGAAAGCCCCCAAGGTTGTCAAGGCCAAACGGCCAAAAGCTTCAAAGAAATCCAAGAAAAGGAAGGTCAGTGGTGAGCCTTCATTGAAGAGGCTGAAGGTCGAGGCTGCTGAGTCGGCCAAGGCACGGGACAAGGGGAAAGCCAAATTATACCCTGAAGATGAGCCTCAAGCTGTGAGGTATGTGTCGTCTGATGCAGAATCAAGGGGCACTGAGTTGAGGAAGAGGGACCTACTCCATGAGAAGGGGTTCCTTGACGCGTTGGCAGATCTGCCGCAATTCTTGCGCGCAGGGATCACCAACCACGGTTGGGAAGAGCTGTGCAGACCGCCCATCCCCGCCTACTCCAGCATGGTGTACGACTTCTATGCCAATCTGACGCACCCTGAGGATGGCCTGTCAACGGTGAGGGGGCTGGAGGTTGACTTTTCAGCCAAGGCTATTAATGAGGCCTATGGTCTCAAGGGGCAGAAGCATACTGACTATGCAAGAATCACCGACGCACAAACTGAGGCTGTCCTGGAGGAAGCACTGCGCATCATAGGCCAGCCTGAGGCAGCTTGGACGATCTCACGCAATGGGAAGCACACTTTGATGAGTGCTACCCTCACGGCCAAGGCAGCTGTCTGGTTTTCATTCGTGCGAAGGCGTCTGTCCCCAGTGACCCACGAGACCACCATTAATCAGGGGAGATCGCTGCTGGTATATGCGATCATGAGAGGCCTCACTATCAATGTTGGGGAGGTTATTGCAGCCTCCATAGCAGACTGTGCCAAGAAAGGTAAGGGCCCTCTTTTCTTTCCAAACACCATTACTAAGCTGTGCCTTCGTGCAGGTGTGCCAATTGAGAGAATGGAGAGGCAGCTGGCCTACACGGGCCATCTGGAGCTGCCTACAGGCCTGAGGATGCGCAGGAAGGGGAACATGGAGTTTGAGCTGGATGGCTTGGCTGCAGCTCAATTCCTTTCTATGGCCTGCCTGATGGACCTTCAGAAGAAGATGGCGCAATGGGCTGAGTATGCGCAAGCGAGGGATAAGGACGTTGCTGATCAGTTGGGCTGCATCTTTCCTAAGTTCCCCACTGACCTGCTGACGCCATGGGCACCTCCAAAGGCACGGAGGGATGATGATGAGGACGTCTGAGTGCTAGTCTGAAGAGCACTCAAGGGAGTATTTATGTTCCCTATATCAAAAGAAAAAAAATCAAACTGCTTTTCGTTAAACTGTGTGAATTCTGTTATTTTGAATCAATATTTGATCTGTCTTTAGTTCTTTATTTTGGTTGTTTAGAATTGCTTAGTATAGTTAGATGGTATCTGAATAGGTAGTTTGTTTTAGTTTCCTTTTTGTATAGCTGTGATGACTGGAAATAGCATGCAAATAGGGCTGTTTACTGATATATCTGCCCTGTAGATTCATTGCGATATTATTGCGGAAACCGCAATTTTTGTTAGTTATTGCATACTTTTGACTGACTGATTAGCTAGGCTGGTTCTGTTTCAACTTTGTTCTTTTGCTGCTTTCTTGTCTACCTTATATAGCCTATCTATAAGCATGCTGGATGAGTGTCTTAAGGCACCGTTGATAGTTTAAAATTAGTCTCTTAAATTGCTCAGCATGAGTAGCTTTAAGTCCTTCCCTTACTGTTTTTACAAATTTCTGCTGCTGAGTTGTTTGCTTTAAGAATGTTCTGTCTATCCCTAGGACTTTTAGATTCTCTTTGTTTTGCCCTAGACTAGATGCTTCTAGGACAAGTTTGGGGGTGTGCAACCTCAAACACTCATTGGGGACAATGAGTAGTTTAAGTTTGGGGGAGGCCACCCTAGGCCTAGGAACATTCCTCTCTCCCTTTTAGCATAAGCATTCTTCTTCTCCTTTACAAAAAAATGATGAACTGAAAAAAAAAAAATGAATGAAAGAATAAAGAGTGGTGTCTCTCTTAAGAGTGCTGAGTAATCAGTGCCAAGTGTGTAACCCACAAGTGGCATTGCATCAAAAGGCAACCAAAGGAGAGGCTCCACCAAAGTAAGAAAGAAAAAAGGAAAAACTAGGGAAGAAGAATGTATACCTAGGAGTGGCAACTTTGTGGCTTGGGTGTCCTGAATAAAAAGAACTCTGATCCTCAATTAGCTAAGCACAAAGTTTTAGCTTGTAGGGTTGTTTAGGGAGATGAATGTATGTCCAATGTAGTGATGTCAGGGTTTAGGTTGTTCTCTAAATGTACTACTGTCACTGGTTAATACTAAGACTGACATGACTCTAAGGAATCCTAGGTAGCTCAAAAGTAAAAGATTAGAAGCATGTACTGAGTCTGGGGTAAAGCTGGGTAGAATTTGAAACCTTAGGGATAGTTGCACTATATGACAGAAGCAAGTAGATCAGTCGTGGGGAGTTAATGAAACAGTAGGATCATTAGGCGTGCGAAGTCGGAAGAAGCAAAATGAGAAGTTAGTTATAAACTTAGAAGGGTGTCACAGGACAGCATTGCCATAGATAGGAACTTAGGGGGTCAGCAAGTGGTTAGAGAGGTTAAAACAGCAGCCTAAGTAAGTCCTTAGATTGCTCGAGGACGAGCAAAACCTTAAGTTTGGGGGTGTGTTACGTCTCCAAAAGTGACTATTTTAGGACTTATTTGTGATAGGAAGTTGTACATTTGTAATTGTTTTTGGTAGGATTTAGCTTGAACTTGTGCTTATATATGAGAATTAGAAGAATGAAGCTAAATTAGGACTTGTATGCAAAAGGAAAGAAAAGGAATGAAAAACAAAGTTAAAGGAATGAAAATTGTGCATTGTGGAAGCATTGCGGAAACATTGCTAAAACCGCAATGTTTTAAGTGAAATCCGTAAGTTGTCTAACCTTTTTCTGTTTTGTTCCGATATTTCAGGGATCCATTTCTTCTCCTCCAGCCACGTAGAAGTACGACGTTGAGAATGGATGGTTCTCCTTGACCCAATCGCACCTGCAGAAGACTATAAAAGGAGGTCAAAGTGGAAGGATTGAAACACACTCGAACAGCGTAGACTTCTCAGTTCAACGCAGCTTTTCCACTCTTTTTCTCTCTTCCGTCTGTTGGTTTGAAAGGTTCAGCTGTTGGAGTCGACAATCTGATAGGAAGGAGAGAAGATTCATCTTCTCTTCTGATTGGATTCATCCAAGCAAGGCTTCCTTTCACCCTTCAGCCGAGGCGTTCGCAATCGAGAAGACCACACACAGCTTTACTGCTTTTTGCTTTAGTTTTCTATTTCCGTTACTGTTTGTTGTTATTTCCCTTTTAGTTTGCTACTCTCTTCCATTTCGTTGCTTTCTGTTTTACTTTAGTTATTCCAAGTCATCATTTGTTTCGTTCAAACGATTGGTTAATCAACGCACAATTCATCACTTCGCAAGTCCTTTATCTTCTCTGCCTACTGTTTTCCTCTTCTGTTTTGTCTTTAATATTCTTCTAAGCATGTCTTCTTCATCTACTCTTTCTATTCTATCTGCATCCATGAGTAACTAAATCACATAAGGGAATGCTAATGACAAGGCTATAGGTTAAACAAACGTGAATCAAGCATGTAGGATAGCTCTCGAATGCATTGATTGTATGTAAGCTTCATCCCACGGGCAATTTCGATTGGCCATCCATTTTGTCCAAAGAACTCCTAACCTCTGGAAGGAGTAAGAGTTCAGAGTCATACACTCATGCTAGCCTCTCAAGGTAGCCAGAAAACGACCTAGGAATAGGCGTTTTCCTAGTACAACTCACAACTTACTGTTTTAACAAGATGCTTAAGACCTTACTTGGACATGAGTAAACTAAAGAATCTAATGCATGAAATCGGAAGATACATGAGAATGAGTTAGTTTGATGCATGGTGAGTTGATCTACTGCTTGAGAATCGTAGGAAAAAGCCTATAGAGGAGTCGTTAGTAGCCCTTGTTTACACACTTTACACACATTTTGCTGTTAAGAACATTGCTGAATAATTGCTGTTTCCGCAATTCCTTTAATTGAAATTTTGCCTTAGCCATTTTTCTCTCCGTTTGTGTTTCTCTTCTCTTTACATTTGAGTTTATCATTTACTTGCACTTGTTTATGCTTCCATCCTTTACATATTCCTTAGTAATTAGACACTTTAAAACCAAATCTACCCCATTTAATCCACCCATTCTTGCTTAACAACACACTTCACGAGTAACTAAGAATAAATCTCTGTGGAAAATCGAATGAAAAAATACTTATTACTTGCTACAAGATCATGTATGCTTGCATGTTCTGAGTGCTCTACCATTGCATATTTCTTTTAAACATTGAGCACGCAACATAAGCATGTCCTTAGAGTCAATTTCTTTATTAGCCTTGCTCGAGGACTAGCAAGATTTAAGTTGGGGGTGTTTGATAACTCCATTTTGGAGCTATTATTCACTCCCTAATTCTAGCTAAATTCCGCATTTAATTAGTTAATATGTCTCATTTATAGGAGATTTGCGGTGAAGAGCTCATGCGTCCATTGAACTCGTTTCGAAGCTAAAAGCAGTGTTTTAACGCCCCGGGAGTGCTTCGGAAAAAGGGCAAGTTATTCCAAGAAGAACCGGACCAAAATTGCCTAGGAGAGGCAATTTTCCAGCCCAAACCCGAGAGTAAGCGTCGAGCAGACAGCGTCGAGACGCTTGCTCAACGCTGCCTGGCGTCGAGACGCTTGCCCAGCGTCGAGATGCCATCGCGAGGCTCGCGCGAATTCATTAGGTCGCAGCGTCGCGACGCTGTCCCAGCGTCTCGATGCTCCGACGGATTTAAAAACCTGAAGGACGATTTTTCAGCAGCCAAGTTCGATTTCATCTTCTTCCTCTCGGATTTTCTTCTACTTTTTTGCTTTGCTCCGCCATTTGTGGCCTAGTTTTGGAGCTTTTCTTTGTAATAAAGTTAGAGATGATGGCCATTGCCTCCGTTGGAGCGTTTGTGACGATCCTCCCCATGGTCGGCTAAGGTACTGTGAACGGTTCAGGATGATTTAGGGATTATTTGTTAGACTTCTTCATTTTGATAATCCATGCTATAAATTATGATTTGGCTTCTGATTTGTATGCATTTATTGTTCTTCCTTAATCCCATGCATGTGTTAGATTTCGCCGACGGACAATCGAGTTTTCTAGCATGTGTTAGAGTTAAAGATTAGCGATGCCATGCCTCTCACTTTTTGCCTAGTAACACAGAACAATGAAACAAATCGAAGTATTGATTTATGCATGATAAATGTTGGGTACTTCAGCGTTGGCGGGTAGCCAGTTAGCATTAGGATTGCATGGTCGAATGTTCGTCGCAGTTAGCTAGTAACTGTTTAGAGTAAATTTGGAGCTGATCACTCTAGGAATACTTTGAACAATGTTTAATTAGACTGTTGGTTTAATTAATTAGTATGGAGTCGGTTACCAAAGGGGTTCCCAGGTAACCGACCGCGTGCATGACAATTGGATAGCCTTAGATTTGAATTAGATGATGAATGATAGAATGTCTAGCAAAAATCCCAAAACTCCCCGAACCGTACACTTGTTAATCTCTTTCTCTTTAAATCTTTTCGTTGACGTTTTAATTCTCTCGCTGCACGATAAAAACCCCAGTTACCAAAACGCAATTAATCAACCATTTGGAATTTCAAACTTTAATTTCAATCATATTAAGACCTTCTCTGCGGATCGACCCTGTTACCACTAGCTGCAAAGCTAAGGTTAATAGGTATATAAATTTATTTTGGCGGGTCTCGACAACCCGAATTTAGAGATGATATTCAAAATCCGTCTCACCAGTCCCCAATGATGAGCTCCAAGCGAATCATGCCGATCGCTCGCTGTCCTCCCTGATTGAATCCCTGGATTACCAGCCTGCTACTTGATAACTCTTCCATTAAAATGCCAACCTCTTTCATGACTGATTTCGGCATTATATTGACAGCTGATCCATCGTCAATGAGGATTCGACCAACCTTCTGTTCTCGGATGTACCCTGAGACAAACAAAGGTCTATTGTGAGGTTTCGATCCCAACATCAAATCTTCGTCGGTGAAACCTATAGACATGCAACAGGATGTGCATGCATGTGCTGTAGAGGTTGAAGCATTTGAAACATTAGAGTCCTTCAATGCGTCGATAAGAGTAGTTTCGTCCATTTGAGGCAACTCCGCTACTTCGAGGGAAGGTGTTTCCTCCAGCTTCATTACCAACTTCGTTGAACTTGGAGTAGTGTTATCGTCCTCGATTATACCGACGACGTGGCATGTAGCAGTTCCAAATGTTTCTTCCTGCTTTTCATTAAAGAATCCCTTGGGGAAAAATTCCCGTAGGGTTCCGACGAGTTACGACGGTCCAACCTTCATCTTCATCTTCGACAGGTTCGGTTTTTACCTGCGAAGTCTTGTTTGAGATCTTACATCTGAATTGAACAAGTATTGGTTCGAAAGTCCCAAACTGGATCAGACCTTCATTTTGTTTCTCAGATGAGTCTAGATGTAACTGAATGTCGGAGTTCATTGTTACGGCGGCATGATTTGTCTGAGCTACCTCGTCAAGATCCAGCTCGATTTTCTTTTCACCGGCTAACCTCATGATTAGCTCTTTCAGAATAAAACACTTCTCTACTGGATGACTGACGACCCGGTGATATTTGCAGTAGTTAGGATCATTTATCTTTCCTAACTCTTCTGGTCGTTTACATTCGGGATGTTGGATGAGTCGCGTTTTCAGCAATTGCTCTAACATGTCTGGAATGTCGGAGTCTGGAAACGGGTAGACTTTTTCTTGTCTCTCTTTCAAAGTAAGGCGACGTCTCTCGCCTCCGTCATTTCTTTTTTCCATCTTGTTTTCCTTTGCTTTGGAGGAAAACCTTAAAGGGGCCGTGTTGACGACCATAGATTCTTTCACGATATTCTTCGTGATTTTCCCAACTCCCTTCGTTTCCGTCTTTATTTTCTTTACGTCGGGGACTAAGAGGTCTTTGTTTCCTCTATTGGCAATACCCAGCTCCATATCATGGGCGCGAGTTGCTAACTCCTCGAATGTTTGGGGCTTTATCCCTTGTAGGATGTAGTGAAGTCCCCAATGCATGCCGCCGATGCACATCTCGACAGCAGACACTTCTGTGAGTCGGTCCTTGCAGTCAAGACTCCACGATCTCCAACGGTTAATGAAATCAACGACTGGCTCGCCCATTCTTTGGCTAGCGTGCGAGAGTTCAGACATGCTGACTGTCCGCCTCGTGCTGTAGAAGCGATTCAAGAAGTCTCTCTCAAACTGCTCCCAACTGTCAATCGTCTCGGGTTCCAAGTCGGTGTACCAGTCAAAGGCGTTACCTTTCAAAGTTCGGACGAATTGCCTAACCAGCAAGTCTCCGCGAGTTCCAGCGTTCTCGCACGTTTCGACGAAGTGGGCAATGTGCTGTTTAGGATTGCCCTGCCCATCGAACTGTTGAAATTTCGGCGGCTGGTACCCGGTGGGCATCCTAAGGTTTTCGATCCTCTTGGAATACGGTTTGGTATACAAGAGGGTGCTCTGGGCTGGTCCACCGTACTGGGCTCGGATGGTGTTGGTAATCATGTCATGCAGTTGTTGGACAGATAAGGAAGCGACTGACGTTGAGTGTTGCGCTTGGTCTTCCTGGATGACCATTTTTTCTTTGTCATTCTTTCTTGCCGCAGGAGTTAGACTTGACTCCGCGACCTCACGACTTTGCATCTGATTCCTCAGTTGGGCGATCTCGAAGTCTTTGTCCTCGACTGCTTTCATCAGAAAGCTAATTTTCTTTTCCATTTCAGCCATCGCTTCGTCGTTAGTGCGCGCATCCGCCATCATTACAGATACGTTGGAGTCAGACACCTTCTCCGGCTGATAAGAGAAGGGAACAACCTCATCGAACAAGGGATTGTCCTTGATGATTATCCCAACTTGCGCAGACTCCGTCAGTCGCTTGTATATCTTGCTCACGATGGCAGGAGTGTGCTCGCCCGTCTGCGAGACTTCTTTGATGACGCGGCTGCGGGTGGCAGGTCCCCTGTAAGGGCTGTTGGAACTGACAGCCTGGAATGTTGTTTTGTTTGATGCCATTGTTAATTTTTGTTGAGAGAGGGAGAGATGAGAGGTAGAGTGGTCCCACTGGGCGTGCCAATCTGTTCACACGAGAAATCGAACGACGAATGGAAATTCGACACGTGTAAATGAAATTTGAATTTGTATTGTATTTGTATGTATCAGTGCGTAGTGGATTACAATCTCTAATGTTTGATCCTCTAATTCTCTCTCTTTAAATGTAACCGTACTCGAGGGCTTCGCAGCTTCTTCTCGAGGTTGAATCTTCAGCTTCACGTAGCGGTGAAGTCTCCAGGTGTTTGATCTTCAAGTGACGTTTAGTCTTCAGGATTCAAAGAGTCTTTCGTTGTTTGGGAATTCTCTCTGAGTTCTTAGGAGAAAAAATTTTCTGAACCTTGAAAATGAAAATGAACTCTCTATTTATAGAGTTCTCATGGGCCTGGATCCAATGGGCTTGGCTCTAATGAGCTTTTGAATTTTGAGCCCAATGGGCATGACCTTTGGGCCAAATTGTCTTTTGAATATCTTCTCTAGACCGATCCGACTTCGAGCCCAATTATAGTGTGGCCGAAATTTCTCGGTCAACAAATCTGGCATTGGGAAATTAGAAATTATCTCTAAGTAATTTTATGTAAAACTTGCCAAGTTTTGGAATTGGGATTTTGTTTAACTATATATATGTATGTATTATTTTATTATTATTATTATTATTATTATATATATATATATATATATTGAAATTTGTTCACTTTTCAATTTTAAATTGGAACAAACAAATGGGTTGCGACATTATTTTTTTGTAGGTGCGCCATTTCCATTACCGTCGATTCAGGATTTGGCGTACTGTTTTAAGGGCGTTACTTCTTCTTCGCGGAGGCTTCGATTCTTACTTTGTGTGAGATCAGAGTGTTTGCTTGGGGAACGTACTTCGTCCTTGTGGTGCGTCGAATCGTCATGTTCAGCTCATGTGGCCTCGACGTAACAATTTAAGGACATTACTTCTCTTTTGCGGATGCACGTTGTTGCGTGCTCAATGTGTAAAGATAATTATGCAAAAGTGTAGAGAGAGCACTTAGAACATGCAAGCATACATGGTCTCACAGCAAGTAGTAAGTATATTTCATTCGTTTTTTCCACAGAGACTCATTTTTAGTTATTCGCGAAGTGTGTTTGTTAAGAAAGATGGGATGAATTTGATGGGGTAAAATTGGTTTTTAATTATCTACTTTTTGCTGAATGTATAAAGGGATATAACATAAACAAATGCAAGTTAAAACTAGACTTAAAAGACAAGAGATGGAATTAATAAACGAGAAAGAAAACAGCTAAACAGAATGAAAATCTGGCAGAATTGCGAGGACCGCAATGTTTCCGCAATTAAACAGCAACGAAAGTGTGTAAATGGGTGGATTAAGGGCTACTAATGACTATCCTATAGGCATTTTCTTACGATTCTCAAGCGTTGGATCAACTCTCTATACATCAAACTCACTCTATCTCAAGTATCGTCCGATTCCATGCATTAGAGTCTTAAGTTTACTCGACTTCAAAGTAAGGTCTCAAGCATCTTATTTAAGCAGGAGTGTTTAGTTTGTACTAGGGAAACGCCTATTCCTAGGCCGTTTCCTGATTACCATGAAAGGCTAGCATGATTATATGACTCTGAACTCTTACTCCTTCCAGAGGTTAGGAGTTCTTTGGACAAAATGGATGGCCAATCGAAATTGCCCGTGGGATGAAGCTTACATACAATCAATGTTCGAGTGTTAATCTGCCTACTTGATTCACGTTTTTTAGCCTATAGTTCTGTCATTAGCATGCCCCTAAGTGACTTAGCTACTCATGGATATATAGAGAACAGAAATGGTAGATAAGGTAGACATGCTTAGAAGGGAAATGTGCTTAAAACAGTAAGCCAAACCCGTAGCAGAAGATGGGAAATGAGAAATGCAGAAATGAACTTTGATTACTGAAATTGTTTGTTGAACAGATAAAAGCTGTAAAGTAAATAGCAACAAGACAGAAGCAACGAAATAAACTAATCCAGCTACTTAGGAAAAGAACAGCACGAAGCAGAATGTAAAACAGAAGAGAAAGACAGAAAAACAGTAAAAAGTTGCTGGAAAGCTTCGTGGCAGTCGCCTCGAATGAAGGGGATGAAAGATCAGCCTTGCTTGGATGAATCCAATCGAGAGAGAAGAAGAATCTTCTCTCCTTCCTATCAGATTATCGATTCCAACAGCTGAGACTCTCACTCCAACAGACGGCAAAGGAAAACAGATGGAAATGATGGACTGCGAGAAGACTTCTGCGCTTCGAGTGATGACTGAACCTCCGACTTTGACCCCCTTTTATAGTAGTTTGCAGGTGCGTTTGGGCCAAGGAGAACCATCAATCTTCAACGTCATATATCAGAATGGATGGAGGAGAAAGAACGAATCCCTGAAAAGTCGGATCTAAACAGAAAAAGATCAGCCAACTTACGGTTTTAACTTGAATAATTGCGGTCACCGCAATGTTTTCGCAATTCATTCGCAATGTGTATTTTTTTCATTCTTTTCCTTCGGTTTTCAACCCTTTTTCTACCAATTGTGCATAAGTCCTAAATTAGCTACCTTCTTCTAATTCTCATATTAAAGCATAGGTTTAGGCTAAATGCTAACAAAAACACCTAAATGTGTACATCTTCTTAAGCTAAATGGGTCCTAAATAAGTCACTTTCAGAGACTTAACACACGTCTACTTAGGGAACGTATTCCGTCCTTGTTGGAGCGTCGAGTCGTTATGTTCAGTTCCCGTGGCCTCGGCGTAACAATTTAAAGACGTTACTTCTCCTTTGCAGATGCACGTCTGCTCAGGGAACGTACTCCGTCCTTGTTGGAGCGTCGAGTCGTTATGTTCAGTTCCTGTGGCTTCGGCGTAACAATTTAAGAACGTTACTTCTCTTTTGCAGATGCACGTCTGCTTAGGGAACGTATTTCGTCCTTGTTGGAGCGTCGAGTAGTTATGTTCAGTTCCCGTGGCCTCGGCGTAACAATTTAAGGACGTTACTTCTCCTTTGCTGATGCACGTCTGTTTAGAGAACGTACTTCGTCCTTGTTGGAGCGTCGAGTAGTTATGTTCAGTTCCTGTGGCCTCGGCGTAACAATTTAAGGACGTTACTTCTCTTTTGCAGATGCACGTCTGCTTAGGGAACGTATTTTGTACTTGTTGGAGCGTCGAGTCGTTATGTTTAGTTCCTGTGGCCTCGGCGTAACAATTTAAGGACATTACTTCTCTTTTGCAGATGCACGTCTGGTTAGGGAACGTATTTCGTCCTTGTTGGAGCGTCGAGTCGTTATGTTCAGTTTCCGTGGCCTCGGCGTAACAATTTAAGGACGTTACTTATCCTTTGCAGATGCACGTCTGTTGAGAGAACGTACTCCGTCCTTGTTGGAGCGTCGAGTAGTTATGTTCAGTTCCTGTGGCCTCGGCGTAACAATTTAAGGACGTTACTTCTCCTTTGCAGATGCACGTCTGCTCAGGGAACGTACTCCGTCCTTGTTGGAGCGTCGAGTAGTTATGTTCCGTTTCTGTCGCCGTGATCCGTTTCTGTGAGATCGGCGTACTGATTTAAGGACGTTACTTCTCCCTTGCAGATGCACGTCTGTTTAGGGAACGTACTCCGTCCTTGTTGGTGCGTCGGATCGTCGTGTTCTGTTTCTGTGAGATCGACGTAACAAATTAAGGGCGTTACTTCTCCTTTGCAGATGGACGTCTGCTTAGGGAACGTACTCCGTCCTTGGTTGTGCGTTGGATCGCCGTGTTCCGTTTCTATGGTCTCGGCGTAACGATTTAAGGACGTTACTTATCCTTTGCAGATGCACGTCTGCTTAGGGAACGTACTCCGTCCTTGTTGGTGCGTCGGATCGCCGCGTTCCGTTTCTACGAGATCGGCGTGCCGACTTAAGGGCGTTACTTCTCCTTTGTAGATGCGCCAGTTTGGGCATTTCCACTTTACGTGAAATGAGCGCGTCTACTTAGAGAACGTACTCCGTCCTTGTTGGTGTGCCGACTTAAGGATGATACGCCGACTTAGGGACGTTACTTTTCCTTCGTAGATGCGCCAGTTTGGCATTTCCACTTTATGTGAAATAGGCGCATCTGCTTAGGGAACGTACTCCATCCTTGTTGGTGTGCTTCCACTATAACATTCTCTCCGTTTGTTTAAATGCTAAAGGTCGCGCTTTAAGATTCCTCCTTTTTTTTTAGAAAGGTTATATTTGTTGTTTTTTTTTTTGTCAATTGGTTATATATATATATATTTTTTTTTTTTTAAGGTTGTATATATTTTGTTGTTGTTGTATTTTCTTGGTAATCACTTTATGCTCGCATTGTTTTTAGCTCATTTAATGTCGTCGTCACAATTATCGTTTTGCTTTAAATTTATTAACACTTTCGAATTTGTTTTGCAGGAACATGGTGTTTTTTGCAGAGCAAATCGTTTCTGGAGAGAAACATCTCGTTCTTTTACAAGATGAACATCAGTCTTTAAAACGCGGAGTTAACCTCCTAGTAGAAGAACCAAAGATCGGCGATTACTCAAATAAGTGGCCGTCACTCGGAAAACCAAGTCGTTTGTCAAAATGGTCCTCAGAAAAACCTTTGGGTCAGGGTTCCCCGTCTATGGTGTGGATGTTAGGTTCTGCGCTCCACCGCCAAAATCCCAGTCAAACCCCCGAGCTAACATTGGGACGCCGAATCATATAGGGTACCACTCGTTGGGGCTCTGTATTAAAGATTTCTGGAGAACTCCTTTTTATCCCTCAATATTGGGAGTGGTTGGAGCTTGTCGTCGGTCGCAGTAAGAAAATACTTCGCCATGCTTGTCTGCTAGATGCTGTGATGGCTTCGCTTTATACTTACGATCGCAATAAAGACGTGGTACGAGCCTTTTGTGAAGCATGGTGCCCTGCAACCAATACTCTTCACACCCAGGCTGGGGAACTTTCCATCTCTTTGTGAGACGTTTGGAAATTTGGGGGTCTTCCTATCGAGGGAAAATTTTACGAGGAAGTCATTCCGTGTCTTAAAGAGTTGACTGGATCAGGGCGGCATGGCAGATATCTCCCAAAAAGCTGCGAGCATTTATTTCGCGCTTATTATATACTAACTGCTAAAAAGACAGATCATTCTCACGTTGCAATAAGTGATTGGATTTCACTATGGTTGAAGGGCACCCAACGATATGGTAAAATACCAGCACGGAGGTCAAAGAAGAGAACTGCTTCTAAGGCTACTTCTCCCTCCAGCGTGACTCATAACCCCGACGGCACGAAAGTTAAATATCGTGAATGGTCAGACGATGAGTGCAACATGTTCCATAGTCTCAACATTGAAGAAGGATGGAAGGATAAAACATACTTAGCCGCTTTTTTATGTTGCTGGATCTGCGCCTTCGTATTTCCTCAGGCCAGTGCTCACCACATTCGTCCAGGTGTTTTCAAAATTGCTTGTTTGATGGCCGAGGGCGAAACTTTTAGTCTTGCCATTCCTGTCTTAGCTAACCTTTACCATGGGTTAGGCAAAATCTCAATGACTTCTAATTCGGTCGGCCGTATGGAAACCTGTCTCCCGGTGCACTACATTATTGGCTGGTTAGCTCATTATTTTAATACTCATCACAAGACTCCTGAGAAGGTCCAAGGTCCAGGGATGGTTGAATTTTCCGGCGAAGGTAGGGCTAGATATCTAGATGAATCTGAAGCTCATGAACTGATCCATGAGGGCGCATCGATAGCATGGCACGTTAATCTCCAACATAGGAATAAACACGAAATCTTAAATAATGAAACCATCAACGACTCTGAGGATTCTTCATATTTTTTGAGCCTCCGATCGTGTTATATATCAGCGCGATGTGGAGAATCGCTTGTCATCGAATCATACAGTCCATATCGATTTGGTCGTCAGTTCGGGTTTTACATCATTGGCGGGTTTGTATTTGCGCAGACGTAGGGTGGGAGGTGTTTCTTCCAGCTCGAATGTTGAATCCCCATGACCATGTCACCACTTATAACCGAAATTGGTGGTCGATCAAGCATGGTGATTATTTAAGAAAAGGTGTGGATAAATTGATTGACAGCGCTCTTCCTCACTCAGATCGTTCAAAACCTAGGAAGGTCAACGCTAACCTTGGAGGAAAAAAAATTCACTTGCTCAAAGATAAACCGTCATGCAACGCTTCAGATCAAGCTGAAGATAGTCAAGGCAATGATAGAGACGTCTATTGGAAGAAAGATAAAAGGCTCAGACAGACCCCCGATCTCGATGACAGATTCTTCGCCAATGTTCCTACTGCTTGTGACATTCCCGATGATGTCGGAGCCTTAATTCAGTAACTTTCTCCCCCTTCTTTTTTTTTAATTTTTTTTTTATATCCGCCTTTCGTTTAAATTTATATGTATATATATATATATATATATATCAGCAAATAACTTGTTTGAAAATCTTCTATTGTTACAGCTTCACATGGATGATTATCTTCAAGCCGAGGGCGAGCAACATAGCGACCAATCGTCGGAGGGTTCAGAGGATTCGGTTTCTATTGATAGGCGACCTGGGAGCTCTCTTGCCCTGCTGGAAGAGCGAAGTACCAATTTGTCTCTGCTTACTATCAAGGAGCGTCCTCAACGTGTTTCATTAAATGTAGTTTCGCAAGCCCATGAAACTTTTGTTTATTGTGCTGATACAACCTTCAACAAAAGGCGGCCATGTCTATGTGGCAAAGCTTGCGAGAGGAAATGGCGCGTACCCCGTTTGAGGACGTTCCCAAACTTGAGCCAGAGATGCGTAAGATTTTTAAAGGCATCTTGGACACTCGGGCAAACAACCTGGCACCTCTGCAAGAATTTGTAGAAGACTACTGTAAGAGAGTGGAAGACTACAACCAGATGCAATCTTCAATTTCCACTCACCTAAACTCCAACAGTAGGGATCGTCAACTAGAAGAAAAAAACATTTATTTGGAACGATCCCTCCTAGAGGTTACAAAGACGAAAACAAAGATAAAAGAGGCGAAAACGCAGATAGAAGCTGCGAAGATCGAGATTGAGAGGCTTTCCACTTTTGTCTCCGCCCAGGAGCAAGTCTTGAGTCGTGGGACACTGGAAGTCTCACGAGTACGTGAAGAGATTAGTGTCCTCGAATGTGCCCCCATTATTGATGAGGACGATGCTCGAGCCGTTGCTGCAGTTCGCGAGCTTCTAGAGAGCTCGCGCGCGGAGCTGAAAGAGTTTCAGTGGGCGCCTTGATTTACGCATATATATGCATATATTTTTTTCTCCATCTATCTTCTTCTAGATTTCTCTCGTGTAAAAGAACTTCATATTTTCTTTATGACCATTTGGCTTGTCTCCCTCATTTTGGAATAATAATTTTCCTTTATTGCTTTATTGAACTTAACTTTTTGTTGCCTACGTATTCTTGAAAGTAAGAGATCACTTGTTTGAACGTAGTTCGAATGGAATGAATATTTTTTTTCTTTAAGTTGCCTACGTACCCTTAGATGGAAGGGATCAAGTCATAACGTAGTTCAGATGAATGATTTTTTTTTTTTTGGGGGTCGTTCACCTTTTAAGCACGTGCGGGTCAGGAGCAACATGTAGTTTATACTCTTACGTTAAGGAGTATTACATTTTAAAAACTTTTATCTTCATCAAGGTCTTGATCAAATCCTTCGCTTATAGGATTGGTTAGAATGATGAGATTTTTCTTCACCTTCAAGGAACCCTCTGTGTTTATGTGGACAGAAATTTTTTTCTTCATGCGTGAAGGAACACGACTGTGAATCTTCTTGTCGCTACCTTCTTCATCGAAGAGTCTTGCCCCTACAGTCTTCATCTTTCCTTGTTGTTGATCACTTGTCACTTTGAGGCGATCAAAAACAAATGTTGAAGGTCCGTCTTTCTTCGATGTAGAAACACTTAACCTTTGGAAAACAGAAGTTCGAGTGGAGGTAGAAGTTAGACATGGATTTTCTTCTTTTATCGCGGCCATATTCATCCTTTGGAAGACCGAAGTTCGAGTAGTTGAAGGCTTGATGCAATTGAAGACAAAAGTTCTTTGGTCGACTTATTTTGAGTCGTCGACTTCTTCTGCGTTGATGTAGCATGAAGTTGCAAAGTTTTCTTCCTCTTTCTTGATGACAAGGAAATTTCTTGAGAAGAATTCTTTTAAAGTCACTGGTTGTCGAGGTTGAGGACGATATTTATTTTCTCCTCTCTCATGTGTAGGTTTCCTCGAATTGATTCTTCCTTTCTTCTTCGAAAGCTTATTGTTTCGTTTATTATCTCGAAACATGCAATTTTGTTTCTGGACGGGTCTTTGTCGTCGTATTTTCTGACGAGCTACGACGATCCAACATTTATCCTCATTTTCGATGACCTCAGGTTTTACCTGAGAAATTTGCTTTGTGGTTTCATGTCTGAACCGAACAATTATTGGTTCGAAGGTCCCAAACTGGATCAGACTTTCCTTTTCCTTCTCAAATGAGGCCGAAGATAATTGAGCGCCGAAGTTCATTGTTACAGCAACGTGGTTTGATTCAGCTATTTCATCAAGGTCTAGCTCAATTTTTCCCTCCTTAGCTAACTTTAGAATGAACT
This sequence comes from Herpetospermum pedunculosum, assembly GCA_028017165.1. Taxonomy (NCBI): domain Eukaryota; kingdom Viridiplantae; phylum Streptophyta; class Magnoliopsida; order Cucurbitales; family Cucurbitaceae; genus Herpetospermum; species Herpetospermum pedunculosum. Next base: position 45,148,637 of record CM051524.1, on the reverse strand, counting down.
CTTTTAGGACAAAACATTTCTCCACTGGATGACTGATAACTCGGTGATACTTACAATAGTTGGGATCATCGACTTTGTCCATTTCTTCCGGGCGCCTACACTTGGGAAACTCAATTAGTCTTGTTTCCAGTAGTTGCTCTAACACGTCAGCAATGTCAGAGTTTGGAAACGGGTAGACTTTTTCTTGTTTTTCTTTTAAAGTAAGGCAACGTTTCTCGCCTCCGTTATTTCTTCTTTCTGTCTTGTTTTCCTTTCCTTTTGAGGAAAACCTGAAAAGGTTCGTGCTGACGACCATGGATTCTTCCACGACACTCTTCGTAATTTTTTCAATGTCGTTTACTTCTTTCTTTATTTTCTTTATATCTGGGATTAAGAGGTCCCTGGTCCCTCTGTTGGCGATACTCAACTCCATATCGTGGGCGCGAGTCGCTAACTCTTCAAATGTTTGGGGCTTTATCCCTTGTAGGATGTAATGAAGTCCCCAATGCATGCTGCTGATGCACATTTCGACAGCGGACACCTCGGTGAGTCGATCCTTGCAGTCGAGACTCAACGATCTCCAACGGTTGATGAAATCGATGACTGGCTCGCCCATCCTTTGGTTAGCGTGCGAGAGTTCGGACATACTAACTGTTCGCCTAGTACTGTAGAAGCGATTCAAGAAGTCTCTTTCGAACTGTTCCCAACTATCAATTGTCTCGGGCTCCAAGTCCGTGTACCAATCAAAGGCATTTCCTTTCAGAGTCCTGACAAACTGCCTAACCAGCAGGTCTCCCCGAGTTCCAGCGTTCTCGCACGTCTCAACAAAGTGGGCAATGTGTTGTTTAGGATTGCCCTTGCCGTCAAATTGTTGAAACTTTGGCGGCTGATACCCGGTGGGCATTCTCAAGTTGTCGATCCTCTTTGTATACGGTTTGGTATACAAGAGGGAGCTTTGGGTGGGTCCACCGTATTGAGCTCTGATAGTGTTCGTGATCATGTCCTGCAGTTGTTGGACAGATAGTGAAGCGACCGACGTTGAGTGATGCAGTTGGTCTTCTTGGATGACATTTTTTTCTTTGTCATTCCCTCTTGCTGCAGGAGTTAGACTTGACTCTGCAGCCTCTCGACTTTGCATCTGATTTCTCAAGTTTGCAATCTCGAGGTCTCGTTCTTCAACTGTTTTCATCAGAAAATTTAATTTCTTTTCCATTTCAGACATTGCTTCATCGTTAGTGCGTGCGTCTGCCATCATTACAGACATTACGTTGGAATCAGACACCTTCTCTGACTGATCAGAGGAAGGAACATATTCATCGTACAAGGGATTTTCCTTGATGATTATCCCACCCTGCGCAGACTCCGTCAGTCGTTTGTAAATTTTGCTCACGATGACAGGAGTGTGTTCGTCCGTCTGCGAGACTTCTTTGATGAAGCAGCTGCGGGTGACAGGTCCCTTGTAAGGGTTGTTGGAAATGAGAGACCTGGATGTTGTTTTCTTCGAAGTCATTGTTAACTTTAGTTGAGAGAGGGAGAGATGAGAGGTAGAGTTTTCCCACCGGGCGTGCCAATTTGTTCACACGAGAATTTGAACGACGAATGGAAATTCCACACGTGTAAATGAAATTGAATTTGAAGACATCTCATTCTATTTATACAAGAGATGCCCTAGGTTTTGTCATTGATGGTAAAACAACTAAAATATCCTTCACTTAAGTTAAAAAAAAAACTTTGCAAAAACAATATTGTACGAAGTTGGACTCAAGCTCAGGACCAAAGAAAACTAAAAGCTCAGGACCAAAGAAAACTAAAGTCGTCTAAGTTCCACCCTACCAAGCAAGCTTCTTTGTTATCATTTGTCTTCACATTCTGATAATGCATTCGACCAATTATTTATGCCAAAATAAAAAATTTCAACATTCCTACTCCGAATTCAAGCCAAACTTTAAAAAAATATCATAGTTTTTCCTGAAATTAAAATTTTGGGCATATTCCAAATTTTATTTCTAAGCATGATTTAGAGTCAAAAGTTATCTAAATCCAAGTCTCAAATCAAAATTGGCGGTTTGGGTATATTTTATCCACGTCAAAATTGGAGTAAAAGTTAAAAGTCAAACCCTATTCAAAATTCAATTGGGCAGACACAAGTCTCTACTCTAACATCCGAAGATAAACTAAGGTAGAACAAAAAATCTACCGAAGTTCAAATCAAGTTTCTGCCAAATAAGAAAGATCAAAATTATGAGCTAAATTCATATTTTTGATCGATTGGCATGGAGAGATGTGTCAATTAAAATAATTGATTTATGAACCAAATCTCATATTTTGATAAAATTGATACGTCAAAGCGGAGTCGAAATTAGGGGTGTCCTACGTTTCGATTTATCTATTTAACTTTTCCAAGACTCACCCACACATACTTGTGCATAACTCTCGAAAAAGTGGGCATTTGTTGACCGAGAAATTTCGGCCACACTGTAATTGGGCTCGAAGTCGGATCGGTCCAGAGAAGATATTCAAAAGACAATTTGGCCCAAAGGTCAAGCCCATTGGGCTCAAAATTCAAAAGCTCATTAGAGCCAAGCCCATTGGATCCAGGCCCATGAGAACTCTATAAATAGAGAGCTCATTCTTCATTTTCAAGGTTCAGAAAATTTCTTCTCCTAAGAACTCAGAGAGAATTCCCAAACAACGAAAGACTCTTTGAATCCTGAAGACTGAACGTCACTTGAAGATCAAACACCTGAAGACTTCACCGCTACGCGAAGCTGAAGATTCAACCTCGAGAACAAGCTGCGAAGCCCTCGAGTACGGTTACATTTAAAGAGAGAGAATTAGAGGATCAAACATTAGAGATTGTAATCCACTACGCACTGATACATACAAATACAATACAAATACAAATTCAAATTTCATTTACACGTGTCGAATTTCCATTCGTCGTTCGAATTCTCGTGTAAACAGATTGGCACGCCCAGTGGGACCACTCTACCTCTCATCTCTCCCTCTCTCAACAAAAATTAACAATGGCATCAAAGAAAACAACATTCCAGGCTGTCAGTTCCAACAGCCCTTACAGGGGACCTGCCACCCGCAGCTGCGTCATCAAAGAAGTCTCGCAGACGGGCGAGCACACTTCTGCCATCGTGAGCAAGATATACAAGCGACTGACGGAGTCAGCGCAAGTTGGGATAATCATCAAGGACAATCCCTTGTTCGTGTTGGGTTTTATGTCCTAAAACTCGTAGTTTGTAAACTGTATGAATGTATATATTATATTTCAATAAAGTTGTTATTGAATTTTAGTGAATTGTGTTTGTATTAACCTTTACCAATAACTAACACCCATGGCGATAGTGTGAGTACTTGAACTTCATGTGTGACATGAATGTGAATCAAGTTCAAGTAGACAGCCAAAATGGTCTATAGTATAGGGATAAGGCTGGGTATCTTATCCTGGGGACACTATTGGACGCGGCTCACTTTGTATAGTACAAAACGATGTGATTCGAATCGTTTCATGTAGAGACATGTGAGTGAGGGCGTCCTGTGCAATGAGTTTGCACAAGACCGAACCAGAAATAAAATCGCTCTTTCTTTATAACACCGTTTACTGTAAAGACCGATTTTTTCATTTGATGACTTGGGTAACTCGATCTCAATCTTGAGCTCACTATGAACTCTTGTTTATTCGACCTTATCCTTTGACTTGTACGGGTGAGAGTGGCCTGATCGCCGACTCAATAAGCCTACCATCTTGGGGATAAGATCGAATAAGTGGCTGGGGACGTAGTTGTGCGAGATGGAATTCACTCCTACCCGCTTTTAGGGTTAGTAGAGAGGTTGTTCCCTTAAGTGCTGACTCCAGGTCTTGAACAATGGGTCCATCCTCTCCTGATCAGGGAGGAATCTGATTTGATGGTTGGACCACAAATCAATTGTTCATTAGAGGTGTCAGTGGTACTTAAGGAACAAGATATAATACAAGGGTTAAACAGTTTAAATGACCCGTTGTGATTATGAACAACCTGTGAAGGATCGACTTACTGATGATAGTTATATCAAGAGGACACAATATATCTATAGTGAGGAGAGTGCAGCCCTTGGACTTTAGTGGAGTCTCCGGGGGTTAACGAATGTTGGTTAGTTCGGTTGAAAGAGTTTTGACCGGATAATCTCGTATCGTTGGAGCTCATGATCTGTAGGTCCTTACGGTTCTCCTGGCTAGCTCGGATAAAGCCGTGAAACAATATAAATGAAAAGAAAAGAATTTGAATCGTTAAAATTCGGGTTTGTGGAAGAAGGATAAACATATTTAAATATGATTTAAATATGGACATATTTAAATATGATTTAAATATGGACATATTTAAATATGATTTAAATATGAGATTGGTCTGAAAACATGAATAGGATTCATGTGCAAAAAGTCGGTTTTCGGAAAACTGGGTTTAATTATATTATTTAATTAATATTTGATATTGAATTAAATAATATTAATTAAAATATATATATATTTTATTAATTAAAAAGTTTAATTAATAAAATAATTATTATTATTTTTAATAATAATAATTTATAAATATATATATATATATTTACATGTGTCTTACATGCAATTTAAGACACATGTAAATATATACAGAGTATATATATATATATGAGTCAGATCATTTAAAAAAAAAAAAAAAAAAAAAAAAAAAAAATTCTCAGTGCTTTTTTGGGTCTTCAATTCGTTTTTTGAAGTTTGATTTCAAATTGAATTTGAATCCCTCTCCGTCTTCTTCTTCGGATAAAATAAAAAAAAAAACTCTTTGTAAAGAAAAAGTTAGTTTTTCTTCAGTGAGCTTCATCCCTCTTTTCTCTTGTAAAAGGTGTCCCACTACTCCGTTTCTCGGCCTGAGGATAGCGGAATTACCGTGAGTGGTCCACGAAGATTTCGTGAGAAGGCTCGGTGAGCTCGTGAGGAGCTTCTGGCGGTGAAATTGGAGAAATACGAACGACAAGGGTATGTGTTCTAATTTCTCTTTTTCATTGCTTTTGCATGTTTCCGTTTGTTTAAATTGATGAAATTAGAGTGTCTATGATCCAAATCGCTTCCGCTGCGTTCCATCAACGCTCCATCAATTGGTATTAGAGCGTTTTTGGCCACTCAATTTCTATCAATTTAAGTTATGGTGGGTTTTATTTAGAAATTGTTTCTGATTGGATTCTAAAGTGAATATCGATTTTGGCATAGTTTCTTTTTGAATTTCATTATTTGTAATTGCCCGAGAATGTATGGGCTTTAATGCATGCTAAAGAGTCTGTATTTTTAGAGTCATTAGAGTCCATATAGGTTTCTTTGTGTAAGAAGTTTGAGTTTGAAACTCGCCGAAATGTTCGGTGTAAGTTCAAACTCGTTCTGGGCAATACGAGGAGAAATTCGAAGAAAATTTGGCCGAAGCGTTCGGAGGAAGCAAGTTGGTCAAAGGCGGTGCAAAGAGTTCGAAGTCCGCTCAAGGCGTAGCTTGTTGATCAAGCTTGTAATAAATTAGTTATTGCTTGCTAAATGCCAAAATCGATCCACTTTAGTGTGTTTAATTAATTATGCATTGCGAATGTATGTTTTAATTAAATTCCATGTTTGTATGTGCATAACGTATGCCATATAGATTTAAAACCCACCGTAGAAAGCATGCTTCATGCATTGAAAATATGTTATAAGTGTTATAATATATCGTATGCATTTTTGGCAATTCATGAGTTTTGATATAAAAGTTATATTAATTCATGAATTAGTTGTTGTTTGCTTAATAAAATAATTGATATAAGTGTTATATTAATTATGAAATTGAATGAACAACATAGGTTGTCCTAATTTTATGCACATGGTATATTATAAGTGTTATAATGTATAGGATGCATGTTTATTCATGAGTATTAATATAAGAGTTATATTAATTCATGAATTAAATGTTGTTTGCTTAATAGAATAATTGATATAAGTGTTATATTAATTATGAAATTAAACATCCAACATTAGATGCATTTTGTTTGTTATAAGTGTTATAATGTATAGGATGGATGCTTAATTCATGAGAATTGATATAAGTGTTATATTAATTTATGAATTAGGAGTTGTATATTTAAAAACATAATCGATATAATTGTTATATTAATTATGAAATTAAATATTCAACTTGTCATGCCTTAGTGATGCATGTTTGAGAAGCATGTAGAAGTTTGTTGTAGTAAGTCTTAGTTTTGCAATGCGTTGTAAAATTGGCATAGACTTTTAAAATCTATAACAAAGACAAAGGCATGCTCACTTAGGGTTGAATGTATCGTTCCGTTTCATTAGATGAATAGGTCGATATCTTGTAAATGCTAAGGTTACAAGAAACTCACCCGGGGACATCCTGTTCGAGGTTGGAGGTATTTAAGCTAACGATTTACGGAACACCTCCTACCTGGGGACCATCCGGTACTTGAGTAAAGTTAACCCGGCTTTATGAGCATGCGTGAGTGGTGTGAGGTAATAAAGTGTTTATCACCTAGACATCATAGGTAAAAGCTTGTTTTACCTAGACTTAGGTCTTATTGTCTTAGCCGGATAATGCCTGAGTAATTTACCCATTCCGTCTTAAAATACTTAGTAGAGGTGTTGAGAAGGTATATATGATATATCCCTCTCCTCCTACGTTCTCTGTCAAGTTCACACCGTGAGAATTATGTTCGGCCTCGTGATGTCAATAGGGCATCCCCATTCGGATGGTATTTGCATAATTCAAGAGCAAGGTGAATGGAGAAAGTATTTATAGTAAGTGGGAGAAGGAAGTATGTCAATACATCCTGCGGTCTCCTCCATTGGATTGAACCGTGAGATTCCTATGTTCTGCCTGCTAAGTGCCCACAAGTGGTACCGATCCATTCGGAGGGCCGTTTCATAGGAATCGGAACATCTCAATCACCATTTATGGATAAAGAAACATAGAGCCATTCCCAACTTTGACATTTCCATTCGGTTGCATCGTTGGGGCCGCCCTATGAATTCTAAAAATGGAGGGTCACACTTACAAGATTTGCTAAGGAGTTAGTAAATCTTGACCAAACAGCGATAACTAAGATGCTATAGGAATATGAGATATTCTGGTATTAGCATTTAGTTAAGAATGTCTTGATTCAGTGAAGGAATGCTTGACTGCCCCTCGGTACCGACCATTCTGACCCATTGAAGTATCGTTGCAGTTTAATAATGAGTTTTGGGTACATTATTATTCTTTGCTAAATTCTTGATTGGTGTGTAAATTAGGTTAAAACCTTTTCACTAATATTTTTTTCATTCTCTTTTCAGCATGTCTAACTCTTTCATTCATTTACTAGCTTCCGATAAGTTAACCGGCGATAACTACGCGACCTGGAAATCGAACTTGAATACGATTCTCGTTCTAGATGATCTCAGGTTCGTCTTATCAGAGGATTGTCCTCCCCCTCCTAGCTCGGATGCGACTCGAACTGTTTGAAAAGCATATGATAGATGGACAAGGGCTAATGATAAAGCCCGAGTCTATATCTTAGCCAGCATATCTGATGTGTTAGCTAAGAAGCATGAGGATATGGTTTCTGCTAAAGAAATCATGTCTTCATTACAGGAGATGTTTGGACTACCGTCCTCATCGGTCTGTCATGAAGCCCTCAAATACGTTTACAACTCTCGCATGAAAGAGGGTACCTCTGTTGGGGAGCATGTCCTTAACATGATGGTCCACTTCAATGTGGCGGAAGTAAACGGAGCTACTATTGATGAGTCAAGTCAAGTAAGCTTTATCATGGAATCTCTTCCGAAGAGTTTCCTTCAGTTCAGAACCAATATGGTAATGAACAAGATAAAGTATAATTTGACTTCTCTTCTCAGCGAGCTACAGACCTATCAGTCCCTTCACACTTCTAAAGGAAAAGAGAAGGAGGCAAACGTTGTCACTTCTAGGAAATTCCAAAAGGGGTCGTCTTCAGGGAGCAGGTCTGAACTTTCTTCTATTAAGAATAAGAGTATTCAAAAGAAGAAGAAAGATAAAAGGAAGGGAAAAGCACCTGCTGCTGCAAAGAGCAAGACTAAATCTACAGACAAAGGAAAATGTTTCCATTGTGGTGTAGATGGGCACTGGAAACGAAATTGCCCAAAGTATCTTGCAGAGAAAAAGGCTGAGAAGGAAAGACAAGGTAAATATGATTTATTTGTTGAAACATGTTTAGTAGAACATGATTGTCATACCTGGATACTTGATTCAGGAGCTACTAACCAGGTTTGTTCTTCTTTTCAGGAAACTAGTTCTTGGCAGCCACATTCTCGCGGTGAGATAACTCTCAGAGTTGGAACTGGAGAGGTTGTCTCAGCTGAAGCAGTGGGAGCTGTAAAGTTGTTGTATAGAGATAGTTTCATTTTACTAGAAAATGTACTCCTGGTTCCTACCTTCAAGAGGAATCTTGTATCTATATCTTGTTTGTTAGAACAGTTGTATAAAGTATCTTTTGTTCATAATGAAGCGTTCATTAGCAAAAGAGATGTACGCATTTGTTCTGCGAAACTTGAAAACAACTTGTATGTGTTAAGACCAACCGAAGCCAAAGCTATTTTGAACACTGAAATGTTTAAAACAGCTGAGACTCAAACTAAAAGACAGAAACTTTCTCCAAGTACTTATCTTTGGCACTTAAGACTAGGTCACATTAATCTCAATAGGATTGGGAAATTGGTTAAGAGTGGTCTGCTAAATCGTTTAGAGGACAACTCTTTACCGCCATGTGAGTCTTGTCTTGAGGGCAAAATGACCAAACGATCTTTTTCTGAAAAAGGTCATAGGTCCAAAGAACCTCTAGAAATCGTGCATTCGGATCTCTGCGGTCCTTTGAATGTCAAAGCACGAGGAGGGTATGAATATTTCATCAGTTTCATTGATGATTATTCTAGGTATGGTTATCTTTATCTAATGCATCATAAGTCCGAAGCTCTTGAAAAGTTCAAAGAGTATAAGGCAGAGGTTGAGAACACATTAGGTAAATCGATAAAAACACTCCGATCAGATCGAGGTGGAGAGTATATGGATTTAAGATTCCAGGACTATATGATAGAACATGGAATAGTATCTCAACTCTCTGCGCCAGGAACACCACAGCAGAATGGTGTGTCCGAAAGGAGAAATAGAACCCTGTTAGACATGGTTCGATCTATGATGAGTTATGCTCATTTGCCTAGTTCGTTTTGGGGATATGCAGTAGAGACTGCAGTATATATTTTGAACATGGTTCCCTCTAAGAGTGTTTCTGAAACACCTTATGAGTTATGGAGAGGGCGTAAAGGTAGTTTACGTCACTTCAGGATTTGGGGGTGTCCGACACATGTGCTAGTACCCAATCCAAAGAAGTTGGAACATCGTTCAAAATTGTGCCTATTTGTAGGTTACCCCAAGGAAACGAAAGGTGGTCTATTTTACGATCCTCATGAGAACAAGGTACTAGTATCGACTAATGCCACGTTCTTAGAGGAAGACCACATGAGAGATCATCAACCGTCGAGCAAAATTGTTTTGTCCGAATTTTCCAAGAAAGCTACAGACGGATCAACAAAGGTTGTTGATCAGGCTGGTCCTTCTCAAGAGTTGAGAAAGCCTCGACGCAGTGGGAGGGATGTAAGAAACCCTGACCGCTACATCGGCTTGTCTGAAACTCAAGTCGTCATACCTGATGATGGCGTTGAGGATCCATTGACCTTTAAACAGGAAATGAATGACATAGACAAGGACCAGTGGCTTAAAGCCATGGATCTCGAAATGGAGTCTATGTACTTCAATTCGGTCTGGGATCTTGTAGACCAACTAGATAGTGAAAGACCTATCGGTTGCAAGTGGATCTACAAGAGAAAACGAGACCAAGCCGGTAAGGTGCAAACCTTAAGGCTCGACTTGTGGCAAAAGGTTATTCCCAAAGAGAAGGGGTGGACTATGAAGAAACCTTTTCTCCTGTTGCCATGTTAAAGTCGATTAGAATACTCTTATCCATTGCTACATTTTATGATTATGAAATCTGGCAAATGGATGTCAAGACTGCCTTTCTGAATGGTAATCTTGAGGAGAGTATCTATATGGCTCAACCAGAGGGATTCATACTTCAGGGTCAAGAGCAGAAGGTTTGCAAGCTTAATCGATCCATTTATGGGTTGAAGCAAGCATCTAGATCCTGGAATATAAGGTTTGATACGGCGATCAAATCTTATGGCTTTGAACAAAATATTGACGAACCTTGTGTTTACAAGAAAGTAGTCAATACTGTTGTAGCTTTCTTAGTCTTGTACGTAGACGATATACTACTCATTGGGAATGATGTAGGGTTCTTAACTGACGTTAAGAATTGGCTAGCGACCCAATTCCAAATGAAAGATTTGGGAGAGACTCAGTTTGTTCTAGGGATTCAGATCATAAGGAATCGTAAGAACAAAGTGCTAGCGCTGTCTCAAGCATCTTATATTGACAAGGTGTTGTCAAGATATTCGATGCAGAATTCCAAGAAAGGTTTGCTGCCTTTTAGGCATGAAATTCACTTGTCTAAGGAACAGTCTCCTAAGACACCTCAAGAGGTTGAGGATATGAGACGAATTCCCTATGCATCTGCAGTTGGTAGTCTCATGTACGCTATGTTGTGTACAAGACCCGACATCTGCTATGCAGTAGGAATTGTCAGTAGGTTCCAGTCCAATCCAGGATATGATCACTGGACAGCCGTTAAACACGTCCTCAAGTATCTTAGGAGAACGAGAGACTATGTGCTTGTGTATGGCGCGAAGGATTTGATCCTTGCAGGATACACTGACTCTGATTTTCAGACTGATATAGATTCCAGGAAATCTACATCAGGATCAGTGTTCACTCTTAACGGAGGAGCAATAGTATGGAGGAGTATAAAGCAAGGTTGTATTGCTGACTCCACCATGGAAGCTGAGTATGTCGCAGCTTGCGAAGCAGCGAAGGAAGCTGTATGGCTTAGGAAGTTCTTGACAGATTTGGAAATTGTTCCAAATATGAACTTGCCAATCACCCTTTATTGTGATAACAGCGGTGCAGTGGAAAATTCTAAAGAACCTAGAAGCCATAAGCGTGGAAAGCATATTGAGCGGAAGTATCATCTCATCAGGGAGATAGTGCAACGAGGAGATGTGATCGTCACACAGGTAGCCTCGGAGCACAACATTGTTGATCTGTTTACTAAGTCTCTCACGACTAAAGTGTTTGAGAGACACCTAAAGAGTATAGGGCTGCGAGCTGCTCAGTAGGACAGTGGGAGAAACTTTAGATATTTGATATTCTAGTTCTCTCGACCAGCATGTACTTCACTGACGTTTTAGTCCAAGTGGGAGTTTGTTGGGTTTTATGTCCTAAAACTCGTAGTTTGTAAACTGTATGAATGTATATATTATATTTCAATAAAGTTGTTATTGAATTTTAGTGAATTGTGTTTGTATTAACCTTTACCAATAACTAACACCCATGGCGATAGTGTGAGTACTTGAACTTCATGTGTGACATGAATGTGAATCAAGTTCAAGTAGACAGCCAAAATGGTCTATAGTATAGGGATAAGGCTAGGTACCTTATCCTGGGGACACTATTGGACGCGGCTCACTTTGTATAGTACAAAACGATGTGATTCGAATCGTTTCATGTAGAGACATGTGAGTGAGGGCGTCCTGTGCAATGAGTTTGCACAAGACCGAACCAGAAATAAAATCGCTCTTTCTTTATAACACCGTTTACTGTAAAGACCGATTTTTTCATTTGATGACTTAGGTAACTCGATCTCAATCTTGAGCTCACTATGAACTCCTGTTTATTCGACCTTATCCTTTGACTTGTACGGGCGAGAGTGGCCTGATCGCCGACTCAATAAGCCTACCATCTTGGGGATAAGATCGAATAAGTGGCTGGGGACGTAGTTGTGCGAGATGGAATTCACTCCTACCCGCTTTTAGGGTTAGTAGAGAGGTTGTTCCCTTAAGTGCTGACTCCAGGTCTTGAACAATGGGTCCATCCTCTCCTGATCAGGGAGGAATCTGATTTGATGGTTGGACCACAAATCAATTGTTCATTAGAGGTGTCAGTGGTACTTAAGGAACAAGATATAATACAAGGGTTAAACAGTTTAAATGACCCGTTGTGATTATGAACAACCTGTGAAGGATCGACTTACTGATGATAGTTATATCAAGAGGACACAATATATCTATAGTGAGGAGAGTGCAGCCCTTGGACTTTAGTGGAGTCTCCGGGGGTTAACGAATGTTGGTTAGTTCGGTTGAAAGAGTTTTGACCGGATAATCTCGTATCGTTGGAGCTCATGATCTGTAGGTCCTTACGGTTCTCCTGGCTAGCTCGGATAAAGCCGTGAAACAATATAAATGAAAAGAAAAGAATTTGAATCGTTAAAATTCGGGTTTGTGGAAGAAGGATAAACATATTTAAATATGATTTAAATATGGACATATTTAAATATGATTTAAATATGAGATTGGTCTGAAAACATGAATAGGATTCATGTGCAAAAAGTCGGTTTTCGGAAAACTGGGTTTAATTATATTATTTAATTAATATTTGATATTGAATTAAATAATATTAATTAAAATATATATATATTTTATTAATTAAAAAGTTTAATTAATAAAATAATTATTATTATTTTTAATAATAATAATTTATAAATATATATATATATATTTACATGTGTCTTACATGCAATTTAAGACACATGTAAATATATACAGAGTATATATATATATATGAGTCAGATCATTTAAAAAAAAAAAAAAAAAAAAAAAAAAAAATTCTCAGTGCTTTTTTGGGTCTTCAATTCGTTTTTTGAAGTTTGATTTCAAATTGAATTTGAATCCCTCTCCGTCTTCTTCTTCGGATAAAATAAAAAAAAAAACTCTTTGTAAAGAAAAAGTTAGTTTTTCTTCAGTGAGCTTCATCCCTCTTTTCTCTTGTAAAAGGTGTCCCACTACTCCGTTTCTCGGCCTGAGGATAGCGGAATTACCGTGGGTGGTCCACGAAGATTTCGTGAGAAGGCTCGGTGAGCTCGTGAGGAGCTTCTGGCGGTGAAATTGGAGAAATACGAATGACAAGGGTATGTGTTCTAATTTCTCTTTTTCATTGCTTTTGCATGTTTCCGTTTGTTTAAATTGATGAAATTAGAGTGTCTATGATCCAAATCGCTTCCGCTGCGTTCCATCAACGCTCCATCAATTGGTATTAGAGCGTTTTTGGCCACTCAATTTCTATCAATTTAAGTTATGGTGAGTTTTATTTAGAAATTGTTTCTGATTGGATTCTAAAGTGAATATCGATTTTGGCATAGTTTCTTTTTGAATTTCATTATTTGTAATTGCCCGAGAATGTATGGGCTTTAATGCATGCTAAAGAGTCTGTATTTTTAGAGTCATTAGAGTCCATATAGGTTTCTTTGTGTAAGAAGTTTGAGTTTGAAACTCGCCGAAATGTTCGGTGTAAGTTCAAACTCGTTCTGGGCAATACGAGGAGAAATTCGAAGAAAATTTGGCCGAAGCGTTCGGAGGAAGCAAGTTGGTCAAAGGCGGTGCAAAGAGTTCGAAGTCCGCTCAAGGCGTAACTTGTTGATCAAGCTTGTAATAAATTAGTTATTGCTTGCTAAATGCCAAAATCGATCCACTTTAGTGTGTTTAATTAATTATGCATTGCGAATGTATGTTTTAATTAAATTCCATGTTTGTATGTGCATAACGTATGCCATATAGATTTAAAACCCACCGTAGAAAGCATGCTTCATGCATTGAAAATATGTTATAAGTGTTATAATATATCGTATGCATTTTTGGCAATTCATGAGTTTTGATATAAAAGTTATATTAATTCATGAATTAGTTGTTGTTTGCTTAATAAAATAATTGATATAAGTGTTATATTAATTATGAAATTGAATGAACAACATAGGTTGTCCTAATTTTATGCACATGGTATATTATAAGTGTTATAATGTATAGGATGCATGTTTATTCATGAGTATTAATATAAGAGTTATATTAATTCATGAATTAAATGTTGTTTGCTTAATAGAATAATTGATATAAGTGTTATATTAATTATGAAATTAAACATCCAACATTAGATGCATTTTGTTTGTTATAAGTGTTATAATGTATAGGATGGATGCTTAATTCATGAAAATTGATATAAGTGTTATATTAATTTATGAATTAGGAGTTGTATATTTAAAAACATAATCGATATAATTGTTATATTAATTATGAAATTAAATATTCAACTTGTCATGCCTTAGTGATGCATGTTTGAGAAGCATGTAGAAGTTTGTTGTAGTAAGTCTTAGTTTTGCAATGCGTTGTAAAATTGGCATAGACTTTTAAAATCTATAACAAAGACAAAGGCATGCTCACTTAGGGTTGAATGTATCGTTCCGTTTCATTAGATGAATAGGTCGATATCTTGTAAATGCTAAGGTTACAAGAAACTCACCCGGGGACATCCTGTTCGAGGTTGGAGGTATTTAAGCTAACGATTTACGGAACACCTCCTACCTGGGGACCATCCGGTACTTGATTAAAGTTAACCCGGCTTTATGAGCATGCGTGAGTGGTGTGAGGTAATAAAGTGTTTATCACCTAGACATCATAGGTAAAAGCTTGTTTTACCTAGACTTAGGTCTTATTGTCTTAGCCGGATAATGCCTGAGTAATTTACCCATTCCGTCTTAAAATACTTAGTAGAGGTGTTGAGAAGGTATATATGATATATCCCTCTCCTCCTACGTTCTCTGTCAAGTTCACACCGTGAGAATTATGTTCGGCCTCGTGATGTCAATAGGGCATCCCCATTCGGATGGTATTTGCATAATTCAAGAGCAAGGTGAATGGAGAAAGTATTTATAGTAAGTGGGAGAAGGAAGTATGTCAATACATCCTGCGGTCTCCTCCATTGGATTGAACCGTGAGATTCCTATGTTCTGCCTGCTAAGTGCCCACAAGTGGTACCGATCCATTCGGAGGGCCGTTTCATAGGAATCGGAACATCTCAATCACCATTTATGGATAAAGAAACATAGAGCCATTCCCAACTTTGACATTTCCATTCGGTTGCATCGTTGGGGCCGCCCTATGAATTCTAAAAATGGAGGGTCACACTTACAAGATTTGCTAAGGAGTTAGTAAATCTTGACCAAACAGCGATAACTAAGATGCTATAGGAATATGAGATATTCTGGTATTAGCATTTAGTTAAGAATGTCTTGATTCAGTGAAGGAATGCTTGACTGCCCCTCGGTACCGACCATTCTGACCCATTGAAGTATCGTTGCAGTTTAATAATGAGTTTTTGGGTACATTATTATTCTTTGCTAAATTCTTGATTGGTGTGTAAATTAGGTTAAAACCTTTTCACTAATATTTTTTTCATTCTCTTTTCAGCATGTCTAACTCTTTCATTCATTTACTAGCTTCCGATAAGTTAACCGGCGATAACTACGCGACCTGGAAATCGAACTTGAATACGATTCTCGTTCTAGATGATCTCAGGTTCGTCTTATCAGAGGATTGTCCTCCCCCTCCTAGCTCGGATGCGACTCGAACTGTTTGAAAAGCATATGATAGATGGACAAGGGCTAATGATAAAGCCCGAGTCTATATCTTAGCCAGCATATCTGATGTGTTAGCTAAGAAGCATGAGGATATGGTTTCTGCTAAAGAAATCATGTCTTCATTACAGGAGATGTTTGGACTACCGTCCTCATCGGTCTGTCATGAAGCCCTCAAATACGTTTACAACTCTCGCATGAAAGAGGGTACCTCTGTTGGGGAGCATGTCCTTAACATGATGGTCCACTTCAATGTGGCGGAAGTAAACGGAGCTACTATTGATGAGTCAAGTCAAGTAAGCTTTATCATGGAATCTCTTCCGAAGAGTTTCCTTCAGTTCAGAACCAATATGGTAATGAACAAGATAAAGTATAATTTGACTTCTCTTCTCAGCGAGCTACAGACCTATCAGTCCCTTCACACTTCTAAAGGAAAAGAGAAGGAGGCAAACGTTGTCACTTCTAGGAAATTCCAAAAGGGGTCGTCTTCAGGGAGCAGGTCTGAACTTTCTTCTATTAAGAATAAGAGTATTCAAAAGAAGAAGAAAGATAAAAGGAAGGGAAAAGCACCTGCTGCTGCAAAGAGCAAGACTAAATCTACAGACAAAGGAAAATGTTTCCATTGTGGTGTAGATGGGCACTGGAAACGAAATTGCCCAAAGTATCTTGCAGAGAAAAAGGCTGAGAAGGAAAGACAAGGTAAATATGATTTATTTGTTGAAACATGTTTAGTAGAACATGATTGTCATACCTGGATACTTGATTCAGGAGCTACTAACCATGTTTGTTCTTCTTTTCAGGAAACTAGTTCTTGGCAGCCACATTCTCGCGGTGAGATAACTCTCAGAGTTGGAACTGGAGAGGTTGTCTCAGCTGAAGCAGTGGGAGCTGTAAAGTTGTTGTATAGAGATAGTTTCATTTTACTAGAAAATGTACTCCTGGTTCCTACCTTCAAGAGGAATCTTGTATCTATATCTTGTTTGTTAGAACAGTTGTATAAAGTATCTTTTGTTCATAATGAAGCGTTCATTAGCAAAAGAGATGTACGCATTTGTTCTGCGAAACTTGAAAACAACTTGTATGTGTTAAGACCAACCGAAGCCAAAGCTATTTTGAACACTGAAATGTTTAAAACAGCTGAGACTCAAACTAAAAGACAGAAACTTTCTCCAAGTACTTATCTTTGGCACTTAAGACTAGGTCACATTAATCTCAATAGGATTGAGAAATTGGTTAAGAGTGGTCTGCTAAATCGTTTAGAGGACAACTCTTTATCGCCATGTGAGTCTTGTCTTGAGGGCAAAATGACCAAACGATCTTTTTCTGAAAAAGGTCATAGGTCCAAAGAACCTCTAGAAATCGTGCATTCGGATCTCTGCGGTCCTTTGAATGTCAAAGCACGAGGAGGGTATGAATATTTCATCAGTTTCATTGATGATTATTCTAGGTATGGTTATCTTTATCTAATGCATCATAAGTCCGAAGCTCTTGAAAAGTTCAAAGAGTATAAGGCAGAGGTTGAGAACACATTAGGTAAATCGATAAAAACACTCCGATCAGATCGAGGTGGAGAGTATATGGATTTAAGATTCCAGGACTATATGATAGAACATGGAATAGTATCTCAACTCTCTGCGCCAGGAACACCACAGCAGAATGGTGTGTCCGAAAGGAGAAATAGAACCCTGTTAGACATGGTTCGATCTATGATGAGTTATGCTCATTTGCCTAGTTCGTTTTGGGGATATGCAGTAGAGACTGCAGTATATATTTTGAACATGGTTCCCTCTAAGAGTGTTTCTGAAACACCTTATGAGTTATGGAGAGGGCGTAAAGGTAGTTTACGTCACTTCAGGATTTGGGGGTGTCCGACACATGTGCTAGTACCCAATCCAAAGAAGTTGGAACATCGTTCAAAATTGTGCCTATTTGTAGGTTACCCCAAGGAAACGAAAGGTGGTCTATTTTACGATCCTCATGAGAACAAGGTACTAGTATCGACTAATGCCATGTTCTTAGAGGAAGACCACATGAGAGATCATCAACCGTCGAGCAAAATTGTTTTGTCCGAATTTTCCAAGAAAGCTACAGACGGATCAACAAAGGTTGTTGATCAGGCTGGTCCTTCTCAAGAGTTGAGAAAGCCTCGACGCAGTGGGAGGGATGTAAGAAACCCTGACCGCTACATCGGCTTGTCTGAAACTCAAGTCGTCATACCTGATGATGGCGTTGAGGATCCATTGACCTTTAAACAGGAAATGAATGACATAGACAAGGACCAGTGGCTTAAAGCCATGGATCTCGAAATGGAGTCTATGTACTTCAATTCGGTCTGGGATCTTGTAGACCAACTAGATAGTGAAAGACCTATCGGTTGCAAGTGGATCTACAAGAGAAAACGAGACCAAGCCGGTAAGGTGCAAACCTTAAGGCTCGACTTGTGGCAAAAGGTTATTCCCAAAGAGAAGGGGTGGACTATGAAGAAACCTTTTCTCCTGTTGCCATGTTAAAGTCGATTAGAATACTCTTATCCATTGCTACATTTTATGATTATGAAATCTGGCAAATGGATGTCAAGACTGCCTTTCTGAATGGTAATCTTGAGGAGAGTATCTATATGGCTCAACCAGAGGGATTCATACTTCAGGGTCAAGAGCAGAAGGTTTGCAAGCTTAATCGATCCATTTATGGGTTGAAGCAAGCATCTAGATCCTGGAATATAAGGTTTGATACGGCGATCAAATCTTATGGCTTTGAACAAAATATTGACGAACCTTGTGTTTACAAGAAAGTAGTCAATACTGTTGTAGCTTTCTTAGTCTTGTACGTAGACGATATACTACTCATTGGGAATGATGTAGGGTTCTTAACTGACGTTAAGAATTGGCTAGCGACCCAATTCCAAATGAAAGATTTGGGAGAGACTCAGTTTGTTCTAGGGATTCAGATCATAAGGAATCGTAAGAACAAAGTGCTAGCGCTGTCTCAAGCATCTTATATTGACAAGGTGTTGTCAAGATATTCGATGCAGAATTCCAAGAAAGGTTTGCTGCCTTTTAGGCATGAAATTCACTTGTCTAAGGAACAGTCTCCTAAGACACCTCAAGAGGTTGAGGATATGAGACGAATTCCCTATGCATCTGCAGTTGGTAGTCTCATGTACGCTATGTTGTGTACAAGACCCGACATCTGCTATGCAGTAGGAATTGTCAGTAGGTTCCAGTCCAATCCAGGATATGATCACTGGACAGCCGTTAAACACGTCCTCAAGTATCTTAGGAGAACGAGAGACTATGTGCTTGTGTATGGCGCGAAGGATTTGATCCTTGCAGGATACACTGACTCTGATTTTCAGACTGATATAGATTCCAGGAAATCTACATCAGGATCAGTGTTCACTCTTAACGGAGGAGCAATAGTATGGAGGAGTATAAAGCAAGGTTGTATTGCTGACTCCACCATGGAAGCTGAGTATGTCGCAGCTTGCGAAGCAGCGAAGGAAGCTGTATGGCTTAGGAAGTTCTTGACAGATTTGGAAATTGTTCCAAATATGAACTTGCCAATCACCCTTTATTGTGATAACAGCGGTGCAGTGGAAAATTCTAAAGAACCTAGAAGCCATAAGCGTGGAAAGCATATTGAGCGGAAGTATCATCTCATCAGGGAGATAGTGCAACGAGGAGATGTGATCGTCACACAGGTAGCCTCGGAGCACAACATTGTTGATCTGTTTACTAAGTCTCTCACGACTAAAGTGTTTGAGAGACACCTAAAGAGTATAGGGCTGCGAGCTGCTCAGTAGGACAGTGGGAGAAACTTTAGATATTTGATATTCTAGTTCTCTCGACCAGCATGTACTTCACTGACGTTTTAGTCCAAGTGGGAGTTTGTTGGGTTTTATGTCCTAAAACTCGTAGTTTGTAAACTGTATGAATGTATATATTATATTTCAATAAAGTTGTTATTGAATTTTAGTGAATTGTGTTTGTATTAACCTTTACCAATAACTAACACCCATGGCGATAGTGTGAGTACTTGAACTTCATGTGTGACATGAATGTGAATCAAGTTCAAGTAGACAGCCAAAATGGTCTATAGTATAGGGATAAGGCTGGGTACCTTATCCTGGGGACACTATTGGACGCGACTCACTTTGTATAGTACAAAACGATGTGATTCGAATCGTTTCATGTAGAGACATGTGAGTGAGGGCGTCCTGTGCAATGAGTTTGCACAAGACCGAACCAGAAATAAAATCGCTCTTTCTTTATAACACCGTTTACTGTAAAGACCGATTTTTTCATTTGATGACTTAGGTAACTCGATCTCAATCTTGAGCTCACTATGAACTCCTGTTTATTCGACCTTATCCTTTGACTTGTACGGGCGAGAGTGGCCTGATCGCCGACTCAATAAGCCTACCATCTTGGGGATAAGATCGAATAAGTGGCTGGAGACGTAGTTGTGTGAGATGGAATTCACTCCTACCCGCTTTTAGGGTTAGTAGAGAGGTTGTTCCCTTAAGTGCTGACTCCAGGTCTTGAACAATGGGCCTATCCTCTCCTGATCAGGGAGGAATCTGATTTGATGGTTGGACCACAAATCAATTGTTCATTAGAGGTGTCAGTGGTACTTAAGGAACAATATATAATACAAGGGTTAAACGGTTTAAATGACCCGTTGTGATTATGAACAACCTGTGAAGGATCGACTTACTGATGATAGTTATATCAAGAGGACACAATATATCTACAGTGAGGAGAGTGCAGCCCTTGGACTTTAGTGGAGTCTCCGGGGGTTAACGAATGTTGGTTAGTTCGGTTGAAAGAGTTTTGACCGGATAATCTCGTATCGTTGGAGCTCATGATCTGTAGGTCCTTACGGTTCTCCTGGCTAGCTCGGATAAAGCCGTGAAACAATATAAATGAAAAGAAAAGAATTTGAATTGTTCAAATTCGGGTTTGTGGAAGAAGGATAAACATGGACATATTTAAATATGATTTAAATATGAGATTGGTCTGAAAACATGAATAGGATTCATGTGCAAAAAGTCGATTTTCGGAAAACCGGGTTTAATTATATTATTTAATTAATATTTGATATTGAATTAAATAATATTAATTAAAATATATATTTTTTTTATTAATTAAAAAGTTTAATTAACAAAATAATTATTATTATTTTTAATAATAATAATTTATAAATATATATATATATATATATATATATATATATATTTACATGTGTCTTACATGCAATGTAAGACACATGTAAATATATACAGAGTATATATATATATATGAGTCAGATCATTTAAAAAAAAAAACAAAAAAAAAAAAAAAAAAAAAAATCTTTTTCTCAGTGCTTTTTTGGGTCTTCAATTCGTTTTTTGAAATTTGATTTCAAATTAAATTTGAATCCCTCTCCGTCTTCTTCCTCGGATAAAAAAAAAAAAAAAACTCTCTGTAAAGAAAAAGTTAGTTTTTCTTCAGTGAGCTCCATCCCTCTTTTCTCTTGTAAAAAGTGTCCCACTACTTCGTTTCTCGGCCTGAGGATAGCGGGATTATCATGGGTGGTCCACGAAGATTTCGTGAGAAGGCTCGGTGAGCTCGTGAGGAGCTTCTGGTGGTGAAATTGGAGAAATACGAACGACAAGGGTATGTGTTCTAATTTCTCTTTTTCATTGCTTTTGCATGTTTCCGTTTGTTTAAATTGATGAAATTAGAGTGTCTATGATCCAAATCGCTTCCGCTGCGTTCCATCAACGCTCCATCAGTTCGATGAGGTTGTTCCCTCCTCTCATCAGCCGGAGAAGGTGTCTGACTCTAACGTATCCGTAATGATGGCGGATGCGCGCACTAACGACGAAGCGATGGCTGAAATGGAAAAGAAAATTAGCTTCATGATGAAAACAGTCGAGGACAAAGACTTCGAGATTGCCCAACTGAGGAATCAGATGCAAAGTCGTGAGGTCGCGGAGTCAAGTCTAACTTCTGCGGCAAGAAAGAGTGACAAAGAAAAAATGGTCATCCAGGAAGACCAAGCGCAACACTCAACGTCGGTCGCTTCCTTATCTGTCCAACAACTGCATGACATGATTACCAACACCATCCGAGCCTTGTACGGTGGACCAGCCCAGAGCACCCTCTTGTATACCAAACCGTATTCCAAGAGGATCGACAACTTGAGGATGCCCACCGGGTACCAGCCGCCGAAATTTCAACAGTTCGATGGGAAGGGCAATCCTAAATAACACATTGCCCACTTCGTCGAAACGTGCGAGAACGCTGGAACTCGCGGAGACTTGCTGGTTAGGCAATTCGTCCGAACTTTGAAAGGTAACGCCTTTGACTGGTACACCGACTTGGAACTCGAGACGATTGACAGTTGGGAGCAGTTTGAGAGAGACTTCTTGAATCGCTTCTACAGCACGAGGCGGACAGTCAACATGTCTGAACTCTCGCACGCTAGCCAAAGAATGGGCGAGCCAGTCATCGATTTCATTAACCGTTGGAGATCGTTGAGTCTTAACTGCAAGGACCGACTCACAGAAGTGTATGCTGTCGAGATGTGCATCGGCGACATGCATTAGGGACTTCACTACATCCTACAAGGGATAAAGCCCCAAACATTCGAGGAGTTAGCAACTCGCGCCCATGATATGGAGCTGAGTATTGCCAATAGAGGAAACAAAGACCTCTTAGTCCCCGACGTAAAGAAAATAAAGACGGAAACGAAGGGAGTTGGGAAAATCACGAAGAATATCGTGAAAGAATCTATGGTCGTCAACACGGCCCCTTTAAGGTTTTCCTCCAAAGCAAAGGAAAACAAGATGGAAAAAAGAAATGACGGAGGCGAGAGACGTCGCCTTACTTTGAAAGAGAGACGAGAAAAAGCCTACCCGTTTCCAAACTCCGACATTCCAGACTTGTTAGAGCAATTGCTGGAAACGCGACTCATCCAACTTCCCGAATGTAAACGACCAGAAGAGTTAGGAAAGATAAATGATCCTAACTACTGCAAATATCACCGGGTCGTCAGTCATCCAGTAGGGAAGTGTTTTGTTCTGAAAGAGCTAATCATGAGGTTAGCTGGTGAAAAGAAAATCGAGCTGGATCTTGACGAGGTAGCTCAGACAAATCATGCCGCCGTAACAATGAACTCCGGCATTCAGTTACCTCTAGACTCATCTGAGAAACAAAATGAAGGTCTGATCCAGTTTGGGACTTTCAAACCAATACTTGTTCAGTTCAGATGTAAGATCTCAAACAAGACTTCGCAGGTAAAAACCGAACCTGTCGAAGATGAAGATGAAGGTTGGACCGTCGTAACTCGTCGAAAAATGCGGCGACAAAGATCTGTCCAGAAAGAAACCCGCCTATTTCAAGAGTATAGGCGAAAAAGCAAACTTCCAAAGAGGAAAGGAAGAAAGAGTACGAGAAGGCCTAAGCTCGTCGTGGAGGAAAACAAAGACCTCCCTCGACCGCAACAGCCTATGACCCTACGGAAATTTTTCCCCAAGGGATTCTTTAATGAAAAGCAGGAAGAAACATTTGGAACTGCTACATGCCACGTCGTCGGTATAATCGAGGACGATAACACTACTCCAAGTTCAACGGAGTTGGTAACAAAGCTGGAGGAAACACCTTCCCTCGAAGTAGCGGAGTTGCCTCAAATGGACGCAACTACTCTTATCGACGCATTGAAGGACTCTAATGTTTCAAATGCTTCAACCTCTACAGCACATGCATGCGCATCCTGTTGCATGTCTATAGGTTTCACCGACGAAGATTTGATGTTGGGATCGAAACCTCACAATAGATCTTTGTTTGTCTCAGGGTACATCCGAGAACAGAAGGTTGGTCGAATCCTCATTGACGATGGATCAGCTGTCAATATAATGCCAAAATCAGTCATGAAAGAGGTTGGCATTTTAATGGAAGAGTTATCAAGTAGCAGGCTGGTAATCCAGGGCTTCAATCAGGGAGGACAGCGAGCGATCGGCATGATTCGCTTGGAGCTCATCATTGGGGACTTAAAAGCACATACCCTATTTCATGTTATAGATTCCAGGACTACCTACAAAATATTATTAGGTCGCCCTTGGATTCATGGAAATGGGGTAATAAGTTCCACCTTACATCAATGCTTCAAATTTTATCAAGATGGTGTAAAAAAGGTTGAGGCAGACACTAAGCCATTTTTCAGAGGCCGAGTCTCACTTTGCGGACGCCAAATTTTACATAAATGACGGCAACGTCGGGGAAATAATGCCGATAGAAATTCTTTTGATCAATAGGGATGATAAACTCAGCGTGAAACAAAAAATTGACGCGGCAGAAGAATCTATCAAAGAAGAGAACGTTTGCAATTTCCAAGAAAGCAAGACATCTGCCAGCCCTACAAAGGCTAGGGCCTTGAAGGACGGAAAAATGTCTAACCTTCATGTTTTACGCTACGTCCCTTTGTCCAGGCGTAAGAAGGGTGAATCGCCATTCGCGGAATGTACGAAAAGTTTGAAAGTTGGTGACATTAAGACTCTTAAGGAAAACTTTGTCACCCCTCTTACGAAGATAACGAAACAAGAGGTCACGAAGTCCAAAGAGACTCAAAAAGGGATGGTCCTACCTGAGAAACGAACGAAAGAAGGATACGATCCCAAGGCATATAAACTGCTAGCAAAGGCAGGATATGACTTCACAACTCACACTGAGTTCAAGGGCCTGAAAATCCTCGAGGGCAGGTCAGAGCTTTCTTCGACACAGAAAAAGCTCCTAAAGGAGGGATATCCTATACCGGCATCAAGAAAGAGGCTTGGATATAAGTCGCCTGAACCAGTCCGTATAACCTAAAAAAGGAAAGAGAAAGTGGTCAATAGTAATAACATAAGGACCAAGGAGGTACACAACTCAAAAGAAGAGGAAGTTGTCAAACCAAGGATCTCTATCTTTAAGCGCATCAAGCCGCCGGCTACGCGCGCTTCAGCCTTCCAGCGATTGAAAGCGGCTGTGACAGAAGAAAACAGTTCGCACTTAACACCTAATCCCATCAGATCTTCCGTCTTTCAAAGGTTGAGTAAGTCGGCAGATAAAAAAAGAAAACACGCCGTCCACTGAACCTCTCTCAGGGCAATCAACATTTCAAAGGTTGAGTAAGCCAGCAGATGAGAAGGAAAACACACCGTCCACTAAGCCCCTCTCACGGAAGTCAGCATTTCAAAGATTGAGTAAGCCGACAGAGGAGAAAGAAAATACGTTGCCCGATAAATCTCTCTCACGAACGTCAGCGTTGCAAAGATTAAGCGTGACCACAAAGAGAGATAAGAAACTTTCATCCACCTCCATTTTCGATCGCCTCCTACACGAAGAGGCTCGAGAGACTTTGAACGATAAAGAGTCTAGCAAGACAAAAAGCGATGAAGAGATCCGCAGTATCGTTCCCTCACGAATGAAAAGAGAAACTTTTGTTACTGTGAATACAGATGGTGCACTGAAGGTTAAACGACGTAATGTCATCATCACCAATCTTGCAAGCAAATGTGCAGTGGAGAATGGGGGTGAAGCCTCTTGTTACCATATTACTGCCGAGAAAGAAACGGAGGCCGAGATATCTGAAGAGGATGTTGAAGAGGCACCACTGCCACTCGAAGATGGAAGTCAACCAACAGTTGAAGAACTAAAAGAAGTTAATCTGGGTACGACGGAAGAACCACGTCCAACCTTTATAAGCGCATCACTTTCCGGTGAAGAGGAGTGCGAGTACTTGAGTTTTCTCATTGCGTACAAGGATGTCTTTGCTTGGTCGTATAAAGAGATGTCGGGACTTGATCCAAAAGTCGCAGTACATCATCTCGCTATCGAACATGGGTATCGACCAGTCAAACAAGCTCAACGACGTTTCAGGCCAGAGCTCATTCCCCAAATTGAAAATGAGGTTAACAAGTTAATTGAAGCAGGGTTCATTCGCGAAGTAAACTACCCGACATGGATAGCAAACATTGTCCCCGTCAGAAAGAAAAACGGACAATTACAGGTATGCGTTGACTTTCGCGATCTGAATAGTGCATGTCTGAAAGACGACTTCCCATTGCCCATCACTCAACTAATGGTCGATGCTACCACAGGGCATGAAGCTTTGTCTTTCATGGATGGGTCATCAAAATACAACCAGATTCGAATGGCCCTCAAAGATGAAGAAATGACAGCGTTCCGGACTCCGAAAGGGATATACTGTTACAAGGTAATGCCCTTTGGATTAAAGAACGCCGGCGCAACTTATCAACGTGCCATGCAAAAGATCTTCGATGATATGCTGCATAAACATGTCGAGTGCTATGTCGACGATCTCGTAGTCAAGTCCAAAAAGCGACAGAATCACTTGAAAGCTCTAAAGGTGGTTTTCGATCGTTTGAGGAAGTACCAATTGAGGATGAACCCTCTCAAATGCGCATTCGGTGTAACTTTGGGGAAAATGCCAGAGCCGCGAAACTTGCATGAACTAAGAAGTCTCCAAGGACGACTTGCTTATATCAGGAGGTTCATCTCCAATCTAGCAGGTCGATGCCAACCATTCAAAGATTGATGAGGAAAGACACGACCTTTGAGTGGGATGAAGCATGTCAAAATGCCTTTAACAACATAAAGCAATATTTGCTTAACCCTCCTGTCTTGAGCTCCCCCGTAGCAGGAAAGCCATTGATACTCTACATTACTGCGCAAGAAAGATCACTTGGGGCATTGCTTGCACAAGAAAGCGAGAAGGGTAAAGAATGTGCCCTCTACTACTTAAGTAGAACTCTCAATGGGGCAGAGCTGAATTATTCACCCATTGAGAAGATGTGTCTTTCGCTCTTCTTCGCCATCGACAAGTTGAGGAATTATATGCAGGCATTCACAGTGCATCTGGTGGCTAAGGCTGACCCAATCAAGTATGTTCTGTCTAGACCAATTATCTCAAGTCGGTTGGCAAAGTGGGCAATCTTGCTACAACAGTATGATATTGTTTATGTTCCGCAAAAGGCGGTGAAGGGGCAAGCCTTGGCTGATTTCTTGGCAGATCATCCAGTGCCGTCAGACTGAAAATTATCTAACGACCTGCCTGACGAAGAAATCTTCTACATTGAAATTGTTGACCCATGGATTATGTATTTTGACGGTGCATCTCGAAGATATGGCGCAGGAGCGGGTATAGTATTCATTACCTCTGAAAAACACATGTTGTCGTATAGCTTCACATTTGAAGAGGTATGTTCGAATAATGTTGTTGAATATCAAGCACTCATTATGGGTCTTCAAATAGCAATAGAAATTGGAGTGACCTACATTGAGATCTATGGAGATTCAAAACTGATAATTAATCAGTTGTCGCTCCAATACGAGGTGAAGCATCTAGATTTAATACCTTACTTTAATTATGCAAGACGACTCTTAGAGAGCTTTGGCAGTATGACGAAGAGCATATTCCAAGAGCTGAAAATGCAAAGGCATATGCATTAGCAAACTTGGCCACAGCCCTGACTGTCTCAGAAAGTGAAATATTGAACGTCCCGATTTGTCAAAAATGGGTTGTACCGCCAACTGAAATTGAAAGTCAAGAAGCAAACGTAATATCAGTCTATGTGATTGAGGAAGAGGATTGGCGACAACCGATTGTAGATTATCTACAACATGGAAAACTTCCCACAGAGTCCCGATGTAAGGCCGATATACGAAGAAGAAGTGCTCGATTCATCTACTACCAGGAAACCCTTTATCGACGCTCCTATGACGGACTTTTTCTTCGATGCCTAGGAAAAGAAGAATCGATAAAGGCATTAGAGGAAGCGCACTCAGGGGTCTGTGGTGCTCATCAATCGGGATCGAAACTTCATTTTCAGGTGAAGAGAATGGGTTATCACTGGCCAACGATGATTCAAGACTCGATGAAGTATGCAAAGAAATGTGAGAACCCCTTCACCCAACCATAGCTTCATGGCCTTTTGAAGCTTGGGGGCTCGATCTCGTTGGTCCAATAACACCTAAGTCCTCAGCGGGACATTCTTATATCCTCGCTGGGACAGATTATTTTTCAAGGTGGGCCGAGGCGATTGCGTTAAAAGAGGCAAAGAAGGAAACTGTTGTGAATTTTATCTGAACCCACATCATTTACCGTTACGGCATCCCTCACCGCATCGTGGCCGATAATGGAAGACAATTTTCCAATAGTCTAATGGACAATTTATGTGAGAAATTCAAGTTAAAGCAATGCAAGTCATCCATGTACAACGCTCCGGCAAATGGATTGGCAGAAGCATTCAATAAGACATTGTGCAAGTTGTTGAAAAAAGTGGTCTCCAATTCAAAAAGAGACTGGCAGGAAAAGATTGGTGAGGCATTATGGGCTTACCGAACTACCCACCGCACTCCTACAGGGGTCACACCTTATGCCCTGGTATTTGGGGTTGAAGCTGTGCTCTCTTTGGAAAGAGAAATCTCATCCTTAAGGATGGCGGTGCAAAAGGGGTTAACTACGGAAGAGAATGCAAGATTGCGTCTCGAAGAATTGGAAGCACTCGATGAAAGAAGATTAGATGCTCAGCAAGCATTGGAATGTTACCAAGCACAAATGACCAAGGCCTTCAACAAAAATTTGAAGCCTCGATCATTTCAAGTGGGCGATCTAGTACTTGCAGTTCGAAGACCCATTATCACAACGCGACACACGGGGAGCAAATTCACCCCTAAATGGGACGGACCCTATGTTGTCAAAGAAGTCTACACAAATGGGGCATACAAGATCGTGGATCAGAACAGATTGGCACGCCCAGTGGGACATATAAACTGTTAGCAAAGGCACGTGTAAATGGCATTCGAGAACAAGCTGTGAAGCCCTCGATCCAAATCCAAAAACGAGAACAAGCTGCAAAGCCCTCGAAATAAATCCAACAACGAGAACAAGCTGCAAAGCCCTCGAAACAAATCCAACATCGAGAACAAGCTGCAAAGCCCTGATTCAAATTTAACATCGAGAACAAGTTGCGAAGCCCTGGAGAAACATTTACATTTGAGAGAGAAAGAATCAGAGGATAAACACTAGAGATTGTAATCCACTACGCACTGATACAAATACATACAATACAAACATAAATACAAATTCAAATTCATTTACACGTGTTCGAATCTCTATCCTTCGTCGAAATCTCGTGTGAACAGATTGAATCTGTTCACACGAGAATTCGAACGACGAATGGAAATTCGACACGTGTAAATGAAATTTGAATTTGTATTTGTATTGTATTTGTATGTATCAGTGCGTAGTGGATTACAATCTCTAATGTTTGATCCTCTAATTCTCTCTCTTTAAATGTAACCGTACTCGAGAGCTTCGCAGCTTGTTCTCGAGGTTGAATCTTCAGCTTCGCATAGCGGTGAAGTCTTCAGGTGTTTGATCTTCAAGTGACGTTCAGTCTTCAGGATTCAAAGAGTCTTTCGTTGTTTGGGAATTCTCTTTGAGTTCTTAGGAGAAGAAATTTTCTGAACCTTGAAAATGAAAATGAACTCTTTATTTATAGAGTTCTCATGGGCCTGGATCCAATGAGCTTCGGCTTGGACCCAATGGGCTTGGCTCTAATGAGCTTTTGAATTTTGAGCCCAATGGGCTTGACCTTTGGGCCAAATTGTCTTTTGAATATCTTCTCTGGACCGATCCGACTTCGAGCCCAATTACAGTGTGGCCGAAATTTCTCGGTCAACAAATGCCCCCTTTTTCGAGAGTTATGCACAAGTATGTGTGGGTGAGTCTCGGAAAAGTTAAATAGATAAATCGAAACGTAGGACACCCCTAATTTCGACTCCGCTTTGACGTATCAATTTTATCGAAATATGAGATTTGATTCATAAATCAATTATTTTAATTGACACATCTCTCCATGCCAATCGATCAAAAATATGAATTTAGCTCACAATTTTGATCTTTCTTATTTGGCAGAAACTTGATTTGAACTTCGGTAGATTTTTTGTTCTACCTTAGTTTATCTTGGGATGTTAGAGTAGAGACTTGTGTCTGCCCAATTGAATTTTGAATAGGGTTTGACTTTGAACTTTTACTCCAATTTTGATTTGAGACTTGGATTTAGATAACTTTTGCCTCTAAATCATGCTTAGAAATAAATCCAACAACCTTAGAATATATATATATATATATATATATATATATATATAACAAAATGACAAAAAAAAAACAACACATATAGCCTTCCTAAAAAAAAAGGAGGAATCTTAAAGCGCGACCTTTAGCATTTAAACAAAAGGGGAGAGAATGTTATAGTGGAAGCACACCAACAAGGACGGAGTACGTTCCCTAAGCAGACGCGCCCATTTCACATAAAGTGGAAATTTCAAACTGGGGCATCTACGAAGGAAAAGTAATGTCCCTAAGTCGGCGTATCATCCTTAAGTCGGCACACCAACGAGGACGGAGTACGTTCTCTAAGTAGACGCGCTCATTTCACGTAAAGTGGAAATGCCCAAACTGGCGCATCTACAAAGGAGAAGTAACGCCCTTAAGTCGGCACGCCGATCTCATAGAAACGGAACGCGGGGATCCGACGCACCAACAAGGACGGAGTACGTTCCCTAACCAGACGTGCATCTGCAAAGGATAAGTAACGTCCTTAAATCGTTACGCCGAGACCATAGAAACGGAACACGGCGATCCAACGCACAACCAAGGACGGAGTACGTTCCCTAAGTAGACGTTCATCTGCAAAGGAGAAGTAACGCCCTTAATTTGTTACGTCGATCTCACAGAAACAGAACACGACGATCCGACGCTCCAACAAGGACGGAGTACGTTCCCTGAGCAGACGTGCATCTGCAAAAGAGAAGTAACGTCCTTAAATTGTTAGGCCGAGGCCACAGGAACTGAACATAACTACTCGACGCTCCAACAAGGACGGAGTACGTTCTCTCAACAGACGTGCATCTGCAAAGGAGAAGTAACGTCCTTAAATTGTTACGCCGAGGCCACGAAAACTGAACATAACGACTCGACGCTCCAACAAGGACGAAATACGTTCCCTAAGCAGACGTGCATCTGCAAAAGAGAAGTAACGTCCTAAAATTGTTACGTCGAGGCCACGGGAACTAAACATAACGACTCGACGCTCCAACAAGGACGAAATACGTTCCCTAAGCAGACGTGCATCTTCAAAATAGAAGTAACGTCCTTAAATTGTTACGCCGAGGCCACAGGAACTGGACATAACTACTCGACGCTCCAACAAGGACGGAGTACGTTCTCTCAACAGACGTGCATCTGCAAAGGAGAAGTAACGTCCTTAAATTATTACGTCGAGGCCACGAAAACTGAACATAACGACTCGACGCTCCAACAAGGACGAAATACGTTCTCTAAGCAGACGTGCATCTGCAAAAGAGAAGTAACGTCCTTAAATTGTTACGTCGAGGCCACGGGAACTAAACCTAACGACTCGACGCTCCAACAAGGACGAAATATGTTCCCTAAGCAGACGTGCATCTTCAAAAGAGAAGTAACGTCCTTAAATTGTTACGCCGAGGCCACAGGAACTGAACATAACTACTCGACGCTCCAACAAGTACGGAGTACGTTCTCTAAACAGACGTGCATCTGCAAAGGAGAAGTAACGTCCTTAAATTGTTACGCCGAGGCCACGGGAACTGAACATAACTACTCGACGCTCCAACAAGGACGGAATACGTTCCCTAAGCAGACGTGCATCTGCAAAAGAGAAGTAACGTCCTTAAATTGTTACGCCGAGGCCACAGGAACTGAACATAACGACTCGACGCTCCAACAAGGACGGAGTACGTTCCCTGAGCAGACGTGCATCTGCAAAGGAGAAGTAACGTCCTTAAATTGTTACGCCGAGGCCACGGGAACTGAACATAACGACTCGACGCTCCAACAAGGACGGAATACGTTCCCTAAGCAGACGTGCATCCGCAAAAGAGAAGTAAAGTTCTTAAATTGTTACGTCGAGGCCACAGGAGCTGAACATGACGATTCGACGCACCAACAAGGACGAAGTACGTTCCCCAAGCAAACACTCCGATCTCACACAAAGTAAGAATCGAAGCCTCCGCAAAGAAGAAGTAACGCCCTTAAATCAGTACGTCAAATCCTGAATCGACGGTAATGGAAATGGCGCACCTACAAAAAAATAATGTCGCAACCCATTTGTTTGTTCCAATTGAAAATTGAAAAGTGAACAAATTTCAAAATATTTATATATATATATATATATATATATATATATATAGTTAAACAAAATCCCAATTCCAAAACTTGGCAAGTCTTACATAAAATTACTTAGAGATAATTTCTAATTTCCCAATGCCAGATTTTCGGATAATTTCTAA
This sequence comes from Herpetospermum pedunculosum, assembly GCA_028017165.1. Taxonomy (NCBI): domain Eukaryota; kingdom Viridiplantae; phylum Streptophyta; class Magnoliopsida; order Cucurbitales; family Cucurbitaceae; genus Herpetospermum; species Herpetospermum pedunculosum. Next base: position 45,116,631 of record CM051524.1, on the reverse strand, counting down.
ATTTTAATTTCAAATTAAGATTAATCACAAATTGTCAATTACAAAATGAAATTTATTTTTACTAATTTTAAAATTCCTAATTCCTAATTCCAAATTTCCAATTAGTTGCTATTTAATTATAAAATCCCAAATTCAAAATTACTTAGTGATTTCTAAAGCCCAATTTTGAATTACATTATTTCTAAACACCAAATCACTAAATTAAACTCCCACCAAAATTCACCACAATTAATTTACAACTGCCACCACAATTAATTTACATTTGCTATTTAACTATAAAATCTCAAATTCAAAATTACTTAGTGATTTCTAAAGCCCAATTTTGAATTACATTATTTCTAAACACTTAATCACTAAATTAAAGTCTCATTCCATAAAATCTAAATTAAAGTCCCATTCCATAAAATCTAATTTACCAATCCTATTCCATAAAATCTAATTTACCAATCCCATTCCATAAAATCTAATTTACCAATCTCATTCCATAAAATGTAATTTAAAAATCTCATTCCATAAAATCTAATTTACCAATCTCATTCCATAGAATCTAATTTACCAAAAAAATAATACAGCCCAACAAAAAAATATACAGTCCAACAAAAAAAATATACAGTCCAAAAAACAAAAAAAAATAATACAGTCCAACAAACAAAAAAAATAATACAAAAATAATACAGTCCAAAATAAGAAAATTACCCAAATCACGATCTGCAGAATACGGTTGAGATTGATGGCGGCTGTAAAAAAAAAAAAATTATATTAAGAGTTGTAAACAAATATATATGTATATATATATTAAAAAAATATATATATATATATAATAATAATAATAAAAAATATATATAAATAGTATGTAAAAAAAATAATAAAAAATAAATAAAAAACTCACCTTGCACAGCAGCGAGGACGTGCAGCGGCGGCGTGCGGTACAGCGCGGGGCTGCGACGAAGCGACGGTGCGGCGGCGCTGCGATGGCGGCAACGGCGAAGCGGCGCGGCAGAGACGGCGGATCTGCAGCGGCTGCGGCGGCGGAGCGGCGCGGGGCTGCGACAGCGGAGGCGCGCGGCAGCGACGGCGGAGGCGGCGGAGCTCTCTCTTCTTCTTCAACTCTTCAACTTCTCCAAACAAAGCCTTCTCTTCTTCCAACTCTTCAACTTCTCCAAAGAAAGTGAATTTGATGACATCTCATTCTATTTATACAAGAGATGCCCTAGGTTTTGTCATTGATGGTAAAACTACTCAAATATCCTTCCCTTCAGTTAAAAAAAAACTTTGCAAAAAAAATATTATACAAAGTTGAACTCGAGCTCAAGACCAAAGAAAACAGTCTAAGTTTCGCCCTACCAAGCAAGCTTCTTTGTTATCATTTGTCTTCAAATTCTAATATTGCATTCGACCAATTATTTATGCCAAAATAAAAATTTTCAACACTCCTACTCCGAATTCAAGCCAAACTTTAAAAAAATATCATAGTTTTTCCTGAAATTAAAATTTTGGGCATATTCCAAATTTTATTTCTAAGCATGATTTAGAGTCAAAAGTTATCTAAATCCAAGTCTCAAATCAAAATTGGCGGTTTGGGTATATTTTATCCACTTCGAAATTGGAGTAAAAGTTCAAAGTCAAACCCTATTCAAAATTCAATTGGGCAGACACAAGTCTCTACTCTAACATCCCAAGATAAACTAAGGTAGAACAAAAAATCTACCGAAGTTCAAATCAAGTTTCTGCCAAATAAGAAAGATCAAAATTGTGAGCTAAATTCATATTTTTGATCGATTGGCATGGAGAGATGTGTCATGTAAAATAATTGATTTATGAATCAAATCTCATATTTCGATAAAATTGATACGTCAAAGCGGAGTCGAAATTAAGGGTGTCATACGTTTCGATTTATCTATTTAACTTTTCCGAGACTCACCCACACATACTTGTGCATAACTCTCGAAAAAGGGGGCATTTGTTGACCGAGAAATTTCGGCCACACTGTAATTGGGCTCGAAGTAGGATCGGTCCAGAGAAGATATTCAAAAGACAATTTAGCCCAAAGGTCAAGCCCATTGGGCTCAAAATTCAAAAGCTCATTAGAGCCAAGCCCATTGAGTCCAAGCCCAAGCCCAAGCCCATTGGATCCAGGCCCATGAGAACTCTATAAATAGAGAGTTCGTTTTCATTTTCAAGGTTCAAAAAATTTATTCTCCTAAGAACTCAGAGAGAATTCCCAAACAACGAAAGACTCTTTGAATCTTGAAGACTGAACGTCACTTGAAGATCAAACACCTGAAGACTTCACCGCTACGCGAAGCTGAAGATTCAACCTCGAGAACAAGCTGCGAAGCCCTCGAGTACGGTTACATTTAAAGAGAGAGAATTAGAGGATCAAACATTAGAGATTGTAATCCACTACGCACTGATACATACAAATACAATACAAATACAAATTCAAATTTTATTTACACGTGTCGAATTTCCATTCGTCGTTCGAATTCTCGTGTGAACAGATTTGGGGCTGCGACGAAGCGGCGGTGCGGTGCGGGGCGTGCGGCGGCGCTGCGATGGCTGCGACGTGCGGACGGCGAAGCGGCGCGGCGGATCTGCAGCGGCTGCGGCGGCGGAGCGGCGCGGGGCCAACATATCATTTGGAGCAATGAACGGTTTATTTTTTATTTTATTTTTTAAAAAAAAAAACAAAAAATGTCCAACATCATTTCACACACATGCATATATAAAAGGAAATTCATGCATTATCTCATCCCGCATGTCAAGTCATATCATCTCACACATGCATATGTAAAAAAATAAATTCATGCATCATTATCTCATTTTGCATATCGAGTCGTAGGTTTTAGAGAAATTTAAATTGTGATTTATCGATTGCATCATATCACACATGCATACATAAAAAAATAAAAACAAAAAAAATCATTTGTTATCAAATCCTACATTACACCATCAAAATAAATTTTATGCATATTCCGCATGTCAAATCATAATTTACTCACCAATTACACCATATCATCTCACACATGCATACATAAAAAATAAAAATAAAAATAAAAATCATTTGTTATCACATCCTACATAACACCATCAAAATAAATTTTATGCATCATTCCGCATATCAAATCATAATTTACTCACCAATTACATCATATTATCTCACACATGCATACATAAAAAAAATAAAAAATAAAAAAAATTATTTGTTATCACATCCTACATCACACCACCAAAATAAATTTTATGCATCATTCCGCATGTCAAATCATAATTTACTCACCAATTACATCATATCATCTCACACATGCATACATAAAAAATAAAAAAAATAAAAAAATCATTTGTTATTACATCCTACATCACACCATCAAAATAAATTTTATGCATCTGTTGACCGAGAAATTTCAGCCAATCAGCGGTCGCCACGTGTCCCCATCACGACCGGGGATCAGATAGACTTGACCGAGCAAATTCGGTCAAACTGCAATTGGGCTCGAAATCGAATCGGGCCAGAAAGATATGCAAAAGACAATTTGGCCCAAAGATCAAGCCCAGGCCCAAGATTCAAAAGCCCATTGGATCCAGGCCCAAGCCCACCAGGCCCATGAGAACTCTATAAATAGAGAGTTCATTTTCATTTTTAAGGGTCAGAAAATTTCTTCTCCTAAGAACTCAGAGAGAATTCCCAAACAACGAAAGACTCTTTGAATCCTGAAGACTGAACATCACTTGAAGATCAAACACCTGAAGACTTCACCGCTACGCGAAGCTGAAGATTCAACATCGAAAACAAGCTGCAAAGCCCTCGAAACAAACCCAACATCGAGAACAAGCTACGAAGCCCTCGATCCAAATTCAACGTCGAAAACAAGCTGCGAAGCCTTCGATCCAAATTCAACATCGAGAACAAGCTGCGAAGCCCTCGAGAAACATTCAACATCGAGAACAAGCTGCGAAGCCCTCGAGAAACATTTACATTCGAGAGAGAAAGAATCAGAGGATAAACACTAGAGATTGTAATCCACTACGCACTGATACAGATAAATACAATACATCAATACAAATTCAAATTCATTTACACGTGTCGAATTTCCATCCTTCGTTCGAAATCTCGTGTGAACAGATTGGCACGCCCAGTGGGACCTCTCTACCTCTCATCTCTTTCCCTCATCTCAAAGACAAGTGAAGTTATGTCGTTCAGAACTCCTTCAACAACCGTTGTCATGAACAACCCCTACACGATTTCTACTCCTCACGATTGTCCACATGATTTTGTCACAATTGTGAGCTGAGTAATGATATCGTCAGGGGCGTCTACGAGTGACAAATTTCTTGTTAGGTGTAACCCTCTGTTCGAGCTCGATTCTGACGTAGCATCCGTCATAACGACTGAAACAAATACTATGGAAGAAAGAATGACATCGTCAGGGGCATCTACGAGTGACAAATTTCTTGTTAGGTGTAACCCTCTATTTGAGCTCGATTCTGACGTAGCATCCTCCATGATGACTGAAATAAATGTTATGGAGGAACGAATGACAGAGTTTACGCGCGAGGGGATAATCATTCAGGAAAATTTCTTGTACGATGAATTTGTTCCCTCATCTGATCAACCAAATAAGGGGTCTGATCCAAATGTGATGTCTGTAATGATGGCAGATGCACGCATAAGCGACGAAGCGATCGCTGAAATGGAAAAGAAACTAAACTTTCTAATGAAAGCAGTTGAAGAACGAGACCTCGAGATTGCAAACTTGAGAAATCAGATGCAAAGTCGTGAGGTCGCGGAGTCAAGTCTAACTCCTGCAGCAAGGAGGAATGACAAAGAAAAAAATGTCATCCAAGAAGACCAACCGCATCACTCAACGTCGGTCGCTTCGTTGTCTGTCCAACAACTGCAAGACATGATCACGAACACTATCAGAGCTCAATACGGTGGACCCACCCAAAGCTCCCTCTTGTATACCAAACCGTATACAAAGAGGATCGACAACTTGACAATGCCCACCGGGTACCAACCGCCAAAATTTCAACAATTCGATGGGAAGGGCAATCCTAAACAACACATTGCCCACTTTGTTGAAACGTGCGAGAATGCTGGAACTCGCGGAGACTTGTTGGTTAGGCAATTTGTCCGGACTCTGAATGGAAATGCATTTGATTGGTACACTGATTTGGAGCCCGACACAATTGATAGTTGGGAACAGTTTGAAAGAGACTTCCTGAATCGCTTCTACAGCACGAGGCGAACAGTCAGCATGACCGAACTTTAGCACACTAACCAAAGGATGGGCGAGCCAGTCATCGATTTCATCAATCGTTGGAGATCGTTGAGTCTCGACTGCAAGGATCGACTCACTGAGGTGTCCGCCGTCGAAATGTGCATCAGCGACATGCATTGGGGATTACATTACATCCTGCAAGGGATAAAGCCTCATACCTTTGAAGAGTTAGCGACTCGCGCCCACGATATGGAGTTGAGTATCGCCAACAGAGGGAGCAAAGACCTCCTAATCCCGGATATCAACAAAGTGAAAAAAGAAATGAAGGATAGTGAGAAGATCACGAAAAATGTCGTGGAAGAATCCGTGGTCGTCAGCACGACCCCTGTAAGGTTTTCCTCAAAAGGAAAGGAAAACAGGACAGAAAGAAGAAATGACGGAGGCGAGAAACATCGCCCAACTTTAAAAGAAAGACAAGAAAAAGTCTATCCGTTCTCAGATTCTGACATTCCTGACATGTTAGAGCAACTACTGAAAACACGGCTGATTGAGTTTCCCGAGTGTAGACGCCCGAAAGAAATGGACAAAGTCGATGATCCCAACTATTGTAAGTATCATCGAGTTATCAGTCATCCGGTGAAAAAATGCTTTGTCCTAAAGGAGTTAATTCTAAGGTTAGCTAAAGAAGGAAAAATTGAGCTAGACCTTGATGAAATAGCTCAATCAAACCACGTTGCAGTAACAATGAACATCGGCGCTCAATTATTTCCAGCCTCATTTGATAAGCAAAAGGAAAGCCTGATCCAGTTTGGGACCTTCGAACCAATAATTGTTCGGTTCAGACATGAAACCCCAAAGCAAATTTCTCGGGTAAAACTTGAGGTCGTCGGAAATAAGGATAAAGGTTGGACCGTCGTGGCTCGTCATAAAATACGACGACAAATACCTGTCCAGAAAGAAGATTGCATGTTTCGAGATGATAAACAAAACAATAAGCTTTCAAAGAAGAAAAGAAGAAGCAATTCGAGGAAGCCTAAACATGAGAGAGGAGGAAATAAATATCGTCCTCAACCTCGACAACCAGTGACTTTAAAAGAATTCTTCTCAAGAAGTTTCATTCCCATCAAGAAAGAGGAAGAAATCTTTACAACTTCATGCTACATCAACGCAGAAGAAGTCGACGACTCAAAAGAAGTCGACCAAAGAACTTCTGTCTTCAATCGCATCAAGCCTTCAACTACTCGAACTTCGGTCTTCCAAAGGATGAGTATGGCCGCGACAAAAGAAGAAAATCCATGTCTAACTTCTACCTCCACTCGAACTTCAGCTTTCCAAAGGTTAAGTGTTTCTACATCAAAGAAAGACGGACCTTCAAAATCTGTTTTTGATCGCCTCAAAGTTACAAGTGATCAACAACAAGGAAAGATGAAGACTGTAGGGGCAAGACTCTTCGATGAAGAAATTAGCGACAAGAAGATTCACAGTCGTGTTCCTTCACGCATGAAAAGGAAATTATCTGTTCTCATAAATACAGAAGGCTCCTTGAAGGTGAAGAAAACTAACATCATTCTAACAAATCCTACAAACGAAGGATTTGATCAAGACTGTGATGAAGATAAGATCTTTTGAAATGTAATACTCCTTAACGTAAGAGTATAAACTACATGTTGCTCCTGGCCCGCACGAGCTTAAAAGGTGAACGGCCCAAGTAAAAAAAAATTACTCATCATGTAATTTGAACTACGTTATGACTTGATCCCTTCCATCTAAGGGTACGTAGGCAACTTAAAGAAAAAAATACATATATACTTTAAGTCCAGTCGCACGCAATAAAAAATATATATTCATTCCATTCGAACTACGTTCAAACAAGTGATCTCTTGATTTCAAATCTACGTAAGCAACAAAAAAATTAAGTTCAACAAAGCAACAAAGGAAAATTATTATTCCAAAATGAGGGAGACAAGCCAAATGGTCATAAAGAAAACATAAAGTTCTTTTACACGAGAGAAATCTAGAAGAAGATAGATAAAAAAATATATATGCACATATATGCGTAAATCAAGGCGCCCACTGAAACTCTTTCAACTCCGTGCGCGAGCTCTCTAGAAGCTCGCGAACTGCAGCAACCGCTCGAGCATCGTCCTCGTCAATAATGGGGGCACATTCGAGGGCACGAATCTCTTCGCGTACACGCGAGACTTCAAGTGTCCCGTGAATCAAGACTTGCTCCCGGGCGGAGACAAAAGTGGAAAGCCTTTCAAGCTCGATCTTCGCAGCTTCTATCTTCGCTTTCGCCTCTTCTATCTCCGTTTTCGTCTCTGTAACCTCTAGGAGGGATCGGTCCAAATAAATCTTCTTTTCTTCCAGTTGACGATCCCTATTGTTGGAGTTTAGATGGGTGGAAATTGAAGATTGCATCTGGTTGTAGTCTTCCACTCTCTTACAATAGCCTTCTACAAATTCTTGCAGAGAAACCTGGTTGTTTGCCCGAGTGTCCGAGATGCCTTTCAGAATCTTACGAATCTCTGGCTCAAGTTTGGGAACATCCTCAAAAGGGGTCCGCGCCATTTTCTCTCGCAAGCTTTGCCACATAGACATGGCCGCTTTTCGTTGAAGGCTGGATACTATATTGTCAGCACAATAAACAGAGGTTTCAGGAGCTTGCGAAACTGCATTCAGCGGAACATGTTGAGAACGCTCTCTGATGGTAAGCAAAGGTAAATTGGTACTTCGCTCTTCCAATGGGGCAGAAGAGCTCCCAAGTCGCCTATCCATGGAAACCGAAGCTTCTGAACCCTCCGACGATTGGTCGCTATGTTGCTCGCCCTCGGCTTGAATATAATCATTCAGGTGAAGCTGTAACAATAGAAGATTTTCAAATAAGTTATTTGCTGATATATATATATATATACATAAAAATTTAAACGAAAGGCGGATATAAAAAAAAATATATTCAGAAAAAAAGAAGGAGAAAGTTACTAAACTAAGGCTCCAACATCATCAGGTATGTCACAAGCGGTACGGACATCGTCGAAGAATCTGTCACCGAGATCGGGGAGATCGGGGGTCTATCTGAGCCTTTTATCCTTCTTCCAATAAACGTCTCTATCATTGCCTTGACTATCTTCAGCTTGATCTGGGCATGGCATGACGGTTTATCTTTGAGCAAATGAATTTTCTTTCCTCCGAGGTTAGCATTGACCTTCTTAGGCTTCTTAGGTTTTGAACAATCTGAGTGAGGAAGAGCGCTGTCAATCAATTTATCCACACCTTTCCTCAAATAATCGTCATGCTTAATCGACCACCACTTTCGATAATTTGAAGTAACATGGTCATGGGGGTTCAACATTCGAGCTGGAAGAAACACTTCCCACCCTACGTCAGCGAAAATACAAACCCGCCAATGATGTAAAATAGTACACGAATCGACCGAAGGAGAAGCTTCCCCTATATCATTTGGCACGTCTTGGTAGAACCCGAACTGACGACCAAATCGATACGGACTATATGATTCGATGACAAGCGATTCCCCACATCGCGCTGATATATAGCACGATCGGAGGCTCGAAAAATATGAAGAATCTTCAGAGTCGTTGATGGTTTCTCTATTTAAGATTTCGTGTTTATTCCTATGTTGGAGATTCACGTGCCATGCTATCGATGCGCCCTCATGGATCAGTTCATGCGCTTCAAATTCATCTAGATATTTAGCCCCACCTTCGCCGGAAAATTCAACCATCCCTGGACCTTGGACCTCCTCAGGAGTCTTGTGATGAGTATTAAAGTAATGAGGTAACCAGCCAATAATGTAATGCACCGGGAGACAGGTTTCGATACGGCCGACCGAACTAGCAGTCATTGAGATTTTGCCTAACACGTGGTAAAGGTTAGCTAAGACTGGAACGGCAAGACTAAAAGTTTCACCCTCGGCCATCAGACAAGCAATCTTGAAAACACCTGGACGAATGTGATGAGCATTGGCCTGAGGAAATACGAAGGCACAGAGCCAGCAACATAAAAAGGCGGCCTAGTATGTTTTATCCTTCCATCCTTCTTCAATATTTAGATTATGGAACATGCTGCACTCATCGTCTGACCATTCACGATATTTAACTTTCGTGCCGTCGGGATTATGAGTCACGCTGGGGCGGGAAGTAGGCTTAGAAGCAGTTCTTTTCTTTGACCTTCGCACCGGTATTTTACCATATCGCTGGATGCCTTTAAACCATAGTGAAATCCAATCACTGATGGCAACGTGAGAATGATCCGTCTTCTTAGCAGTTAGTGTATAATAAGCGCGAAATAAATGTTCGCAACTTTTCGGGAGATATCTGCCATTCCGTCCCGATCCAGTCAACTCTTTAAGACACGGAATGACTTCCTCGTAAAATTGTCCATCAATAGGAAGACCCCCGAATTTCCAAAGGTCCCACAAAGAGATGGAAAGTTCCCCAGCTTGGGTATGAAGAGTATTAGTTACAGGGCACCATGCTTCACAAAAGGCTCGTACCACGGCCTTATTGCGATCGTAAGTATAGAGCGAAGCCATCACGGCATCTAGCAGACAAGCATGGCGAAGTATCTTCTTACTGCGACCGACGACAAGCTCCAACCACTCCCAATATTGAGGGATAAAAAGGAATTCTCCAGAAATCTTTAATACAGAGCCCCAACGAGTGGTACCTTCGATAATTCGGCGTCCCAATGTTAGCTCGGTGGTTTGACTGGGATTTTGGCGGTGAAGCGCAGAACCTAACATCCACACCTTAGACGAGGAACCTTGACCCAAAGGTTTTTCTGAGGACCATTTTGACAAACGACCTGGTTTTCCGAGTCGCGGCCACTTATTGGAGTAATCGCCGATCTTGGGTTCTTCTACTAGGAGGTTAACTCCGCGTTTTAAGGTCTGATGTTCATCTTGTAAAAGAACGAGATATTTCTCTCCAAAGACGATCTGCTCTGCAAAATACACCATGTTCCTGCAAAACAAATTCGAAAGAGTTAATAAATTCAAAGCAAACCGATAATTGTGGCGACGGTATTTAATGAGCTACACAAAAAGGCGAGCAGGAAGTGATTACCAAGAAAATACAACAACAAAAAAAAAAACTATATACAACCTTAAAACAAAAAGAAAAGGACAACACATATAGCCTTCAAAAAAAAAGGGGGGAGAAAACTTAAAGCAAACAAAAGGAGAGAGTGTTATGGGGGAAGCACACCAACAAAAACGGAGTACGTTCCCTAAGCAGACGCGCCCATTTCACATAAAGTGGAAATGCCAAACTGGCGCATCTACGAAGGAAAAGTAACGTCCCTAAGTCGGCGTATCATCCTTAAGTCGGCGCACCAACAAGGACGGAATACGTTCCCTAAACAGACGTGCATCTGCAAGGGAGAAGTAACGCCTTTAAGTCGGCACGCCAATCTCATAGGAACGGAACGCGGGGATCCGACGCACCAACAAGGACGGAGTACGTCCCCTGAGCAGACATCCATCTGCAAAGGAGAAGTAACGTCCTTAATTCAGTACGTCGATCTCACAGAAACAGAACACGACGATCCGACGCACCAACAAGGACGGAGTACGTTCTCTAAGTAGATGCGCTCATTTCACGTAGAGTGGAAATGCCCAAACTGACGCATATACAAAAGAAAAGTAACGCCTTTATATCAATACGTCGATCTCACGAGAACAGAACATAACGACTCGACGCACAACCAAGGACGGAATACGTTCCCTAAGCAGATGCACATCTGCATAGAAGAAGTAACGCCCTTGAATTGTCACGTTGAGTCCGCGAGAACAGAACATAACAACTCGACGCACAACCAAGGACGGAATACGTTCCCTAAGCAGACGTGCATCTGCATAAGAGAAGTAATGCCCTTAAGTTGCTACGCCGAGGCCACGAGAATCGAACAGACCGACTCGACGCACAACCTAGGACGGAATATGTTCCCTAAGCACACGTGCATCTGCATAAGAGAAGTAACGCCCTTAAGTTGTTACGTCGAGGCCACGAGAACCGAACAGAACGACTCGACGCACAACCTAGGACGGAATACGTTCCCTAAGCAGACGTGCATCTGCATGAGAGAAGTAATGCCCTTAAGTTGTTACGCCGAGGCCACAAGAACCGAACAGAACGACTCGATGCACAACCTAGGACGGAATACGTTCTCTAAGCAGACGTGCATCTGCATAAGAGAAGTAACGCCCTTAAGTTGTTACGTCGAGGCCACGAGAACCGAGCAGAACGACTCGGCGCACAACCTAGGAAGGAATACGTTCCCTCAGCAGACGTGCATCTGCATGAGAGAAGTAACGCCCTTAAGTTGTTACGCCGAGGCCACAAGAACCGAACAGAACGACTCGACGCACAACCTAGGACGGAATACGTTCCCTAAGCAGACGTGCATCTGCATGAGAGAAGTAACGCCCTTAAGTTGTTACGCCGAGGCCACAAGAACCGAACAGAACGACTCGACGCACAACCTAGGACGGAATACTTTCTCTAAGCAGACGTGCATCTGCATAAGAGAAGTAACGCCCTTAAGTTGTTACGTCGAGGCCACGAGAACCGAGCAGAACGACTCGACGCACAACCTAGGACGGAATACGTTCCCTAAGCAGACGTGCATCTGCATGAGAGAAGTAACGCCCTTAAGTTGTTACGCCGAGACCACAAGAACCGAACAGAACGACTCGACGCACAAACTAGGACGGAATACGTTCCCTAAGCAGACGTGCATCTGGATGAGAGAAGTAACGCCCTTAAGTTGTTACGCCGAGGCCACAAGAACCGAACAGAACGACTCGATGCACAACCTAGGACGGAATACGTTCTCTAAGCAGACGTGCATCTGCATAAGAGAAGTAACGCCCTTAAGTTGTTACGTCGAGGCCACGAGAACCGAGCAGAACGACTCGACGCACAACCTAAGAAGGAATACGTTCCCTCAGCAGACGTGCATCTGCATGAGAGAAGTAACGCCCTTAAGTTGTTACGCCGAGGCCACAAGAACCGAACAGAACGACTCGACGCACAACCTAGGACGGAATACGTTCCCTAAGCAGACGTGCATCTGCATGAGAGAAGTAACGCCCTTAAGTTGTTACGCCGAGGCCACAAGAACCGAACAGAACGACTCGACGCACAACCTAGGACGGAATACTTTCTCTAAGCAGACGTGCATTTGCATAAGAGAAGTAATGCCCTTAAGTTGCTACGCCGAGGCCACGAGAATCGAACAGACCGACTCGACGCACAACCTAGGACGGAATATGTTCCCTAAGCACACGTGCATCTGCATAAGAGAAGTAACGCCCTTAAGTTGTTACGTCGAGGCCACGAGAACCGAACAGAACGACTCGACGCACAACCCAGGACGGAATACGTTCCCTAAGCAGACGTGCATCTGCATGAGAGAAGTAACGCCCTTAAGTTGTTACGCCGAGACCACAAGAACCGAACAGAACGACTCGACGCACAACCTAGGACGGAATACGTTCCCTAAGCAGACGTGCATCTGGATGAGAGAAGTAACGCCCTTAAGTTGTTACGCCGAGGCCACAAGAACCGAACAGAACGACTCGATGCACAACCTAGGATGGAATACGTTCTCTAAGCAGATGTGCATCTGCATAAGAGAAGTAACGCCCTTAAGTTGTTACGTCGAGGCCACGAGAACCGAGCAGAACGACTCGACGCACAACCTAGGAAGGAATACGTTCCCTCAGCAGACGTGCATCTGCATGAGAGAAGTAACGCCCTTAAGTTGTTACGCCGAGGCCACAAGAACCGAACAGAACGACTCGACGCACAACCTAGGACGGAATACGTTCCCTAAGCAGACGTGCATCTGCATGAGAGAAGTAACGCCCTTAAGTTGTTACGCCGAGGCCACAAGAACCGAACAGAACGACTCGACGCACAACCTAGGACGGAATACTTTCTCTAAGCAGACGTGCATCTGCATAAGAGAAGTAACGCCCTTAAGTTGTTACGCCGAGGCCACGAGAACCGAGCAGAACGACTCGACGCACAACCTAGGACGGAATACGTTCCCTAAGAAGACGTGCATCTGCATAAGAGAAGTAACGCCCTTAAGTCGTTACGCCGAGGCCACAAGAACCGAACAGAACGACTCGACGCACAACCTAGGACGAAATACGTTCCCTAAGCAGACGTGCTTCTGCATAAGAGAAGTAATGCCCTTAAGTTGTTACGCCGAGGCCACGAGAACCGAACAGAACGACTCGACGCACAACCTAGGACGGAATACGTTCCCTAAGCAGACGTGCATCTGCATAGGAGAAGTAACGCCCTTAGATTGTTACGTCGAGGCCTTGGGAGCTGAACATGACGATTCGGCGCACCAACAAGGACGGAGTACGTTCCCCAAGCAAACACTCTGATCTCACACAAAGTAAGAACCGAAGCCTCCGCAAAGAAGAAGTAACGCCCAAATCAGTACGCCAAATCCTGAATCAGCGGTAAAAGAAATGTCACACCTACAAAAATTTTGTCCCCCCACTTGTTTATTCCATTTTAAAATTGAAAAGTTAACAAATTTCAAATCAATATGTATATATATAATAAAATAATATATTTATAAAATCTCAATTTCAAAATGGTTTAACTAATTTTAATTCTTAATTTCCAAAATGAAAAAAAAAAAAAAAAAATTATAAAATCTCAAATTCAAAATTACTTAACTAATTTTAAAAGCCTTAATTTCAAATTAAAAAATTGGTTATTGGCTATTTAAATCACAAAATCCCAAATTACTTAACTAATTTTAAAAGCCTTAATTTCAAATTAAAAAAAAAAAATTTGGTTATTTAATCACCAAATCCCAAATCACTTAACTAATTTTAAAAGCCTTAATTTTAAATTAAAAAATTGGTTATTGGCTATTTAAATCACAAAATCCCAAATTACTTAACTAATTTTAAAAGCCTTAATTTCAAATTAAAAAAAAAAAAATTTGGCTATTTAATCACAAAATCCCAAATCACTTAACTAATTTTAAAAGCCTTAATTTCAAATTAAAAAATTGGTTATTGGCTATTTAAATCACAAAATCCCAAATTACTTAACTAATTTTAAAAGCCTTAATTTCAAATTAAAAAAAAAAATTGGCTATTTAATCACGAAATCCCAAATCACTTAACTAATTTTAAAAGCCTTAATTTCAAATTAAAAAAAAAAAAATTGGCTATTTAATCACAAAATCCCAAATTTAAAATTAATTAGTGAGGATTTCTAAAGCCCAATCTTGCCATAAAATAAATCTAATTTATCAATCACAGCCAACAAAATAACAAAATGCAAAATATTACAGGCTATCATAAATACATAAATATACAATAATAAATTACAGCCCATAAATTACAGTCCATAAATTGCATACAATAAATTACAATACAATAAATTACAATACAATAAATTACATACAATCCAAATTTACATACAAACAATAAATCACATACAGTCCAAATCAAATGATATTAAAAGTTTTTTTTGTTATTTACCAAATTAACGTTGGTACGAAGAACACCGTGGGAATTTTTTGCGACGGGAAGTAGGCACCTGTATAAAAAAATATATATATATATATAAAAAGTAGAATAAAGCATAAAAAAAATAGATATATATATAATAAAAAAAAAACAACAAAAAAAAATAATACAAAAAAAAACCAAATAAAAAAAAAAAAAAACTCACCTTGTACAGTTGCACGGGGCTGCGACAACGGGCGACGGTGCGGCTGGCGGCGACGAGAGCTCGCGACACGGTGGAGTGCGGCTGAGACGGAGGCGGCTGCGGCGGTGCGGCTGGCGCGCGAGGCTGAGACGGCTGTGCACTGGATCTCGGACGTCGGCAGAGCAGGCGCGGACCTCGGACCTCGGACGGCGTTGGAGACGGCGGTGCGACGGATCTGGCAGAGACGCGCGGTGGCGAAGGCGGCTGCGGCGGCCGGTTCGGCAGATCTGGCGGCGTGCGGCTGAGACGGAGTCGGCTGCGGCGGTGCGGCTGGCGCGCGGGGCTGAGACGGAAGCGGCGGTGCGGCGGCGGCGGTGGCGGCGACGCGGTGGAGCTGGCGGCGGCGTTGGAGCTCTCCCTTCTTCTCCAACTTTTCAACTTCCCCCAACTCTTCAACTTCTCAAACAAATGAGATGGAGGCCATCTTATTCTATTTATATGGATTAGAAAACCTAAAGGAATTAGGTTTGGAGAGTGAAATTACTTAAATGTCCTTCATTTAAGTAAAGAAATTTTGCAAAAAAAATGTACAAAACTCGACTCGAACTCAAGACCAAAGACAACTAAAGTCATCCAAGTTCCGCTCTACCAAACCAGCTTCTTTGTTATCAGTTGTCTTCACATTCTGCTATTGCATTCGGCCAATTATTTATGCCAAATCTAAACATTTGGTTTCAACAACACTCCTATTCCGAATTCAAGCCAAACATTAGAAGCTTACCATATTTTTTTTTTTCTCTTTTCGATGAAATTAAAATTTTGGGCATATTCCAAATTTTATTTCCAAACATGATTTAGAGTCAAAAGTTATCTAAATCCAAGTCTCAAATCAAAATTGGCGGTTTGGGTATATTTTATCCACGTCGAAATTAAAGTAAAGTTCAAAGTCAAGCCTTATTCAAAATTCAATTGGGCAGACACAAGTTTCTACTCTACCTCCCAAGATAAACTAAGGTAGAACAAAAAAATCTACCGAAGTTTAAATCAAATTTCTGTCAAATAAGAAAGATCAAAACTACGAGCCAAATTCATATTTTTGATCGATTGACATGGAAAGACGCGTCAATTAAAATAATTGATTTATGAATCAAACCTCATATTTCGATAAAATTGATACGTCAAAGCGGAGTCGAAATTAGGGGTGTCCTACGTTTCGATTTATCTATTTAACTTTTCCGAGACTGACCCACACATACTTGTGCATAACTCTCGAAAAAAGGGGCATTTGTTGACCGAGAAATTTCGGCCAATCAGCGGTCGCCACGTGTCCCCATCACGACCGGGGATCAGATAGACTTGACCGAGCAAATTCGGTCAAACTGCAATTGGGCTCGAAATCGAATCGGGCCAGAAAGATATGCAAAAGACAATTTGACCCAAAGATCAAGCTCAGGCCCAAGATTCAAAAGCCCATTGGGCCCAAAGCCCAAGCCCATTGGATCCAGGCCCAAGCCCACCAGGCCCATGAGAACTCTATAAATAGAGAGTTCATTTTTATTTTTAAGGGTCAGAAAATTTCTTCTCCTAAGAACTCAGAGAGAATTCCCAAACAACAAAAGACTCTTTGAATCCTGAAGAATGAACGTCACTTGAAGATCAAACACCTGAAGACTTCACCGCTACGCGAAGCTGAAGATTCAACATCGAAAACAAGCTGCAAAGCCCTCGAAACAAACCCAATCGAAAACAAGCTGCAAAGCCCTCGAAACAAACCCAACATCGAGAACAAGCTACGAAGCCCTCGATCCAAATTCAACGTCGAAAACAAGCTCCGAAGCCTTCGATCCAAATTCAACATCGAGAACAAGCTGCGAAGCCCTCGAGAAACATTCAACATCGAGAACAAGCTGCGAAGCCCTCGAGAAACATTTACATTCGAGAGAGAAAGAATCAGAGGATAAACACTAGAGATTGTAATCCACTACGCACTGATATAGATAAATACAATACATCAATACAAATTCAAATTCATTTACACGTGTCGAATTTCCATCTTTCGTTCGAAATCTCGTTTGAACAACATCATTTCGCATGTTAAATCATCAATTCATCATATCACACATGCATACATATATTAAAAAATAAAAAATAAAAACAAAAATCATTTTTATCTTACACATGCATACATCACGGAAAAATTAAATTAAATTTTATTCTCCAACATGATAAAAATGTCCATGCATTTGTTATCTCATTTCACATCCAAAAAAAAAGTTTTTAATTTTTTCATTTTCACATATCATCTCATACCTGTTTTACAAAATATTCTCGAATTTTATCACATCCTTCATTATATCATTGAAAAAAAAAAAAAAAAAACTGATAGTTTTCATGTTTATTCTGACCATCTTTGTGTTTACTTTGGTCGTTCTTGTTAGCTGAAAACTTAGCAAGAATTTTGAGCAAAAATGTTGAATCATCACTGAAAAAAAAAAAAAAAAAAATTATGAGTGCTTTCACTACTCTATTATGAGAAATTGTAAACTCTCAACCATTCTATGACCTTCTTGAAAATATTTTTCTCAGCCTTCATTGTTGGGTTAAGCTCTAAATTGAGAGAATTCCATTTTGACCTTTCTATTTCTCATGTGCTAAACATTATACTACTATACAGTCCCGAACAAGGTTTTAATCTTCATACTGGGGAAAACACCCTTTTGCAGTGAATGTTCCTAATCACTCACTGTAAAACCTTGAACTTGCATACCACATCAATTTTGAGGCAATTTACCCTGATTTGTGGATTCACCATAAAATCCCTGACTAAAATCAACATCTACATTTATTTGATGTTTCTCTACATTTATATACCCATTTAGCCTTTTGCTAAGCCGCCACGTTTAATTAGATGGCAAACGTTCCAAATTATTCAAGAGAACTTCAAATGTAATGAAATAGTATTGAACTCTTGTGACCTACTGCATCATAATTAAGACTTGTAATTTCTCATATATTTCTCATATTCGATTTCATTTGATCCAAATTCTCATTGCTTTCCATTCTTATCATTTGTCATTTCTCCTTTTAATTCCATTCTTATGATTTGTCATTTATATTTATCGATTAGAAAGTGATTCCAATTTCTAAGATAATAGTTTTGAGAACTAATGAGTCGGTAACTGTGCAAATCATCTCGAAGTCTCAATTTCTTTCAATGAGTTTTACTCGCAGGACATCCTCGATACCAAGAATTATGGCCAAAGAAAAGGCGAGGAAGGACTACAAGGAGTTGTAAAGGAGTAACTAAATGTTATCAATTATTTGTAGATGATTGCACAATTTCTTGCTAAATAAAAGAAACAATGTTTAGCAAAAAAAAAAAGAAAAAAAGAAAAAAATTGCAAGATTTGTGCCATCAGTAGATTAAGGAACTACATCTCAGAATGCTTGAAAAATCTCTTTTGCAAAGCAACCAATCGGGGCAAAGCCTTCATCTTCGTTAAACCGAGACAATTCTTTCAAACTTTGCACACTGGAGCAAAGTCATCCTCAACAAAGCTGAAGCAAAGCTTTCATCTTTGCCCCACTAGAGCAAGACCATCATCTCTAAACTGGAGCAAAGTCTTTGTCTTTGCCTTACCCGAGCAAAACTACCATCAACAAACTGAAGCAAAATCTTCATCTTTGCTACACTGGAGCAAGACCTCTATCAACAAACTAGAGCAAGGCCACCATCCATACAGGGGAAAAATTAGCGAGCTGAAGCATTTGATTGCACCAAAAAAAAATGTTGCAAGATTTGTGCAATCAATAGATCAAAGAATTACATCCAGAATGCTTGAAAAATCTTTTTTGCTGTTGGGTTTAATGTCCTTAAACTTGTGGTTTGTAAACTATGTTTGTAAATATACTATTTAGAATAATAAGTTATTAGTTTTATTCGGTAAATGCGTTTACCGGAATAAAGTGAAACGTGTTTTGCATTAATCTATACCAATACACAAAACCCTTGACATATGCCAAATACTGGAGCTTCATGTATGACATGATTGTGGATCAAGCTCTGGCATTTATAGTCAAAAACGGTCTATAGTATATGGATTAGGCTAGGTACCTATTCCTGGTAACACTATTGAATGCGGTCTGCTCTGTGTTACACAGAACGATGTGATCTGAATCGTTTCACATTGAGATGTGCGGTCGGGGGCGTTCTACGCGATGAGTTTGCGTAAGACTGAACCATGAAAAAGTCGCTCTCTCTTTATAACACCGTTTACTGAAGAGACCGATTATTTCACTTTATGATGGCCTAGGTAACTCGATCTGAATCCTGAGCTTGCTATGAACTCCTGCTTATTCGAGAGTATCCTTAGACTTGTATGGGTGAGAGTGGCGGAACGCCCGCTTAATAAGCCTACTAACTTGGGGATAAACTCGAATAGGTAGCTGGGGACATAGTGTGGCAAGAAGGAGTTTACTCCTAACCCGCTCTTCAGGGTTAGTAGATAGGTTGTTCCCTTAATAGCTGACATCTAGTCTTGAACAATATGCGCACACTCTCTCTAAGCTTGAGAGAGAATCTGATATGTCGGTTGGACCGCTGATCAATTGTTCATTAGAGGTGTCAGTGGAACTTAAGGAATGAAGATGTAACACAGGGGTTAAGCGGTTAATATGACTCAGCTGTCATTACGGACAACCTGTAAAGGGTCGACTTGCCCATGACGGTTATATCAAGATGACATAATATATCTACAGTGAGGAGAGTGCAACTCTCGGACTATAGTGGAGTCTCCGGGAGTTAACGAATGTTGATCGATTCGGGTTAAAAGAGTTTTGATCGAATGATCTCGTATCGTTGGAGCTAATGATCTGTAGGTCCTTTAGGTTCTCCTAGCTAGCTCGGATAAAGCGGTATAGCAGGGCTATAGGGTAGAACTCGGAGAAATCCGAATTCGGGTTTGTTGTTCGAGGTTTTATGTATTTAAATATGATTTAAATATATAATCGGAAGAAGTCGTATTTAAATATGATTTAAATATCGACCGGTGGAAAATATGAATTTTGATTCATATATTGGAATAGTCGGTTTTTGGAAACCGGGATTAGTGGATAGTTTATTATAATATTAATAATAAATATTATAATTATAATTGTTTTAATTATAATTAATAATTAATAATTTATAATATTAATAATATTAATAATTATTTATAATTATTATTATTATTATTATTATTATTATTAAGAATCCACCATGGAGCCATGCATTGTGCATGGGCTCCATGTGGATTCCATATATCCACTTCCATACTCCATCTTTTGGAGAATTGGAAAATTTCCAAGACAATTTTGTGGTTTTGACTTCTTGCTCAAGCTTTCTCTCTTTTTGGTTTTTCTCTCAACCGAACTTACATCTTCAAGGGTTGAAGAAGAAGTTCTTGGTTGTTGCTTGAGATTGATGTTGTTTTGAAGCTTTGGACATTTGAATATTAGAGGTTTGTTCTTTGGAAGAACTCCAAGTAAGTGTAAAGTTGTTTATACTTATTCCTCTAATTTTGAATTTCAATTGTTGAAATTCATGAGTTTGTTGTTTGAGTTCTTCATGTTCTTGATGAATTGTTCATCAAGTTCATGGTAAACTCATATCAAAACTTATTCAAGCTTCATCACCTCTTCCTCTCTCTCAACAAACCCCCTTAGCTCAAGGAGTCCCACTACTCCGCTATTAAGCCCGAGAATAGTTGGGACTACTCTAAGGGTGGTCCTCGTTGGTGCCCGTGCTAAGTTCGTGACCGGAGGAGACGTAGAGATCGAGGGGGCAGTAGAGGTGCTGAGGTAGACGAGAAGACGAACGTCAAAATAAGGTATTTTTGTCAATATATACCGGTACTTTTTCAAAGAGTTCTCTTCGCTGGAAAATATAACAGTGGTGTATAATATTTACCGGTGGTATATATACCGGTGGTATATATAATATTTACCGGAGGTATATATACCGATGGTATATATAATATTTACTGGTGATATATACCGGTGGTATATATAATATTTACCGGTGGCATATATACCGGTGGTAAATATACCGGTGGTATATATGGTATATACCGGTGATATATACCGGTGATATATACCGGTGGTATATATATTATTTACCCGTGATATATATATACCGGTGGTATATACCGGTCAGTATTTCCTCGGTATAATATAGACCGGTGTATATATGATATATACCGGTGATTTTTACCGGTGACTTTTATCGGTCAACTTTTTCGGTTGACTTTTACCGGTCGGTTTACCGGTGGAGAGAGGTTTTACCGGTGGACTCGAATTCAAGAATTTTTCTAAGTGTTAGAAATCTATCTTCAATTCTTAGTTCATTCCTTATTGATTGCTTAAGGTCCTCAACCAGTTTTAGGCTTTTGTTTAAGTCTTTCTTCCGCTGCGCCTCTGGTCGAGGGCCGGGACCCTCGCAGTTGGTTGAGTGGGGGTTCCAGCATTTGCAAGGCGACCAATTGGGGCAAAGCCTCCATCTTCGCTAAACTTTACACACTGGAGCAAAGTCATCATCAACAAAACTGGAGCAAAGCCTCTGTCTTTGCCACACTGGAGCAAAGTTATCATCAAACTGAAGCGAAGCTTTTGTCTATGCCACACCGGAACAACGCTACCATAAAAAGACTGGAGCAAAGTCTTCATCTTTGCAAACTGGAGCAAGGACTTCATCGTAATACTCGGGTAAAGTCGATATCAACAAGCTCGAGTAATTGATCGCACCATCTCTATCTAAAAAAAAAAAAAAAAAAAAAAAAAACGAGATTGGTGCAATTAATAGATCAAGAAGCTACCACTTACAAATCAACACTGGACAAAGCCTTCACCTTTGTCGCATTTGGGTAAAATCGTTCATATTCGTCACACCAGACCATGTCAAGGTGGAGATAATCGATGACTCCGAGCTTACTCAAAGAAAGAAAATATATATATGAGATGATTTCCTAAGGAGCTGCTTCATGTTTTCAAAATTATCGTCCAAAGAATTGGAATCACTTCATTCGTCTTCCATTTGGATCATATTTCAATCCCTTACTCGAATATTAAAACTTTATAATCAATCTCTTATTGTTCAGGAGATTTGAAGACCACGTTCTCTTTTGTTTATCTTCCTAACTCATTTTCCTGTATTCAAACTATTGTGTCTATTACAAGACTAAATTATGAAGCAGCGAATCAAGTAAGATATTCAATTCTACAAATTACTTTTGACAGTTCTTTAAACTAGCACATGAGACACTTCTAAAACATTTATCATGCCTAATATGGTTGAGTAATCTACGATTGACATACATAGTCCCTTTCGAGTGAAAGCATTCATTTCAATAAAAAAAAAAAAATTCAATGATGACATCATGTTCTCTTTTGATTATTTTCTAAATGCCAGCTAACAACAACAAGGAGAGTAGACAAGGATAATCATTTTTCTTAACCATGAAAATCCTTTTGATGTCATAATTTTCACATATCTTGCATTTCGTTCACCAGTTTGAAACAATTCACATCATTATTTCTAAAAAAAAAAAAAAAAAAAAAAAAAAAAAAAATCCTTCATCATGGTTAGATGGTGAGAACCATTCACATACACATGCATACATGTTGCAGTTGCATTTAAATATACCACTGACATGCACATGCATATATGTTGCATTCATGACATTTTTATCTACCATTGATATGCACGTGCATACATGTTGCATTCATGATATTTTTTAATCTACCATTGATATGCACATGCGTACATTTTTGCATTCATCAAACTCATGATATTCATTTTTTTTACCCTTGGCGTGCATATGATCAATACGTCGCGTTTTCAAAATCAATCTGATTAGTCCAACCAAAACAAATGAAGGCACACCTTATCATACACATGTTTCACCGTAACGCTGGGCAAAATTAATCCATTTGCATTTGACATTTTTACATTTGCATGTTATCACATTCTCTGTTGAGAGTCAGTCATCAATTCATTCTAGTTTTCACATCATTTGACCAACTCATATCTCATAACTCATACATTTCAGTCTTCTTCATATTCATGAAGTCTTAATCTTTTCGAAAGAACATTTTAAGAAATCCCTAAAAAAAAAAAGAAGTTTCATTTTTTACAACTAAGTTTTGAAATAAAAACTGTTGTCCCTTTTAAAGCAAATTTCTGAAATACGAAGTCCCTGTTTTAAAAGTGTCATTTGTTTGACAACTAAGTTTTGAAATAAAAACCGTTGTCCCTTTTAAAGCAAATTTATGAAATACGAAGTCCCTATTTTAAAAGTGTCTTTTGTGTTGACGACTAACCCAGGTCTGTTTCATTTCTTTATTGGTTAAATCGAACCATAATCCAAGATTAGCGGTCGAAGCCTTTGGACATAACCCAGGTCCGTTTCATTTACGGTTATCGAACCCTAATCTAAGATTAACGGTCGTAGCCTGTGTAAACCCAAGTCCGTTTCAAAAAAATCATTATCGGTTAAATCGAACCCTAATCCAAGATTAGCGGTCGAAGCCTGTGGACATAACCCAGGTCCGTTCAAAATACTTTGGTTAAATCGAACCCTAATCCAAGATTAGCGGTCGAATCCTGTGGACATAACCCAGGTCCGTTCAATTCCTTTGTGATGGAGCGCTTGGCACGCAGCGGAAGCGATTTGGATCATAGACACTCTAATTTCATCAATTTAAACAAATGGAAACATGCAAAAGCAATGAAAAAGATAAATTAGAACACATACCCTTGTCGTTCGGATTTCTTCAAATTTCACCGCCAGAAGCTCCTCACGAGCTCACCGAGCCTTCTAATGAAACCTTCGTGGACCACCCACGGTAATCCCGCTATCCTCGGGCCGAGAAACGGAGTAGTGGGACTCCTTATACAAGAGAAAAGAAGGAAGAAGCTCACTGAAGAAAAACTATTTTTCTTCTTTACAGAGCCGAGGAAGAAGACGAAGAAAATCAAATTTCAAATTGAATTCATAATTCAAATTGACGAACCCAAAAGGCACTCAGCCTTTTTAATTTTTTTAATTTTTTTTTTTTTTTTTTTAATTGATCTGATGAATCACTTCATATATACTGTGTATATATATATACCTTACATGTGTCTTACATTTGCATGTAAGACACATGTATATATATATATATATATTATTATTAATAAAAATAATAATTATTATTTTATTAATTAAACTTTTTAATTAATAAAAATATATATATATTAATTAATATTATTTAATTCAATATCAAATATTAATTAAATAATATAATTAAACCCGGTTTTCTAAAAACCGACTTTTTGCACATGAATCCTATTCATGTTTTCAGACCAATCTCATATTTAAATCATATTTAAATATGTCCATATTTAAATCATATTTAAATATGTCTATCCTTCTTCCACAAACCCGAATTTGAACGATTCAAATTCTTTTCTTTTCTTTTATATTGTTCCACGGCTTCATCCGAGCTAGCCAGGAGAACCGTAAGGACCTACAGATCATGAGCTCCAACGATACGAGATTATCCGGTCAAAACTCTTTCAACCGAACTAACCAACATTCGTTAACCCCCGGAGACTCCACTAAAGTCCAAGGGCTGCACTCTCCTCACTGTAGATATATTGTGTCCTCTTGATCTAACTATCATCAGTAAGTCGATCCTTCACAGGTTGTTCATAATCACAACGGGTCATTTATACCGTTTAACCCTTGTATTATATCTTGTTCCTTAAGTACCAGTGACACCTCTAATGAACAATTGATTTGTGGTCCAACCATCAAATCAGATTCCTCCCTGATCAGGAGAGGATGGGCCCATTGTTCAAGACCTGGAGTCAGCACTTAAGGGAACAACCTCTCTACTAACCCTTAAAGCGGGTAGGAGTGAATTCCATCTCGCACAACTATGTCCCCAGCCACTTATTCGATCTTATCCCCAAGATGGTAGGCATATTGAGTCGGCGATCTGGCCACTCTCACCCGTACAAATCAAAGGATAAGGTCAAATAAACAGGAGTTCATAGTGAGCTCAGGATTGAGATCGAGTTACCTAAGTCATCATATGAAAAAAACCGGTCTTTACAGTAAACGGTGTTATAAAGAAAGAGCGATTTTATTTTTTGTTCGGTCTTGTGCAAACTCATTGCACAGGACGCCCTCACTCACATGTCTCTACATGAAACGATTCGAATCACATCGTTTTGTACTATACAAAGTGAGTCGCGTCCAATAGTGTCCCCAGAATAAGATACCCAGCCTTATCCCTATACTATAGACCATTTTTGGCTGTCTACTTGAACTTGATTCACATTCATGTCACACATGAAGTTCAAGTACTCACACTATCGTCATGGGTGTTAGTTATTGGTATAGGTTAATACAAACACAATTCACTAAAATTCAATAACAACTTTATTGAAATATAATATATATTTACATTCAAACAGTTTACAAACTACGAGTTTTAGGACATAAAACCCAACACTTTGTTGGTTAAATCAAACCATAATCCAAGATTAAAGGTCGTAGTCTGTGTAAACCCAGGTCCATAAAAAAATCATTATCGGTTAAATCGAGCCTTAATCCAAGATTAACGGTCAAAACTCGGGAGATAGCCGAAGTAAAAAAATTCATTGTTGGTTAAATCGAACCCTAATCCAAGATTAGCGATCGAAGCCTGTGGACATAACCTAGGTCTGTTTCATTTCTTTATTGGTTAAATCGAACCATAATCCAAGATTAGCGGTCGAAGCCTTTGGACATAACCCAGGTCCGTTTCATTTACTTTGTTGGTTAAATCGAACCCTAATCCAAGATTAACGGTCGTAGCATGTGTAAACCCAGGTCCGTTTCAAAAAAAATCATTATCGGTTAAATCGAACCCTAATCCAAGATTAGCGGTCGAAGCCTGGAAGATAGCCCAAGTCCGTCTTAGTATTAATAATAAACAAATTTCCGCATTCCCAATATTTTGTCTTCATCCTTTGTCTACCCTTTCAATTCTTCAAAGATACATAAAGGGGAGCAAGCTGTAGACAACGTATTTGGTCCGACCATTTGTTTATTATTAAATTTATTTTTTTCCCTATTTTTATGTATTTTTGTCATCATTCTTTAAACCATTTTTAAACTTTTAAAATTCACCTTTTTATTTATTTAATTTATTAATTCCGAAAATTCCAGAAAAATAACAAAAAGAACATTTTGGTTGTTTGGAAAAGTTTTTACCTATTTTGACAAATAAAATTAACATTTAATGAGTATAAAGTTTTTAAATCATTTTATGGCTAAAGTTTGATATTCATTTATTTACTTCAATGAATATAAAATCTTTAATTTATTTTTGGGTTAAAATTTGATATTCATTTATGAGTATAAAATATTTCATTCATTTTTGGTTTAAAATTTGATATTCATTTATGATATAAAATATTTGTTCATTTTTAGGCCTAAAATCTATTTCAATTGAGAAAACATTTCGAGTAATAAATTCATTGAGATTTTTACCTTTGATGTTGTTGACCGAGAAATTTCGGCCAATCAGTGGTCGCCACGTTTCTCCATCACGACCGGGGATCAGATAGACTTGACCGAGCAAATTCGGTCAAACTGCAATTGGGCTCGAAATCGAATCGGACCAGAAAGATTAAATGACAATTTGGCCCAAAGCCCAAAAGCCCATTGGGTCCAAACCCAAACCCATTGGGCCCAAAGCCCAAGCCCATTGGATCCAGGCTCATGAAAACTCTATAAATAGAGAGTTCATTTTCATTTCTAAGGTTCAGAAAATTTCTTCTCATAAGAACTCAGAGAGAATTCCCAAACAACGAAAGACTCTTTGAATCCTGAAGACTGAACGTCACTTCAAGATCAAACACCTGAAGACTTCACCGCTACGCGAAGCTGAAGATTCAACCTCGAGAACAAGCTACGAAGCCCTCGAGTACGTTACATTTAAGAGAGAAAATCAGAGGATCAAATATTAGAGATTGTAATCCACTACGCACTGATAAATACAATACATCAATACAAATTCAAATTCATTTACACGTGTCGAATTTCCATTCGTCGTTCGAATTCTCGTGTGAACAGATTGGCACGCCCAGTGGGACCTCTGTACCTTTCATCTCTCTCTCTCAACAAAAATTAACAATGGCATCAAAGAAGACAACGTTCCAGGCTGTCAGTTCCAACAGCCCTTACAGGGGACCTACCACCCGCAGCCGCCTCATCAAAGAAGTCTCGCAGACGGGCGAACACACTCCTGCCATCGTGCGCAAAATATACAAACGACTGACGGAGTCCGAGCGGGTTGGGATAATCATCAAGGACAATCCTTTGTTCGATGAGGTTGTTCCCTCCTCTGATCAGCCGGAGAAGGTGTCTGACTCCAACGTATCTGTAATGATGGCAGATGCGCGTACTAACGACGAAGCGATGGCTGAAATGGAAAAGAAAACCAGCTTCCTGTTGAAAGCAGTCGAGGACAAAGACTTCGAGATTGCCCAACTGAGGAGTCAGATGCAGAGCCGTGAGGTCGCGGAGTCAAGCCTAACTCCTGCGGCCAGAAAGAATGACAAAGAAAAAATGGTCATCCAGGAAGACCAAGTGCAACACTCGACGTCAGTCGCTTCCTTATCTGTCCAACAACTGCAGGACATGATTACCAACACCATCCGAGTCCAGTACGGTGGACCAGCCCAAAGCACCCTCTTGTATACCAAACCGTATTCCAAGAGGATTGACAATTTGAGAATGCCCATTGGGTATCAGCCGCCAAAGTTTCAACAATTCGATGGGAAGGGCAATCCTAAACAACACATTGCCCACTTCGTCGAAACATGAGAGAATGCTGGAACTCGCGGAGACTTGCTGGTTAGGCAATTCGTCCGAACTTTGAAAGGAAACGCCTTTGACTGGTACACCGACTTGGAACCCGAGACGATCGACAGTTGGGAGCAGTTTGAAAGAGACTTCCTGAATCGCTTCTACAGCACGAGGCGAACAGTCAGCATGTCTGAACTCTCGCATGCTAGCCAAAGAATGGGCGAGCCTGTCGTCGACTTCATTAACCGCTGGAGATCGTTGAGTCTTGACTGCAAGGACGGACTCACGGAAGTGTCTGCTGTCGAGATGTGCATCGGCGGCATGCATTGGGGACTTCACTACATCCTGCAAGGGATAAAGCCCCAAACATTCGAGGAGTTGGCAACTCGCGCCCATGATATGGAGTTGAGTATTGCCAATAGAGGAAACAAAGACCTCTTAATCCCCGACGTCCTCTTAATCCCCGACGTAAAGAAAACGAAGACAGAAATGAAGAGCGTTGGGAAGATCACGAAGAATGTCGTGAAAGAATCCATGGTCGTCAACACGGCCCCTTTAAGGTTTTCCTCCAAAACAAAGGAAAACAAAACGGAAGAAAGAAATGACAAAGGCGAAAGACGTCGCCTTACGTTGAAAGAAAGACAAGAAAAGATCTACCCGTTTCCAGACTCTGACATCCCTGATATGTTAGAGCAATTGCTGGAAACGCAACTCATCCAACTGCTAGAGTGCAAACGACCGGAGGAGTTAAGAAAGGTAAATGATCCTAACTACTGCAAATACCACCGGGTCGTCAGTCATCCTGTAGGCAAATGCTTCGTCTTGAAAGAGCTAATCATGAAGTTAGCTAGTGAAAAGAAGATTGAGCTGGATCTCGACGAGATAGCTCAAGCAAATCACGCCGCTGTAATATTGAACTCCGGCGTTCAATTATCTCCTGTCTCTCCTAAGAAGCAAGAGGAGAGTTTGATCCAGTTCGGGACTTGCGAACCTGTAATCGTTCGATACGAACATGAAATCCTACAGGAGACTTCGCGGGTGAAGCCCGAACCCGTTGGGGATGAGGATGAAGGATGGACCGTCGTAACTCGTCGAAAAATGCGGCGATAGAGACCTGTCCAGAAAGAAGCACGCCTACTCCGAGAGTATAGGCGAAAAAGCAAACTTCCAAAGAGAAAAGGAAGAAAAAGTATGAGAAGGCCAAAACTTGTCGTGGAGGAAAATAAAGACCTCCCTCGACCCCAGCAGCCTATGACCCTACGGGAATTTTTCCCCAAGGGATTCTTTAATAAGAAGCAGAAAGAAATAGTTGAAGCTGCTACGTGCCATGTCGTTGTGGCAATCGAGGATGACAGCGCCACTCCAAGTTCAACGGAGTTGGTAATAAAGCTGGATGATACACCTTCCCTCAATGTAGTAGATTTGCCTCAAATGGACAAAACTGCTCACATCAACACGTTGAAGGACTCTAATGTTTCAGAACCTTCAACCTCTACAGCACATGCATGCGCGTCTGATTGCATGTCCATAAGCTTCACCGATGATGATTTGATGTTGGGGTCAAAACCTCACAATAGACCTTTGTTTGTCTCAGGATACATTCGAGAACAGAGGGTCGGTCGAATCCTCATTGATGATGGATCGGCCGTCAACATAATGCCGAAATCAGTCATGAAGGAGATTGGCATCCTGATGGAAGAGCTATCAAGTAGCAAGCTGGTAATCCAGGGTTTCAATCAGGGAGGACAACGAGCGATTGGCATGATTCGCCTACAGCTCATCATCGGAGACTTAGAAGCACATACCTTATTTCATGTCATAGACTCCAGGACTACCTATAAAATATTGTTGGGTCGCCCTTGGATTCATGGAAAAGGGGTAATAACTTCCACCTTGCATCAGTGCTTCAAGTTTTATCAGAACGGCGTCAAAAAGGTTGAGGCAGATACTAAGCCATTTTCAGAGGCCGAGTCTCATTTCGCGGATGCAAAGTTTTATATAAATAACAGCAACATAGAAGAAATAATGCCAAAAGAAATCCCTTTGATCAGCGGGGAGCAGAAGACTTGCGCAGGGAAAGAATCAATCAAAGAAGAAAATGTTCCCAAGTTTTGCGAAAGCAAGACATCCATCAGTCCTACGAAGGCTAAGGCCTTGAAAGACGAGAAAAGTTCGAACCCTTCTGTTCTGCGCTACGTTCCCTTGTCCCGACGTAAGAAAGGTGAATCACCATTCGCAGAATGTACTAAAAGTTTGAAAGTCGGTGACATTAAGATCCTGAAAGAAAACTTTGTCACCCCTCTTACGAAGATAACGAAGCAAGAGGTCACGAAGTCCAAAGAGACTCAGAAAGGGATGGTCCTACCTGAGAAACGAACGAAAGAAGGATA
This sequence comes from Herpetospermum pedunculosum, assembly GCA_028017165.1. NCBI lineage: Eukaryota > Viridiplantae > Streptophyta > Magnoliopsida > Cucurbitales > Cucurbitaceae > Herpetospermum > Herpetospermum pedunculosum. The sequence continues at coordinate 45,086,425 of CM051524.1, read as the reverse complement.
CGATCCCAAGGCATATAAACTGCTAGCAAAGGCAGGATATGACTTCACAACTCACACTGAGTTCAAGGGCCTGAAAATCCTCGAGGGCAGGTCAGAGCTTTCTTCGACACAGAAGAAACTCCTAAAGGAAGGATATCCTATACCGGCATCAAGAAAGGGGCTTGGATATAAGTCGCCTGAGCCAGTCCGGATAACCCGAAAAGGGAAAGAGAAAGTGGCCAACAGTAATAACATAACGACCAAAGAGGCACAACCCTCAAAAGAAGAGGAAACTGTCAAACCAAGGATCTCTATCTTTAAGCGCATCAAGCCGCCGGCTACGCGCGCTTCAGCCTTCCAGCGATTGAAAGCGGATGTGACGGAAGAAGACAGTTCGCACTCAACACCTAATCCCATCAGATCTTCCGTCTTTCAAAGGTTGAGTAAGTCGGCAGATAAGAAAGAAGACACGCCGTCCACTGAACCACTCTCACGACAATCTGCATTTCAAAGACTGAGTAAGTCGGCAGATAAAAAAGAAAACACGCCGTCCACTGAACCTCTCTCACGACAATCAACATTTCAAAGGTTGAGTAAGCCAGCAGATGAGAAGGAAAACACACCGTCCGCTAAACCCCTCTCACGGAAGGCAACATTTCAAAGGTTGAGTAAGCCGACAGAGGAGAAAGAAAATACGTTGCCCGATAAATCTCTCTCACGAACGTCAGCGTTGCAAAGATTAAGCGTGACCACAAAGAGAGATAAGAAACTTTCATCCACTTCCATTTTCGATCGCCTCCTACACGAAGAGCCTCGAGAGACTTTGAACAATAAAGAGTCTAGCAAAACAAAAAGCAATGAAGAGATCCGCAGTATCGTCCCCTCACGGATGAAAAGAAAAACTTTTGTTACCGTGAATACAGATGGTGCATTAAAGGTTAAACGATGCAATGTCATCATCACCAACCCTACGAGCAAACGTGCAGAGAATGGGGATGAAGCCTCTTGTCACCATATTACCGCCGGGGAAGAAACGGAGGCCGAGATATCTGAAGAGGATGTTGAAGAGGCTGCACTGCCACTCGAAGATGGAAGCCAACCAACAGTTGATGAGCTAAGAGAAATTAATCTGGGTACGATGGAAGAACCACGTCCAACCTTTATAAGCGCATCACTTTCGAATGAGGAGGAGTGTGAGTACTTGAGTTTGCTCATTGCGTATAAAGATGTCTTTGCTTGGTCGTATAAAGAGATGCCGGGACTTGATCCAAAAGTCGCAGTACATCATCTCGCTATTGAACACGGGTATCGACCAGTCAAACAAGCTCAACGACGTTTCAGGCCAGAGTTCATCCCCCAAATTGAAAATGAGGTTAACAAGCTAATTGAAGCAGGGTTCATTCGCGAAGTAAACTACCCGACATGGATAGCAAACATTGTCCCCGTCAGAAAGAAAAACGGACAATTACGGGTATGCGTTGACTTTCGCGATCTGAATAGTGCATGTCCGAAAGACGACTTCCCATTGCCCATCACTGAGCTAATGGTCGATGCTACCACAGGGCATGAAGCTTTGTCTTTCATGGATGGATCATCAGGATACAACCAGATTCGAATGGCCCTCAAAGATGAAGAAATGATAGCGTTCCGGACTCCGAAAGGGATATACTGTTACAAGGTAATGCCCTTTGGATTAAAGAACGTCGGCGCAACTTATCAACATGCCATGCAAAGGATCTTCGATGATATGCTGCATAAGCATGTCGAATGCTACGTCGACGATCTTGTAGTCAAGTCCAAAAAGCGACAGGATCACTTGAAAGATCTAAAGGTGGTTTTCGATCGTTTGAGAAAGTACCAATTGAGGATGAATCCTCTCAAATGTGCATTCGGTGTAACTTCGGGGAAATTCCTTGGTTTCGTCGTAAAACATCGAGGGATCGAGATTGATCAATCCAAGATCGACGCCATTCAAAAAATGCCAGAGCCGCGAAACTTGCATGAACTAAGAAGTCTCCAAGGACGACTTGCTTATATCAGGAGGTTCATCTCCAATCTAGCAGGCCGGTGCCAACCATTTCAGAGACTGATAAGGAAAGACACGACCTTTGAGTGGGATGAAGCATGTCAAAATGCTTTTAACAACATAAAGCAATATTTGCTTAACCCTCCCGTCTTGAGCGCCCCCGTAGCAGGAAAGTCATTGATACTCTACATTACTGCGCAAGAAAGGTCGCTTGGGGCATTGCTTGCACAAGAAAGCGAGAAGGGTAAAGAATGTGCCCTCTACTACTTAAGTAGAACTCTCAATGGGGCAGAGCTGAATTATTCACCCATTGAGAAGATGTGTCTTTCACTCTTCTTCGCCATCGATAAGTTGAGACATTACATGCAGGCATTCACAGTGCATCTGGTGGCTAAGGCTGATCCAATCAAGTATGTTCTGTCTAGACCAATTATCTCAGGTCGGTTGGCAAAGTGGGCAATTTTACTACAACAGTATGACATTGTTTATGTTCCGTAAAAGGCGGTGAAGGGGCAAGCCTTGGCTGATTTCTTGGCAGATCATCCAGTGCCGTCAGACTGGAAATTATCTGACGACCTGCCTGACGAAGAAATCTTCTACGTTGAAATTGTTGACCCATGGATCATGTAGTTTGACGGTGCAGCTCGAAGATATGGCGCAGGAGCGGGTATAGTATTCATTACCCCTGAAAAACACATGCTGCCGTATAGCTTCGCATTTGAAGAGGTATGTTCGAATAATGTTGCTGAATATCAAGCACTCATTATGGGTCTTCAAATAGCAATAGAAATTGGAGTGACCTACATTGAGATTTATGGAGATTCAAAACTGATAATTAATCAATTCTCACTCCATTACGAGGTGAAGCATCCAGATTTAATGCCCTACTTTAATTATGCAAGACGACTCTTAGAGAGCTTTGATAGTATGACGATAGAACATATTCCAAGAGCTGAAAATGCAAAGGCAGATGCATTAGCAAACTTGGCCACAGCCCTGACGGTATCAGAAAGTGAAATATTGAACGTTCCGATTTGTCAAAAATGGGTTATACCGCCAACTGAAATTGAAAGTCAAGAAGCAAACGCAATATCGGTCTATGTGATTGAGGAAGAGGATTGGCGACAACCGATTGTAGATTATCTACAACATGGAAAGCTTCCCACAGAGTCCCGGCGTAAGGCCGATATACGAAGAAGAAGTGCTCGATTCATCTACTACAAGGAAACCCTTTATCGACGCTCCTATGACGGACTTTTTCTTCGATGCCTAGGAAAAGAAGAATCGATAAAGGCATTAGAGGAAGCGCACTCAGGGGTCTGTGGTGCTCATCAATCGGGACCGAATCTTCATTTTCAGTTAAAGAGAATGGGTTATCACTGGCCAACGATGGTTCAAGACTCGATGGAGTATGCTAAGAAATGTGAGGCTTGTCAGTTTCATGCAAACTTCATACATCAACCGCCAGAACCCCTTCACCCAACCATAGCTTCATGCCCCTTTGAAGCTTGGGGGCTTGATCTCGTTGGTCCAATAACACCTAAGTCCTCAGCCTTATATCCTCGCAGGGACAGATTATTTTTCAAGATGGGCCGAGGCAATTGCGTTAAAGGAGGCAAAGAAGGAAACTGTTGTGAATTTCATCCGAACCCATATCATTTACCGTTACGGCATCCCTCACCGCATCGTGACCGATAACGGAAGACAATTCTCCAATAGTCTAATGAACAATTTATGTGAGAAATTCAAGTTCAAGCAATGCAAGTCATCCATGTACAACGCTCCGGCAAATGGATTGGCAGAAGCATTCAACAAGACATTGTGCAACTTGCTGAAAAAAGTAGTCTCCAAGTCAAAAAGAGACTGGCAGGAAAAGATTGGTGAGGCATTATGGGCTTACCGAACTACCCACCGCACTCCTACAGGGGTCACACCTTATTCCCTAGTCTATGGGGTTGAAGCTGTGCTCCCTTTGGAAAGAGAAATCCCTTCTTTAAGAATGGCGGTGCAAGAAGGGTTAACTACCGAAGACAATGCAAGATTGCGCCTCGAAGAATTGGAAGCGCTCGATGAAAGAAGATTGGATGCTCAGCAAGCATTGGAATGTTACCAAGCGTGAATGACCAAGGCTTTCAACAAAAATTTGAAGCCTCGATCATTTCAAGTTGGCGATCTAGTACTCGCGGTTCGAAGACCCATTATCACAACGAGACATACGGGGAGCAAATTCACCCCTAAGTGGGATGGACCCTATCTTGTTAAGGAAGTCTATACAAATGGGGCATACAAAATTGTGGATCAAGATGGATTAAGGATTGGCCCAATCAACGGCAAATTTCTTAAGAAATTTTATGCATAAAAAAATGTAATACTCCTTAACGTAAGAGTATAAACTACATGTTGCTCCTGGCCCGCACGAGCTTAAAAGGTGAACGGCCCAAGTAAAAAAAAAAATAATGTAATACTCCTTAACATAAGAGTATAAACTACATGTTGCTCCTGGCCCGCACGAGCTTAAAAGGTGAACGGCCCACAAAAAAAAAATCATTCATTTGAACTACGTTATGACTTGATCCCTTCCATCTAAGGGTACGTAGGCAACTTAAAGGAAAAAAATACATATATACTTTAAGTCCAGTCGCACGCAATAAAAAATATATATTCATTCCATTCGAACTACGTTCAACAAATAAGTGATCTCTTGATTTCAAAAATACGTAAGCAACAAAAAAAATTAAGTTCAACAAAGCAACAAAGGAAAATTATTATTCCAAAATGAGGGAGACAAGCCAAATGGTCATAAAGAAAACGTAAAGTTCTTTTACACGAGAGAAATCTAGAAGAAGATAGATAAAAAAATATACATGCACATATATGCGTAAATCAAGGCGCCCACTGAAACTCTTTCAACTCTGCGCGCGAGCTCTCTAGAAGCTCGCGAACTGCAGCAACCGCTCGAGCATCGTCCTCGTCAATAATGGGGGCACATTCGAGAGCACGAATCTCTTCGCGTACACGCGAGACTTCAAATGTCCCGCGACTCAAGACTTGCTCCCGGGCGGAGACAAAAGTGGAAAGCCTCTCAAGCTCGATCTTCGCAGCTTCTATCTTCGCTTTCGCCTCTTCTATCTCCGTTTCCGTCTCTGTAACCTCTAGGAGGGATCGGTCCAAATAAATCTTCTTTTCTTTCAGTTGACGATCCCTGCTGTTGGAGTTTAAATGGGTGGAAATTGAAGATTGAATCTAGTTGTAGTCTTCCACTCTCTTACAGTAGCCTTCTACAAAATCTTGCAGAGACACCTGGTTGTTTGCCCGAGTGTCCGAGATGCCTTTCAGAATCTTACGAATCTCTGGCTCAAGTTTGGGAACATCCTCAAAAGGGGTCCGCGCCATTTTCTCTCGCAAGCTTTGCCACATAGACATGGCCGCTTTTCGTTGAAGGCTGGATACTATATTGTCAGCACAATAAACAGAGGTTTCAGGAGCTTGCGAAACTGCATTCAGCGGAACATGTTGAGAAAGCTCTCTGATGGTAAGCAAAGGTAAATTGGTACTTCGCTCTTCCAATGGGGCAGAAGAGCTCCCAAGTCGCCTATCCATGGAAACCGAAGCTTCTGAACCCTCCGACGATTGGTCGCTATGTTGCTCGCCCTCGGCTTGAATATAATCATTCAGGTGAAGCTGTAACAATAGAAGATTTTCAAATAAGTTATTTGCTGATATATATATATATATATATATACATAAAAATTTAAACGAAAGGCGGATATGAAAAAAATATATTCAGAAAAAAAAAGAAGGAGAAAGTTACTGAACTAAGGCTCCAACATCGTCAGGTATGTCACAAGCAGTAGGGACATCGTCGAAGAATCTGTCATCGAGATCGGGGAGATCGGGGGTCTGTCTGAGTCTTTTATCCTTCTTCCAATAAACGTCTCTATCATTGCTTTGACTATCTTCAGCTTGATCCGGGGCATGACATGACGATTTATCTTTGAGCAAATGAATTTTCTTTCCTCCGAGGTTAGCATTGACCTTCTTAGGCTTCTTAGGTTTTGAACAATCTGAGTGAGGAAGAGCGCTGTCAATCAATTTATCCACACCTTTCCTCAAATAATCGCCATGCTTAATTGACCACCACTTTCGATAATTTGAAGTAACATGGTCATGGGGGTTCAACATTCGAGCTGGAAGAAACACTTCCCACCCTACGTCAGCACAAATACAAACCCGCCAATGATGTAAAATAGTACACGAATCGACCGAAGGAGAAGCTTCCCCTATATCATTTGGCACGTCTTGGTAGAACCCGAACTGACGACCAAATCGATACGGACTATATGATTCGATGACAAGCGATTCCCCACATCGCGCCGATATATAGCACGATCGGAGGCTCGAAAAATATGAAGAATCTTCAGAGTCGTTGATGGTTTCTCTATTTAGGATTTCGTGTTTATTCCTATGTTGGAGATTGACGTGCCATGCTATCGATGCGCCCTTATGGATCAGTTCATGCGCTTCAGATTCATCTAGATATTTAGCCCCACCTTCGCCGAAAAATTCAACCATCCCTGGACCTTGGACCTCCTTAGGAGTCTTGTGATGAGTATTAAAGTAATGAGCTAACCAGCCAATAATGTAATGCACCGGGAGACAGGTTTCGATACGGCCGACCGAACTAGCAGTCATTGAGATTTTGCCTAACACGTGGTAAAGGTTAGCTAAGACTGGAACGGCAAGACTAAAAGTTTCACCCTCGGCCATCAGACAAGCAATCTTGAAAACACCTGGACGAATGTGGTGAGCATTGGCCTGAGGAAATACGAAGGCACAGAGCCAGCAACATAAAAAGGCGGCCAAGTATGTTTTATCTTTCCATCCTTCTTCAATATTTAGATTATGGAACATGTCGCACTCATCGTCTGACCATTCCCGATATTTAACTTTCGTGTCGTCGGGGTTATGAGTCACGCCGGGGCGAGAAGTAGGCTTAGAAGCAGTTCTTTTCTTTGACCTTCGCGCCGGTATTTTACCATATCGCTGGACGCCTTTAAACCATAGTGAAATCCAATCACTGATGGCAACGTGAGAATGATCCGTCTTCTTAGCAGTTAGTGTATAATAAGCGCGAAATAAATGTTCGCAACTTTTTGGGAGATATCTGCCATTCCGTCTCGATCCAGTCAACTCTTTAAGACACGGAATGACTTCCTCGTAAAATTTTCCATCAATAGGAAGACCCCCGAATTTTCAAAGGTCCCACAAAGAGATGGAAAGTTCCCCAGCTTGGGTATGAAGAGTATTAGTTGCAGGGCACCATGCTTCACAAAAGGCTCGTACCACGGCCTTATTGCGATCGTAAGTATAGAGCGAAGCCATCACGGCATCTAGCAGACAAGCATGGCGAAGTATCTTCTTACTGCGACCGACGACAAGCTCCAACCACTCCCAATATTGAGGGATAAAAATGAATTCTCCAGAAATCTTTAATACAGAGCCCCAACGAGTGGTACCTTCGATAATTCGGCGTCCCAATGTTAGCTCGGGGGTTTGACTGGGATTTTGGCGGTGAAGCGCAGAACCTAACATCCACACCTTAGACGAGGAACCTTGACCCAAAGGTTTTTCTGAGGACCATTTTGACAAACGACCTGGTTTCCCGAGTCGCGGCCACTTATTGGAGTAATCGCCGATCTTGGGTTCTTCTACTAGGAGGTTAACTCCGCGTTTTAAGGGCTGATGTTCATCTTGTAAAAGAACGAGAAATTTCTCTCCAGAGACGATCTGCTCTGCAAAATACACCATGTTCCTGCAAAACAAATTCGAAAGAGTTAATAAATTCAAAGCAAAGCGATAATTGTGGCGACGGTATTTAATGAGCTACACAAAAAAAAGCGAGCAGGAAGTGATTACCAAGAAAATACAACAAAAAAAAAAGAACTATATACAACCTTAAAACAAAAAGAAAAGGACAACACATATTGCCTTCAAAAAAAAAAGGGGAGAAATCTTAAAGCAAACAAAAGGAGAGAGTGTTATGGGGGAAGCACACCAACAAAGACGGAGTACGTCCCCTGAGCAGACATCCATCTGCAGAGGAGAATTAACGTCCTTAATTCAGTACGTCGATCTCACAGAAACAGAACACGACGATCCGACGCACCAACAAGGACGGAGTACGTTCTCTAAGTAGATGCGCTCATTTCACGTAGAGTGGAAATGCCCAAACTGACGCATCTACAAAAGAGAAGTAACGTCTTTAAATCAGTACGTCGATCTCACGAGAACCGAGCAGAACGACTCGACGCACAACCTAGGACGGAATACGTTCCCTAAGCAGACGTGCATCTGCATAAGAGAAGTAACGCCCGTAAGTTGTTACGCCGAGGCCACGAGAACCGAACAGAACGACTCGACGCACAACCTAGGACGAAATACGTTCCCTAAGCAGACGTGCATCTGCATAAGAGAAGTAACGCCCGTAAGTTGTTACGCCGAGGCCACGAGAACCGAACAGAACGACTCGACGCACAACCTAGGACGGAATACGTTCCCTAAGCAGACGTGCATCTGCATAAGAGAAGTAACGCCCGTAAGTTGTTACGCCGAGGCCACGAGAACCGAACAGATCGACTCGACGCACAACCTAGGACGGAATACGCTCCCTAAGCAGACGTGCATCTGCACAAGAGAAGTAACGCCCGTAAGTTGTTACGCCGAGGCCACGAGAACCGAATAGAACGACTCGACGCACAACCTAGGACGGAATACGTTCTTTAAGCAGACGTGCATCTGCATAAGAGAAGTAACGTCCGTAAGTTATTACGTCGAGGCCACGAGAACCGAACATAACGACTCGACGCACAACCTAGGACGGAATACGTTCCCTAAGTAGACGTGCATCTGCATAAGAGAAGTAACGCCCGTAAGTTGTTACGCCGAGGCCACGAGAACCGAACAGAACGACTCGACGCACAACCTAGGACGGAATACGTTCCCTAAGCAGACGTGCATCTGCATAAGAGAAGTAACGCCCGTAAGTTGTTACGTCGAGGCCACGAGAACCGAACATAACGACTCGACGCACAACCTAGGACGAAATACGTTCCCTAAGCAGACGTGCATCTGCATAAGAGAAGTAACGCCCGTAAGTTGTTACGCCGAGGTCACGAGAACCGAACAGAACGACTCGACGCACAACCTAGGACGGAATACGTTCCCTAAGCAGACGTGCATCTGCATAAGAGAAGTAACGCCCGTAAGTTATTACGCCGTGGCCACGAGAACCGAACAGAACGACTCGACGCACAACCTAGGATGGAATATGTTCCCTAAGCAGACGTGCATCTGCATAAGAGAAGTAACGCCCGTAAGTTGTTACGCCGAGGCCACGAGAACCGAACAGAACGACTCGACGCACAACCTAGGACGGAATACGTTCCCTAAGCAGACGTGCATCTGCATAAGAGAAGTAACGCCCGTAAGTTGTTATGCCGAGGCCACGAGAACCGAACATAACGACTCGACGCACAACCTAGGACGGAATACGTTCCCTAAGCAGACGTGCATCTGCATAAGAGAAGTAATGCCCGTAAGTTGTTACGCCGAGGTCACGAGAACCGAACAGAACGACTCGACGCACAACCTAGGACGGAATACGTTCCCTAAGCAGACGTGCATCTGCATAGGAGAAGTAACGCCCTTAGATTGTTACGTCGAGGCCACGGGAGCTGAACATGACGATTCAGCGCACCAACAAGGACGGAGTACGTTCCCCAAGCAAACACTCCGATCTCACACAAAGTAAGAACCGAAGCCTCCGCAAAGAAGAAGTAACGCCCAAATCGGTACGCCAAATCCTGAATCGGCGGTAAAAGAAATGTCATAAAAATTTTGTCCCCCACTTGTTTATTCCATTTTAAAATTGAAAAGACTACAAATTTAAAATCAATATGTATATATAATAAAATAATATATTTATAAAATCCCAATTTATAAATGGTTTAACTAACTTTAATTCTTAATTTCAAAAATCTCAATAAATCAAAAAAAAATTAACTAACTTTAATTCTTAATTTCAAAAAAAAAAAATTAAAAAAAAAAAAAAAAAAATGGTTTATTGGCTATTTAATCACAAAATCCCAAATTACTTAAACTTATTTTAAAAGCCTAAAGTGCAAATTAAAAAAAAAAAATCTTTTTAAAATCTCAAATTCAAAATTACTGAGGATTTCTAAAACCCAATTTTGCCATAAAATAAATCTAATTTATCAATCACAGCCAACAAAATAACAAAATCAATAAATTACATAAATAAATTACAGCCCATAAATAAATTACATTAAATTACATACATTAAAATTACATACATTAAATTACAGCCCATAAATTGCATATAATAAATTAAATTACATATATAAATTACATACATTAAATTGCATACAATAAATTAAATTACATACCCATAAATCGCATACAATACATTAAATTACATACCCATAAATTGCATACAATAAATTAAATTACATACAGTATCAATGATATTAAAAGATGTTTATTTACCAAATTAATGTCGGTACGAAGAACGCCGGGAGAATCAAAATAGGCACCTGTATATAAAAAATATATATATATAAAAAGTTAGAATAAAACATAAAAAAAAATATATATATAATACTAAAAATAATAATAACCAAAAAAGAACAAATAAAAAAAAAGAAAAAAAAAAGAGAAAAGAAAAGAAACTCACTTATGGCTGCAGATCCGGAGACGGCGGCGGCGTGGGTCGCGAGGTGCTGCGCGGGGGCGGCGGTGCGGCCCTGGGCTGAGGCGGAGCAGGCGCGGACCTCGGACCTCGGAGGGAGACGGCGGAGCGACGTCGGCGTCGGCTGTGCGGTGGATCTGGCAGAGACGAGCGGTGGCGAAGACGGCTGCGGCAGATCTAGCGGCGCGCGGGGCAGAGACGGAAGCGGCGGCTGCGGCGAGGGCGTGCGGCGGTGCGGCTGGAGCGCGCGGCGAGGGCGTGCGGCGGTGCGGCTGAAGCGCGGGGCAGAGACGGAAGCGGCGGTGCGGTTGACGGCTGCGGCGGTGCGGCTGGCGGCTGCGGCGTGCGGCGTGCGGCGGCGCGGTGGAGCGTGCGGTGGCGGGCTGAGGCGCGGTGGCGGCTGGAGCTCTCCCTCTTCTTCTCCTCCAAACAAGTTCTCTCCCTTCCTCTCCAAACAAACCCTAAACTCTTATTCCAACTCTTCAACTTCCATCTCATTCTATTTATATGGATTAGAAAACCTAAAGGAGTTAGGGTTTGGAGAGTAAAATTACTTAAATGTCCTTCATTTAAGTTAAAAAAGTTGCAAAAATAATGTACAAAGTCGGACTCAAACTCAGGACCAAAGACAACTAAAGCCGTCCAAGTTCCGCTCTACCAAACAAGCTTCTTGGTTATAATTTGTCTTCACATTCTACTGTTGCATTTGGCCAATTATTTATGCCAAAATAAAAAAATTTCAACACTCTTATTCCGAATTCAAGCCAAACTTTAGAAGCTTACCATTTTTTGACCGAGAAAATTAAAATTTTTGGGCATATTCTAAATTTTATTTTCAGACATGATTTAGAGTCAAAAGTTATCTAAATTCAAGTCTCAAATCAAAATTAGCGGTTTGGGTATATTTTATCCACGTCGAAATTAGAGTAAAGTTCAAAGTCAAACCCTATTCAAAATACAATTGGGCAGACACAAGTCCTTACTCTACATCTCAAGATAAACTAAGGTAGAAAAAAATCTCTACCGAAGTTTAAATCAAATTTCTGTCAGATAAGAAAGATCAAAACTACGAGCCAAATTCATATTTTTGATCGATTGACATGGAAAGAGACGTCAATTAAAATAATTGATTTATGAATCGAACTTCATATTTCGATAAAATTGATACGTCAAAGCGGAGTCGAAATTAGGAGTGTCCTACGTTTCGATTTATCTATTTAACTTTTCCGAGACTGACCCACACATACTTGTGCATAACTCTCGAAAAAGGGGGCATTTGTTGACCGAGAAATTTCGGCCAATCAGTGGTCGCCACGTGTCTCCATCACGACCGGGGATCAGATATACTTGACCGAGAAAATTCGGTCAAACTGCAATTGGGCTCGAAATCGAATCGGACCAGAAAGATTAAATGACAATTTGGCCCAAAGCCCAAAAGCCCATTGGGTCCAAACCCAAGCCCATTGGGCCCAAAGCCCAAGCCCATTGGATCCAGGCCCATGAAAACTCTATAAATAGAGAGTTCATTTTCATTTCTAAGGTTCAGAAAATTTCTTCTCATAAGAACTCAGAGAGAATTCCCAAACAACGAAAGAATCTTTGAATCCTGAAGACTGAACGTCACTTCAAGATCAAACACCTGAAGACTTCACCGCTACGCGAAGCTGAAGATTCAACCTCGAGAACAAGCTACGAAGCCCTCGAGTACGTTACATTTAAGAGAGAGAATCAGAGGATCAAATATTAGAGATTGTAATCCACTACGCACTGATAAATACAATACATCAATACAAATTCAAATTCATTTACACGTGTCGAATTTCCATTCGTCGTTCGAATTCTCGTGTGAACAGATGTGATTTTCAATGGCCTATAAATACCGACTAAGAGAAATAGGTAAAGGACCAGAAGAGAAGATCAGAGCGAAGGGCTTGAAGGAGAGACAAGCCAAATGGTCATAAAGAAAACGTAAAGTTCTTTTACACGAGAGAAATCTAGAAGAAGATAGATAAAAAAATATACATGCACATATATGCGTAAATCAAGGCGCCCACTGAAACTCTTTCAACTCTGCGCGCGAGCTCTCTAGAAGCTCGCGAACTGCAGCAACCGCTCGAGCATCGTCCTCGTCAATAATGGGGGCACATTCGAGAGCACGAATCTCTTCGCGTACACGCGAGACTTCAAATGTCCCGCGACTCAAGACTTGCTCCCGGGCGGAGACAAAAGTGGAAAGCCTCTCAAGCTCGATCTTCGCAGCTTCTATCTTCGCTTTCGCCTCTTCTATCTCCGTTTCCGTCTCTGTAACCTCTAGGAGGGATCGGTCCAAATAAATCTTCTTTTCTTTCAGTTGACGATCCCTGCTGTTGGAGTTTAAATGGGTGGAAATTGAAGATTGAATCTAGTTGTAGTCTTCCACTCTCTTACAGTAGCCTTCTACAAAATCTTGCAGAGACACCTGGTTGTTTGCCCGAGTGTCCGAGATGCCTTTCAGAATCTTACGAATCTCTGGCTCAAGTTTGGGAACATCCTCAAAAGGGGTCCGCGCCATTTTCTCTCGCAAGCTTTGCCACATAGACATGGCCGCTTTTCGTTGAAGGCTGGATACTATATTGTCAGCACAATAAACAGAGGTTTCAGGAGCTTGCGAAACTGCATTCAGCGGAACATGTTGAGAAAGCTCTCTGATGGTAAGCAAAGGTAAATTGGTACTTCGCTCTTCCAATGGGGCAGAAGAGCTCCCAAGTCGCCTATCCATGGAAACCGAAGCTTCTGAACCCTCCGACGATTGGTCGCTATGTTGCTCGCCCTCGGCTTGAATATAATCATTCAGGTGAAGCTGTAACAATAGAAGATTTTCAAATAAGTTATTTGCTGATATATATATATATATATATATATATATACATAAAAATTTAAACGAAAGGCAGATATGAAAAAAATATATTCAGAAAAAAAAAGAAGGAGAAAGTTACTGAACTAAGGCTCCAACATCGTCAGGTATGTCACAAGCAGTAGGGACATCGTCGAAGAATCTGTCACCGAGATCGGGGAGATCGGGGGTCTGTCTGAGTCTTTTATCCTTCTTCCAATAAACGTCTCTATCATTGCTTTGACTATCTTCAGCTTGATCCGGGGCATGACATGACGATTTATCTTTGAGCAAATGAATTTTCTTTCCTCCGAGGTTAGCATTGACCTTCTTAGGCTTCTTAGGTTTTGAACAATCTGAGTGAGGAAGAGCGCTGTCAATCAATTTATCCACACCTTTCCTCAAATAATCGCCATGCTTAATTGACCACCACTTTCGATAATTTGAAGTAACATGGTCATGGGGGTTCAACATTCGAGCTGGAAGAAACACTTCCCACCCTACGTCAGCACAAATACAAACCCGCCAATGATGTAAAATAGTACACGAATCGACCGAAGGAGAAGCTTCCCCTATATCATTTGGCACGTCTTGGTAGAACCCGAACTGACGACCAAATCGATACGGACTATATGATTCGATGACAAGCGATTCCCCACATCGCGCCGATATATAGCACGATCGGAGGCTCGAAAAATATGAAGAATCTTCAGAGTCGTTGATGGTTTCTCTATTTAGGATTTCGTGTTTATTCCTATGTTGGAGATTGACGTGCCATGCTATCGATGCGCCCTTATGGATCAGTTCATGCGCTTCAGATTCATCTAGATATTTAGCCCCACCTTCGCCGAAAAATTCAACCATCCCTGGACCTTGGACCTCCTTAGGAGTCTTGTGATGAGTATTAAAGTAATGAGCTAACCAGCCAATAATGTAATGCACCGGGAGACAGGTTTCGATACGGCCGACCGAACTAGCAGTCATTGAGATTTTGCCTAACACGTGGTAAAGGTTAGCTAAGACTGGAACGGCAAGACTAAAAGTTTCACCCTCGGCCATCAGACAAGCAATCTTGAAAACACCTGGACGAATGTGGTGAGCATTGGCCTGAGGAAATACGAAGGCACAGAGCCAGCAACATAAAAAGGCGGCCAAGTATGTTTTATCTTTCCATCCTTCTTCAATATTTAGATTATGGAACATGTCGCACTCATCGTCTGACCATTCCCGATATTTAACTTTCGTGTCGTCGGGGTTATGAGTCACGCCGGGGCGAGAAGTAGGCTTAGAAGCAGTTCTTTTCTTTGACCTTCGCGCCGGTATTTTACCATATCGCTGGACGCCTTTAAACCATAGTGAAATCCAATCACTGATGGCAACGTGAGAATGATCCGTCTTCTTAGCAGTTAGTGTATAATAAGCGCGAAATAAATGTTCGCAACTTTTTGGGAGATATCTGCCATTCCGTCTCGATCCAGTCAACTCTTTAAGACACGGAATGACTTCCTCGTAAAATTTTCCATCAATAGGAAGACCCCCGAATTTTCAAAGGTCCCACAAAGAGATGGAAAGTTCCCCAGCTTGGGTATGAAGAGTATTAGTTGCAGGGCACCATGCTTCACAAAAGGCTCGTACCACGGCCTTATTGCGATCGTAAGTATAGAGCGAAGCCATCACGGCATCTAGCAGACAAGCATGGCGAAGTATCTTCTTACTGCGACCGACGACAAGCTCCAACCACTCCCAATATTGAGGGATAAAAATGAATTCTCCAGAAATCTTTAATACAGAGCCCCAACGAGTGGTACCTTCGATAATTCGGCGTCCCAATGTTAGCTCGGGGGTTTGACTGGGATTTTGGCGGTGAAGCGCAGAACCTAACATCCACACCTTAGACGAGGAACCTTGACCCAAAGGTTTTTCTGAGGACCATTTTGACAAACGACCTGGTTTCCCGAGTCGCGGCCACTTATTGGAGTAATCGCCGATCTTGGGTTCTTCTACTAGGAGGTTAACTCCGCGTTTTAAGGGCTGATGTTCATCTTGTAAAAGAACGAGAAATTTCTCTCCAGAGACGATCTGCTCTGCAAAATACACCATGTTCCTGCAAAACAAATTCGAAAGAGTTAATAAATTCAAAGCAAAGCGATAATTGTGGCGACGGTATTTAATGAGCTACACAAAAAAAAGCGAGCAGGAAGTGATTACCAAGAAAATACAACAAAAAAAAAAGAACTATATACAACCTTAAAACAAAAAGAAAAGGACAACACATATTGCCTTCAAAAAAAAAAGGGGAGAAATCTTAAAGCAAACAAAAGGAGAGAGTGTTATGGGGGAAGCACACCAACAAAGACGGAGTACGTCCCCTGAGCAGACATCCATCTGCAGAGGAGAAGTAACGTCCTTAATTCAGTACGTCGATCTCACAGAAACAGAACACGACGATCCGACGCACCAACAAGGACGGAGTACGTTCTCTAAGTAGATGCGCTCATTTCACGTAGAGTGGAAATGCCCAAACTGACGCATCTACAAAAGAGAAGTAACGTCTTTAAATCAGTACGTCGATCTCACGAGAACCGAGCAGAACGACTCGACGCACAACCTAGGACGGAATACGTTCCCTAAGCAGACGTGCATCTGCATAAGAGAAGTAACGCCCGTAAGTTGTTACGCCGAGGCCACGAGAACCGAACAGAACGACTCGACGCACAACCTAGGACGAAATACGTTCCCTAAGCAGACGTGCATCTGCATAAGAGAAGTAACGCCCGTAAGTTGTTACGCCGAGGCCACGAGAACCGAACAGAACGACTCGACGCACAACCTAGGACGGAATACGTTCCCTAAGCAGACGTGCATCTGCATAAGAGAAGTAACGCCCGTAAGTTGTTACGCCGAGGCCACGAGAACCGAACAGATCGACTCGACGCACAACCTAGGACGGAATACGCTCCCTAAGCAGACGTGCATCTGCACAAGAGAAGTAACGCCCGTAAGTTGTTACGCCGAGGCCACGAGAACCGAATAGAACGACTCGACGCACAACCTAGGACGGAATACGTTCTTTAAGCAGACGTGCATCTGCATAAGAGAAGTAACGTCCGTAAGTTATTACGTCGAGGCCACGAGAACCGAACATAACGACTCGACGCACAACCTAGGACGGAATACGTTCCCTAAGTAGACGTGCATCTGCATAAGAGAAGTAACGCCCGTAAGTTGTTACGCCGAGGCCACGAGAACCGAACAGAACGACTCGACGCACAACCTAGGACGGAATACGTTCCCTAAGCAGACGTGCATCTGCATAAGAGAAGTAACGCCCGTAAGTTGTTACGTCGAGGCCACGAGAACCGAACATAACGACTCGACGCACAACCTAGGACGAAATACGTTCCCTAAGCAGACGTGCATCTGCATAAGAGAAGTAACGCCCGTAAGTTGTTACGCCGAGGTCACGAGAACCGAACAGAACGACTCGACGCACAACCTAGGACGGAATACGTTCCCTAAGCAGACGTGCATCTGCATAAGAGAAGTAACGCCCGTAAGTTATTACGCCGTGGCCACGAGAACCGAACAGAACGACTCGACGCACAACCTAGGATGGAATATGTTCCCTAAGCAGACGTGCATCTGCATAAGAGAAGTAACGCCCGTAAGTTGTTACGCCGAGGCCACGAGAACCGAACAGAACGACTCGACGCACAACCTAGGACGGAATACGTTCCCTAAGCAGACGTGCATCTGCATAAGAGAAGTAACGCCCGTAAGTTGTTATGCCGAGGCCACGAGAACCGAACATAACGACTCGACGCACAACCTAGGACGGAATACGTTCCCTAAGCAGACGTGCATCTGCATAAGAGAAGTAATGCCCGTAAGTTGTTACGCCGAGGTCACGAGAACCGAACAGAACGACTCGACGCACAACCTAGGACGGAATACGTTCCCTAAGCAGACGTGCATCTGCATAGGAGAAGTAACGCCCTTAGATTGTTACGTCGAGGCCACGGGAGCTGAACATGACGATTCAGCGCACCAACAAGGACGGAGTACGTTCCCCAAGCAAACACTCCGATCTCACACAAAGTAAGAACCGAAGCCTCCGCAAAGAAGAAGTAACGCCCAAATCGGTACGCCAAATCCTGAATCGGCGGTAAAAGAAATGTCATAAAAATTTTGTCCCCCACTTGTTTATTCCATTTTAAAATTGAAAAGACTACAAATTTAAAATCAATATGTATATATAATAAAATAATATATTTATAAAATCCCAATTTATAAATGGTTTAACTAACTTTAATTCTTAATTTCAAAAATCTCAATAAATCAAAAAAAAATTAACTAACTTTAATTCTTAATTTCAAAAAAAAAAAAATTAAAAAAAAAAAAAAAAAATGGTTTATTGGCTATTTAATCACAAAATCCCAAATTACTTAAACTTATTTTAAAAGCCTAAAGTGCAAATTAAAAAAAAAAAATCTTTTTAAAATCTCAAATTCAAAATTACTGAGGATTTCTAAAACCCAATTTTGCCATAAAATAAATCTAATTTATCAATCACAGCCAACAAAATAACAAAATCAATAAATTACATAAATAAATTACAGCCCATAAATAAATTACATTAAATTACATACATTAAAATTACATACATTAAATTACAGCCCATAAATTGCATATAATAAATTAAATTACATATATAAATTACATACATTAAATTGCATACAATAAATTAAATTACATACCCATAAATCGCATACAATACATTAAATTACATACCCATAAATTGCATACAATAAATTAAATTACATACAGTATCAATGATATTAAAAGATGTTTATTTACCAAATTAATGTCGGTACGAAGAACGCCGGGAGAATCAAAATAGGCACCTGT
Organism: Herpetospermum pedunculosum; assembly: GCA_028017165.1. Classification (NCBI taxonomy): domain Eukaryota; kingdom Viridiplantae; phylum Streptophyta; class Magnoliopsida; order Cucurbitales; family Cucurbitaceae; genus Herpetospermum; species Herpetospermum pedunculosum. The sequence continues at coordinate 45,067,873 of CM051524.1, read as the reverse complement.
ATATAAAAAATATATATATATATAAAAAGTTAGAATAAAACATAAAAAAAAATATATATATAATACTAAAAATAATAATAACCAAAAAAGAACAAATAAAAAAAAAGAAAAAAAAAAGAGAAAAGAAAAGAAACTCACTTATGGCTGCAGATCCGGAGACGGCGGCGGCGTGGGTCGCGAGGTGCTGCGCGGGGGCGGCGGTGCGGCCCTGGGCTGAGGCGGAGCAGGCGCGGACCTCGGACCTCGGAGGGAGACGGCGGAGCGACGTCGGCGTCGGCTGTGCGGTGGATCTGGCAGAGACGAGCGGTGGCGAAGACGGCTGCGGCAGATCTAGCGGCGCGCGGGGCAGAGACGGAAGCGGCGGCTGCGGCGAGGGCGTGCGGCGGTGCGGCTGGAGCGCGCGGCGAGGGCGTGCGGCGGTGCGGCTGAAGCGCGGGGCAGAGACGGAAGCGGCGGTGCGGTTGACGGCTGCGGCGGTGCGGCTGGCGGCTGCGGCGTGCGGCGTGCGGCGGCGCGGTGGAGCGTGCGGTGGCGGGCTGAGGCGCGGTGGCGGCTGGAGCTCTCCCTCTTCTTCTCCTCCAAACAAGTTCTCTCCCTTCCTCTCCAAACAAACCCTAAACTCTTATTCCAACTCTTCAACTTCCATCTCATTCTATTTATATGGATTAGAAAACCTAAAGGAGTTAGGGTTTGGAGAGTAAAATTACTTAAATGTCCTTCATTTAAGTTAAAAAAGTTGCAAAAATAATGTACAAAGTCGGACTCAAACTCAGGACCAAAGACAACTAAAGCCGTCCAAGTTCCGCTCTACCAAACAAGCTTCTTGGTTATAATTTGTCTTCACATTCTACTGTTGCATTTGGCCAATTATTTATGCCAAAATAAAAAAATTTCAACACTCTTATTCCGAATTCAAGCCAAACTTTAGAAGCTTACCATTTTTTGACCGAGAAAATTAAAATTTTTGGGCATATTCTAAATTTTATTTTCAGACATGATTTAGAGTCAAAAGTTATCTAAATTCAAGTCTCAAATCAAAATTAGCGGTTTGGGTATATTTTATCCACGTCGAAATTAGAGTAAAGTTCAAAGTCAAACCCTATTCAAAATACAATTGGGCAGACACAAGTCCTTACTCTACATCTCAAGATAAACTAAGGTAGAAAAAAATCTCTACCGAAGTTTAAATCAAATTTCTGTCAGATAAGAAAGATCAAAACTACGAGCCAAATTCATATTTTTGATCGATTGACATGGAAAGAGACGTCAATTAAAATAATTGATTTATGAATCGAACTTCATATTTCGATAAAATTGATACGTCAAAGCGGAGTCGAAATTAGGAGTGTCCTACGTTTCGATTTATCTATTTAACTTTTCCGAGACTGACCCACACATACTTGTGCATAACTCTCGAAAAAGGGGGCATTTGTTGACCGAGAAATTTCGGCCAATCAGTGGTCGCCACGTGTCTCCATCACGACCGGGGATCAGATATACTTGACCGAGAAAATTCGGTCAAACTGCAATTGGGCTCGAAATCGAATCGGACCAGAAAGATTAAATGACAATTTGGCCCAAAGCCCAAAAGCCCATTGGGTCCAAACCCAAGCCCATTGGGCCCAAAGCCCAAGCCCATTGGATCCAGGCCCATGAAAACTCTATAAATAGAGAGTTCATTTTCATTTCTAAGGTTCAGAAAATTTCTTCTCATAAGAACTCAGAGAGAATTCCCAAACAACGAAAGAATCTTTGAATCCTGAAGACTGAACGTCACTTCAAGATCAAACACCTGAAGACTTCACCGCTACGCGAAGCTGAAGATTCAACCTCGAGAACAAGCTACGAAGCCCTCGAGTACGTTACATTTAAGAGAGAGAATCAGAGGATCAAATATTAGAGATTGTAATCCACTACGCACTGATAAATACAATACATCAATACAAATTCAAATTCATTTACACGTGTCGAATTTCCATTCGTCGTTCGAATTCTCGTGTGAACAGATGTGATTTTCAATGGCCTATAAATACCGACTAAGAGAAATAGGTAAAGGACCAGAAGAGAAGATCAGAGCGAAGGGCTTGAAGGAGAGAAAAAAAAGATTAGGGCGAAAGGCTACCAAGTTGGAGAGAAAATGTTAGTTTTAATGGTCAAAACTCTTATTTGACTAATTTAAAATAACTTTCTCTTCCCTCCAAAGTTCACAACCACTTTCCTCCGTTCCTCCCATCTCATGCAAAAAAAAACCAACAACCACCATCTTCATCCAACTATCATCTCCGACGGATATCGGCAACCACGAGCACGACGACGGCGAACCACGAGCTTGAACGAAGGGACAACGCCCTCATAGCAATGGAAGGCACAGACGGCGACAGGCTCGATTGAAGAAAGAGGTTTAGTTTTAGGTTTTTTCATGTTATTTACAAAAATGCCATTTACAAGTTTGTCATTGCATGTTTAAGTACAAATCTGCTCTTTATTATTTATTTTTTACAAATTTGACATTTGACTTATCATTACATATTTGACTTTATTTTTATTTACAAATTGGACATGCTTTGAGTGTTTATTTTTCAATTAAGTTATGATATATATATATTTTTTTTTTAAATTAAGATTTTAAGGTATCTTTAAATTTACCTTAATTTAAGTTTGTAAATAAATTTTAATTATTTATTTTAAATACTTATTTCAAATGAATTTCAACTTTGCCTCTTATTGGAATTTTCCAAATAAATTTCAATTTCGCCTTATAATCCATAATCAATAATTTTTGTTTAAAAATAAATGTTTACTAAATAACTATGATTTATTTGAGGGTTGAGTAACGTGACTTTCGTAGAGTTTCGACTCTCGTGCAAGCACACGAAAATCCTCTCAATCATTTTCTAAAAAAATAATAAATCAACCTATTTTAAAATAAAATATTATCATATAAACTCTATGACGGAGTTGAGATAAATTTCTCAAATTCTTGAGGTAAATAATTTCCTTTAAATAAAATGATATTTAGATATGATAATTAATTAAAGTTAAATTCACCCAATATATCAAACTCTTACCTTGTTTTTAAGGCTAAGATTTGATTAAATGAGACATTCATTTTTAACAAAACTATTATTTATTTATTTTTCTAAAATCAAGGACATTTTAAAATTAACGGGATAATATAAGATAAAATATGGCTACCGTTTTAACGGGTGTTGTAGGGTGCTAATACCTTCCCTACACTCCAACAACCCCCGAACCTAATTTCTGAAATCGTAGACCAGTTTTCGTTTTAAGGTGACCAATCACACCCAAAATGATTGGTGGCGACTCCATCTCTTTTATTTTTTAAAACAAAACCCTTGAAAGAGGACGTCGGCCGCTCCGCGTCGTGATGACGTTGCGACAGGTGATATCATACTTAGTACGCAATTAGATTGCAAAGTCTTGTTTGATTGTAAAACTTCTATTGTTTTGCCTACACTTGAAGAAATGCATGTTGATGTGTGTGAGTTAGAGGAAAATGCACAAAAGGCCAAGACAAAAGCATGCGATTGTATTGAAAAAGAATCACGTGAGAAAAATAGTGAGAAAGAAAAGCATGAGATTAGTTTATGGCCTACAATAAAAAATGAGAGAAAAGCCAAGATTGTGAGCTTGTGTGAAAGAAAATGTGTGGTTAAATCTATTTTGTTTTCAAAGCAAAATATTTATGATCTTTTATATAAAGGACCTTGTTTTCTAACGGGTGAGCTCAAACCATGTTTTGCTAGTATTTCTTTTGAGTTCTTACAAGAGGCCAAAACACTCATCGAGAAGTTTGATTCAAAGATCGTTTCTACCGTCAACAATTGCAAACAACACATGGACATCAATGCCAAAAAATTTATTGAGAAACAAAACACCAAAGTTTCTTTCAGGACCATCCATGGCAACAAGCATAAGGTGTTCAAACCGGGTGATTGGGTTTGAAAATTATTTTGGAAAGGTCATTGTTCTTTTGACAAGAAACCCAAGTGGAGTTCAAGAGGCAACTTACCTATGACATCTCATGACTACAAGATTGTTCTACAAGGCGAGGGAGATGCCAATTACATTTTCAATGCCGTTGATTTTCGTCCTTTTGATCTAGATGATGTGAAGATTCGAGGACGAATCCTTTTGAAGAATGGGAGGATGATATGAATTATTTTGACAATCTAATTCATATCCAAGATGAAGCGCAAGGAGGTCAAACCATTGTTATGGAGCAATGGTTAAAGTCAACGATGAAGAGAAAGACATGGATTTCAACTTGTCTCAAGTCCAATTTATGGAAGACTAAAGTACTATAATTAAACTAAGTTTAATATGCACATTTTGTCACTTATTACACTAATTAAAAGTGTAACAAAGTCTTAGGCAACCTTTCATATTTTAGATGACTTTTACTTTTCCAACATGCCTTTTAGAATATCAAGGCACCTTTTGGTATTTCAAGGTGACTTTTCATATTAGCATTTATGTTAGGGAGTTAAAGAGACTATTGGCTGAATTCCTTTTCTATAAAAGGGATTGGTCTTGTCTTATGAAAAGAAGAAGAACTTAGATATTTGAATTGAAAACTCCATTGGAGCATTTCCATAGCCGAGAGTTATTGTTACCTTTGCATTTCTTGTTTGACTTGCATGTTTGAGAAGCATTCTATTAGAATTGATCAATCTAATAGTGGAGTGTTTCAGTTCAAGGTTAGGGACAAGTTCCTCATCCTTGGATATTCGATCTAAGGTATTTCTATTCTTCTCTTTTTCTTGGGGTGAAACTAGATGTATTAAGGGGTTTTAGTGTTTGTGATTCAAGGATTCGTATAACCAAGGGGTTATTGATCCAATTCACTAGGGTTTCGTATCAATATGTATTTTTTTTTTTATATATATACCCACCATATATACTTCATCTATGACTATATACTCATATATACTGTATATATACTTATAGATAATATGTATTTATTTTTTTTATAAAATATATGTAATTTTTATATATACCCCATATGTATTGATATATACTTCATATATGGGTATATATGGTTATATACTTCATATATACTTATTGATATGGTGTATTATTTTTAAAGAAAATATATGTATTTCTTTATATATATACCCACCTTATATATTTCATATATGAAAATATATATTACGGATAAAAATTGTTTAGATCGGGATACGAGGAGGGAGAAGACAATTTTAATGAGGAGAGAGACTACGATTTTAATGAGGAGAGAGACGTGATTAATGCAAATTTTATGATTTCAATTTTTTTCTTTTTCTTAAATGAGCTTGTTTTATTTTTTATTTTATTTTATGAAAATGTTAGAGAAAATTCAATATAAAATGTTATAGAGGTTTGAGGGTATGCAAGTAATTGCAGCTCAACTTTTATGAATTTTTTTAGAGCAGTTAGACATTTTTGATAAAAATAGAAAGTGAGAACATTAATTTAATATCATAGGCATAAAGTGGCTATTTGTATAATTATCCCTTTATTTAATTAGCATGCTTGTTTATCTAAATTGACAACTTAGTTTGCATGTATGTTCATTTCGCTAAAACATAAAATTGCAATCCGTAATTGTTGCTATCGATTGCGTTTAAGTAGCATTTGGGGTTAAACATGTTTGTAATTAATTGACTTTTCTAATTAATTTTCAAAGTTTGCATGATAGTCCTTGGATTTAGGAAGACGTTCAAATTACATTAAGTTAATTAATTTAGTTTAAATTATTTTAATCAATCCTTAGAGCTTAAGGCGACTAGTCAATTGGCATGGAACGCTATTGTGCCCACCTAATTGGCTAGTTTAGAATTAATTAAGATGCTTTGTCGAATTAATTGTATTAAGGGACCTTAGGGGCTAATCCGACTGTTCCGGATTGGTCGATTATGCTTTAATTTAAGGAATTGGCAATTTATTAAGCTTTGAATGATCGAATTTTACATAATTAGCTCGACCACGTCTCCAAATTGATATCAGGTAATCTTCAATTAAATTTTCGTTTCACTTTCTGCATTTAATTTATTTTTATGTTTTATTTTCTTTACTAATCATATTTTAAAATCCCCTGTTACATAATTTAGGATTTAATTGAGATAAGTTAATTTTGGTTCGACCTAGTCTGTTATAGTTTACTACAAGCCTTGATCGGTAGTATAAATTGTTTGTAAACTATAAATTGATTTTGATGAGTTGGACACACTCGATCAACTCTCTTTTCCGGATGAAGTGTAGGCTTGTTAAGGAGTCTTTGGGTCGTGGCATGTCGAGGGAAGCAATACTTTCCCGGTCCTTGTGGCTCTCCTGCTTCCTTGCAGACCTGAAGGTTGTTACTATTCGCCAAAGTAAGGGAAAACGAGCAAAATGGGCCTTTTAAACTTGTTTTGGGCTTATAAAGATGATCGTGGGGGGATTGCACACACACACCCACGCAAAAGTTGGATGGTTAAACTTGGCCCCTGTTTCTTCTCAACATATGAATGAATTGTTTACTGTGAAGTTTAGTTTCCTTCCACATTGAGGCTGGAGTCGTCCTTCTATTTCGACCTGCAAGGGGGTTTTGAACGGTCTTATGGGCGATGGTGTGTCGTGTTCTGCTGGCCAGGCTCCGTTGCGATTCCTTGCCGAGGTGGGTCATGCTGCTTGAAGGGTGTTGGGCCGTGGTTCCAGCTTGTGAGATGCACTTCTGGCGGTTGTTTTTGCCTTTTGTTTTTTCGCTCGTGCTCGTCTGTGAGTGTTTGAGCGTGTTGTTTTCTTTTGTGATTTCGGCCCTGAGCCCGTCAATGGGTTTGGAGTGTTGTGTTTTGTTTTCTTGTCTTGCCTTCCTCAGGCTGTGAGGTCCCCTCTCAGGGTTTTCAATTTTTTTTGCGTTGGGTACCCTGCTTTTCCGGTCGATCTTGTGTTGTTGTTTACATTTGAGTCACCTTTTGCTATTAATACATCTACCTTTGCAAAAAAAAAAATGTTTCCTTAGAAAGATGAAAATCATTGTAAATAAATGGGGAGAAAACAATCACAATTTTAAAAAGGAAAAAAATCAGTTTATACCCTTAAACTTTGGAGGTTGTATCAATTAAAACCCTAAACTAATCATTGTATCAATTTAAACCCTGAACTTTTAGAAATGTATCAATTTAAACCTTTTGTTAGGATTTTATTTTTAAAACGTTAATTTAAACACGTGAAGACTTATAATTTTAGCAATTAAACCCCTAAATTGTCATAAGTGAATCAATTGTATAAAAGTTTAGGGGTTTAATGGATAAATTATAAGTCTCCATACGTGTGAAAACTAGCATTTTTATAAGAGAGGGTGTAAATTTATACATTAATGAAAGTTAAGAGTTTAAATTGATACAACCTCCAAAGTTTAAGGATAAAAATTGATTTTCACCCTTTTAAAAAATCAAATAGTATCAAATGAGACCTAAAAAAACTAGTTTTTGATTTTAAAATTTAGTTAGAAATCAGATGAATTTTTAAGGTAAAAACTTATAAAAAAAAAAGAAGGAGGAAATATTGTTGTGTGATTTATTTCGTACCACAAGTGTACGAGTCAAGTTTTAATATAATGATTTAGTAAATAGTGTCGTCTACAGGATTATTGGTTTTCTAGATAAATTGAATATTGTAGGTACTAACAACAAATTTTATTTATACAAAAAAAAACTTGAATCATCGAATAAATTTATGCTTAATTAACCTAAGAGTCCAAAGAATAATCATCCATACAGTTAGCCAAGAAGAATACAACCATAACTGACTCGCTAGAACCCAATTAATTATCTTCCATCTTTATAAAACTAATATGTCTTTCTAGTTTTTAATAGAAACGAAAGACATTATGCAACTTCTAATAACGACCTCTAAGAAAATTATTCATGTTCATTGAAGAATTTACAATTAGTCATGTGTTTGAGTTTTACTCTAAACTCTACATTTTCAAGCTAGAATTAAAACAAGCAACAATTTATACTTTGGCCAGAAGAATAAAATCATTAAAGAAACAAACACATTCATAATCGTTGCAATAAGAAAAGACTGAGATTAATCAAACATGAAAACTAAAATGATTACATCAATTCCCTAAATACTAAAGTCTAGCTACTCATAATCACTAAAATAATGTTTAGACAAAGTTTAGAATCCATAAAACAATGCAATAATTAAAGAAGTAAAGGATAAAAACTCTTGTAGCGTGCCAAGCCTCATTCCCGATGTGATCTGCACGTTCCTGAGCTTCCAAATCTCTTCTTCTTCTCTCTAGATTGTCTCTTAGCCTCCCCAATGAGTGTATTTCAAATTAGGGTTCAAATCTCCCAAAGATGGCTCTCCCCAATGGTATAAGAATAAGTTTTATAAATAGAAAAATTTGGATAACATCGAGACGCTAGGGACAACGTTGTGTAAAAGAAGAACAACACTCATCATCAACATCCACATTGATAACGGAAAACTTGGGCAATTCAATTCAGAAACAGTGACAAACGATTATCAATCCAACTACTCACCCAACAAATCAATTGCAACAAATCAGCCTCTCAATGAGCCTTTGCTAATTAAACTGAATAGGTGCTCCTTCTTTCTATAATTATGAAGACAAGTCAAATCTTCAAGAATGGAAACAATCTCCAACGTTGGAGTTATTATTTTTCCTCACATGTCTGCAATATTAATTTCTTCCATATAGTTTATTTCTTTCCCATGTGATCAATTACAATCTGTATATAAGCTAAAGCTTATATAAGCTAAAGCTTGCACCCTTGGATAAGTGTGGAGAAATACAACATATATATCAAGTATTGTCTTTTACATCCAGCTTTAACATTCTTTCTTTTGGTTTCTTCCTTTCTTTTACGAGTCAGTTTTATTGAAACATTTTCATGGTATCAGAGCTTTGACTTGAGAAAAGGAAAAACAAAACTACACTACAAAATTCGACTTGTCTTATCAACCAAGGAAAAAATAGAACCAACCTTGAATATCCAATCCTTCCATCAATGCTCTAGCCTTATTTCAATCAAACTCACTTCCTCAAACTATCTACTTTGGAAATCACAAATCCTACCCTTAATCAGGAAATACTCATGCAGAAAGTTGTTGGAAGTGCGAGAGAATACGACCAAAGTCCCACATTGGTTAGAAGAGAGGAAGATCATGGGTATATAAGGAAGTACAACTCCATTGATATGAGGTCTTTTTGGGGAACCAAAAGCAAAGTCACGAGGGTTATGTCCAAAGTGAACAGTATCATACCCATATGGAGGTCCGCGATAAAAAGGAGATAGCGAACCCACAATTCAATGAGTCAACAATGATGGATTATTGACATCATGGCTACTTGGGACAATCTTAGAAGATATTTTTGCTATGGTTGAAAGCACAAATACGACTAGAGAAATATGGACATCATTGGAGGAGCAACTACTTAGTATGAGCAAGGAGAATGAGATTCACTCGAGTGAAATACTCTTCACTCTAAGGAAAGGTAAACGATCTGTTGATGACACTTGTGAAGAGAGCTCATTAGGAATCAATGGTCTGAAGACAATTTGGCTAAAGGTTAAAGTTTGGCTGTTATATTTCTGTTGTAATAGGTAGTTTTAGATCAGTTTATTTAATGGTTTCAACTGATTGTAGTTGGGCCAAAATTAGTTGTAAAGAGGCAGTTATTATGTATCCCTTGGGCCTATATAACTGAGGCCTTATTCATCAATAAATGTAACGAGAGATACATTTTAAGCTGCTGTGCAAAGGTATTGGTTTCTCTCTCTAAAACTGAGAATTTAAGTTGGTATCAGAGCGTGATTAGGTCAAACGACCCTAGATCCAATTTTTTTTTTCCTCTCAGTTCAAGCAATTTTTTTTTGCTTCCGCTCATCTATCAACCATGGCTTCGTCATCCTCAGAACATGCAACCTCTGATTTAGTCAACAATGGAGTGTCTGCAAAGCTTATTAATCCTGCAAGCAAGTCCTCTATTCCGAAATTGGATGAAGACAACTACCTATTTTGGAAATTTCAGATACTCATTACACTTCGAGGTCATGGGTTAGAGGAGTTCGTTGCTCCTCAGGTGGTAATTCCGTCCAAATACCTTCCGTCGACTGAATCTGATGCAGCTTCACCAATTCCTAATCCGGCATATCTTCACTGGCTTCGTCAAGATAATCTCATCACGGCTTGGTTAGTAAGTTCTATGCCCAACTCTTTAATTTCTGAAATGTTGGACTGTAAGACTGCAGGGGAGGTCTGGGCGATCTTGGCTGGCCGTTTTTCTTCTCGTATTTTGGCTCGGGTTATGGATTTGAAATCCAAACTGGAAAATTCCAAGAAAGGGAATTCAACACTCTCAGAGTATTTTGCCCAAATCAAGAATCTGATTGATTCTTTGGCGGCTGCGGGAAAGAAGGTCTCCCTTGATGATCATGTGATGCATATTTTGGCTGGTTTAGGTTCGGAGTATGACTCTACTGTTGCGGTTTTGTCTGGTGATAATGTGGCTCCTTCACTTCAACGGGTATATTCTATGCTTTTAACCCAAGAGAGTCGCTTGCTTCGTCACTCATCTATTAATCCAGATGGTTCGCTGCCATCTGTGAATCTTACTATGCAAACATCATCTCCCTCGTCTGGTGGTGGTTCGAGTGATGGAAATAGAAAAGAAAAGAACTCTGGCTATCGGTCTAATAGAAGGTGGAACTCCAATAAACCACAGTGCCAATTATGCAGGAAATATGGTCATACGGTTGTCAAGTGCTTTCTTCGGTTTGAGCGAGCTTATCAGGGTCCTAATGTGAATGGTTCAGGACAATGGGCTCCTAATCCCTCTGGGAATGCTCCTCCGCAACAACAATATTCACAACCAGCCTCGGCATTTGTTCTACAGAATGATCTGAACAAGGAAAATCAGTGGTATCCGGACTCTGGGGCCTCGAATCATGTCACGAATGATCTCACCAATCTTTCCATGAGTTCTGAGTATCTTGGAGACAACAAAGTCCATGTGGGAAACGGCACAGGTTTGAATGTTCTCAACATTGGCTCTTCTTCCTTTCAATCTTCTTCGAAATCTATATTTCATCTTCATAATCTACTTCATGTGCCCCTCATAACAAAAAATCTTATTAGTGTCAGTCAATTCTCTAAAGATAATAAAGTGTCCTTTGAATTTACTCACTCCCATTGTTTTGTGAAGGATATCCTCACGGGCAAAGTACTTCTTCAAGGCAAACTCACTGATGGACTATATAGTTTTGACTTACGCAAAGTGAAAAAGGGTCATTCTCAGAACTTGGACTCTCATGTGTCTTCGGGTCATTCTGCTTCAAATGGTCATTCTCAAGTATTACACACAAATTTCTCCTCACCCTCTGTTGTTCGTTCTCCTTTTTTGAATAAATCTTGTACTGCTTTTACATTGTGGCATAATAGACTCGGACATCCAGCTAGTTCTACTGTTCAAAGCATATTAAAATCTTGTAATGTGTCGTTCTCTTCCAATAAAATAGCATATGTTTGTCATGCTTGTGCCATTGGAAAAATGCATAACCTTCCTTTTCCAAAATCTTTGATTGTCTACTCTGCTCCCTTACAATTAATTGTTGCTGACATTTGGGGTCCAGCATGTCAAACTTCTAGGAATGAATTTAGGTTCTATATTAGTTTTGTTGATGTGTTTTCTCGATATACATGGATTTATTTTCTCAAAACTAAGTCTGAGGCATTGTCTGCTTTCCTCTCATTCAAAACTTATATAGAAAAGCTTGTAGGAAGGTCCATTCTACGTCTTCAAACTGATGGAGGGGGTGAATTTCGGTCTTTTATTCCTTTTCTTAAAACTCATGGCATTGAGCATAGGCTTTCTTGTCCATATACATCACAACAAAATGGGATAGTTGAGCGGAAACACCGCCAAATTGTTGATATGGGCCTCACTCTCTTATCTCAAGCATCCTTATCATTAGAGTTCTGGGATGATGCCTTTTCCACGGCAACGTATTTGATTAACAGACTCCCAACGATAGTTCATCAGCGGGTTTCTCCTTTGGAAGCTTTGTTCAACCTCAAGCCAGAATACTCTTTTCTTAAAATCTTTGGATGTTTGTGTTATCCCAATCTACGACCTTACAACCATCACAAAATTGAACCTAGATCTACTCCTTGCTTGTTTCTTGGCTATAGCAATTTACACAAAGGTTATAAATGTCTTGCTTCCTCGGGTCGCCTTTATATTTCTAGGCATGTTGTATTTGATGAAAATGCCTTTCCTACAAGTTGTTTTCTAACTCCATCTCATCATTCTTTGTCTTCCTCCATCTCAATAAAGGGCCACCCTATAATTCTTCCTCCTCTTCCTTCCTGTTCAACTATACCTACTATAGTTTCTTTACCTCATGCTACCACTACTTTAACCCCATCACATACTATGTCACACGAGGAGAATAATAATTCCTTGTCAAATCCATCTAATTCGGCCTCTGTTTCTTCTTCAGTAGAAGTCTCAGTATCTCCACAAAATTCTCCTTCTCCTTCTCCCTCTCCCGTATCCGGTCAAGTTGAGCATCTATCTGTGTCGTTGCCTGAGACTTCTGGTGTTTCGAATGCTCATTCCATGGTTACAAGGGCCAAGGCTGGCATCTTTAAGCCTAAAGTGTTCATGGTTGAATATAAAGATATAGAACCACCAAATGTCAAGGAGGCTCTCAAATGCCCTCATTGGGTTAAGGCTATGCAAGAAGAGTATAATGCTTTGATTCTCAATGATACTTGGACTATTGAAACCCCCACTGTTGATAAGAAAATAATTGGGTGCAAATGGATTTTTAAGATAAAATGAAATTCTGATGGGTCTATATCTCGGTATAAGGCTAGACTTGTTGCTCAAGGGTTTCGTCAAGAGGCCGATATTGATTACACTGAAACATTCAGTCCTGTGGTAAAACCCATGACTATTCGGGTGTTATTTACACTTGCTCTTGCATATGGATGGTCTCTTAGACAAGTAGATATCAATAATGCTTTTCTTCATGGCATTTTGAGTGATGAGGTTTATATGACCCAACCTCCTGGAATGATTTCTTCTACTCATCCCACTGGTGTGTGCCGCCTCAAGAAGGCTTTATATGGTCTCAAACAAGCCCCCTGAGCTTGGTTTGAACGCCTGAGTAATTTCCTTCATACACTTGGTTTTGTTAACTCTAAATCTGACTCTTCTTTACTCATCAGTCATACGAATGGGGACCGATGTTATATTTTGGTCTATGTTGACGATATTGTTATCACTGGGAGTAATCCATCAGCTATTGAGCATTTAATTCAGTTACTTCACCATAAGTTTGCTCTCAAAGATCTTGGTGTGTTGAGCTTCTTTTTGGGGGTTGAGGTTACCAAAACTCCTACTGGAGAGTTATTTTTGTCTCAAAAGAAATATGTCTCTGATTTACTTTTCAGGAACCAAATGCATCTTGCTAATGCCATCTCCACACCAATGGTCAGTGGGGTAGTTTTGTCGGCTTATAATGGTGAAAAATTCCATGATGCTAAGCTATATAGAAGTACAGTGGGAGCTTTACAATATGCTACAATAACTCGTCCTGATATTGCATATTGTGTAAATAAAGTTTGTCAATTCATGCACTCTCCTACTAATCTTCATTGGCTTGCGGTTAAACGTATTCTGAGATATCTTGGTGGAACTCTTGATCATGGTTTAATATTTCGCAAGCCTACAGATTTTCAGCTTCATGGTTATGCAGATTCTGACTGGGCATCTGACCCAGATGATAGAAAATCTACCTCAGGGTATTGTGTATACTTCGGTGGCAATCTGATCCAGTGGTCATCTAAAAAGCAGAACATTATCTCTCGCTCGAGTACTGAAGCTGAGTATAGGAGTCTTGCGCATGTCTCTGCTGAATTGGTATGGTTGCGCTCTTTATTCTCCGAATTACATATTTCTTTGGATCAACCTCCTATTGTCTGGTGTGATAACCTAGGGGCAGTTCATTTAAGTGCCAACCCAGTCTTACATTCTCGTACGAAGCATGTTGAACTTGACATTTACTTTGTTCGTGATCTTGTATTAAGGAAATTACTACGCGTTTATCATCTTCCGGCTACATCTCAGGTGGCAGATGTTTTTACTAAGCCTTTAACTGCAGCTAGTTTTTTACCTCTCATACACAAGCTTAATGTTGTGTCTTCTACAACCATTGGCTTGAGGGGGGGTGTGAAGAGAGCTCATTAGGAATCAATGGTCTGAAGACAATTTGGCTAAAGGTTAAAGTTTGGCTGTTATATTTCTGTTGTAATAGGTAGTTTTAGATCAGTTTATTTAATGGTTTCAACTGATTGTAGTTGGGCCAAAATTAGTTGTAAAGAGGCAGTTATTATGTATCCCTTGGGCCTATATAACTGAGGCCTTATTCATCAATAAATGTAACGAGAGATACATTTTAAGCTGCTGTGCAAAAGTATTGGTTTCTCTCTCTAAAACTGAGAATTTGAGTACACTATCTTAAGAAATTTAAAGGAATTTGTCATCAACTTGCAGCGATAAAAAAGTAAGATTTTTCATGTTGCTCGAGGCCTTGGAACAAGCTATGAAGGATTCAAAACCGTCATGCTCTCCAAGGCTCCCTATCCCAAGTTCAACGAGTTTGTGCTAGCAAACACGATGAGGATATTTACACATCACCAATTCAAGAGCAAGCATTCTATTCCCAAAGAGGAACGGGATTTCCTCAAGGAAGAGCAGCCACCCCTCAGCCAAAAATTATAAGGAAAATCGGACCTTTACATCTTCACATTGGTATGATATTGTCCACTTTGGACATCAGGGGCGGATCTCCGAAGGGACTAGGGGGGGCCACGGCCCCCCCAAAATTTTTGATTTTCTTATACTCGTAGGCAAAAATAATGCCTTAAATAGATACTGTTGTTATCAAATACTATTTGGCCCCCCCAAATTAACAAAATTGCATTTTGGTGTAGTGGTCATTATTCATGGTTTATGTTTTGTTGTGCCTGAGTTCGAAACTCAACCATTACAATAATTTATTTGTTTTACATTTCCTTACATATATGTATATTTTTTTAAAAAAACATGGTTCTCTTTTAATATTTTGTTTATATAGATTTAAAAATATATAAATTTCATTCTTAAAAATAATTAAGACCTATTTTTTTTTTAGTATTTATTTTTATAAGATTTTTTTTTAATTGAAATGCCATTGTAGTATCTCTACTTCAGACTTATATTATTTTAGTCATTGTAATTTCAAATATCTAAATTTAGTATTCTTCATACTTTAAAAAAATCTATTAACTCTTAGTATTAGTTTATTTATTAACATTTTCAAAAGTAATTTAGACTATATTAACCTCCCTTTTATAAATTTTTGTAAACAAATTTATGTTTTATTGTGTTTTTTTTTTTAATAATTTTTTTTTACAAATGTCTAATAAATCTTTGAATTTTTAATTTTGTGTTTAATAGACGACGAACTTCAAAAAGAGTTCAATATAT
This sequence comes from Herpetospermum pedunculosum, assembly GCA_028017165.1. Lineage (NCBI taxonomy): Eukaryota > Viridiplantae > Streptophyta > Magnoliopsida > Cucurbitales > Cucurbitaceae > Herpetospermum > Herpetospermum pedunculosum. Next base: position 45,052,314 of record CM051524.1, on the reverse strand, counting down.
TTTTTAACTTTCAATTTTGTATTTAATTGGTCCTCAAATTTTCAAGTTTAGGTCTAATATATTCTTGTATTTATTTGACATTTTTTAAAATCTAGGAATTCATTAGAAACAAAATTGAAAGTATAGAGATGCATTAAAAACTTTTTAGAGTTTAGGGACTCGGTTATTTTTTTTTTATTATTATTTTTTTAATAATATAGAGATGAGCAAAATTATATGATGGTATTAAGTTTATTTAAACTTAGTTCGTAAGTCTTTGATACACTCACATATGTTTATCACTGATAACTTTTTTTTAATGTAACTTGAGAGTGTGAATTCGAACCTCTGAATTTTCGACGATCTTTTTTTAATATTTATATACTCTAATTTTTTGGCCCCCCAAACATTAATGTCTGGATCCGCCCCTGTTGGGCATAACTTTCATGACTTTGCTTTTGGTCACCCCAAAAGGACTCATACCAATGGAGAATGTTGTCCTTCCTTATATGTCCATGATCTTCCCCTCTCCTAACGTAACCGATGTGGGACTTTGGTCGCACTCCTCGCACTCCCAACAAACACTCCAACTTTCATCTCAAAACAGATCATCAAATGAACCCTATGTTGCTGCTATTACTGACTTATTATTGTTTGTTACATTTGTTTTTGTCATATCTTCCATCGTTAGGTTCTTTTTGAGCAAAAAGTGAAATTTTGTGCCATCCAAAATTGAAGATTCTATTAAAAGAACAAGTTAAACCATTTTTACAAAATCGATTGCATTTATCAATTAGCTATTCCTCGTGTAGGCTCTTAAAACTAAACTTAATCTATGGATCCAACTAATCCTTTTAGGTTTAATTGATATGAAAAGTTGTCAATTGTTTAAGCCAGTTTGATAACCGGTTGGTTTTTAATTTTTGGTTTTTGAATATTAAGTCTATAAACATTGCTTCCACCTATAATTTTCTTCTTTTATTATCTAGTTTCTATCAATATTTTCAAAAAACAAATCAATTTTGAAAACTATAAAAAGTAGTTTTTGTTTTTTGAATTTGGACTAAGAATTCAAATGAGTAAACTATAACCCATAGTAAAGAAATTAGGAGAAAACAAACCTAAATTTTAAAAACAGAAAACTAAAAACAAAATGGTTATGGGAGCCATAATTTTTAGATTCACTTAATAAAAAAAGATCCAAAAAGTTTATATGTGGTAGGTTTACTTTTAAAAACTATACTTTGATTTTGGAAAAGTTTAAAACAATTTTTAGGATCTCTTTGTTGATAATCATTTTATTTTTTATTTTTAGTTTTTGAAAATTAAGCTTATATTTGCTACTTTTAGCCATTGTTTCTATGTTTATTACCAACTTTTAAAAACATTTTTAAAATGTAAGTCAAAATTTGAAAATTAAGTCTCATTTGATAAACAATTTTAGTTCTTGTTTTTTATTTTTGAAAATTAAGCTTATAAACACTATTCCATTAAGTTCCTTATTTTGTTATCTACTTTTTACAAATGTTTTCAAAATCCAAACCAAGTTTTGAAAACTAAAAAAAAGATTTTTTGTTTTTAAAATATGGTTAAAAATTCAAATGTTTCCTTAGAAAGATGAAAATTATTGTAAAAAAATTGGGAGAAAACAATCCTAATTTTAAAAAATCAAATAGATTCAAATGAGACCTAAAAAAACTAGTTTTTGTTTTTGAAATTTAGTTAGAAATCAAATGAATTTTTAAGGTAAAAGCTTATAAAAAAATAATAATGAGGAAACATTGTTACGTGATTTATTGCGTATCTTCAAGTTTTAATATAGTGATTTAAATAAACAGTTTCGTTCACAGATCAATTGAATATGGTAAGTACTAACAACAAATTTTATTTATATTAAAAATAACTTAAACTGGGGCGAAGATTAAATGACTAAAAATTAACGAGAACCCTTCGGAGAGAACAACTAAGAGAATTGATTTCATGGAATAAATTCATGCTTAATTAATCTAAGAGTCCAAAGAATAGTTATGCATACAATTATAGGCCAAGAAGAATAAAACTAACTCGCTAGAACCCAATTAACTATCTTCCATTTTTTATAAAACTAACACGTCTCTCTAGTTTTTAATAGAAAAGAAAGACATTATGCAACTTCTAATAACGACCTCTAACAAAATTCTTCAGGTTCATGCAAGAATTTACAAGGAGTACGTCATGTGTTTGACTTCTACTCTAAACTCTACTTTTTCAAGTTAGAATTTAAACCAACAATAATTTATACTTTGACCAGAAGGATAAAAGCATTAAAGAAACAAACACATGAATAACCGTTGCAATAAGAAAAAAGACTTAGATTAATCAAACATTAAAACTAAAACGATTACATCAATCCTCTAAGTATAAAGTCTAGTTACTCCTAATCACTAAAACAATGCTTAAACAAAGTTTAGAATGCTTAAAACAATGCAATAATTAAAGAAGTGAATGAGAAAAACTCTTGTAGCGTGCCAAACCCGGTTCCCGATGTGATCTGCACGTTTCCCGAGCTTTCAAATCTCTTCTTCTTCTCTCTAGAGTGTCTCTTAGCCTCTTCATTGAGTGTATTTCGAATTAAGGTTCAAATCTCCTAAAGATGACTCTCCTCAATCGTATGAGAATAAGTTGTATAAATAGGAAAACTGGGATTGCGTCGAGACGCTGCCTCAAAAAGCACTTGAGGTATATTTGGAAAGTTGGCATCGAGCACAACATCAAGACTCTCTAGCTCGACGTTAACGATATAATATTAAACGTTGCTAGATTAAAGTTTAAAGAAGGTTGCTGGTGTGATGGTCAAGTGCCACAGGGGAAGCACTATGCGCGTTTGAGGCCGAATTTGTGCAATTTTTTTTCCCTCATGATTTATAGTGTCAAGACGTTGTCTCTTCGAAATTTTTGGCTTGTTGGCTTCAATTTTGAACATTTAAACGCTATCCCTCGATATTTTTTTGCTTGATTTCTTCTTCTCTTGGCCCTAAGTCATCAAAATACATATTTTAAGCTTCTTTTTCACTCCATTGTTTCTATAAAGTTTCAGTTTGCTCCAAATGCTCAAAATCTACAATTTAGACAAATAATATCAGCATCCATTTAAATTTCAAAACTAACCTTATAAAAACCTAAAAAATAACCCATTAATTTATTGTGCTATAAAACCTGCATAATTTTTCAAAACAGAAAATTAAAATGGAAATTTTAAAATTAGTGGTCAAGTTTCTAAATCTCACATATTGAAAAATAATTTAGATATAGAGAATTTGAGTAAAAAAAAGTGTGGTGGAATAATAAAGTTATGGGAAGGGAGAGTAGCATGCAGGTTGAGACGTGGCGGGCAGGGCAGGCATTAGTATGTTGAGTTGGCGGCGTTAACAAAAAAACAAGACTTCACACTCAAACACCTTGCTCATCATATTCTCCTCCTCTATCTTATAACCCCAAGACGATAACAAAAACCCCACCACTCTATCTTTTCCTTTTTCACTTTTCCTTTTAAAAAAATAAAAAATAAATAACTTAAATCAAAATTTTATAAAATTAACTGATTTATTAATTATACAATTAAATTTAGATTATTAGCACAAACAACCATCCAGCTCAAAATAATGACAAATTTAGCAAAATTTAAAACATTTTACAAATATGACAAAAAATCAGTGGCTATCATTGATAGACTGTTATCGTTGATATATGACTATCACTACTAGACTACTATCAGTGATAGTCACTAACAAAATTCTATAAAAAAACTGAAGTGTTAGACTATTATCAACGATAAACCATACTATTAGTGATAGAAATTGTCGTATCTGCAAAAACAAATTTAAAAAAGTGCTATATTTTTAATTATTTTACTCTAAATTGACATCGGTTACAATTTTTCATTAAAATTTATGTTTTAAATTTAAAAATATAAAATATAAGATCGCTTTTTAAAGTATAATAACATAACATTGAAAGTTCAAGACACATTAGATACCATGCCTAAACTTTTAATTTTCAAAACATAATAATAAAATTTGTAATGTTGGAAATGATGCCAATAATATCTTTTGAGATGAAATAAATGATAAAAATGTTTTTATTAATCTTCTATATAGTTGAAATTAAGTAGTAAATAATATTACGTATGCAATTTCTATCCTTCAATTTAGTAATAATAAAATTAATATAAGCATAACTCAACTAACACTATGTACTATTAATTAAGAGGTTAAAAGTATGAATTCCGCCTCATCTTTAAATATACTTTTTTGAAATTGTACTTTTTTTTTAGAACAATTTTAAATTCTAAAACATAATTGAAACTTAAAAGTTTAAGTATATTTGGTATAATTTAAAAAATTATAATGTCAACCTTAAAACAATTTCAAAATCTAAAAACATAATTGAAACTTAATCAAAGTACATGTTTTATATAATTTAAAAAATTATGTATGAATTATGAACAATAAATTTTTTATACAACATACCATTAATATTTATAAGCTTATTTATTGGAAAATTTTAAAATTTTAAGGCTAAGATTGATAATTAAACCCATTCTAATATTTAATGGTGAATGGAACAGAAGGAAATAAACATGAAATTTGGGATTTATTTATATCTCTGTTTTCCAATATATAGTTTTGTCATCATCCACATTTGTCCATAAACGACGCGGCATGCCGCTATTCCACCACCTCCTTCCTTATTCGCGTGTCCAAACAACCCCACATCTCCTTCTCTATATCAACTCTCCCTCCCCCAATTCCTCTTCCTTCCCATTCTCATCCACATCAGGAAAAAACAAAATCCACAAAAAAACCCCTCCGATGGCGAAAACAAGAGTCTCTCCGATCGCCGCCGCCCTCGTGGCGCTGGTGGCGGTGGCCGTGGTGGCGGAAGGGTACGGCGGAAGAGTAGGCGGAAGGACGGAGATCAAAGACGTGAAGACGAACGAGGAGGTACAGCGACTAGGCAGATTCAGCGTGGAGGAGTACAACCGGAGGTCGCAGCGGAGTGGCGGCGGGAGAGAGGTGGAGTTTGCGGCGGTGGTGGCGGCGGAGAGGCAGGTGGTGTCCGGGATGAAGTATTATTTGAGAATTTTGGGGATTGAGAAGGGTGAGAGGAAGATTTTCGAATCGGTTGTGATTGTGAAGCCGTGGATTGGTTCTAAGCGGCTTCTCAATTTTCAGCCTTCCACAGTTTTGAGCACTCGGATTTTTAATTTTTGAGGTTTTTGGTTTTTCGGAAGTGCGAAGGAGAGGCAGAGACTGTGGAGTTTGTTAGTTTGTTTTAGTTGAAAAATTCGACCACTTTGGTCGGGAGTAAATGTCTTTTTGAGCTACCATGTAGATTAAATAAAAATTATATGTTTTTGGTGATTTTTAATTGTCCACCTTACAATTATTATTCGCTAAATATACTATATAGTTTCTAATATTTTAGCTACTTCTTCAATTTTGTGTTTGATTATTTAATTTTTTTTATTTAAGTTATTTTGTTAAAAAAAACAAAAAACACCCTAAATTATAAAAATTACCTCTCAATTTTGTAAAAAATATTTCTATTCTTTTGTAACTATTACTCTTAAATTTATATTAAAAATTGACTTAGTACTGACTCAGAACAATGTGGCAACGTTGTTGAGTACAATACGAGATATAAATAACGTGGTATAACATATTAAATTATATGGCAACAACTTGTTGAGTACAACACGAGATATAAATAACGTGGTATAACATATTAAATTATATGGCAACGTTGTTGAGTATAACACGAGATATAAATAACGTGGAATAACAAATTAAATTATATCTCGTTCTCAAGTTAGAATCAAATAAGTTATTCATCACAATAGAGAGAAAGAAAGGAAAAATAGTGCTGAAATTAAAGCCTTTAACTAACTTAGAGCCACAAAATAAAACAAATTTTTATTTATTTATTTATTTTATTTATTTTTTTTTTTTGAGTAAATACACATTTGAACGTCTTTCCTAAAAAAAAAAAAAAAAAAAAAAAAAAAAAAAAAAAAACAAACTCCCCACCAAATTTTTGGCCAATAAAAAAATCACCTTCATATGAACCAATTAAAAAAATAAAATTGCTTTATAGAGGTTATTTTGGGCTTGTCAGATTTGATTGATTTTTTTTTTTGATTCATTTTTTTCTAACAATCTCCCACTTCAACTCTCACCTAAAGACAATATAATGATCTTACCTTCCACTGCAACGAAACTGATTATGTTAGACAACTCCAATGATCTACTCTCACTACAACTGTTATTTCTTATCTTCCTGACAAATTCTAAGGTTCAACAAAAAAACCTGTAAAATAACAAAAGTTATAAAAAACAGGCAACCATCAAAAAATAATTGTAGTGCTTCTGTGCTCGTCCTATGGAAAGAGCTTGCTACGTGGATCTATCTACCGAACGAAAGAGACAAATACGTATTCCCACTTCAGCTAAGTGGTAACAACTGATATCTTCTTCAACCCTGAATCATTGTTCTTGAAAAAGATACATTTTGAGAATGACTTGAATTCTCTATTCAAACCTGCTGCCAAACTAGAGACTTTTCATTTGACTTTAGCAACTGTTGTGGCCTTCCACTTCGATGCCTCCACTCGCCTCGACGACTTCTTCAATTGTTTGAGCATCTGACAATTAGGGGTTCACGATAGCCATAAACTTTATCTTTTGGACTTCCCAATTGTTTCTGAATTGAAAGATCATGATCTGACTGATCAAACTTGACTATTAATGATGTCGACTCACCTCTATAACAACCATTTGCAGCTTTAATTGACATTCATCGTCTCTTTGATTCTTTGGCAACATCCAACCGACATTTGTACAATGTAGATTTCCTGTGGCCAACTACCACTACCTGGGTTCCTAATATGAGTTTACACTGGTTACTGCCAAACTCACATTTGTAGCCTTCATCTGCCAACTTGCCAATAAAAATTAGATTCATCTTCATCCTAGGCACAGACCTGACATTGCGCAACACGAGAACACTATCACATTTTGACTTTAGGCTAACATCCTCAATCTCACTGGTATTTGAGACTCCACCATCACTCATTCTCACTAGACCATGGTGTTCACCCGCAAATAATGTGAATAATTTCTATATGAAGTTATGTGATCTGAAGTCGCACTGTCTATTCTCTATGTCACTCTCAACACAGACGCATGCATCATCCACTATGTTTGCCTCCCGATCCTCCCTTAGCTTTTCTACACTGACTTTTATAGTGACCATTTTTGTGACAGTAAAAATACTCTATCTTTTTGTTCCTATAACCCCACTTCTTTATACTCCTACTCAATCTACTTTGCTCATTAATAATTTCTTTACCTTTAGTTAAAACTAAAGTTGATCCTGTAGTAGAAAACTCTCTACCACTACTCTTCTTACGAATTTCTTCGGCTAGAGCTAAATCACAAACTCCTGAAAACTTCAAAGTATTTTCCTCTACTGAATTAGACACAACTGTCTTCATCGTTTCCCAACCTATTAGGTAAAGACATTAATAACTGAATAACATATATTTCATTAGTAAACTTCAATTGATTTATCAAAGTGGTAACCTCACTAATATAGGAATTAACAGATGCATCTTCAGCCATTTGCATGTTGCAAAATTTCTTAAAAAATATGTTTTACTGTTAATTGACGATTTCTCATACCTGTTTGTAAGCGCTTCCATTAATTTGATTGCAGTAGTTTTGTTGGCTACAAGACTAGCAACTTCCATTGACAAACACATTCTTATGTTTGCAACTGCTTGTTCATCCAGATCCCATGACTCCTGAACCAAAAGCTCGGATACCACTTGTTGGGAAAAGTACGAGATATAAATAACGCGGAATAACAAACTAAATTATATCTTACGTTCTCACTTCATAGGTTAGAACCAAATAAGTTATCGATCACAAAATACAATAATAAAGAGAAGGAAAAAAGAGAACGACATCGAAAGTTATACTGGTTCGCCCCGATCTCAGGACTACGTCCAGTTTTCTGCAACGGTAGGTTCAACTATAATGAAGATTACAAGAAGCCCTCAACTCAACGCTATAAACTACCCTAAATAGCCTAACAATGACTATTGACTTGAAAGTATCACAACCTGATAGCTTGGGATTAACAACGAAGAAGAAATCGCTCAATCTGATAGCTTGGGATTAACAACGAAGAAGAAATCGCTCGAACTACAAGAAAATTTCCCTTTTTTTTTTTTTTTCTCACTAGCTTACTGCAACAAAATAAAACAAAGAAAAAAAAGTAACAAAAATGACTCACGAAATTGACATTCTTCTTTTGTTTTTGAGTAAGTACACATTTGAGCTTCTTTCCCTTTTATATATAAAAAGAAAAATACAACCACCCCACCAAATTTTTGGCCAATAAGAAAACCACATTCATATGAACCAATTAAAAAGTTGCTTAGGGAGGTTATTTTGGGCTTGTGGGCTTTGATTTTTTTTTTTTTTTTTTTTTGGATTCACTTTTCCAACAGACGTTTGTATGGATTAAGTTTGAAAAAACGACCTTCTGTCAACTTTTCATCTCACATTCTAACAGATTTATAATCCATGATAGTTTTGAAATCTTTATGAAAGGTCAAGGGTAATATTGTAATTTTTAAAAGTATAAAGGGTGTTTTTGAAACAAATGCTAAAGTTCAAAGTTATTTTTTTAATTTAGCAAAAACTAATGTTGAAACTGATTAAGGTTTAAATACCATATGGGTCTTTGTAAAATGTTCATTTTAGCTATGTCATTGTAACTTTAAATTTTGATATTTATATTTAGGAGTGACTACTTTCAGTCTTATTTATTATTTAATTTATTATTATGGGTAAAGTTGGACCTAAGAACAATTTTAAAATAAAAAATGAAATCAGGGATTCCACAAAGATTTGGCGAAAATTATGTTTAGAAGGTGATTGATTGTAGACAAAGAGAAGAGTAACCAAATATATTGTATTATGGTGAATTTTGCTAAAGTAAAAAATAGAACATAAAAAATACAGAATAAAAAAAAAAGTTTAAACGAAAGAATAATGAAATAATCACTAACAAAGTAAAGAGATGATTGACTAACCATCAAAGCTGAGATAAAATAAACGTGAAAACAGAAAGAAACAGTAAGCAATAAGACTGATATCAGATAGAGAGAACAAAGTTGGAGTAGAAGCATTAGAAACAACTTAAACCTATTACGCCTTATTAAAACGGTAGACAATGTATTTTGTCGGACCATTTGTTTATTATTAATGTTTTTTACTTTATTTTTATTCTTTTTTTTTGTCCTATTTTATTTTATCCATTTTAATTTTTTAAAATCATTTTTTTATTCTTTTTTCATTAATTAATTCTAAAAATTGAAAAAAATTAATAATAAAAAATAACGTTTTAATTGTTTTGAAATATTTTTACCTAATTTGACAAATAAAATTAACATTTAATGAGTATAAAATATTTATGCTATTTTATGACTAAAATTTGATATTCATTTATTTACTTCATAAAAAATCTTTAATTCACTTTTGGGTTAAAATTTATATTCATTTATGAGTATAAAATATTCGTTCATTTTATATTTAAAATCTATTTCAATTGAGAAAAATCTCGAGTAATGAATTTACTGAGATTTTTACTTTTGATGTGGTTTTAAATGATTTATAAAAATCGACCAAGGAAATTCCATAAAAGAGGAGGAGGAGAACAAATAGAATATCAGAGCAAAATGCTCGGAGGAATGACCTAAACAAAAGGCTAGCAATTAAGAGAAAATGTTGATTGTTTAGAAGTCAACCTCTAAGTTTGACAACTCATTTTCTCTCTCCTCCAAAACCCCCCAACACTCTCTCCTCACTCTTCTCACATCCCTTAAACTCAAACCATTTTCTTCTTGTTGGGTTTTATATCCTAACACTCGTGGTTTGTAAACGTTGTAAATGTAATATGTCTATTAACGCAATAAAGAGTTATTGAGGTTTATTCAGTAAAGGTGTTTATTGAATATAGTGAAATGTGTTTGCTTTAACCTGTACCAATAACAACACCCTTGGCTGAATATGAGTACTTGAGCTTCATGTATGACATGATTGTGGGTCAAGCTCAAGTAGTCAGTCAAAAGGTCTATAGTATATGGATAAGGTTGGGTACCTTATTCTGGTAACACTATAGGATGCGGCCCGCTTTGTATTGTACAAAACGATGTGATCCAAATCGTTTCACATGGAGATGTGCGAGCGAGGGCGTCCTATGCAAAGAGTTTGCATTAGACAGAACCACGATAAAGTCACTTTCTCTTTATAACACCGTTTACTGGTGAGACCGACTTTATCACTTTTGATGACCTAAGGTAACTCGTTCTTAATCTTGAGCTTTCTATGAACTCCTGCTTATTCGAGAGTATCCTTAGACTTGTATGGGTGAGAGTGGCAGGTCGCCCGCGCAATAAGCCTACCAACTTAGGGATAAACTCGAATAGGTAGCTTGGGACATAGTGTAGCAAGATGAAATTCACTCCTACCCTCTTTCGGGTCTAGTAGATAGGTGTTCCCTTAATAGCTGACTCCGGGACTTGAACATGAGGTCTCATCCTCTTCTGTGTGAAGAGGATTCTGATCTGATGATTGGATCACAGATCAAATGTTCATTAGAGGTGTCAGTGGTACTTAAGAAACAAGTGGTATCGCAAAGGTTAAACGGTTTTAAAGACCTAGCTGTGATAACGGACACCTGTGAAGGATCGACTTACCCATAATGGTTATATCAAGAGGACATAATATATCTACAGTGAGGAGAGTGCAACCCTCGGACTATAGTGGAGTCTCTGGGGGTTAACGAATGTTGGTTAGTTCGGTTGAAAGAGTTTTGACCGGATAATCTCGTATCATTGGAGCTCATGATCTGTAGGTCCTTTAGGTTCTCCTGGCTAGCTCGGATAACGTCGTGCAACAATATAAGAGAAATTAAAAAGAAAAAGAATTTGAATTGTTCAAATTCGGTTTGTGGAAGAATGATGGACATATTTAAATATGATTTAAATATGAGATTGGCCTAAAACATGAATAGAATTCATGTGTAAAAAACGTCGGTTTTCGAAAAATCGGGCTTAGTCATATTAGACATCCAACAAGATATATATATATATAAGTTAAGAAATATATATATATATATATATATATATATATATATATATATATATATATATATATATGTGCAGGAAGGGCTCTTAAGTTTTGAAAAAGGCTGAGAGGAAAAATTGATTTCAATTGAAGGAAAAGTGTTTAAAAAGAAAAAAACTTTGTTTGAAGTTTTTTTTTACTTTTCATTTTGCCCCTACCTTTCCTTCTCCTTCTTCCTCCTCTTTTTCTTTTTCTTTTCTTCTTCTTTTGGAGTCCCACAACTTCGTTGCTCGGCACCGAGGATAGCGGGACTACCTGGGGTGGTCCTCAGGGCGTACGAGAGAAGAGGTCGGAAGAGTTCGTGACGAGGAACGTGCGGCGGAGCTTGAAGAAATTGGAACTACAAGGGTATGTATTCTAATTTCTTTATTTTCGTCGTTTGAGCATGTTTTCTATTTGTTAAATTGATGAAATTAGAGTATCATCGGTCCGAAATCGCCTTCCGCTGCGCAAGTCGCTCCATCAATTGGTATCAGAGCGATTTTGTGATTAACTCAATTTGCATCAATTTAAGTTGGTGGGTATTTTAATTTAGAAATTTTTTCTGAATTGGTGTCTAATGTGAATATCGATTTTGGCATAGTTTCTTTTTGAATTTCATTATTTTAATTGCCCGAGAATGTATGGGCTTTAATGCGTGCTGAAGAGTCTGTATTTTTAGAGTCATTAGAGTCCATATAGGTTTCTTTGTGAAAGAAGTTCGAGTTTGGAGCTCGCCGAAATGTTCGATGTAAGTTCAAACTCGTTCTAGGCGCAATTTCAAGAGAAATTCAAAGAGAAATTGGCCGAAGCGTTCGGAGGAAGCAAGCTGGTCAAAGGCGGTGCGAAGAGTTCGAAGTCCGCTCAAGACTTAGCTTGTTGTTCAAGCTTGTAATAAAATAGTTATTGCTTGTTAAATGCCAAAATTTATCCACTTTAGTGTGTTTAATTAATTATGCATTGCGAATGTATGTTTTAATTAAAATCCATGTTTGTATGTGCATATAGTATGCCATATAGATTTAAAATCCCACCATAGGAAGCATGCTTCATGCATTGGTATTATGTTATAAGTGTTATAATATATAGTATGCATATTTGAGAATTCATGAGTATTAATATAAGAGTTATATTAATTCATGAATTAAATGTTGTTAATTTAATAGAATAATTGATATAAGTGTTATATTAATTATGAAATTAAATATACAACATAGGTTGCCATGGTTTTATGCATATTGTAGGTTATAAGTGTTATAATATATAGTATGCATATTTGAGAATTCATGAGTATTAATATAAGAGTTATATTAATTCATCAATTAAATGTTGTTAATTTAATAGAATAATTGATATAAGTGTTATATTAATTATGAAATTAAATATACAACATAGGTTGCCATGGTTGTATGCATATTGTAGGTTATAAGTGTTATAATATATCGGATGCATGTTTAATTATTCATGAATTAGTTGTTGTTTGGTTAATAGAATAATTGATATAATTGTTATATTAATTATGAAATTAAACATCCAACTAAGATGCATATTGTATGTTATAATTGTTATAATGTATAGGATGCATGCTTAATTCATAAATAATTGATATAAGTGTTATATTAATTTATGAATTAGGAGTTGTATATTTAAGAGCATAATCGATATAAGTGTTATATTGACTATGAAGTTAAATATTCAATTTGTCATGCCTTAGCGAATGCATGTTTGAGAAACATGTATAAGTTTGTTATAGATAGTCTAGTTTTTGCAAGTGTTGTAAAAATGACTTAGACTTTTAAAATCTATAACAAAGAAAAGCATGTTCATTTAGGGTTAAATGAGTCGATCTGGTTCATTAGATGAATAGGTCGATATTTCGTAAATGCTAAGGTTATGAGAAACTCACCCGGTGAAATCTTGTCTAAGGTTGGAGGAAAATGAATTGACGGATCACCTCCTACCTGGGGACTACCCGGTACTTGAGTAACGTTAATCGGCTTTATGAGCATGCGTGAGAGGTGTGAGGTTAGTAAAGTGTTTATAACCTAGACATCTCAGGTAAATAGTTTGCCTAGACTTAAGGTTTTATTTTCTTAGCCGGATAAAACCTTAGTAGTTTACCCTAAAAACCGTCCACGATACTTAGTAGAAGTGTTGAGAAGGAATATACGATATATCCCTCTCCTGCTACGCACTCCCTAAAGTTCACAACGTGAGAATTTTGCTCGGCCTCGTGTTGTCAATTGGGCAACCCCATTCGGATGGTATTTGCAACTTTCAATAGCAAAGTGAATGGAGTAAGTATCTATAGTAAGTGGAAGAAGGAAGTACGTCAGTACATCCTATGGTCTCCTCCATTGGATTGAACCGTAAGATTCCCATGTTCCGCCTGCAGGTTGCTCTTAGTGGCACCATCCATTCGGAGGGCAGGGCATGGGAGATCGAACATCTCAGTCACCATTTATGGATAGTGAAACATAGGGCCATTCCCAACACTGACATTCCATTCGGTTGCTATGTTGGGGTTGTTCTGTGCGTTCTAAAAATGGAGGGTCACACTTACGGGATTTGCTAAGGAGTTAGTAAATCCAGACCAAAAACGATAACTCAAGATGCTATGGGAATATGAGTTATTCTGGAGTTAGCATTTAGTCAAGAATGTCTTGGTTTAGTAAAGGAATGACTCGTCTGCCATTCGGCAGCGACCATTCTGACTTACTAAAGTATCATAGTCAGTAAATAAAGAGTTTGGGTACTTTATTTACTGCTAAACTTCTTAATTGGTTTAAATAGGTTAAAACCGTTTCACTAATAGTTTTACATTCTGTTTCGGCATGTCGAGCTCGTTTATACAGTTGTTAGCTCACGGCAAGTTAACCGGAGAGAATTACGAAACCTGGAAGTCGAACCTGAATACGATTCTGGTTCTGGACGACCTGAGGTTTGTCTTAACGGAGGAGTGTTCTTCAGCTCTTGACTCGAGTGCATCTCAAAGTGTCCGAGATGCATACGATGGATGGATTAGGGCTATTGATAAAGCCCAAATCTATATCTTGGCAAGCATATTTGATGCCTTGTGCAAGTAGTATGAGGTTATGATTTCCACAAAGGAAATCATGTCTTCATTACAAGCAATGGTGGACAGTCGTCCTCATTACTTCGTAATGAAGTCCTCATGTTCATTTATAACTCTCGCATAGTGGAGGATACCTCTGTTAGGGAGCTTGTCCTTAACATGATGGTCCATTTGAATGCGGCAGAAGTAAACGTTGCTACCATCGTCTTTTCAGACTTATCAGTCTCTGTACACTTCCAAAGGAATAGAGAATGAGGCAAGTGTTGTCACTTCGAAGAAATTCCTTAAGAGGTTGGCGTCAGGGAGTAAGTCTATGCTTCTCTGAGTAATGAGATTATTCAGAAGAAGAAGAGTAACAGGAGAAATGGCAAAGTCCCTACTGTTCGCAAGGTAAAATCTTCATACAAAGAAAAATGTTTCCATTGTACTGAAGATGGGTATTGGAAGCGTAACTGCTCCAAATACTTTGCTGAGAAACAGGCTGAAAAAGAACGACAAGATAAATGTGATTTATTTGTCAAAACAAGTTTAGTGGATATGAATGTCATACCTGGATGTCTTCAGGAACCACTATTCATGTTTGTTTTTCTACAGGAAACTAGTTCCGGACAGTCGTTTTCTCGCTGTGAGATATAGAGATATCATTGTTATATGTAATTATTGTCTATAGTTCCAGTTTAAACTGAACACCTGGATATTATATCTTTTGGTTTTATAATGAACAGTTCATTTAGCAAAAGATATATACAGATGTGTTCTATTAAACTCGAAAACAACTAGTGTGTTAAGACTTACAGTTTTAATAAGAAAGTTATAGTTGATTTCAACAATGGTTGTTGATCAAACTGGAGCTTCTCAACTGTTGAGAAAGCCTCAATGCAGTGGGAGGGATGTTGGACAACCCAGCCCGCTGTATTGGCTTGTCTTAAACTCAAAGTTATCATACTTGATGATGACATTGAGGATTCATTGTCTCTAAACAAACAATGGATCACATAGACAAGGCTGAATGGTTCAAAGCCATGAATCTTTGGATGGTAATGAGACCAAGCCACAAAGGTGAAAACCTTTATGGCTTGACTTTCTGGTAAAGGGATTGTCCCGAAGAGAAAGAGTTTATTGGGTATACTCTCTTTCTCTTGTTGCCAGGTGTAAGTTAAATAGATAACTCTTATCCATTGCCCTGTTCTATTTTGATAGAATAAGGCAAATGGATGTCAAGACTTGCAAACTTGATCTGAGTATCTATAAGTCTCAACCAACAGAAGTTTGAACGAAAGTTTGATAAACCTTGTTTGACAAGGGTTAAGTCAATGTTGTAGCTTTCATAAATTGTTTCCGTAATGAATGTCCTGATCATTGAGAATGATATAGGATTCTTTTTCTGACAATAAGCATTAACTAGCGACCCATTCCCAAATAGTTGATTTGGAGGTAGGTTTAGTTTGTTCTATGGATTCAGGTTGATCTGAGTCGTAAGAACAAATCGCTAGTGCTGTCTCTAAAATCTTTTATTGACAAGTTGTTGTCAATATTCGATGGTCTATGAAAATGGTTTCCTAAGACACCTCAAGTGTTGAGGATACGAGATGCACCCAAGTGCATTTACATATTGGAGATCAGATGTATCTTTTGAGATACATGACCCGATATGTGCTATACAGAGGGAGCTGTCAGTAATATTAGTCCAATTGGATTGGATTCCGGTTAAACTTTTGTCCTTGTACTTAGAGGAGTAGAATACAAGAGTTGTATTGTTTATTCCTCGTTGGTAGCTAAGTCTATTTTCAGCTTGTGCAGCAGCAATAGGTTTATAAGTTGAGCTCGCAGATAGTGCTATGAGAAGATGTGATGGTCACATGGAAAGCCTTGTAGTACTTCATCTTGATTAGTTTACTCAGTCTCTCATGGCTAAAGTAGTTGAGAGACACCTAGAAGAGTCTAGGGCTCCGAGTTGCTGGAGAGGACAATGGGAGAAAACTTCTGATATATGATGTATTAGTTTTCTCCACCTAACATGTACACCACAGACGTTTAAGTCCAAGTGGGAGTTTGTTGGGTTTTATGTCCTAAAACTCGTGGTTTGTAAACTGTTATGTTTGTAAGTATTCTATTTAGAATAAAGAGTTATTAGTTTTATTCAGTAAAAGAGTTTACTAGAATAAAGTGAAACGTGTTTACGTTAACCTATACCAATGACCAACACCCTTGGCTGAATATGAGTACTTGAGCCTCATGTATGACATGATTGTGGATCAGGCTCAAGTAGTCAGTCAAAACGGTCTATAGTATACGGATAAGGCTGGGTACCTTATCCTGGTAACACTATTGGATGCGGCTCACTTTATATTGTACAGAACGATGTGATCCGAATCGTTCCACATGGAGATGTGAGAAGTGAGGGCGTCATGTGTAAAGAGTTTACACAAGATCGAACCGCGTATTAGGTCACTCTCTCTTTATAACTCCGTTTACTGATTGAGACTGACTTATACACTTTAATGGCCTAGGTAACTCGAGCTTAATCCTGAGCTTGCTATGAACTCCTGCTTATTCGGAAGTATCCTTTGACTTGTACGGGTGAGAGTGGCGGAACGCCCGCTCAATAAGCCTACCAACTTGGGGATAAAGCTGAATAAGTAGTTGGGGACATAGTGTAGCAAGATTGGAATTCACTCATAACCCGCTCTTCAGGGTTAATAGATAGGTTGTTCCCTTAATAGCTGACTCCGGGGCTTGAACAATGTGAGCTCACACTCTCATGTGATGAGAGAGTTATATTGATCTGATGGTTGGACCACAAATCTATTGTTCATTAGAGGTGTCAGTGGTACTTAAGGAACAAGATGTAATGCAGGGGTTAAACGGTTTAAATGACCGAGCTGTGATTACGAACAACCTGTGAAGGATCGACTTACCGATGATGGTTATATAAAGAGGACACAATATATCTACAGTGAGGAGAGTGCAACCCTCGGACTATAGTGGAGTCTCCGGGGGTTAACGAAAGTTGATTGATTCGGGTTAAAAGAGTTTTGACCGAATAATCTCGTATCGTTGGAGCTCATGATCTGTAGGTCCTTTAGGTTCTCCTGGCTAGCTCGGATAACGCCGTGCAACAGTACAAGAGAAAAGAAAAAAAGAAAAAGAATTTGAATTGTTCAAATTCGGTTTATGGAATGAGGAAAAACATATTTAAATATGATTTAAATTTGGACATATTTAAATATATGATTTAAATATGAGAATAACCTAAAACATGAATAGGATTGATGTGTAAAAAAGTCAATTTTCTGAAAAACCGGGTTTAATCATATTATTTAATTAATATTTGATATTGAATTAAATAATAATTATTAATTAAAAAGTTTAATTAATAATTATATTTATATATTTTTTATTTATTAAAAAAATTAATAAATAAAATTATTATTATTATTATTTTTTAATAATAATAATTATATATATATATATATAAGTTAAGAAATATATATATATATATATAAATGTACAGGCAAAGGGCTCTTAAGTTTTGAAAAAGGCTGAGAGGAGAAATTGATTTCAATTGAAACTTTTCAATTGAAATCTCAGGGTATACGAAAAGTGTTTAAAACAAAAAAACTTTGTTTGAAGTTTTTTTTTTACTTTTCATTCTGCCTCTACCTTTCCTTCTCCTTCTTCCTCCTCTTTTTCTTTTCTTCTTCTTTTGGAGTCCCACAACTCCGTTGATCGGCACCGAGGATAGCGGGACTACCTGGGGTGGTCCTCGGGGCGTACGAGAGAAGAGGTTGGAAGAGTTCGCGACGAGGAATGTGCGCCGAAGCTTGAAGAAATTGGAACTACAAGGGTATGTATTCTAATTTCTTTATTTCCGGTGTTTGAGCATGTTTTCTATTTGTTAAATTGATGAAATTAGAGTATCATCGGTCCGAAATCGCCTTCCGCTGCGCAAGTCGCTCCATCACTTTAATGTGTGCTGAAGCGTATGTATTTTTTTAGAGTCATTAGAGTCCATATAGGTTTCTTTGTGAAAGAAGCTCGAGTTTTGAGCTTGCCGAAATGTTCGGTATAAGTTCAAACTCGTTCTAGGCAATTCGAAGAGAAGCTCAAATAGAATTTGGTCGAAGCGTTCGGGGAAGCAAGTTTGTCAAAGGCGGTGCGAAGAGTTCGAAGTCCGCTCAAGACTTAGCTTGTTGATCAAGCTTGTAATAAAATAGTTATTGCTTGCTAAATGCCAAAATCGATCCACTTTAGTGTGTTTAATTAATTATGCATAATGTATGTTTTAATTAAATTTCATGTTTGTATGTGCATAACGTATGCCATATAGATTTAAAATCTCACCGTAGGAAGCATGCTCCATGCATTGGAAATATGTTATAAGTGTTATAATTTATAGTATGCATATTTTGGAATTTATGAGTATTAATATAGGAGTTATATTAATTCATGGATTAGATGTTGTTAATTTAATAGAATAATTGATATAAGTGTTATATTAATTATGAAATTAAATATACAACATAGGTTACCCTGGTTTTATGCATATTATAGGTTATAAGTGTTATAATATATAAGATGCATGTTTAATTCATGGATTAGATGTTGTTAATTTAATAGAATAATTGATATAAGTGTTATATTAATTTATGAAATTAAATATACAACATAGGTTACCCTGGTTTTATGCATATTATAGGTTATAAATGTTATAATATATAGGATGCATGTTTAATTCATGAATATTAATATAAAAGTTATATTAATTCATGAATTAGTTGTTGGTGTACTTAAAAAAAAAAAAAAAAAAAAAAAAAAAAAAAAAAAAAAAAAAAAAAAAAAAAAAAAAAAAAAAAAAAAAAAAAAAAAAAAAAAAAAAAAAAAATAGTTGTTGGTTGCTTAATAGGATAATTAATATACGTGTTATATTAATTATGAAATTAAACATCCAACTTTAGATGCATATTGTATGTTATAAGTGTTATAATGTATAGGATGCATGCTTAATTCATAATAATTGATATAAGTGTTATATTAATTTATGAATTAGGAGTTGTATATTTAAAAACATAATCGATATAAGTCTTATATTGATTATGAAATTAAATATTCAACTTGTCATGCATTAGTGATGCATGTTTGAGAAGCATGTAGAGTTGTTATAGTAAGTCTAAGTTTTGCAAAGCGTTGTAAAATTGGATAGACTTTTAAAATCTATAACAAAGAAATGAATGTTCATTTAGGGTTAAATGAGACGTCTGATTCATTAGATGAATAGGTCGTTATCTCGTAAATACTAAGGTTTTGAGAAACTCACCCGGTGAAATCCTGTTCGAGGTTGGAGGTATTTAAGTTGACGGTTTACGGAACACCTCCTACCTGGGGACGATCCGATACTTGAGTAAAGTTAATCCGATTTTATGAGCGTGCGTGAGAGGTGTGAGGTTAATTAAACTTGTTAATAACCTAGATATCTTAGGTAAAAAGTTTACCTAGACTTAAGGTTTTAATTTCTTAGCCGAATAAAACTTGAGTAATTTACCCTAAAACCGTCCACGATGCTTAGTAGAAGTGTTGAGAAGGAATATATGATATATCTCTCTCCTGCTACGAACTCCCTATAGTTCACAACGTGAGAATTTTGCTTGGCCTCACGATGCCATATGGGGCATCTCCAGACGGGTGGTGTTTGCAACTTTCAATAGCAAGGTGAATGGAGTAAGTATCTATAGTAAGTTGGAGAAGGAAGTACGTCAGTACATCCTACGGTCTCCTCCATTGGATTGAACCGTGAGATTCCCATGTTCCGCCTGCAGGCTCCCCTTGGGGCACCATCCAAATGGAGGGCTGGGCATGAGAGATCGAACACCTCAGTCACTATTTTTAGATAAAGAAACATAGGGCCATTCCCAACACTGACATTGCATACGGTTGTTATGTTGGGGCCGTCCTGTGCGTTCTAAAAATGGAGGGTCACACTTACGGATTTTCTAAGGTATTAATAAATCTTGACCAAAAACGATAACTAAGATGCTATAGGAATAAGAGTTATTCTGGTATTAGCATTTAGTTAAGAATGTCTTGGTTTAGTGAAAGGGTGCTTGACTGCCCTACGGTAGCAACCATTCTGACTCACTAAAGTATCGTTGCATCTAAATAAAGAGCTTGGGTACTTTATTTACTGCTAAACTTTCTGATTGGTTTAAATAGGTTAAAACTGTTTCACTAATAGATTTACATTTCTTTTCAACATGTCTAGCTCGTTTAAAAACGTATTAGCTTCAGTTAAGTTAACTGGCGAAAAATATGAGACCTGGAAAACGAACTCGAATATGATTCTTGTTCGTGATGATCTTAGGTCTGTCTTAACATAGGATTGTCCTCTTCCCAGCTCAGTAATGAGTTGTGCTGAGAAGAAACAACAAAGTAAATATGATTTGCTTGTTGTAGAAACGTGTTTAGTGGAAAATGATAGTCATGTCTGGATCCTCGATTTAGGAGCCACTAATCACGTTTGTTCTTCGTTTCAGGAAACTAGTTCCTGGCAGCCGCTGGCTAAAGATGAGATAACTCTCAGAGTTGGTACTGGAGAGGTTGTCTCAGCTAAAGTAGTGGGAGCTGTTAAGTTGTCTTATAGAGATAGTTACATTTTGCTAGAAAATGTGCTATTGGTTCCTAGCTTCAAGAGGAACCTAGTCTCTGTAGCTTGTTTATTACAACAAATGTATAGTATTTTTTGCTGATAATGAAGCTATCATTAGCAAAAGAGGTGTACAAATTTGCTCTGCTAAACTTGAGAACAACTTATATGTTTTAAGACCGACATAGGTTCAAGCTATTTTGAACACTGAGATGTTTAAAACAGCTGAAACTCAAACTAAAAGGCAGAAGCTTTCTCCTAGTACCTATCTTTGGCACTTGAGACTAGGCCACATTAATCTCAATAGGATTGGGAGGTTGGTTAAGAGCGGTCTCCTAAATCGTTTAGAGGACAACTCTTTACCGCCTTGTGAGTCATGTCTTGAGGGCAAGATGACTAAACGACCTTTTACTGGAAAAGGTTATAGGTCTAAAGAACCTTTAGAAATCGTGCATTAGGATCTCTGCGGTCCTTTGAATGTCAAAGCACGAGGAGGGTATGAATATTTCGTCAGTTTCATTGACGATTATTCAAGGTACGGCTATCTTTACCTAATGCATCATAAGTCCGAAACTCTTGAAAAGTTCATTGAGTTTAAGGCAGAGGTTGAGAACACATTAGGTAAATCGATAAAAACACTCTGATGTGATCGAGGTGGAGAGTATATGGATACTAGATTCCATGACTATATGATTGAACATGGAATCGTATCTCAACTCTCAGCGCCCGGAACACCGCAACAGAACGGTGTATCCGAAAGGAGAAATAGAACCATGTTGGACATGGTTCGTTCTATGATTAGCTATGCTCAGCTGCCTAGATCATTTTGGGGATACGCAGTAGAGACTGTTGTATACATTTTGAATGTTGTTCCCTCGAAAAGTGTTTCTGAAACACCTTTTGAGCTATGGAAAGGGCGTAAAGCTAGTTTACGTCATTTCAAAGTTTGGGGGTGTCCGACACATGTGCTAGTACCCGGTCCAAAGAAATTGGAATATCGTTCGAAATTGTGCCTGTTTGTAGGCTATCCTAGAGAAACGTGTTGGAATTAAAACTAGCGAGATATAATTAAATGCGGAATAAACTAAATATATCTCAGCCTCCCACTTCACAGGTTAGAATCCAAAAGGCAATCGGTCACAAAATACAATAATAAAAGATAAGGGAAAGAGATAACAACACCGAGAGATATACTGGTTCGCCCCGATCTCGGGACTACGTCCAGTCTTCTGCAACTGCAGGTTCTACTATAATGGAGATTACAATTGGTCTCTCAAGCTCGCGCTACAAAACTCTCTCAAATAGCCCAACTAGAACTATTTGCTTCCAAGTACAACAACCCGGTAGCTTGGGATAAACAAAGAGAGAAAAACCAATTCTAGAGAAAAATACACACTGTATTTTTCAATAGCTTACTGCCCACTACCTACAAAAATCACAACTGAACAATAATATCTTAATAAAAATGTTCAGCCGCCGAAGCACCCACTACCTAGGATCAAAAACACCTTTTATATCTATATAAATTGTTACAGACCTAGGTGAGAAATAATGGGCCTTAAAAAAGACAAGTGGGCCTTGTCTTCAACCATCTCTTGTCCGCGCGTGCCTTCAAGAAAAAAATGATTCTTCAATTATGACTTGGGTAAAAACTTGATCCCTATATATATATATATATATATAATAAACTAATGAGCCATTAGTTTTGTCTCCACAAAAAACCTAAAAATCTCCCACTTGGAGACAAAACGACGATCTTGTCTCCCACTGCAACAAACTGGTCATCTTGGCAAACTCCAAGGCTTTACTCCCACTACAACTGTTAATTCTGATCTTCCTGACAAACTCCAAGGTTAAAAAAAAAACCTGTAAAACAACAAACTAACAAAACAGACAACCATCAGAAAAATAATTGTAGCTCATCTATGCTCGCCCTGAGGTATGGGCTTGCTACGTGGAACTGTCCCCCAGACATAAAGAACAGTCACGTACTCCCACTTCAGCTAAGTGGTAACAACTGACATCTTCTTCAACCTTGAACACTTGTTCCTGAAGAAGATATATTCTGCAAATGACTTGACTCCTTTTATTCAAGTCTGCTGCCAAGCTAGAGACTAAACCTGTGACCATAGCAACTGCATTGGTCTTCAATTTTGATGCTCTTACTCGCCTAGGCGACTTCATCAATTCATTTGAATGTCTGACAATTGGGGATTGACGATAGCCACCATCTTTCTCTCTTGGACTTCCCAATTGTTTCTGAACTGATGGATCTTGATCTAACTGATCGAAATTGGCTATCATTGCTGCTGGCTCAACTGTACCTCTACACCTACCATCTGCAGCTTTAACTTGCATCCACTGTCTCTTTGATCTTTTGGCAACACTAAACTGACATCTATATAGTGTGGAATTTCTGTGGCCAACTGCCACTACCTGGGATCCTAACTTGAGTTTACACTGGCGACTGCCAAACTCACAACTGTAACCCTCATCCTCCAACTTGCCAATAGAGATGAGATTAATTTTCATCCTAGGAACAAACCTGACATTGCGCAACACTAGAACACTGCCACATACTGACTTCAGACTAACATCCCCAATCCCACATGTCTTGGAGACTCTACCATCACCCATTCTCACTAAACCATGATGTCCATCTATGAATGATGTGAACAAATTTCTATCTGAAACTATGTGAACTGACGTTGCACTGTCTACAACCCATTCAGATGAGTGGTTACTACTCTCTGTGTCACTCTCAACACAGACATAGGCATCATCAACTATGTTTACCTCATGATCCTCTTTTAGTTTCCTACACTGACTTTTGTAATGACCTTTCTTGTGGCAGTAAAAGCATTCTACCTCCTTATTCCTATGACTCCACTTTTTCCTATTGCTATTCAATTTATTATCTTCATAATAAAATTTTGTCTTTACCCTTAGTTAAAGCTAAAGCTGATCCTACAGTAGATTCTTTACTACTCCCCTTCCTACGAATTTCCTCAGCTATAGCTAAATCACAAACCCCTGAAAATTTCAGAGTGTTATCTCCAGTCGAATTAGACACTGCTGTCTTCATCGTTTCCCAACTATCTGGTAAAGACATTAATAATTGAATAGCATACACTTCATCAGTAAATACTATCTTGACAGACTTCAACTGATTAACTAAAGTGGTAACTTCATTAATATAGGAATTAACTGATGAATTTTCAATCATTTGCATGTTGAAAAATTTCTTAAGTAGATATGCTTTACTATTGGCAGACTGTTTCTCATACCTGTTTGTAAGCGATTCCATTAGCTTGATTGCAGTAGTCTCGTTGGCTACAAGACTAGCCACATCCATCGACAGACACATCCTTATATTTGCAACTGCTTGTTCATCCATATCCAACCAATCTCCATCTGACATCCCTTCTGGTCTCTCCTTCAGTGCCTTGTGCACTTTCTTGCAGGTTAGGAAATATTTGATTTGCATCTTCCAATAACCAAAATTTTCTCCATCAAATTTTGTGACTCCCTCGAAACTTTTTGGATTCGTCGCTCCCATGATTCCTGAACCAAAAGCTCTGATACCACTTGTTGGGATTAAAAATAGCGAGATATAATTAAATGCGGAATAAACTAAATATATCTCAGCCTCCCACTTCACAGGTTAGAATCCAAAAGGCAATCGGTCACAAAATACAATAATAAAAGATAAGGGAAAGAGATAACAACACCGAGAGATATACTGGTTCGCCCCGATCTCGGGACTACGTCCAGTCTTCTGCAACTGCAGGTTCTACTATAATGGAGATTACAATTGGTCTCTCAAGCTCGCGCTACAAAACTCTCTCAAATAGCCCAACTAGAACTATTTGCTTCCAAGTACCACAACCCGGTAGCTTGGGATAAACAAAGAGAGAAAAACCAATTCTAGAGAAAAATACACACTGTATTTTTCAATAGCTTACTGCCCACTACCTACAAAAATCACAACTGAACAATAATATCTTCATAAAAATGTTCAGCCGCCGAAGCACCCACTACCTAGGATCAAAAACACCTTTTATATCTATATAGATTGTTACAGACCTAGGTGAGAAATAATGGGCCTTAAAAAAGACAAGTGGGCCTTGTCTTCAACCATCTCTTGTCCGCGCGTGCCTTCAAGAAAAAATAGATTCTTCAATTATGACTTGGGTAAAAACTTGATCCCTATATATATATATATATATATATATATATATATATATAATAAACTAATGAGCCATTAGTTTTATCTCCACAAAAAACCTAGCAAAACGAAAGGTGGTTTCTTTTACGATCCTCGAGAGGACAAGGTATTAGTGTCGACTAATGCCACGTTCTTAGAGGAGGACCACATGAGAGATCATCAACCTTTGAGCAAACTAGTTTTGTCCGAATTATCCAGGGAAGCTACAGAGGGATCAACAAGAGTTGTTGATCAGGCTGGTCCTTCTCAAGAGTTGAGAGAGCCCCGACGCAGTGAGAGGGATGTGAGACAACTCGACCGCTACATTGGCTTGTCTGAGACTCAATTCGTCATACCTGATGATGGAATTGAGGATCCATTAACTTTTAAACAGGCAATGACAGATGTAGAAAAGGATCAGTGGCTCAAAGCCATGGACCTCGAAATGGAGTATATGTACTTCAATTCGGTCTGGAGTCTTGTAGATCAACCAGATGGTGAAAGACCCATCAGTTGCAAGTGGATCTACAAGAGGAAACGAGACCAGGCTGGTAAGGTGCAAACTTTTAAGGCCCGACTTGTGGCAAAGGGTTTTACCCAGCGAGAAGGGGTGGACTATGAAGAAACCTTTTCTCCTGTTGCCATGTTAAAGTCGATTAAAATAATTTTGTCCATTGCCGCATTTTATGATTATGAAATCTGACAAATGGATGTCAAGACTGCCTTTCTGAATGGCAATCTTGAAGAGAGTATCTATATGGTCCAACCAGAGGGGTTCATAATTCAGGGTCAAGAGCAAATGGTTTGCAAGCTGAATCGATCCATTTATGGGTTGAAACAGACATCTAGATCCTGGAATATAAGGTTTGATACCGCGATCAAATCTTATGACTTTGAACAGAATATTGACGAGCCTTGTGTTTACAAGAAGATTGTCAATAAGGCTGTAGCTTTCTTAGTCTTGTATGTAGACGACATACTACTCATTGGGAATGATGTAAGGGTTCTTACTGACGTAAAACTGTGGCTAGCAACTGTTGCGTGCTCAATGTGTAAAGATAAATATGCAAAAGGGTAGAGAGAGCACTTAGAACATGCAAGCATACATGGTCTTACAGCAAGTAGTGAGTATATTTAATTCGTTTTTTCCACAGAGACTTGTTTTTAGCTATTCGCGAAGTGTGAATGTTAAGAAAGATGGGATGAATTTGATGGGTTAAAATTGGTTTTTAATTAACTACTTTTTGCTGAATGTATAGAGGGATATAACATGAACAAATTAAAGTTAAAACTAGACCTAAAGGACAAGAGATGGAATTAATAATCGAGGAAGAAAACAGCTAAACAGAATGATTAAAAAGGCAGAATTGCGAGGACCGCAATGTTTCCGCAATTAATTAGCAGCGAATCTGATTAAAACGGGGAATTAAGGGCTACTAATGACTATCCTATAGGCATTTTATTACGATTATCAAGCTTTGGATCAACTCTCTATACATCAAACTCACTCTATCTCAAGTATCGTCCGATTCCATGCATGAGAGACTCAAGTTTACTCGACTTCAAAGTAAGGTCTTAAGCATCTTGTTAAAGCAGGAGTGTGCAGTTTGTACTAGGGAAACGCCTATTCCTAGGCCGTTTCCTGATTACCATGAAAGGCTAGCATGATTATATGACTCTGAACTCTTACTCCTTCCAGAGGTTAGGAGTTCTTTGGACAAAATGGATGGCCAATCGAAATTGCCCGTGGGATGAAGCTTACATACAATCAATGTTCGAGTGTTAATCTACCTACTTGACTCACGTTTTTTAGCCTATAGTTCTGTCATTAGCATGCCCCTAAATGATTTTAGTTACTCATGGATATGTAAAGAGCAGAAATGGTAGATAAAGTAGACATGCTTAGAAGAGAAATGTGTGTAAAACAACAAGCAAAACTCGTAGCAGAACAAGGTAGAACTGTGAAATGCAGAAACTTACTTTGATTACTTTAAGTGTTTGAATAACAAAGGAAAGCTTTAAAAGACTGAATCCAAGACAGACAACAACGAAATGCAGTAATTGAAATGACTAAACTAAGAACAACAGAGATCAGTAATGGAAATGAGAAGAAAAGAACAGAAAACAGTAAAGGCTTGCTGAAAACTTCGTGGCAGTCGCCTCGAATGATGGTGATGGGAATTCAGCCGTGCTTGGATGAATCCAATCGAGAGAGAAGAAGAATCTTCTCTCCTTCCTATCAGATTATCGACTCCAAAAGCTGAGAACCTCACTCCAACAGACGGCAAAGGAATTTAGAGAGAAATGGTGGACTGCGAGAAGACTTCTGCACTTCCAATTGCTTACTGAACCTCCGACTTTGACCCCCTTTTATAGTAGTTTGCAGGTGCGTTTGGGCCAAGGAGAACCATCAATCTTCAACGCCATATATCAGAATGGATGGAGGAGAAAGAACGAATCCCTGAAAAGTCGGATCTAAACAGAAAATGATCAGCCAACTTACGGTTTTAACTTGAATAATTGCGGTCACCGCAATTATTCCGCAATTCATTTGCAATGCTAACTTTTTCATTCTTTTCTTCGGTTTTCAACCCTTTTTCTACCTATTGTACATAAGTCCTATATTAGCTACCTTCTTCTAATTCTCATATTAAAGCATAGGTTTAAGCTAAATGCTAACAAAAACACCTAAATGTGTACATCTTCTTAAGCTAAATGGGTCCTAAATAAGTCACTTTCAGAGACTTAACAGCAACCCAATTCCAAATGAAAGATTTAGGAGAGGCTCAGTTTGTTCTTGGGATTTAGATCGTAAGGAATCGCAAGAACATAACGCTAGCACTGTCTCAGGCATCATATATAGATAAGGTGTTATCTAGATATTCGATGCAGAATTCCAAGAAAGGTTCGTTGCCGTTTAGGCATGAAATTCATTTGTCTAAGGAACAGTCTCCTAAGACACCTCAAGAGGTTGAGGACATGAGACGGATTCCGTATGCATCTGCAGTTGACAGTCTGATGTATGCAATGTTATGCACTAGACCTGACATCTGCTTTGCAGTCAGAATTGTCAGTAGGTACCAGTCTAATCAAGGATATGATCACTGGACCGCCGTTAAACATATCCTCAAGTATCTTAGGAGAACGATGAACTATGTGCTCGTGTATGGGCTTAAGGATATAATCCTGGCAGGATACACTGACTCTGATTTTCAGACTGATATAGATTCTCGGAAATCTACATCAGGATCAATGTTCACTCTTAACGGAGGGGCTATAGTGTGGAGGAGTATCAAGCAAGGTTGTATTGCTGACTCCACCATGGAGGTTGAATACGTCGCAGCTTGTGAAGCAGCGAAGGAAGCAGTATGGCTCAGGAAGTTCTTGACAGATTTGGAAGTTGTTCCAAATATGAATTTGCCCATCACACTTTATTGTGATAACAGTGGTGTTGTGGCAAATTTTAAAGAACCTCGGAGTCACAAACGCGGGAAGCATATCGAGCGGAAATATCACCTTATCAGGGAGATAGTGCAATGAGGAGATGTGATCGTCACACAGATTGCCTCGGAGCACAATGTTGCTGATCCGTTTACAAAGTCTCTCACGGCTAAAGTGTTTGAGAGACACCTGGAGAGTCTAGGGTTGCGAGCTGCTAAATAGGACAGTGGGAGATACTTTGTATTCCTGTGACCAGCATTCGTCTCACAAACATGTTAGTCCAAGTGGGAGTTTTTTGGGTTTTATGTCCTAACACTCGTGGTTTGTAAACGTTGTAGATGTAATATGTCTATTAACGCAATAAAGAGTTATTGAGGTTTATTCAGTAAAGGTGTTTATTTAATATAGTGAAACGTGTTTGCTTTAACCTGTACCAATAACAACACCCTTGGCTGAATATGAGTACTTGAGCTTCATGTATGACATGATTGTTGTTGGGTTTTATGTCCTAAAACTCGTGGTTTGTAAACTGTTATGTTTGTAATTATTCTATTTAGAATAAAGAGTTATAAGTTTTATTCAGTAAAAGAGTTTAATGGAATAAAGTGAAACGTGTTTGGTTTAACCTATACCATTGACCAACACCCATGGCTGAATATGAGTACTTCAGCTTCATGTATGACATGATTGTGGATCAGGCTCAAGTAGTCAGTCAAAACGGTCTATAGTATACGGATAAGGCTGGGTACCTTATCCTGGTAACACTATTGGATGCGGCTCATTTTGTATTGTACAGAACGATGTGATCCGAATCGTTCCACATGGAGATGTGAGAAGTGAGGGCGTCCTGTGTAAAGAGTTTACACCAGATCGAACCGCGTATTAAGTCACTCTCTCTTTATAACTCCGTTTACTGATTGAGACTGACTTATACACTTTGATGGCCTAGGTAACTCGAGCTTAATCCTGAGCTTGCTATGAACTCCTGCTTATTCAGAAGTATCCTTTGACTTGTACGGGTGAGAGTGGCGGAACGCCCGCTCAATAAGCCTACCAACTTGGGGATAAAGCCGAATAAGTAGCTGGGGACATAGTGTAGCAAGATTGAAATTCACTCTTAACCCGCTCTTCAGGGTTAGTAGATAGGTTGTTCCCTTAATAGCTGACTCCGGGGCTTGAACAATGTGAGCTCACACTCTCATGTGATGAGAGAGTTATATTGATCTTATGGTTGGACCACAGATCTATTGTTCATTAGAGGTGTCAGTGGTACTTAAGGAACAAGATGTAATGCAGGGGTTAAAGGGTTTAAATGACCCAACTGTGATTACGAACAACCTGTGAAGCATCGACTTACCGATGACGGTTATATCAAGAGGACACAATATATCTACAGTGAGGAGAGTGCAACCCTCGAACTATAGTGGAGTCTCCGGGGGTTAACGAAAGTTGATTGATTCGGGTTAAAAGAGTTTTGACCGAATAATCTCGTATCGTTGGAGCTCATGATCTGTGGGTTTTTTAGGTTCTCCTAGCTAGCTCGGATAACGTCGTGCAACAGTATAAAAGAAAATTAAAAGAAAAAGAATTTGAATTATTCAAATTCGATTTTTGGCAAGAGGATGAACATATTTAAATATGATTTAAATATGAGATTGGCCTAAAACATGAATAGGATTCATGTATAAAAAAGTCGGTTTTCGGAAAACCGGGTTTAGTCATATTATTTAATTAATATTTGATATTGAATTAAATAATAATTATTAATTAAAACGTTTAATTAATAACTATATATATATTTTTTATTTATTAAAAAGTTTAATAATGATATATATATATATATATTTTATTTATTAAAAAGTTTAATAAATAAAATTATTATTATTATTTTTAATAATAATAATAATTATATATATATATATGTGTCTTGGTGATTGATATTGTTCACACGAGAATTCGAACGACGAATGAAAATTCGACACGTGTAAATGAATTTGAATTTTGTATTGATGTATTGTATTTATCAGTGCGTAGTGGATTACAATCTGTAATGTTTGATCCTCTGATTCTCTCTCTTAAATGTAACGTACTCGAGGGCTTCGTAGCTTGTTCTCGAGGTTGAATCTTCAGCTTCGCGTAGCGGTGAAGTCTTCAGGTGTTTGAATTTGGAGTGGCGTTCAGTCTTCAGGATTCAAAGAGTCTTTCGTTGTTTGGGAATTCTCTCTGAGTTCTTAGGAGAAGAAATTTTCTGAACCTTAGAAATAAAAATGAACTCTCTATTTATAGAGTTTTCATGGGCCTGGATCCAATGGGTTTGGGTTTTGGGCCCAATGGGTTTGGGTTTGGACCCAATGGGCTTGGGTTTGGACCCAATGGGCTTGGGTTTGGACCCAATGGGCTTTTGGGCTTTGGGCCAAATTGTCATTTAATCTTTCTGGCCCGATTCGACTTCGAGCCCAATTGCAGTTTGGCCGACTTTGCTCGGTCAAGTCTATCTGATCCCCGGTCGTGATGGAGACACGTGGCGACCACTGATTGGCCGAAATTTCTCGGTCAACAAATGCCCCCTTTTTCGAGAGTTATGCACAAGTATGTGTGGGTGAGTCTCGGAAAAGTTGAATAGATAAATCGAAACATAGGACATCCTAATTTCGACTCCGCTTTGACGTATCAATTTTATCGAAATATGAAGTTTGATTCATAGATCAATTATTTTAATTGACGTCTCTTTCCATGTCAATCGATCAAAAATATGAATTTGGCTCGTAGTTTTGATCTTTCTTATCTGACAGAAATTTGATTTAAACTTCGGTAGAGAGATTTTTTTTTCTACCTTAGTTTATCTTGAGATGTAGAGTAAGGACTTGTGTCTGCCCAATTGTATTTTGAATAGGGTTTGACTTTGAATTTTACTCTAATTTCGACGTGGATAAAATATACCCAAACCGCCAATTTTGATTTGAGACTTGGATTTAGATAACTTTTGACTCTAAATCATGTCTGAAAATAAATTTTGGAATATGCCCAAAAATTTTAATTTTCTCGGTCAAAAAAAATGGTAAGCTTCTAAAGTTTGGCTTGAATTCGGAATAAGAGTGTTGGAATTTTTTTATTTTGGCATAAATAATTGGCCAAATGAAACACTAGAATGTGAAGACAAATGATAACCAAGAAGTTTGTTTGGTAGAGCGGAACTTGGATGGCTTTAGTTGTCATTGGTCCTGAGTTCAAGTCTGACTTCGTACATTATTTTTGCAACTTTTTTAACTTAAATGAAGGACATTTAAGTAATTTTACTCCCCAAACCCTAACTCATTTAGGTTTTCTAACCCATATAAATAGAATGAGATGGAAGTTGAATAGTTGGAAAAAAAAAGTTTAGGTTTGTTTGGAGAGGAAGGGAGAGGGTTTGTTTGGAGAGGAAGGGGGAGAACTTGTTTGGAGAAGAAGAAGAGGGAGAGCTACAGCCGCCGCCGCCAGCCGCCAGCTCTCGCCGCCGCCGTCAGTTTGGGCATTTCCACTCTACGTGAAATGAGCGCATCTACTTAGAGAACGTACTCCGTCTTTGTTGGTACGTCGGATCATCGTGTTCCGTTTCTGTGAGATCGACGTACTGATTTAAAGACGTTACTTCTCTTTTGTAGATGCGTCAGTTTGGGCATTTCCACTCTACGTGAAATGAGCGCATCTACTTAGAGAACGTACTCCGTCTTTGTTGGTACGTCGGATCATCGTGTTCCGTTTCTGTGAGATCGACGTACTGATTTAAAGACGTTACTTCTCTTTTGTAGATGCGTCAGTTTGGGCATTTCCACTCTACGTGAAATGAGCGCATCTACTTAGAGAACGTATTCCGTCCTTGTTGGTGCGTCGAATCGCCGCGTTCCGTTCCCATGAGATTGGCGTGCCGACTTGAAGGCGTTACTTCTCTTTTGTAGATGCGTCAGTTTGGGCATTTCCACTGTACGTGAAATGAGCGCATCTACTTAGAGAACGTACTCCGTCTTTGTTGGTACGTCGGATCGCCGTGTTCCGTTCCTATAAGATTAGCGTGCCGACTTGAAGGCGTTACTTCTCTTTTGTAGATGCGTCAGTTTGGGCATTTCCACTCTACGTGAAATGAGCGCATCTACTTAGAGAACGTACTCCGTCTTTGTTGGTACGCCGAATCGCCGCGTTCCGTTCCTATGAGATTGGCGTGCCGACTTGAAGGCGTTACTTCTCTTTTGTAGATGCGTCAGTTTGGGCATTTCCACTCTACGTGAAATGAGCGCATCTACTTAGAGAACGTACTCCGTCTTTGTTGGTACGTCGGATCACCGCGTTCCGTTCCTATGAGATTGACGTGCCAACTTGAAGGCGTTACTTCTCTTTTGTAGATGCGTCAGTTTGGGCATTTCCACTCTACGTGAAATGAGCGCATCTATTTGTAGAACGTACTCTGTCTTTGTTGGTACGTCGGATCACCGCGTTTCGTTCCTATGAGATTGACGTGCTGACTTGAAGGCGTTACTTTTCTTTTGTAGATGCGTCAGTTTGGGCATTTCCACTCTACGTGAAATGAGCGCATCTACTTAGAGAACGTACTCCGTCTTTGTTGGTACGTTGGATCATCGTGTTCCGTTTCTGTGAGATCGATGTACTGATTTAAAGACGTTACTTCTCTTTTGTAGATGCGTCAGTTTGGGGCATTTCCACTCTACGTGAAATGAGCGCATCTACTTAGAGAACGTACTCCGTCCTTGTTGGTGCGTCGGATCGCCGCGTTCCGTTCCCATGAGATTGGCGTGCCGACTTGAAGGCGTTACTTCTCTTTTGTAGATGCGTCAGTTTGGGCATTTCCACTCTACGTGAAATGAGCGCATCTACTTAGAGAACGTACTTCGTATTTGTTGGTACGTTGGATCATCGTGTTCCGTTTCTGTGAGATCGACGTACTGATTTAAAGACGTTACTTCTCTTTTGTAGATGCGTCAGTTTGGGCATTTCCACTCTACGTGAAATGAGCGCATCTACTTAGAGAACGTACTCCGTCCTTGTTGGTGCGTCGGATCGCCGCGTTCCGTTCCCATGAGATTGGCGTGCCGACCTGAAGGCGTTACTTCTCTTTTGTAGATGCGTCAGTTTGGGCATTTTCACTCTACGTGAAATGAGCGCATCTACTTAGAGAACGTACTCCGTCTTTGTTGGTACGTCGGATCATCGTGCTCCGTTTCTGCGAAGTCGACGTAACAATTTAAGGATGATACGCCGACTTAGAGACGTTACTTCTCCTTCGTAGATGCGCTAGCTTGACATTTACACTTTATGTGAAGTGGGCGCGTCTACTTAGAGAACGTACTCCGTCTTTGTTGGTGTGCTTCCCCCATAACGCTCTCTCCTTTTTTTTTTGCTTTAAGATTTCTCCCCATTTTTGGAAGGCTATATGTGTTGTTCTTTTTTCAATTTTTTTTTTGTCATTTGGTTTGTTTTGTTTTAAGGGTGTATATAGCTCCCTTTTTTTTGTTGTTGCGTTTTCTTGGTAATCGCTTCATGCTCGCATGTTTGTGTAGCTCATTTAATTCATTCGCCATACTTATCGCTTTGTTTTGAATTTATTAACTCTTTCGAATTTGTTTTGCAGGAACATGGTGTATTTTGCAGAGCAGATCGTCTCTGAAGAGAAACATCTCGTTCTTTTACAAGATGAACATCAGCCCTTAAAACGCGGAGTTAACCTCCTAGTAGAAGAGGCGAAAGCGAAGATAGAAGCTGCGAAGATCGAACTTGAGAGGTTTTCCACTTTTGTCTCTGCCCGGGAGCAAGTCTTGAGTCGAGGGACACTTGAAGTTTCGCGTGTACGCGAAGAGATTCGTGCCCTCGAATGTGCCCCCATTATTGACGAGGACGATGCTCGAGCCGTTGCTGCAGTTCGCAAGCTTCTAGAGAGCTCGCGCGCGGAGTTGAAAGAGTTTCAGTGGGCGCCTTGATTTACGCATATATGTGCATATATATTTTTTTTTATCTATCTTCTTCTAGATTTCTCTCGTGTAAAAGAACTTTTATGTTTTCTTTATGAACACTTGGCTTGTCTCCCTCATTTTGGAATAATAATTTTCCTTTGTTGCTTTGTTGAACTTAATTTTTTTGTTGCTTACGTATTTTCGAAATCAAGAGATCACTTGTTTGAACGTAGTTCGAATGGAATGAATGTATATTTTTTATTGCGCGCGACTGGACTTAAAGTATATATATTTTTTTTTCTTTAAGTTGCCTACGTACCCTTAGATGGAAGGGATCAAGTCATAACGTAGTTCAAATTACAAGAATTTTTTTTTTTTTACTTGGGTCGTTCACCTTTTAAGCTCGTGCGAGCCAGGAGCAACATGTAGTTTATACTCTTACGTTAAGGAGTATTACATTTGTTTTTATGCATAAAATTTCTTAAGAAATTTGCCATTGATTGGGCCAATCCTTATTCCATCTTGATCCACAATTTTGTATGCCCCATTTGTATAGACTTCCTTAACAACATAGGATCCATCCCATTTAGGGGTGAACTTGCTCCCCGTATGTCTCGTTGTGATGATGGGTCTTCGAACCGCGAGCACTAGATCGCCAACTTGAAATGATCGAGGCTTCAAATTTTTGTTGAAGGCCTTAGTCATTCGTGCTTGGTAACATTCCAATGCTTGCTGAGCATCCAATCTTCTTTCATCGAGCGCTTCCAATTCTTCGAGGCGCAATCTTGCATTGTCTTCGGTAGTTAACCCTTCTTGCACCGCCATTCATAAGGAAGGGATTTCTCTTTCCAAAGGGAGCACAGCTTCAACCCCATAGACTAGGGAATAAGGTGTGACCCCTGTAGGAGTGCGGTGGGTAGTTCGGTAAGCCCATAATGCCTCACCAATCTTTTCTTGCCAGTCTCTTTTTGACTTGGAGACTACTTTTTTTTTAGCAAGTTGCACAATGTCTTGTTGAATGCTTCTGCCAATCCATTTGCCGGAGCGTTGTACATGGATGACTTGCATTGCTTGAACTTGAATTTCTCACATAAACTGTCCATTAGACTATTGGAGAATTGTCTTCCGTTATCGGTCACGATGCGGTGAGGGATGCCGTAACGGTAAATGATGTGGGTTCGGATGAAATTCACAACAGTTTCCTTCTTTGCCTCCTTTAACGCAATTGCCTCGGCCCACCTTGAAAAATAATCTGTCCCAGCGAGGATATAAGAATGTCCTGCTGAGGACTTAGGTGTTATTGGACCGACGAGATCAAGCCCCCAAGCTTCAAAGGGCCATGAAGCTATGGTTGGGTGAAGCTAAGACTTTTGAACTTGAAGATGAGGCGACAAAGCCTTAAATTCAGAGATGAAGCGACGAACATTCGAACTTCGACTTGAAGCGAGTAACGCTTGATTTTTAACTTGTACTTGAAGCAGGCGACACTCAATGTTGAATTTTAAGCGATTAACACTCAGTCTTAAACTTAAAGCGAGCAACGCTTGGTCTTGAACTTGAAACGACCAACGCTTGAATTTGAACTTAAACTTGAGGCGAGTTTGGAGGTCTCGTCGCTTTTGTCGTAGCGTTCATCTGCAAGTTTAATATCATATTGTAACTTCAATTATTGCGTTACATTTGATAATGTTGAAAGCCCTCAATTTGCGTCTGGATGTTCAATAGGATTTGACGTATCGTTGTCATCGCCAGTAGGGTTGAACATCTTCAATTTGTGGCATCACTCTAAATAAGGATGAAAACCTTTGATTTGCAACGACAATGTTCTGTAGTCATGACGCTTATTTTTATTTGAAGAGATTGAACTTAAAACTAGTTTAAATCTGTCTACGTACTCTTTGAACAATAGAAATCAAGTCGAGATGTAGTTCAATACATGATGATTTTTTTTTATTGTGACTGAACTTAAAGTTTTTTTTTTTCTTTAAGTTGCCTACGTACCCTTGAACGGAAGGGATCAAGTCATAACGTAGTTCGAATGAATGATTTTTTTTTTGTGGGTCGTTCACCTTTTAAGCTCGTGCGGGCCAGGAACAACATGTAGTTTATACTCTTACGTTAAGGAGTATTACATTTCAACAGATCTTATCTGCATCACGGTCTTGATCAGATCCTTCGTTTGTAGGATTCGTTAGAATAATGATATTTTTCTTCACCTTCAAGGAGCCTTCTGTATTTATGAGAACAGATAATTTCCTCTTCATGCGCGAAGGAACACGACTGTGAATCTTCTTGTCGCTACTTTCTTCATCGAAGAGTCTTGCCCCTACAGTCTTCATCTTTCCTTGTTGTTGATCACTTGTAACTTTGAGGCGATCAAAAACAGATTTTGAAGGTCCGTCTTTCTTTGATGTAGAAACACTTAACCTTTGGAAAGCTGAAATTCGCGTGGAGGTAGAAGTTAGACATTGATTTTCTTCTTTTGTCGCGGCCATACTCATCCTTTGGAAGACCGAAGTTCGAGTAGTTGAAGGCTTGATGCGATTGAAGACAGAAGTTCTTTGGTCGACTTCTTTTGAGTCGTCGACTTCTTCTGCGTTGATGTAGCATGAAGTTGCAAAGATTTCTTCCTCTTTCTTGATAGGAAGGAAACTTCTTGAGAAGAATTCTTTTAAGGTCACCCGTCGTCGAGGTTGAGAAAAATATTTGTTTTCTCTTCTCTCGTGTTTAGGCTTCCCCGAATTGATTCTTCCTTTCTTCTTTGAAAGCTTATTGTTTCGTTTATCATCTCGAAACATGCAATCTTCTTTCTGGACAGGTCTTTGTCGTCGTATTTTCTGACGAGCCACGACGGTCCAACATTTATCCTCATTTTCGACGACCTCATGTTTTACTTGAGAAATTTGTTTTGGGGTTTCATGTCCGAACCGAACAATTATTGGTTCGAAGGTCCCAAACTGGATCATACTTTCCTTTTGCTTCTCAAATGAGACCGGAGATAATTGAGCGCCGAAGTTCATTGTTACTGCAGCGTGGTTTGATTGAGCTATTTCATCTAAGTCTAGCTCGATTTTTCCTTCTTTAGCTAACCTTAGAATTAGCTCCTTTAGGACGAAAAATTTATCCACTGGATGACTGATAACTCGATGATACTTACAATAGTTGGGATCATCAACTTTGTCCATTTCTTCCGGGCGCCTACACTCGGGAAACTCGATCAATCTTGTTTCCAGTAGTTGCTCTAACATGTCAGGAATGTCAGAGTTTGGAAACGGGTAGACTTTTTCTTGTTTCTCTTTTAAAGTAAGGCGACGTTTCTCGCCTCCGTCATTTCTTCTCTCTGTCTTGTTTTCATTTCTTTTTGAGGGAAACCTGAAAGGGGTCGTGTTGACGACCATGGATTCCTCCACGACATTTTTAGTGATTTTCCCAACTCCCTTCGTTTCCGTCTTTATTTTCTTTACGTCGGGGACTAAGAGGTCTTTGTTTCCTCTATTGGCAATACTCAGCTCCATATCATGGGCGCGAGTTGCTAATTCCTCGAATGTTTGGGGCTTTATCCCTTGTAGGATGTAGTGAAGTCCCCAATGCATGCCGCCGATGCACATTTCGACAGCGGACACCTCGGTGAGTCGATCCTTGCAGTCGAGACTCAACGATCTCCAACGGTTGATGAAATCGATGACTGACTTGCCCATTCTTTGGTTAGCGTGCGAGAGTTCGGACATACTAACTGTTCGCCTCGTACTGTAGAAGCGATTCAAGAAGTCTCTCTCAAACTGCTCCCAACTGTCAATCGTCTCGGCTTCCAAGTCGGTGTACCAGTCGAAAGCGTTTCCTTTCAGAGTTCGGACGAATTGCCTAACCAGCAAGTCTCCGCGAGTTCCAGCGTTCTCACACGTCTCAACAAAGTGGGCAATGTGTTGTTTAGGGTTGCCCTTGCCGTCAAATTGTTGAAAATTTGGCGGCTGATACCCGATGGGCATTCTTAAGCTGTCGATCCTCTTGGAATACGGTTTGGTATACAAGAGGGTGCTCTGAGCTGGTCCACCGTATTGGGCTCGGATGGTGTTCGTGATCATGTCTTGCAGTTGTTGGACAGACAATGAAGCGACCGACGTTGAGTGATACGGTTGGTCTTCTTGGATGACATTTTTTTCTTTGTCATCCCTCCTTGCTGCAGGAGTTAGACTTGACTCTGCAGCCTCTCGACTTTGCATCTGATTTCTCAAGTGGACAATCTCGAGGTCTTTGTCCTCGACTGCTTTCATCAAGAAGCTAATTTTATTTTCCATCTCAGCCATCGCTTCGTCGCTTATGCGTGCGTCTGCCATCATTACAGACATCACATTTGGATCAGACCCCTTATTTGGTTGATCAGATGAGGGAACAAATTCATCGTACAAGAAATTTTCCTGGGTGATTATCCCCTCACGCGTAGACTCTGTCATTCGTTCCTCCATAACATTTATTTCAGTCATCATGGAGGATGTTACGTCAGAATCGAACTCAAATAGAGGGTTACACCTGACGGCAAATTCGTCACTTGTAGACGCCCCCGCCAATGTCATTCTTTCTTCCATAGTATTTGTTTCAGTCGTTATGACGGATGCTACGTCAGAATCGAACTCGAACAAAGGGTTACACCTAACAATAAATTTGTCACTCGTAGATGCCCCTGACGATGTCATTACTCTGCTCACAATTGTGACAAAATCATGTGGACAATCGTGGGGAGTAGAACTCGTGTAGCGGTTGTTCATGACTACGGTTGTTGAAGGAGTTCTGAACGACATAACTTCACTTGTTTTTTTTTTAGATGAGGGAAAGAGATGAGAGGTAGAGTTGTCCCACTAGGCGTGCCAATCTGTTCACACGAGAATTCGAACGACGAATGGAAATTCGACACGTGTAAATGAATTTGAATTTTGTATTGATGTATTGTATTTATCAGTGCGTAGTGGATTACAATCTCTAATGTTTGATCCTCTGATTCTCTCTCTTAAATGTAACGTACTCGAGGGCTTCGTAGCTTGTTCTCGAGGTTGAATCTTCAGCTTCGCGTAGCGGTGAAGTCTTCAGGTGTTTGAATTTGGAGTGGCGTTCAGTCTTCAGGATTCAAAGAGTCTTTCGTTGTTTGGGAATTCTCTCTGAGTTCTTAGGAGAAGAAATTTTCTGAACCTTAGAAATAAAAATGAACTCTCTATTTATAGAGTTTTCATGGGCCTGGATCCAATGGGTTTGGGTTTTGGGCCCAATGGGTTTGGGTTTGGACCCAATGGGCTTGGGTTTGGACCCAATGGGCTTTTGGGCTTTGGGCCAAATTGTCATTTAATCTTTCTGGCCAGATTCGACTTCGAGCCCAATTGCAGTTTGGCCGACTTTGCTCGGTCAAGTCTATCTGATCCCCGGTCGTGATGGAGACACGTGGCGACCACTGATTGGCCGAAATTTCTCGGTCAACAGATATATATATAGTTATGTATATATATATAAGAAAGACAATTTTGGCCAAAAAGGGAGATTAATGGGAAGTGGGGTATTCATTTTGAAGGGGGCTTACGAATTGAAAAAATTGTTTTTGAATTGAGATTTACTTCTTCAGCCTCTGCCTCTTCTCCATTTCTTCTTCTTCTTCCTTCATCTTTTCTTTTTCTTTTTCTCTTCTCTTGTTTTCGGAGTCCCACAACTCCGTTGCTCGGCGCCGAGGATAGCGGGACTACCTGGGGTGGTCCTCGGGGTGTTCGTGAGAAGAGGCTGGAAGAGTTCGTGACGAGGAACGTGCGACGGAGCTTGAAGAAATTGGAACTACAAGGGTATGTATTTCTAATTTCTAATTTCCGTCGTTTTGAGTATGTTTTCTATTTGTTAAATTGATGAAATTAGAGTATCATCGGTCCGAAATCGCCTTCCGCTGCGCATGTCGCTCCATCAATTGGTATCAGAGCGATTTTGTGATTAACTCAATTTGCATCAATTTAAGTTGGTGGGTATTTTAATTTAGAAATTGTTTCTGAATTGGCGTCTAAAGTGGATATCGATTTTGGCATAGTTTCTATTTGAATTTCATTATTTATAATTGCCCGAGAATGTATGGGCTTTAATGTGTGCTTAAAAAGTCTGTATTTTTAGAGTCATTAGAGTCCATAAAGGTTTCTTTGTGAAAGAAGCTCGAGTTTGGAGCTCGCCGAAATGTTCGGTATAAGTTCAAACTCGTTCTAGGCGATACAATTGAGAAATTCGAAGAGAAATTGGCCGAAGCGTTCGGAGGAAGCAAGCTTGTCAAAGGCGGTGCGAAGAGTTCGAAGTCCGCTCAAGACTTAGCTTGTTGTTCAAACTTGTAATCAAATAGTTATTGCTTGCTAAATGTCAAAATCGATCCACTTTAGTGTGTTTAATTAATTATGCATTGTGAATGTATGTTTTAATTAAATTTCATGTTTGTATGTGCATAACGTATGCCATATAGATTTAAAATCCCACCGTAGAAAGCATGCTCCATGCATTGAAAATATGTTATAAGTGTTATAATATATAGTATGCATATTTGGGAATTCATGAGTATTAATATAAGTGTTATATTAATTTATGAATTAGATGTTGCTAATTTAATAGAATAATTGATATAAGTGTTATATTAATTATGAAATTAAATTTACAATAGAGGTTGCCCTAGTTTTATGCATATTATAGGTTATAAGTGTTATAATATATAGGATGCATGTTTTAATTCATGAGTATTAATATAAGTGTTATATTAATTCATGAATTAGTTGTTGTTTGCTTAATAGAATAATTAATATAAGTGTTATATTAATTATGAAATTAAACATCCAACTTTAGATGCATATTATATGTTATAATTGTTATAATGTATAGGATGCATGCTTAATTCATAATAATTGATATAAGTGTTATATTGATTAAGAAGTTAAATATTCAATTTTTCATGCCTTAACGAATGTATGTTTGAGAAGCATATAGTTTGTTGTAGTAAGTCTAGTTTTTGCAAGTGTTGTAAAAATGACTTAGACTTTTAAAATCTATAACAAAGAAAAGAAAAGCATGTTCATTTAGGGTTAAATGGTTCGATCAGGTTCATTAGATGAATAGGTCGAAATCTCGTAAATGCTAAGGTTATGAGAAACTCACCCGGTGAAATCTTGTCTAAGGTTGGAGGAAAATGAATTGACGGAACACCTCCTACCTGGGGACGATCAAGTACTTGAGTAAAGTTAACTGGCTTTCTGAGCATGCATTAGAGGTGTGAGCTTAGTAAAGTGTTTATAACCTAGATATCTCAGGTAAATTGTTTGCCTAGACTTAAGGTTTTATTTTCTTAGCCGGATAAAACCTGAGTAGTTTACCCTTCACCGTCCATGATGCTTAGTAGAAGTGTTGAGAAGGAATATATGATATATCCCTCTCCTCCTACGCACTCCCTAAAGTTCACAACGTGAGAATTTTGCTCGGCCTCATGTTGTCAATAGGGCAACCCCATTCGGATGGTATTTGCAACTTTCAATAGCAAGGTGAATGGAGTAAGTATCTATAGTAAGTGGGAGAAGGAAGTACGTCAGTACATCCTATGGTCTCCTCCATTGGATTGAACCGTAAGATTCCCATGTTCCGCCTGCAGGTTGCTTTTAGTGGCACCATCCATTCGGAGGGCAGGGCATGGGAGATCGAACATCTCAGTCACCATTTATGGATAGTGAAACACAGGGCCATTCCCAACACTGACATTCCATTCGGTTGCTATGTTGGGGCCGTTTTGTGCGTTCTAAAAATGGAGGGTCACACTTACGGGATTTGCTAAAGAGTTAGTAAATCCAGACCAAAAATGATAACTAAGATGCTATAGGAATATGAGTTATTCTGGAGTTAGCGTTTAGTCAAGAATGTCTTGGTTTAGTAAAGGAGTGGCTCGACTGCCATTCGACAGCGACCATTCTGACTTACTAAAGTATCGTAGACAGTAGATGAAGAGTTTGGGTCCTTTATTATACTGCTAAACTTCTTAATTGGTTTAAATAGGTTAAAACCGTTTCACTAATAGTTTTACATTCTGTTTCAGCATGTCGAGCTCGTTTATAACAGTTGTTAGCTCACGACAAGTTAACCGGAGAGAAATACGGAACTTAGAAGTCGAACCTGAATACGATTCTTGTTCTGGACGACCTGAGGTTTATCTTAACGGAGGAATGTCCTTCAGATCTTGGCTTGAGTGCATCTCGAAGTGTTCGAGATGCATACGATGGAT
Source organism: Herpetospermum pedunculosum (assembly GCA_028017165.1). Classification (NCBI taxonomy): domain Eukaryota; kingdom Viridiplantae; phylum Streptophyta; class Magnoliopsida; order Cucurbitales; family Cucurbitaceae; genus Herpetospermum; species Herpetospermum pedunculosum. The sequence goes on along the minus strand of CM051524.1, from coordinate 45,009,550 downwards.
GGATTAGGGCTATTGATAAAGCCCAAATCTATATCTTGGCAAACATATTTGATGCCTTGTGCAAGTAGAATGAGGTTATGATTTTCGTAAAGGAAATCATGTCTTCATTGCAAGCAATGGTGGACACTCGTCCTCGTCACTTCGTAATGAAGTCCTCAAGATCGTTTATAACTCTCGCATAGTGGAGGATACCTCTGTTAGGGAGCTTGTCCTTAACATGATGGTCCACTTTAATGCGGCAGAAGTAAACGTTGCTACCATCGTCGTTTCAGACTTATCAGTCTCTGTACACTTCCAAAGGAATAGAGAAATAGGCAAGTGTTGTCACATCGAAGAAATTCCTTAAGAGGTTGGCGTCAGGGAGTAAACCTATGCTTCTCTGAGTAATGAGTTTATTCAGAAGAAGAAGAGTAACAAGAGAAATGGCAAAGCCCCTACTGTTCGCAAGGTAATGTCTTCAAACATAGGAAAATATTTCCATTCTACTGAAGATGGGTATTGGAAGCGTAATTGCTCCAAATACTTTGTTGAGAAACAGGCTGAGAAAGAACGACAAGATAAATGTGATTTATTTGTCAAAACAAGTTTAGTGGATATGAATGTCATACCTGGATGTCTTCAGGAACCACTATTCATGTTTGTTTTTCTACAGGAAACTAGTTCCTGACAGTCGTTTTCTCGCTGTGAGATATGGGATATCATTGCAGCTGAACTAGTGGGAGTCTTTGTAGTTCTTGTATAGAAATAATTTCATTGAATGTAATTATTGTCTATATTATTGGTTTGTATTCAACAATTGTATACAGTATCTTTTGTTTTATAATGAACAGTTCATTCAGCAAAAGATGTATACTGACATGTTCTATTAAACTTGAAAACAACTAGTGTGTTAAGACTTACAGTTTTAATAAGAAAGCTATAGTTGAATTCAACAATGGTTGTTGATCAAACTGGAGCTTCTCAACTGTTGAGAAAGTCTCAATGCAGTGGGAGGGATGTTGGACAACCCAGCCCGCTGTATTGGCTTGTCTTAAACTCAAATTTATCATACTTGATGATGACATTGAGGATTCATTGTCTCTAAACAAACAATGGATCACATAGACAAGGCCAAATGATTCAAAGCCATGAATCTTTAGATGGTAATGAGACCAATCCACAAAGGTGAAAACCTTTATGGCTTGACTTTCTGGTAATGGGATTGTCCCGAAGAGAAAGGGTTTATTGTGTATACTCTCTTTCTCTTGTTGCCAGATGTAAGTTAAATAGATGACTCTTATCCATTGTCATGTTCTATCTTCATAGAATAAGGCAAGTGGATGTCAAGTTAGCTTTCCTGCAGAATAGCTATCTTGATCAGAGTGTCTATAAGTTTCAACCAGATAGATTCATAATTCGAGGACAAAGAGCAAATGGTTTGCGAGCCTATTCGATTCATTTATGAATTAGAATAAACATCTTTATCCTGAATTGTAAGGTTTGATATTGTGATCAAATCTTATGGTTGTGAACAAAAGTTTGAACAATAAATTAATAAATCTTGTTTGACAAGGGTTTAGTCAATGTTGTAGCTTTCATAGTTCGTTCCGTAGATTAATGTCCTAATCATGGAAAATGATATAGGATTAATTTCTGACATTTAAGCATTAACTAGCGACCCATTTCCAAATAGTTGATTTGGAGGTAGGCTTAGTTTGTTCTATGGATTCAGGTTGATCTGAGTCGTAAGAACAAATCGCTAGTGCTTGTTGGGTTTTATGTCCTAAAACTCGTGGTTTGTAAACTGTTATGTTTGTAAATATTCTATTTAGAATAAAGAGTTATTAGTTTTATTCAGTAAAAGAGTTTACTGGAATAAAGTGAAACGTGTTTGGTTTAACCTATACCAATGACCAACACCCTTGGCTGAATATGAGTACTTGAGCTTCATGTATGACATGATTGTGGATCAGGCTCAAGTAGTCAGTCAAAACGGTCTATAGTATACGGATAAGGCTGGGTACCTTATCCTGGTAACACTATTGGATGCAGCTCACTTTGTCTTTTACAAAACGATGTGATCCGAATCGTTTCACATGGAGATGTGCGAGTGAGGGCGTCTTGTGCAAAGAGTTTGCATAAGACCGAACCGCGTATTAAGTCGCTCTTTCTTTATAACACCGTTTACTGTAGAGACCGACTTATACATTTTGATGGCCTAGGTAACTCGAGCTTAATCCTGAGCTTGCTATGAACTCCTGCTTATTCGGAAGTATCCTTTGACTTGTACGGGTGAGAGTGGCGGAACGCCCGCTCAATAATCCTACCAACTTGGGGATAAAGTCGAATAGGTAGCTGGGGACATAGTACAACAAGATTGGAATTCACTCCTAACCCGCTCTTCAGGGTTAGTAGATAGGTTGTTCCCTTAATAGCTGACTCCGAGGCTTGAACAATGTGAGCTCACACTCTCATGTGATGAGAGAGTTATATTGATCTGATGGTTGGACCACAGATCTATTGTTCATTAGAGGTGTCAGTGGTACTTAAGGAACAAGATGTAATGCAGGGGTTAAACGGTTTAAATGACCCAACTGTGATTACAAACAACCTGTGAAGGATCGACTTACCGATGACGGTTATATCAAGAGGACACAATATATCTACAGTGAGGAGAGTGCAACCCTCGGACTATAGTGGAGTCTCCGGGGGTTAACGAATGTTGATTGATTCGGGTTAAAAGAGTTTTGACCGAATAATCTCGTATCGTTGGAGCTCATGATCTGTAGGTCCTTTAGGTTCTCCTGGCTAGCTCGGATAACGTCGTGCAACAGTATAAGAGAAAATTAAAAGAAAAAGAATTTGAATTGTTCAAATTCGGTTTAAGGAAGAAGGATGGACATATTTAAATATGATTTAAATATCGACATATTTAAATATGATTTAAATATGAAAATGGCCTATAACATGAATAGGATTCATGTGTAAAAAAAGTCGGTTTTCGGAAAACCGGACTTAATCATATTATTTAATTAATATTTGATATTAAATTAAATAATATTTATTAATTAAAAAGTTTAATTAATAATTATATATATATATTTTTTATTTATTAAAAAGTTTAATAAATAAAATTATTATTATTATTTTTAAATAATAATAATAATTATATATATATATATATATATATATATATATATATATATACAAGTTACAAGGTCAGGCAAAGTTAGATAGAGAAATGAAAAAGAGTTTTCATTTTTTTATGAAATGAAGAATGGCTACACGATTTGGCTTAAGGAACTTTTAGAAAATTTCTTTTGAATTTTTTTTGGTTCTTCTCCATTTCTCTGCTTTTTCTTCTTCTTCCTCCTTTCTTTTCTTTTTCTCTTCTAAACGGAGTCCCACAACTCCGTTGCTCGACGCCGAGGATAGCGGGACTACCTGGGTGGTCCTCGGGGCGTTCGTGAGAAGAGGCCGGAAGAGATTGTGACGAGGAACGTGCGGCGGAGCTTGAAGAAATTGGAACTACAAGGGTATGTATTTCTAATTTCTTATTTCCGTCGCTTTGAGCATGTTTTCTATTTGTTAAATTGATGAAATTAGAGTATCATCGGTCCGAAATCGCTTTCCGCTGCGCAAGTCGCTCCATCAATTGGTATCAGAGCGATTTTGTGATTAACTCAATTTGCATCAATTTAAGTTGGTGGGTATTTTAATTTAGAAATTGTTTCTGAATTGGCGTCTAAAGTGAATATCGATTTTGGCATAGTTTCTTTTTCAATTTCATTATTTGTAATTGCCCGAGAATGTATGGGCTTTAATGCGTGCTGAAAAATTTGTATTTTTAGAGTCATTAGAGTCCATATAGGTTTCTTTGTGAAAGAAGCTCGAGTTTGGAGCTCGCCGAAATGTTCGGTATAAGTTCAACTCGTTCTAGGCAATACGAAGAAAAATTGGCCGAAGCGTTCGGAGGAAGCAAGCTGGTCAAAGGCGGTGCGAAGAGTTCGAAGTCCGCTCAAGATGTAGCTTGTTGTTCAAGCTTGTAATAAAATAGTTGTTGCTTGCTAAATGCCAAAATCGATCCACTTTAGTGTGTTTAATTAATTATGCATTGCGAATGTATGTTTTAATTAAAATTTCATGTTTGTATGTGCATATCGTATGCCATATAGATTTAAAATCCCACTGTAGGAAGCATGCTCCATGCATTAAAAATATGTTATAAGTGTTATAATATATAGTATGCATATTTGGGAATTCATGAGTATTAATATAAGAGTTATATTAATTCATGAATTAAATGTTGCTAATTTAATAGAATAATTGATATAAATGTTATATTAATTATGAAATTAAATTTACAACATAGATTGCCCTAGTTTTATGCGTATTATAGGTTATAAGTGTTATAATATATAGTATGCATGTTTTAATTCATGAGTATTAATATAAAAGTTATATTAATTCATGAATTAGTTGTTGTTTGCTTAATAGAATAATTAATATAAGTGTTATATTAATTATGAAATTAAATATCCAACTAAGATGCATATTGTATGTTATAAGTGTTATAATATATATGCATGTTAAATTCATGAGTATTAATATAAGAGCTATATTAATTCATGAATTGGATGTTGTTTGTTTAATAGAATAATTAATATAAGTGTTATATTAATTATGAAATTAAACATCCAACTAAGATGCATATTGTAGGTTATAAGTGTTATAATGTATATGCATGTTAAATTCATGAGTATTAATATAAGAGTTATATTAATTCATGAATTGAATGTTGTTTGTTTAATAGAATAATTAATATAAGTGTTATGTTAATTATGAAATTAAACATCCAACTAAGATGCATATTGTATGTTATAATTGTTATAATGTATAGCATGCATGCTTAATTCATAAATAATTGATATAAGTGTTATATTAATTTATGAATTAGGAGTTGTATATTTAAGAGCATAATCGATATAAGTGTTATATTGATTATGAAGTTAAATATTCAACTTGTCATGCCTTAGCAAATGTATGTTTGAGAAGCATATAGAAGTTGTTGTAGAAAGTCTAGTTTTTGCAAGAGTTGTAAAAATGACTTAGACTTTTAAAATCTATAACAAAGAAAAGCATGTTCATTTAGGGTTAAATGAGTCGATCTTGTTCATTAGATGAATAGGTCGAAATCTTGTAAATGCTAAGGTTATGAAAACCTCACCCGGTGAAATCCTGTCAAAGGTTGGAGGAATTTGAATTGACGGAACACCTCCTACCTGGGGACGATCCGGTACTTGAGTAAAGTTAACCGGCTTTATGAACATGCGTGAGAGGTGTGAGGTTAGTAATGTGTTTAAAACCTAGACATCTCAGGTAAATAGTTTGCCTAGACTTAAGGTTTTATTTACTTAGCCAGATAAAACCTGAGTAGTTTACCCTAAAAACCGTCCACTATACTTAGTAGAAGTGTTGAGAAGGAATATATGATATATCCCTCTCCTGCTACGCACTCCCTAAAGTTCACAACGTGAGAATTTTGCTCGGCCTCGTGTTGTCAATAGGGCAACCCCATTCGGATGGTATTTGCAACTTTCAATAGCAAGGTGAATGGAGTAAGTATCTATAGTAAGTGGGTAAAGGAAGCGCGTCGGTGCTTCCTGTGGTCTCCTCTATTGGACTGAACCGTAAGATTCCCATGTTTCGCCTGCAAGGTGGCCCCTGGAGGAACCGATCCATTCGGAGGGCGGGGCATGGGAGATCGAACATCTCAGTCACCATTTATGGATAGTGAAACACAGGGCCATTCCCAACATTGACATTCCATTCGGTTGCTATGTTGGGGCCGTTCTGTGCATTCTAAAAAATGGAGGGTCACACTTACGAGATTTGCTAAGGAGTTAGTAAATCCAGACCAAAAACGATAACTAAAGGGCTATAGGAATATGAGTTATTCTGGTAATAGCATTTAGTCAAGATTGTCTTGATTTAGTAAAGGAGTGCTCACCTACCCTACGGTAGGGACCATTCTGACTTACTAAAGTATCGTTGCGAGTAAATAAAGAGTTTGGGTACTTTATTTACTGCTAAACTTATTAATTGGTTTAAATAGGTTAAAACCGTTTCACTAATAGTTTTACATTCTTTTTCGGCATGTCGAGCTCGTTTATACAGTTGTTAGCTCACGACAAGTTAACCGGAGAGAAATACGGAACTTGGAAGTCGAACCTGAATATGATTCTGGTTCTGGACGACCTGAGGTTTGTCTTAACGGAGGAATGTCCTTCAGCTCTTGGCACGAGTGCATCTCAAAGTGTTCGAGATGCATACGATGGATGGATTAGGGTTATTGATAAAGCCCAAATCTATATCTTGGCAAGCATATTTGATGTCTTGTGCAAGTAGTTTGAGATTATGATTTCCGTAAAGGAAATCATGTCTTCATTACAAGCAATGGTGGACAGTCGTCCTCTTCACTTCGTAATGAAGTCCTCAAGTTCGTTTATAACTCTCGCATAGTGGAGGATACCTCTGTTAGGGAGCTTGTCCTTAACATGATGGTCCATTTGGATGCGGCAGAAGTAAACGTTGCTACCATCGTCTTTTCAAACTTATCAGTCTCTGTACACTTCCAAAGGAATAGAGAATGAGGCAAGTGTTGTCACTTCGAAGAAATTCCTTAAGAGGTTGGCGTCAGGGAGTAAGTCTATGCTTCTCTAAGTAATGAGATTATTCAGAAGAAGAAGAGTAACAGGAGAAATGGCAAAGCCCCTACCGTTCGCAAGGTAATGTCTTCAAACATAGGAAAATGTTTCCATTGTACTAAAGATGGGTATTGGAAGCGTAACTGCTCCAAATACTTTGCTGAGAAACAGGCTGAGAAAGAATGACAAGATAAATGTGATTTATTTGTCAAAACAAGTTTAGTGGATATGAATGTCATACCTGGATGTCTTCAGGAACCACTATTCATGTTTGTTTTTCTACAGGAAACTAGTTCCTGCCAGTCTTTTTCTCGCTGTGAGATATGGAGATATCATTGCAGCTGAACTAGTGGGAGTCTTTGTAGTTGTTGTATAGAGATAATAACATTTGTTATATGTAATTATTGTCTATAGTTCCAGTTTAAACTGAACACCTGTATATTATATCTTTTGGTTTTATAATGAACAGTTCATTTAGCAAAAGATATATACAAATGTGTTCTAATTAAACTCGAAAACAACTAGTGTGTTAAGACTTACAGTTTTAATAAGAAAGTTATAGTTGAATTCAACAATGGTTGTTGATCAAACTGGAGCTTCTCAACTGTTGAGAAAGCCTCAATGCAGTGGGAGGGATGTTGGTCAACCCAGCCCGCTGTATTGGCTTGTCTTAAACTCAAAGTTATCATACTTGATGATGACATTGAGGATTCATTGTCTCTAAACAAACAATGGATCACATAGACAAGGCCGAATGGTTCAAAGCCATGAATCTTTGGATGGTAATGAGACCAAGTCACTAAGGTGAAAACCTTTATGGCTTGACTTTCTGGTAATGGGACTGTCCCGAAGAGAAAGGGTTTATTGGGTATACTCTCTTTCTCTTGTTGCCAGGTGTAAGTTAAATAGATAACTCTTATCAATTGCTTTGTTCTATTTTGATAGAATAAAGCAAATGGATGTCAAGACTTGCAAACTTGATCTGAGTATCTATAAGTCTCAACCAGAAAGATTCATACTTCGAGGGCAAAGAGCAAATGGTTTGCTAGCTTATTCGATTCATTTATGAATTGGAGAAAGCATCTTCGTCCTGAATTGTGAGTTTTGATAATGTGATCAAATCTTATGGCTTTGAACAATAGTTTGACAAACCTTGTTTGACAAGGGTTTAATCAATGTTGTAGCTTTCAAAAATTGTTTTCGTAATTGATGTCCTAATCATTGAGAATGATGTAGGATTCTTTTCTGACAATAAGCATTAACTAGCGACCCATTCCCAAATAGTTGATTTGGTGGTAGGTTTAGTTTGTTCTAAGAATTCAGGTTGATCTGAGTCGTAAGAACAAATCGCTAGTGTTGTCTCTAAAATCTTTTATTGACAAGTTGTTGTCAATATTCGATGGTCTATGAAAATGGTTTCCTGAGACACCTCAAGTGTTGAGGATACGAGATGCACCCAAGTGCATTTACATATTGGAGATCAGGTGTATATTTTGAGATACATGACCCGATATGTGCTATGCAGTGGGAGCTGTCAGTAATATTAGTCCAATTGGATTGGATTCCGGTTAAAGTTTTATCCTTGTACTTAGAGGAGTAGAATACAAGAGTTGTAATGTTGATTCCTCGTTGGTAGCTAAGTCTATTTGCAGCTTGTGAAGCAGCAATAGGTTTATAAGTTGAGCTCGCAGATAGTGCTATGAGGAGATGCGATGGTCACATGGAAAGCCTCGTAGTACTTCATGTTGATTAGTTTACTAAGTCTCTCATGGCTAAAGTGTTTGAGAGATACCTAGAAGAGTCTAGGGCTCCGAGTTGCTGGAGAGGACAGTGGGAGAAAGCTTCTGATATATGATATATTAGTTTTCTCCACCTAACATGTACACCACGGACGTTTAAGTCCAAGTGGGAGTTTGTTGGGTTTTATGTCCTAAAACTCGTGGTTTGTAAACTGTTATGTTTGTAAATATTCTATTTAGAATAAAGAGTTATTAGTTTTATTCAGTAAAAGAGTTTACTAGAATAAAGTGAAACGTGTTTGGTTTAACCTATACCAATGACCAACACCCTTGGCTGAATATGAGTACTTGAGCTTCATGTATGACACGATTGTGGATCAGGCTCAAGTAGTCAGTCAAAACGGTCTATAGTATACGGATAAGGCTGGGTACCTTATCCTGGTAACACTATTGGATGCAACTCACTTTGTATTTTACAAAACGATGTGATCCGAATCGTTTCACATGGAGATGTGCGAGTGAGGGCGTCTTGTGCAAAGAGTTTGCATAAGACCGAACCGCGTATTAAGTCGCTCTTTCTTTATAACATCGTTTACTGTCGAGACCGACTTATACATTTTGATGGCCTAGGTAACTCGAGCTTAATCTTGAGCTTGCTATGAACTCCTGCTTATTCGGAAGTATCCTTTGACTTGTACGGGTGAGAGTGGCGGAACGCCCGCTCAATAATCCTACCAACTTGGGGATAAAGTCGAATAGGTAGCTGGGGACATAGTACAACAAGATTGGAATTCACTCCAAACCCGCTCTTCAGGGTTAGTAGATAGGTTGTTCCCTTAATAGCTGACTCCGAGGCTTGAACAATGTGAGCTCACACTCTCATGTGATGAGAGAGTTATATTGATCTGATGGTTGGACCACAGATCTATTGTTCATTAGAGGTGTCAGTGGTACTTAAGGAACAAGATGTAATGCAGGGGTTAAACGGTTTAAATGACCCAGCTGTGATTACAAACAACCTGTGAAGGATCGACTTACCGATGACGGTTATATCAAGAGGACACAATATATCTACAGTGAGGAGAGTGCAACCCTCGGACTATAGTGGAGTCTCCGGGGGTTAAAGAATGTTGATTGATTCGGGTTAAAAGAGTTTTGACCGAATAATCTCGTATCGTTGGAGCTCATGATCTGTAGGTCCTTTAGGTTCTCCTGGCTAGCTCGGATAACGTCGTGCAACAGTATAAGAGAAAATTAAAAGAAAAAGAATTTGAATTGTTCAAATTCGGTTTAAGGAAGAAGGATGGACATATTTAAATATGATTTAAATATCGACATATTTAAATATGATTTAAATATGAAAATGGCCTATAACATGAATAAGATTCATGTGTAAAAAAAGTCGGTTTTCGGAAAACCGGACTTAATCATATTATTTAATTAATATTTGATATTAAATTAAATAATATTTATTAATTAATAATTATATATATATATATATATTTTTTTTTTATTTATTAAAAAGTTTAATAAATAAAATTATTATTATTATTTTTAATAATAATAATAATAATTATATATATATATATATATATATATATGTCTTGCATGCAGCAAGACACATATATATATATAAAGTTATGTATATATATATATATAAGAAAGACAGTTTTGGCCAAAAAGGGAGATTAATGAGAAATGGGGTATTCATTTTTAAGGGGGCTTACGAATTGAAAAAATTTACTTCTTCACCCTCTGCCTCTTCTCCATTTCTTCTTCTTCTTCCTTCTTCTTTTCTTTTTCTCTTCTTTTCGGAGTCCCACAACTCCGTTGCTCCGCACCGAGGATAGCAGGACTACCTGGGGTGGTCCTCGGGGCGTTCGTGAGAAGAGGCCGGAAGAGTTCGTGACGAGGAACGTGCGGCGGAGCTTGAAGAAATTGGAACTACAAGGGTATGTATTTCTAATTTCTTATTTCCGTCGTTTTGAGCATGTTTTCTATTTGTTAAATTGATGAAATTAGAGTATCATCGGTCCAAAATCGCCTTCTGCGCATGTCGCTCCATCAATTGTGGGTCACTCAAGTAGTCAGTCAAAAGGTCTATAGTATATGGATAAGGCTGGGTACCTTATTCTGGTAACACTATAGGATGCGGCCTGCTTTGTATTGTACAAAACGATGTGATCCGAATCGTTTCACATGGAGATGTGCGAACGGGGGCGTCCTATGCAAAGAGTTTGCATTAGACAGGACCACGATAAAGTCGCTATCTCTTTATAACACCGTTTACTAGTGAGACCGACTTTATCACTTTTGATGACCTAAGGTAACTCGTTCTTAATCCTGAGCTTACTATGAACTCCTGCTTATTCGAGAGTATCCTTAGACTTGTATGGGTGAGAGTGGCAGGTCGCCCGCTCAATAAGCCTACCAACTTGGCGATAAACTCGAATAGGTAGCTGGGGACATAGTGTAGCAAGATGGAATTCACTCATACCCTCTTTAGGGTCTAGTAGATAGGTGTTCCCTTAATAGCTGACTCTGGGGCTTGAACATGAGGCCTCATCCTCTTCTGTTCTGTGTGATGAGGATTCTGATATGATGATTGGATCACAGATCAAATGTTCATTAGAGGTGTCAGTGGTACTTAAGGAACAAGAGGTATCTCAAAGGTTAAAAAGTTTAATTAATAATTATAATTATATATATATTTTATTTATTAAAAAGTTTAATAAATAAAATTATTATTATTATTATTATTATTAATAATTAAATTTATATATATATATATATATATATATATATTAAGTTGTGTATATATATATGTTTACTAAGTTTGGCCAATTTAGTTTTTAAGAAAACAGGGGTATACGAAGGCGGGGTTTACATATTTTTTAAGTTTCAATTTTTAAGTTTCAATTGTTGAAACTCAGAGTTCATCTCTCTGTCTTTCACCCTCTGTTTTTCTTCCTCTTTTCTTCTTATTTTCTCTTTGTTTCGGAGTCCCACAACTCCGTTGCTCGGGGCGTTCGTGAGAAGAAGCCGGAAGAGTTCGTGACGTGGAACGACCGGCGGACTTGAAGAAATTCGGAACTACAAGGGTATGTATTTCTAATTTCTTAATTACGTCGTTTTGAGCATGTTTTCTATTTGTTAAATTGATGAAATTAGAGTTTTATCGGTCTAAAATCTCTTTCCGCTGCGTATATCGCTCCATCACTTCTTACTCCGACAAATCCACCAACTTCGGCAGTGGTTCACGACGGCGGTGCAACAACATCACGACGGCGCGATGGATTTCAGACCCTCCGACGACGATGGCGGAGTATCCTCATTGCGTGGAGAAGAAGACGACGACGGTGGAACCCACGACGACAACGACTGAGAACTAGCGTGGAGAAGAAGACGACAACGGTAGACCAGCAACGACACACGAACAGAGTAGCGACGACGAGCTTCGATCTCGACGACGCGACCCACGAACCAGATCTCAACCCCGGCGACAACGCTTCCTCTTTGCATTGCTCCAACGAGTAGTCCAGCAAAGACACACGAATAGAGCAGCGACGACGTGCTTCGATCTCGACGACGCGACCCACGAGCGAAGATTGCAACCTCATTCTCCGACGAGCTTCGAAGCTTTCTAATCCAGCGACGACGCGGCCTCCACGAAGCAGACGTTTGCGTACGAAGTTCCATGGCGACTCACGATGGTGGTGCTATAACGAACGATGCGGCGATAGACCATATCGGCGGCGAACGAAGTTCCATGGCGGCACTCAAATGGCGGCGACTGGAATGGACAACGGCTAAAAAAATCGCGTAGAGAAGAAGGTTAAAATTTAGTTTTTGAGTTATTTACAAAAATGCCATTCATTTCATTTAATTACAATTTTGCCATTGTTTTAGGTTAAATTACAATTTTGTCCTTTGACCTAGATTTAATGTTTGACCCTGGTTTGTCATGTGATATATTTTACTTTTAACTTAAGATTTCAAAAAAAAAAAAAAAAATCAATTTTATCTTATTTTAAAGATTTTAAATGAATTTTAATTGATTTATTTTAAAACACATATTTCAAATGAATTTCAACTTTATCTTAATTGGTATTTTCCAAGTAAATCTCAATTTAGTCTTATAATTAATAATCCATATTTTTTCGTCTACAAATTAAAAAAAATAAAAAAAAAAATATTTTTATATTAATTAAGATTTTTATATGTTAATTGTCTTTTAATTAATTAGATTTGTTTAATATGATTTAGATTTAAATCTTTCAAACAAGTTTTAATTAGATTTTGCCTTTCAATTGAGATTTTTCGAGTAGGTATCAATTTAACTTATGTTTAAAAATAAATATTTGATTCAATAAAATAATATTTATTTGAGGGCAAAGTAATATTGTTTTCGTGGAGTTTCGACTCTCGTGCAATCACACAAAATCCTCACAATCAGTTTTTAAAAATAAGTATCTTAAAAATTTTAATTTATCATATGAAAAATCTTATGACGGAGTTGAGATAATTTCTCAAATTCTAGAGGTAAACAATTTTGGGTTTTGACTAAACAATTTCCTTTAAATAAAAAAAAATTTAATATGATAATTAATTAAAAATAAATCTAACTTAATATATAAAACTCTTACTTTATTTTTAAGGTTAAGATTTGATTAAATGAGACATTGCCTTTTTTAAATAAATTATTTTTTTTCTCAAATTAAAGACATTTTTAAAATCAACTAGATAAAATAAGATAAAATATTGCTACCGTGTTTAACGATTGTTGTAGGGTGTTAATACCTTCTACACTCAAACGACCCCCGAATCTAATTTCTATTTTCGTAGACCAGTTTTTATTTTAAGGTGACCAATCACACCCGATATGATTGGTAACGACTCCAAACTCTTTTATTTTAAAATGAAACCCTTAAAAGACGACGTCGGCCGCTCCGCGTTGCGATGACGTTGCGACAGCATGACGACTTCACTGGGGATTTTTTGAGGAGGGTCGAGGCCATTACATTTATTTTTTATCCAGTTTTCAAGTTTTAGTCTTTTGTTTTATTTATTTCTTTATAATTTTTTTTTTTGCCTTTTTTTTTCTCTGTTTATTTATTTTTTGCTATGTATTATTTTATTATTTGTTATAAACATGATATATACATGAGATATGTATGGTGGTATATATATTATATACTATAGGTATATATATATATCCATAATCATTCAACTCCATCATTTTAGCTAGTCTTCACCATGACTCACTCTCCTTATGAATAACATTGAGACTCTCAAAGTTGGCCATCAATGACCTAAGTTTAGACATCAAATACTTGTATAAATAGAGCTTGTGTGAAGCCTTTCAAACACACCTAAAATCAATTGAATACAATTTGATTTCTCTACTTTCTTCCCTCATTCTCTTCTTTAAAGTGTTGTTCTTTTGTGTTCTTATTCTTGTTTTATAACATTATTCTATTTATTATCATTTTGACACTTTATTTATTGCAATTTATTATGCATTGTCATGCATTCTACACACACCCACGAGCCTCCAACCCGGGTTATACCTTTTAGGACTAGACTCAGAGACTGAGTAGTGTGACCTTCATGGAATTTCGGTTCCCGTGCAGGCGCATGAAATTCTCCACTCAAGCTAACTACGTTGTTTAAATAGACAAGAGGCTTGGGGACCGTTTATCTCTAGGATGCATTAGAGCCTAACTTTACACTCATATTCTTTGTTAGCATCAATCTACGAGGTTAGTTTATGAAGGTCTGTCATATTGTATGATTGTTTTTTTAGTAGCCAAATCTCTAGGGTTATTTTTTCTCTCTCCCTTGTTTTCACGATGATAATAAAATAAAATAAAAAAAGGAGGGCACTTTCTCATTTAGTTCATTGAGTTTTATGTAAAGGGAAACCTTTCTTAATTTGTTTTGAAATTCATTTGTTTTACGAAAAAAAATGGATCACTTTTCTTCTCTCTTGTAGAAAATCAAGCTGTAAAAGTAAGGATATTATTTTCTAGTATAACTGATTGCTATTATTGTGGATCTATAGTTGAGATCTTGTTGCTATTATTGTAGATCTATAATTGAGATTCTTCTTGTCTAAATAATCATATGTTCTCACTCAATAATATATTAGAGGAATTACTCTCATACATAACTTCATGGTATCAGAGTTAGGTTATAAAAAATCCTAGCCGTCAAAAGCTTTAAACATCAAAATTAAACTGTCGGAACCCTAGTTGTCGGGTATCATCCTCGTCGGCGCCATCTTCTTCCGACGTCAACATCCTCTTTTGGCATCATCAATTCAGTGCATGTTTCGGAAAACTCATCTCCTTCAGGCTCAAAATTCAGTCGCATCAGTTCGTGTTCGACAGACCCGCGCAACGCCTGAACCTGTTCAGATTCGTCGCTGCTCCACATTTAGATCTTCTGTTGATCTACTACCTCCGCCCGCCTCAGATCCGTTTGTGCACCACCGCCGCGCACAGATCAGTCAGCTTGAAATCTCCGTCGCGGAAGGTCTCTTCAACCACTCGCTTATGATCGCTCAGATTCGCGATCAATTTTTTTTTTGTTTAGTTGGTTTACTCTGATTGGCCCAACCCAGTTCGGTCTGGTTCAACATCTGGTTCATTTCTTTTTCCCAACTCAAACTTCGTCTGTTTCTTCATCTTTGGTAATTTGTATTGCTGTTTTTTTCAAGATGAAAGAGTTACCTCACTCGTCTTCCAATGAAAGTAATATTATTCTACAGTTGTTGAACAAAGAAAATCCTACAATTGTAATTAGTTTCGGGAGTTTGCAACAGTCAGGTAACCAAAGTTCTCATGCTTTTCATACACAAACCTCTCCATATGAATGAATAGTAGACTCTGGGGCCTCTAATCATATGATAGGTGACAAATTTTTATTCTCATCATTCTTGCCATATAAAGGTAATCTTTTGATTCGCATTGTTGATGGTACTCCCACTAAAGTAACTGAGATTGAAAATGTTCAAATATCATACTCTCTTACCCTCGAATCTGTATTGTTTGTATCGAAGTTGGAATATAACCTACTTTCTGTGAGCAAATTGAATAAGGACTTGAATTGTGAAACTACATTTCGTGCAAACTATTGTATATTTCAGGACTTGGGATTGGGGAAGATTATTGGCACTGAATTATGTGCGGGATTGTATCATCTCGGAGGTAATAGATTTCGAACAACAAATGTATGCAATAAACTTGTAGTTCAGTCCAACTCTCAGTCAGCTAATGTCTTTGAGTCCTTAGATCCTTCAAATAAGGACAATCATGTTATGATGTGGCATTATCGTCTTGGACATCCCAACTTTGCTTACCTTGAAAGATTGTTTCCTTCCTTGTTCATCAATAAAAAAAAAAATCCTTTCAATGTGAAGTGTGTTAACTTTCAAAACATCGCGCTCTCATTTTTCTCCTTGTACTTATTCACCTTACACACCTTTCTCCCTTATTCATGGCGATATTTGGAGACCTTCAAGGGTAAAAAAATGTCATTGGGGCACGATGGTTCCTTCTATTAGTGGATGATCACACTCGTTTAAGTTGAACATTTCTTATGAGAGATAAATCTGAGACTAGTCACATATTCCAGGTTTTTCATAAAATGATCCAAAATCAGTTTCAAGTCAACATCAAAGTACTTAAAACTGATAATGCTCGTGATTTCTTCAACTCCACCCTTGGATCCTATCATCAATCGCATGGTATTGTTCATCAAAGCTTTTGTGTTTACACACCCCAACAAAATGGTGTGGTTGAACGCAAAAAAGTTTTCTGGAGTGAAACAGTTCTAACTGCCACATATCTAATAAATTGCATGCCCTCTCGCACTCTTGGCTTCAACACACCCTTACAAACTTTGCTTACCCTATATCCTACATCTCATCTTGTGTCTCAACTACCACTAAAATTATTTTGGTGTACGACTTTTGTTCATATATGTCCTGAACATCGTGGAAAACTTGATGCTCGATCCACGAAATGCATCTTTCTAGGGTACTCACCAAACAAGAAAGGATACGAATGCTATTATCCCCCGACTCGTCAATTTTTTCATACCATGGATGTCACCTTCCTTGAAAATCGTCCATTTTTTTTTCCAATTCTGCACTTCAAGGGGAGCATAGTGATATTGAATCACATAATTGGGATTGCATTCCTCAATTTCCTTCAAGCACACCTGAATTTCATCATTCTTCGGAGTTATCTTCTAGATTATCGCAATTTCCTCATAACATAGAGTCACATCCCTCTTCTAAGCTACCTTCTAGTTCATTGCAACTTCCTTATAACATAGAGTCTCATCCCTCTTCTGAGTCACCTCTTATACTTGTCCCTGAGCCCGAACTACAAGTTTATTCACGAAGAAATAATGAATTGGGGAGGTCTGAAGTGCAACCCACACAAGTTCAGCAAAGCCAAGATCTAAACCAGAATCCTAGAGTCCCTGAAATTGTGTCAGAGACAAGCGAAGATGACCGACCTATTGCTATAAGGAAAGGTGTTCGTTCATGTACTCAACATCCCATTTAGTACCACTTATCTTATACCAATTTATCACCATTTTTTAGAGAATTTGTGACTTCTTTAGATCAAATACAAACTCCCAACACAGTTCAGGAAGCCTTACAAAGACATGAATGGAAAGCAGTTACTTTAGAGGAGTTACATGCTCTTGAAAACAATGGAACATGGATCCTTACAGATTTGTCCCCAGGAAAGCGCATTGTTGGATGTAGATGAATTTTATCAACAAAGCACAAAGCAGATGGCAGTATAGAGCGGTTCAAAGCTTGTCTTGTGGCTAAAGGATTCATTCAAGCTTATGGAATAGACTATCAAGAAACCTTTGCTCCAGTGGATAAGCTAAATACTATTCGGGCACTTCTCTCTGTTGCATCAATTCTAGATTGACCTTTGTTTCAACTTGAGGTAAAAAATGCCTTTTTGAATGGCGACCTAGTGGAAGAAGTGTATATGGATATACCTCCTAGATTTGAGGACAAATACACTAAAGGAAAGGTATGTAAACTCAAGAAATCTCTCTATGGGCTAAAACAATCACCTCGAGCTTGGATTGAAAAGCTTACTAATGTTTTAAAACAAGATGGCTATATGCAGTGTCAATTTGATCACACCTTATTCATCAAACACTCCTTACCAAGTAAGATCACTATGGTAATAGTCTATGTTGATGGCATAAGTCTCACGAGCAATCTTTTTGAAGAAATAGTCCAGCTTAAGGAACTCCTGTCAAAAGAATTTGAAATCAAAGACTTTGGACATCTAAGGTATTTCTTGGGAATGGAAGTAGCCAGATCCATCAAAGATATTTCTATCACTCAACGAAAATACACTTTGGATCTTTTAAGGGAAACTGGAATGAGTGGTTGTAAACCAGTTGAGACGCCTATGGATGCAAACACAAAACTCAAAGCTAATCTCAAAGATGAAGTAGTTGATCGGGTAAGGTATCAACGTCTAGTTGGAAAGCCGATTTCTTAACACATACTCGTCCGGACATTAGCTTTGCTGTCAGTGTGGTAATTTGATTTATGAACAAATCGTCTAAAGAACATATGGAAGTTGTGTATAGAATATTGAGACTAATACTGTCAATTTGAAATATGTACCTTCTCAACATCAAGTAGCAGATATACTGACCAAGGCACTACATCGGCCTAGCCTTAGTAATCTGATTTCCAAGCTAGGCATGACTAGCATATACCATCCAGCTTGAGGGGGAGTGTAGAAAATCAAGCTATAAAAGTAGGGATATTATTTTATAGTATAACTGATTGGTATTATTGTGGATTTATAGTTGAGATCCTGTTGCTATTATTGTGGATCTATAATTGAGATCCTTCTTGTATAAATAGTCATATGTTCCCACTCAATAATATATTAGAGGAATTACTCTCATACATAGCTTCATCTCTTTCCTCATATTTATTGTTTTTCCTATTACATAGCTTCATCTCTTTTGAAATAGTTAATGAGGATTGTGCAATGATAAGTTTGACAAAATATTCAATCATTGATTTTGGCAGTAAACTAAGCATGAGTTTCATAAAATTGTCTCCCTTGGTGCCTGCCCCACAAGAATTGAATGTGGTGGATCAAGCTACGGTGCGTCAGTGGTCAGAGAATATACAACATGCTTAGGGGAACTGCCTATCAACTAATGCGATAATGCCATTTAAAAATATAAGTTTTCCAGAAAATCAATTGGATTCTTTGAAGCGGAAGGTTTAAGTGCAGACAGGAAGACTAAATTTGTGGGCAAGTATGGTCATATAACTAAGCTCATGTACGTTCAAGTCAACCCTTCAGTATTAAGAGAATTGGTTTAACATTGGGATAAAGCTTAACAATGTTTTACATTCGAGTCATTAGACATGACTCCTACCATCGAAAAATATCAATCTGTATTGCATATGCCATCACAAGCAGAAATTAGAGTTTACTCCTATGATGAAGGGCTCACAATGAAGAGAGCGATATCCGTACTTCTAGGTAGATTTGCACTGGTGAAATTGAAAAATAGGTATAGAGAAAAGAAGGAAATTTATGCTTGCAGTTAGAGTATATATTTACCCTCCAAAAAAAATTCGCAAATGAGGATAATGATTAGTAATGCTAGCTTTGTGTATCTTTAATGCAATTTTATTTCCAAAAGGATGTGGACACGTTGAAGAACGTGCAGTCAAATTGTTTCTTAAGGTGGAAGCAGAAGTCGGCCCTGTTATACTCATATTGGCGGAAACTTTTCGGAGTCTGAATTATTGCAAGATGAAGGGTACAGGGACATTCATCAGATGTGTTCCATTGTTATATATTTGGATCATCAGTCATATAAAATGTCCACCAGAAGTCAAATGTCCTCAAGTCAAGTTTTCAAATTCATGGAACATGTAGCAAAATCTTAGCTTATTGTGTGCATAAATGTGAGAATTTGAGAAATGATGCTAAAATAGGACTTATTTGGAAAAGGAACGAAAAAGGATGTAAAATGATGTAAAAAGAACTAAAATGTTCATTGCAGGAAACATTGCGGAAACATTGCTGAAACCGCAACAGAGCATTGCGGCCCTCGCAAGGAAATCGCAATGCCAGTCTTCTTCTGCTGAACTTTTCCAGCCATCAGTCGTCATTGTTGCGAGCTTCCAGCCGCCTAAGCTCTCCACTGCTGCCACGTGGAGGATTGTTGTTCAGAATGGATGGATATCCGCGGCTGAAGGTACCTGCAGAAGCTATAAAAAGAGACGGATGATGAAGGGAAAGGAACAACTCAGAAGCGTGGAGATCCCATTTGCAAAGCAATCTGCAGACGAAAATCCTTCTTCCGTTTGTTGGAACGAAGAAATCAGCCCTTGGCGTCGATAGTTCGAGAGGAAGAAGAGAAGATCCTTCTTCTCTTCTGATTGAATTCATCCCCAAGATCAGCTAATCTTCCCCTTCATCCGAGGCGTTTAGCAACGTGGGGGATCCAAGCAATTTACAGCTTTCTTTACTGTTTTCTCTCTACTGTTTCCATTTGTGACGTTGTTCTGATTCATTCTCCAATACACTCGATTTGTACTGCTTTCATATCATTGCACGTCGTTCTTATGAAGTGTCTGAACCTTATTTTTAGAGAGCAATCAATTAAGTTTTGTTGAGTTCTTCACTTTGTTATTTCTTGTTCAAGTGCTTTTACTGAATTCTCTAAATCATGATCAATCAATCCATCCCTTTTAGTTCTTCGAAAACCATGAGTAACTAATCTAAGAAAGATCTGCTAAAGATGAATCTATAGGCTAGAAATACGAGAGTCTGTTGCGTGCTCAATGTGTAAAGATAAATATGCAAAAGGGTAGAGAGAGCACTTAGAACATGCAAGCATACATGGTCTTACAGCAAGTAGTGAGTATATTTAATTCGTTTTTTCCACAGAGACTTGTTTTTAGCTATTCGCGAAGTGTGAATGTTAAGAAAGATGGGATGAATTTGATGGGTTAAAATTGGTTTTTAATTAACTACTTTTTGCTGAATGTGTAGAGGGATATAACATAAACAAAAGCAAGTTGAAATTAGATGCAAAGGATAAGAGATGGAATTAATAAACGAGAAAGAAAACAGCTAAACAGAATGGAAATTTGGCAGAATTGCGTGGACCGCAATGTTTCCGCAATTAAATGGCAGCGAAACTGATTAAAAGGGTGAATTAAGGGCTACTAATGACTATCCTATAGGCAGTTTATTACGATTATCAAGCTTTGGATCAACTCTCTATACATCAAACTCACTCTATCTCAAGTATCGTCCGATTCCATGCATGAGAGACTCAAGTTTACTCGACTTCAAAGTAAGGTCTTAAGCATCTTGTTAAAGCAGGAGTGTTTAGTTTGTACTAGGGAAACGCCTATTCCTAGGCCGTTTCCTGATTACCATGAAAGGCTAGCATGATTATATGACTCTGAACTCTTACTCCTTCCAGAGGTTAGGAGTTCTTTGGACAAAATGGATGGCCAATCGAAATTGCCCGTGGGATGAAGCTTCCATACAATCAATGTTCGAGTGTTAATCTACCTACTTGACTCACGTTTTTTAGCCTATAGTTCTGTCATTAGCATGCCCCTAAATGATTTTAGTTACTCATGGATATGTAAAGAACAGAAATGGTAGATAAAGTAGACATGCTTAGAAGAGAAATGTGTGTAAAACAGCAAGCAAAACCCGTAGCAGAAGAACGCATAAACTGTGAAGTGCAGAAACTTACTTTGATTAACTTGAATGTTTGAATGACAAAGGAAAGCTTTAAAAGGAATGAATCCAAGACAGACAACAACGAAATGCAATAATTGAAATGACTAAACTAAGAACAACAATGATCAGTAATGGAAATGAGAAGAAAAGAGCAGAAAACAGTAAAGGATTGCTGAAGACTTCGTGGCAGTCGCCTCGAATGAAGGTGATGAGAATTCAGCCGTGCTTGGATGAATCCAATCGAGAGAGAAGAAGAATCTTCTCTCCTTCCTATCAGATTATCGATTCCAAAAGCTTAGACTCTCACTCCAACAGACGGCAAAGGAAGAACAGTGGAAAGGGTGGACTGCAGAAAGACTTCTACGCTTCGAGTGATGACTGAACCTCCGACTTTGACCCCTTTTTATAGTAGTTTGCAGGTGCATTTGGGCCAAGGAGAACCATCAATCTTCAACGTCGTATATCAGAATGGATGGAGGAGAAAGAACGAATCCCTGAAAAGTCGGATCTAAACAGAAAAATGTCAGCCAACTTACGGTTTTAACTTGAATAATTGCGGTCACCGCAATTATTCCGCAATGCATTCGCAAGGGTTATTTTTTCATTCTTTTCTTCGGTTTTCACCCCTTTTTCTACCTATTGTGCATAAGTCCTATATTAGCTACCTTCTTCTAATTCTCATATTAAAGCCTAGGTTTAGGCTAAATGCTAACAAAAACACCTAAATGTGTACATCTTCTTAAGCTAAATGGGTCCTAAATAAGTCACTTTCAGAGACTTAACACACCCCCAAACTTAAGGCTTTGCTTGTCCTCAAGCATACTAAGGACTTACTTAGGCTGCTGTTTCTTCTTCTTTTAACTACTCACTAACTCCCTTATATTCTTGTCTCTAGCAGTGCTGTCCTGTGACACACTTCTTAGTTTAGAACTAACCTCTTGTCTAGCTTCTTCTGACTTCACCTGCCTACTATACCCACTGCTTTTGTTAACCCCCTACTACTGATCTAACTACTTCTATGATATTATGCTACTATCCCTAAGGTTTCAAATTCTACCAAGCTTTACTCCAGACTCAGTACATGCTTCTAGCTTATTTTTAATGTGTCTAGGATTCCTTAGAGTCATGCCAGTCTTAGTATTAACAGTGACAGTGGTACTTTTAGAGAACAACCTAAGCCCTGGCATCACTACATTGGATATACACTCATCTCCCTAAAACAACCCTACAAGTTACAACTTTGTGCTCAGCTACTTTGAGGATCAGAGTTCTTTTTAAATAGGACATCTAAGCCACAAAGTTATAACTCCTAGGTATACATTCTTCTTCCCTATATTTTTCTCTCTTTTTTTTTTCTTAGGTGGAGCCTCTCCTTTGGTTGCCTTTTGATGCAACGCCACTTGTGGGTTACACACTTGGCACTGATTACTCAGCAACCTAAGAGAAACTCCCCCCCTTTATTCTTTTTTCATTTTTTTTTCAGTTCATCATCATTTTTTTTTTTTTTTAGAAGAAGAAGAATGCTTATGTTTCTAAGGGAGAGAGGAATGTTCCTAGGCCTAGGGTGGCCTCCCCCAAACTTCAACTACTCATTGTCCCCAATGAGTGTTTGAGGTGGCACACCCCCAAACTTATCCTAGAAGCATCTAGTCTAAAGTAAAACAAAGAGAATCTAAACATCCTAGGCATAGGCAAAACATTCTAGAAGCAACTATCCCAGCAGCAGAAAATTTGAACATAACAGACAGGTTTAAGGACTTATGGTTTATGCATGCTGAGCACTATTCAGAGGCAAATTTAAACTATCAAAAGGTGTCCTATGACACTCATCCAGCATGCTTCAAGATCAGCTATATAAGGTAGTCATGCTAGCAGCAAAAGATAGAATTTAACAGATCACAGCCTAACTAGACGGACAGTCAAAAACATGCAATCAGCCACAAAAATTGCGGGAACCGCAATTATTTCGCAATTCAATCTGGGCAGATTTAACACTAACTCAGGCCCCTAGCATGCTTTTTCCCGTTACTCATGCATCCTAAAAATAAAACTAAACTATCCTACCTAATCAACTAACATCAGACTATCCTAAGCAAAAGGAAAAACATAAAACTAAACATCCAAAACAGATCAAAATTTAACCACAAAACAGCATAATATACATTACTCTATCAAAAAGCAGGAAAATTGTCTTTTGTTTCTTGAGGGATCAGTAATACTCCCTCTAGTGCTCTTCAAACCAGCACTCAATTCTCATCATCCTCATCTGGTCGCCTTGGTCTTGGGGGCACCCATGGAGTTAGGAGGTTGGTGGGGAAGTCCGGGAAGATGCACCCCAACTGGTCTGCAACTTCTTTGTCCCTCGCCTGCGCATAATTGGCCCATTGAGCCATTCTCCTCTGTATGTCCATCAAGCCGGCCATGGATAGGGACTGTTCGGCCGCCAGCCTATCCAACTCAAATTCCATGTTGCCCTTTCTTCTCAGCCTTAGGTGTGCAGGCAACTCCAGATGGCCTGTGTAGGGCAGCTGCTGCTCCACGCGCTCGGTGGGAACCCCTGCAAGCAAACACAATTTGGTTATAGTGTTTGGAAAAAATAATGGTCCCTTACCCTTCTTAGCACACTCGGCTATGGCAGCAGTGATGACCTCTCCCACGTTGATCGTGAGACCTCTCATTATAGCATAAACCAGCAGCGAACGGCTCTGGTTAATTGTAGTCTCATGAGTCACCGGGGAGAGTCTTCTTCTTACGAATGAAAACCACACAGCTGCCTTAGCCGTGAGGTTGGCACTCATGAGCGTGTGCCGCCCATTGCGCGAGACTGTCCAGGAGGCCTCAGGCTGGCCAATGGTGCGGATGGCTTCCTCCAGCACAGCCTCGGTCGGCTCATCAACTATCCGTGCGTAATCTGTGTGAGGCTGGCCCCTTAGACCAAATGCTTCATTAATGGCTTTGGCTGAGAAATCAACCTCCACCCCTCTGACCACAGATAGGCCATCCTCAGGGCTGAGCACGTTGGCGTAGAAGTCATACACCATGCTCGTGTATGCTGGATTGGGAGGTCGGCAGAATTCCTCCCAGCCATGGTTGATCACCCCTGCGCGCAAGAACTGCGGCAGGTCAGCAAGTCGATCAAGGAACCCCTTCTCGTGCAACAGGTCCCTTTTCCTCAGCTCCACACCCCTGGATTCGGCATCGGATGAGACATACCTCACTGATGGAGGTTCATCCTCAGGGTAGAGTTTAGCCTTCCCCTTATCGGCTGGCTTGGAAGATTCAGCAGCCTCCACCTTGAGGCGTTTGAGCGAAGGCTCAGTACTGTCTTTATCTGCTGAAGGCACTCGCTTGGCCTTCTTCTTCTTCAGTTTCTTGGCTTTCTTGGCTTTCTTGGCCTCCTTCTTGGCCTTCTTCTTCTCTTTCTCCATGTTGATCTGTTGGAGGCAAGCCCCCAACGTTTCTTCCATAGAATCGTCCTGCTGTGCAGGAACATCAGGGCTGTCTTCCCTCATAGGAGAGAAGACTTCCTCTTCCCCAACATCTCCACTGCCTTGCGTGGACTCTTGATAATCCCCATAAGGGAATTCAGGATCAGGCCGTGGAGAGTTGTGTTCTGCTGATGGGGTATGCGCAGAACTCCATGGCGAAGATGGCAGCTCAGGGCTTTGTGCTGCTGCAGGCGTCGGATCAGAACTCTGAGGTGCTGGAGACAACTCGGCGCTCTGTGCAGGTGGTGACGACTCTGCGCTTGGCACTGGTTCAGACGAGAGGGGACTGCGCGCAGGTGACACAGACGGCGTCGAACCTTCCTTGGCTGACTCGTGGGATGCACGATCAGGTTCTTGACTCTCCACAGAGGGAGTCTTGGCGATGCTTGGTTCGGCGACAGTCTTGACAGTCCACCGGCGCTTCGTTGGCGTACCCACTGGCTCAGATGGGCCAGCAGGGATCTCAGTGACCACCCTCCACTTCTTCCTACGAATAGGAAGCTTACCAAGACGGCCAGTGCGTACAGCACCCTGATCAGCAAGGGTGAGAAGCGCTTCCCTCGCAGCCGCTTCAGCTGCGTCGTCGGCCTTCTTCTTGGCGGCGGATCTCTCAGCCCTAGTGGAAACCATGGTCGAATCTTGGAGGTTTGGAGAGAGAGATCAAAGGTGGAGAGAATCGCAGAAATCTTGGAGAGCAAAGAATGAGAGGATCGTATCAATCGGGCGCCTTCTAACGGCTATAAAAGCAACGGAAAAATCCCAACGGCTCTTTTTGCGAATCCAGCAATTTCTGCGCAATTCCAGGGATAATATTTCATCAAAATTCCAAACTTTGATCGCCCGTATCTTTCATTTGGCTCAACCGTTTCTTGATTTTTAAAGTGGGATTTACTCCCCTTGATCCCCTCTTTCGATTCCCTACAAAAACAAATAAACAAACATTAAATACGCAATTAAAATCACGCTACAAAACATACAAACGATCATCGATAAAAACAGAAAAAATAAACTAAGGCATTGGCCTTGACTAAACGAGCACAGTAACCACTCGTTCTCTCTCGTTCTCTTTGTCATGCTTCACGTAGGAGGAAGGCCGAGAGAGTCTTCACATCCCCCTCCTCATAGTAGTGCTTCAACCTAGCACCATTGACCATAAATGGCTGTCCTTGCTGCAAGTTTTTAATCTCTATGGCACCATGAACAAAGACATTAGTAATAATAAATGGACCTGACCATCTAGACTTTAATTTGCCTGGAAATAGCTTTAATCGTGAGTTAAATAATAATACAAGTTGGCCCTTTTTAAAGTCTTTGATCCTGAGTCTACTGTCATGCCATATTTTTGTCTTTTCTTTGTACATCTTGGCATTCTCATAGGCCATGTGCCTAAGCTCATCAAGTTCATGTAGCTGTAAAGATCTTAATGTCCCTGCATCCTTCACACAAAAATTTAATTCTTTCATGGCCCAAAATGCCTTGTTTTCCAACTCAAGTGGCAAGTGGCAAGCCTTGCCATACACCAACCTATAGGGAGACATTCCTAGAGGTGTCTTATATGCTGTTCTGTAAGCCCAAAGTGCATCCTCAAGCTTAAATGACCAGTCTTTTCGATTAGGTTTAACTACCTTCTCTAGGATGTTCTTTATTTCCCTATTTGAAATTTCAGCTTGACCATTTGAGTGTGGGTGATAGGGAGTAGCTACTCTATGCCTAATGTTATATTTAGCCAATATCTTCTCCATAGCTTTATTAATGAAATGTGACCCCTCATCACTAATGATAGCACGAGGAGTCCCAAATCTAGTGAAAATGTGCCTATGCAAGAAATTAGTGACTGTCTTAGCATCATTATTAGGACATGCCTTAGCTTCTACCCACTTTGACACGTAGTCTACTGCTACTAAAATGTACAGGTTACCTGATGATGGAGGGAATGGTCCCATGAAATCAATGCCCCACACATCAAAGAGTTCTAACTCTAAGATGTAGGTGAGGGGCATCTCATCCTTGCGACTGAGATTACCTGTCCTTTGGCACTCATCACAGCTGTGAGCGTAATCATGTGCGTCCTTGAAGATTGTTGGCCAGTAGTAGCCACTCTGAAAGACCTTCGCAGCTGTCCTTTGGCCACCAAAGTGTCCACCATAAGGAGATGAGTGACAGTGCTGCAGCACAGACTTCGCTTCAGCAGCTGTAACACACTTCCTCAACAACCCATCAGCACAGGTCCTGTAAAGTATGGGGTCATCCCAGATGAATTTCCTTGCTTCATGGAGGAACCTCTTCTTCTCTTGTCCTCCCTTGAACACTGGTAATACCTGTGCTGCACGGAAGTTAGCAATGTCAGCGAACCAAGGTTCCTCATCGTTATCACGATGAGTTAAAGCAAAGATATGTTCATCTATAAAAGCATCAGAAATTGCGGGGTCCGCAATTTTTTCGCAATTGTGCTGCAATCGAGACAGGTGATCTGCAACCACGTTTTCACATCCCTTCTTGTCCCGAATGTCCAAATCGAATTCCTGCAGCAATAACACCCATCTAATCAATCTAGGCTTAGCATCAGCCTTCCTCATCAGATATTTTAAAGCAGAATGGTCAGTATATACAATGGTCCTAGTTCCTACAATATAGTTCCTAAATTTTTCACAAGCAAATACTACAGCAATCATCTCTTTCTCTGTAGTTGTATAGTTACATTGAGCCTCATTCAAGGTCTTACTAGCATAATAGACAGGATGTGTGAGCTTGTCAATCTTCTGTCCTAACATGACTCCTACAGCATAGTCACTGGCATCACATAGCATCTCAAATGGGAGATCCCAATTTGGTCCTACTATGATTGGTGCTGTGACCAGTGCTTCCTTAAGGGCTTTCCAAGCTACTACACATTCCTTAGAGAAGATGAATGGCCTACCTAGCTCTAGTAGCTCACATAGAGGCTTGGCTATCTTAGAAAAGTCCTTGATGAACCTTCTATAGAACCCAGCATGCCCTAAGAAACTCCTAATAGCTTTGACATTCTGGGGCTCTACCAACTTCTCTATGACCTCTATTTTTGCCCTATCCACTTCTACACCTGCCCTTGACACTCGATGTCCTAAGACAATCCCTTCATCTACCATGAAATGGCATTTTTCCCAATTTAGGACTAGGTTGGTCTCTTCACACCTAGCCAGGACTTGTCCTAGGTTCTCTAGACAGGTTTTAAATGAGTCCCCAAAGACTGAGAAGTCATCCATGAATATTTCTATCATGGACTCATCCAACTCAGAGAAGATTGCCATCATGCACCTCTGGAAAGTTGCCGGTGCATTGCATAAGCCAAAAGGCATTCTGCGGAAGGCAAACGTTCCAAAAGGGCAAGTGAAGGTGGTCTTCTCTTGATCCTTAGGGTCTATAGTTATTTGATTGTAACCTGAATAGCCATCTAGGAAACAATAGTAGGCTCTACCAGCTATTCTGTCTAGCATCTGGTCAATAAACGGTATGGGGAAGTGATCCTTTTTAGTCTCTTTATTTAACTTTCTGTAATCCATACATACCCTCCACCCCGTGACAGTCCTTGTTGGGATTAGTTCGTTATTCTCATTGACTACCACAGTTATTCCCCCCTTTTTAGGTACACATTGGATGGGGCTCACCCACTGGCTACTAGCTATGGGGAAAATTACTCCTGCATCTAACCACTTTATTATTTCTTTCTTCACTACCTCTTTCATAGAGGGGTTTAACCTACGCTGGTGATCTACCCTAGGTGTGTGCTCTTCCTCTAGAATAATTTTGTGCATACAATAAGAAGGGCTAATGCCTCGAATATCAGCAATAGACCATGCTATAGCCTTCCTATGTTGCTTAAGCAGTAAAATTAAATCAACCTCATGCTGTTCACTTAGCTTAGAAGAAATAATTACAGGCAGCGTGTCATTATCTCCTAGATATGCATATTTGAGGTGAGTAGGTAGTGGTTTCAGTTCTAGAATAGGTGGATGCTCAATAGAGGGTTTTAACGGATTTACAGTCCTATCAGTCAAATCTATATTCATACATACATGTTGAGGGTTATTTACAGGCATATCCATTATGTCAGATACATTTAGATCATCTACATCTAATCCTACATATTCACTAGCATGCTTGGTTAACAGTACATGCTCTAATTGTTCTTCCATTAGTGAGTCAACAACATCCATGCTAGCACAAGACTCAGAATCAGAGGGATATTTTAAAGCTTTGTAAACACTAAATTTTACCTCTTCATCATGAACTCTCATAGTTAACTCACCTTTTTGCACGTCTATTAGTGCCCTACCTGTGGCTAGAAATGGTCTACCTAGCAGGATGGGTACCTCCTTGTCTGCCTCATAGTCCAGGACAATGAAATCTGCAAGGAAAATGAATTTGTCAACTTTAACTAGAATATCCTCAATCTTACCTTCTGGATATGCGATGGATCTGTCTGCTAGTTGTAAAGTGACAGTAGTTGGACGTGCTTCCCCTATTCCCAACTGGCGGAATAGGGACAGGGGCATGAGATTTATGCTGGCGCCCAGGTCACAAAGCGCTCTGCCCACGTGCTTGCCTCCAAGTTCTACAGGTAGGGTGAAGGATCCAGGATCCTTCTCCTTCTTGGGCAGCTTGTTCTGGAGGATGGCACTGCACTC
Organism: Herpetospermum pedunculosum; assembly: GCA_028017165.1. Taxonomy (NCBI): domain Eukaryota; kingdom Viridiplantae; phylum Streptophyta; class Magnoliopsida; order Cucurbitales; family Cucurbitaceae; genus Herpetospermum; species Herpetospermum pedunculosum. The sequence continues at coordinate 44,980,179 of CM051524.1, read as the reverse complement.
CTCGGTGAGGTTTACTGTTTCAAACTCACCAATTATTTTTTTGTTAGTAATAATGTCCTTCAAAAACTTTACATATGAAGGCATAGACTGTAAAACCTCTACAAAAGGAATGTTAACATGCACTTGCTTAAGTATTTCTAAGAATTTATTAAAATGAACTTCCTGTTCCTGCTTTTTCTTCAGCCTTCGAGGGTATGGAGGTGGTGGCACATATGCAGGCACGTCAGGGCGTTTTAGGATAGGTGGAGGCCTTGGAATTTCTTCTATGTCCTCAACAATTGGTTCTAGCCTGGCTCCTGATGTGCTAGTCGGTGGTGGACCTTGGCTTGGCAGAGACTCCAGTGGAGCACTAGACTCAGTGTTCTCTACTCGCTTTGGTGTGTCCTTTGTATTGCCCACCAATGGTCTTCCACTCCTAAGTTCAATTGCTTGAACTTGTTCCTTGCCATCTCTCCTTGGTACCTCGGTATCAGCAGGGAGTCTACCTTGGGGCCTACTTTTAAGTTCATTGGCTAACTGGCCTATTTGGTTTTCCAGGCTCCTAAGGGTAGCTTGCTGGCTCTGAAGAGTAGCATCATTCTTAGCTATATATTCCTTGAGTAGGTTTTCTACAGAAGATCCTACAGGTTGATTATAAGGTTTTTGGTACATTGACTGGTTATGTTGGGGAGTGAAACCAGGTGTTCCACTTGGCCTTTGTTGGTTAGGATTTTGGTTAGTGTTTTGTTGGCCACCCCATGACAGGTTAGGGTGGTTTCTCCAACCAGGATTGTAAGTTTGTGAGTAGGGGTTATTCCTTGGCTGCTGCTGGCTTCCTACATAGCAGACCGAGGATGGATTCCCAGGACAGTATTCATAAGGGTGTCCTTCCCCACAGAATCCACAGATTGGTGCCTCGCCTTGACTTGGTTGAGTGCCCATTGACATGACTGTGGCGGTATTGGCACTGGTTTGGAGATTGGCCTGAGCCATTTGCTTAACTAAGTTGGTCAGGGCATTTATTTGGGTGCTCATGGCGCTTAGAGCATCCTTGTCTTGAGCCCTAGTTGGCTCTACAGGATCGTCTGACCATCTACAATGAGAGGTTGAGATCTTCTCCAAGATCTCATACGCTTCGTTGTAACTCTTGGACAACATGGAACCTCCAGCAGATGAATTTAAGACTTGTCTGGTGCTGGGGTTGCATCCTTTAAAGAAAACTTCTATTTGGATACACCATGGAATGCCATGGTGTGGACATTTAATGAGAAGGTCTTTGAATCTTGTCCAAGCTTCGTGAAGAGACTCACTTGGAGCTTGTTTGAATTTTATGATGTCATCACGAAAAGTTGAATTCCTATCTGGTGGGAAATATTTGACTAGGAATTTTTCTGCTAAATCTGTCCAATTGCGGACAGATCCTGAGGGTAAAGAATTTAGCCACGTTTTAGCTTTGTCCCTCAAAGAGTAAGGGAAAAGATATAGCCTCAGGGCTTCTTGGGAAACTCCAGGGATTAGGAAGGTGTCACTAACTCCTAGGAAGTTCCTAAGGTGATTATGGGGGTCCTCATTTTCTATTCCAAAGAATTGTCCCACAGTGGACAACATTTGGAACATCACTGGCTTTAACTCAAATGAGTGGGCAGTGATTTCAGGACGGATTATGCTGGGGTTCAGCTCCCCAGGCATAGGTACTAAATATGAAAGGATGGCGCTATCCTTGTCATTCGCTATTTCAATGGGGTTGCGAGTGACAGGCACCAGGTTTTGATTTACTCCAGCCATTTCTTCTTGAGGTAATTGCGGAGGAATTGTAGTCTCTGCAATGATTGGAGGTACAAGGGTTTGTTTAAAGAGACGTTTCTTGGCTCTATTCCTAGCTCTAAGTAATCTCTCGGGCTCAGGGTTGAACTCTAGATCACTACTTGGAGTCTCATTCATAAACTACCCTAAATGGTACCTAAAAAAAGAAATGAAGATAAATCAATTTCAATGAAAAATAATTTGATGTTTCAAACTTAACAGACTTCGTTTTCACTTAAAATAAGTCCCCGGCAGCGGCGCCAAAAACTTGTTGCGTGCTCAATGTGTAAAGATAAATATGCAAAAGGGTAGAGAGAGCACTTAGAACATGCAAGCATACATGGTCTTACAGCAAGTAGTGAGTATATTTAATTCGTTTTTTCCACAGAGACTTGTTTTTAGCTATTCGCGAAGTGTGAATGTTAAGAAAGATGGGATGAATTTGATGGGTTAAAATTGGTTTTTAATTAACTACTTTTTGCTGAATGTGTAGAGGGATATAACATAAACAAAAGCAAGTTGAAATTAGATGCAAAGGATAAGAGATGGAATTAATAAACGAGAAAGAAAACAGCTAAACAGAATGGAAATTTGGCAGAATTGCGTGGACCGCAATGTTTCCGCAATTAAATGGCAGCGAAACTGATTAAAAGGGTGAATTAAGGGCTACTAATGACTATCCTATAGGCAGTTTATTACGATTATCAAGCTTTGGATCAACTCTCTATACATCAAACTCACTCTATCTCAAGTATCGTCCGATTCCATGCATGAGAGACTCAAGTTTACTCGACTTCAAAGTAAGGTCTTAAGCATCTTGTTAAAGCAGGAGTGTTTAGTTTGTACTAGGGAAACGCCTATTCCTAGGCCGTTTCCTGATTACCATGAAAGGCTAGCATGATTATATGACTCTGAACTCTTACTCCTTCCAGAGGTTAGGAGTTCTTTGGACAAAATGGATGGCCAATCGAAATTGCCCGTGGGATGAAGCTTCCATACAATCAATGTTCGAGTGTTAATCTACCTACTTGACTCACGTTTTTTAGCCTATAGTTCTGTCATTAGCATGCCCCTAAATGATTTTAGTTACTCATGGATATGTAAAGAACAGAAATGGTAGATAAAGTAGACATGCTTAGAAGAGAAATGTGTGTAAAACAGCAAGCAAAACCCGTAGCAGAAGAACGCATAAACTGTGAAGTGCAGAAACTTACTTTGATTAACTTGAATGTTTGAATGACAAAGGAAAGCTTTAAAAGGAATGAATCCAAGACAGACAACAACGAAATGCAATAATTGAAATGACTAAACTAAGAACAACAATGATCAGTAATGGAAATGAGAAGAAAAGAGCAGAAAACAGTAAAGGATTGCTGAAGACTTCGTGGCAGTCGCCTCGAATGAAGGTGATGAGAATTCAGCCGTGCTTGGATGAATCCAATCGAGAGAGAAGAAGAATCTTCTCTCCTTCCTATCAGATTATCGATTCCAAAAGCTTAGACTCTCACTCCAACAGACGGCAAAGGAAGAACAGTGGAAAGGGTGGACTGCAGAAAGACTTCTACGCTTCGAGTGATGACTGAACCTCCGACTTTGACCCCTTTTTATAGTAGTTTGCAGGTGCATTTGGGCCAAGGAGAACCATCAATCTTCAACGTCGTATATCAGAATGGATGGAGGAGAAAGAACGAATCCCTGAAAAGTCGGATCTAAACAGAAAAATGTCAGCCAACTTACGGTTTTAACTTGAATAATTGCGGTCACCGCAATTATTCCGCAATGCATTCGCAAGGGTTATTTTTTCATTCTTTTCTTCGGTTTTCACCCCTTTTTCTACCTATTGTGCATAAGTCCTATATTAGCTACCTTCTTCTAATTCTCATATTAAAGCCTAGGTTTAGGCTAAATGCTAACAAAAACACCTAAATGTGTACATCTTCTTAAGCTAAATGGGTCCTAAATAAGTCACTTTCAGAGACTTAACAGAGTCCAGCATGTAGAGCAGCATGATTGCGTTGAATGTATGTGAGCTTCAGCCCATGGGCAATTTTGATGTGCCATCCATTTTGTCTAAAGAATTCCTAACCTCCGGAAGGAGTAAGAGTTCAGAGTCATCCATTCATGCTAGCCTTTTATGGTAACCAGAAAATGACCTAGGAATAGGCGTTCTCCTAGCACGTTGGTTAGCTTGCTTGTATAAATAGGTTTTTATGTCTTACTTGGATATGAGTGAACTAAAGATCTAATGCATGTAATCGAGAGATGCATGAGAATTAGCTAAAACGATGCATGATGTGTTAATCTACTGCTGAATGATCGTAGTTAAGTGCCTATAGAGGAGTCTTAAGTCGACCTTGTTGCCTTACTTTTCATTTTAAATTGTTGCTAATTTATTGCTAGATTATTGCGAGAACCGCAATAAAACATTTATGCTTTTTGCCTTAGTCTTTTTAGTAGCTTCTAATCCTTGCGATTTTATTGCGAAAACATTGCGAGACCCGCAATTCTTCTTCTCGACACTATAACTTTATCTCTTCTCTTGATTTACATTATCAATTGCATCCTTCTTGCTTCTTTATTAATTCAGTACATCAACCCCAAATCTACCCAATTTAAGTGACCTTATCTAATTTAGCACCTCAACTCGTTAGTAACTAAACTCAATCTCTGTGGAAAAACGAATTAAAAAATACTTATCACTAGCTGCAGACCATGTATGCTTGCATGATCTGAGTGCTCTTCGCATTTACATTTTACATACACATTGAGCACGCAACATATATGCAGTTAGATAACGCTCATATCTACTCGTGGAAAAATTTAGCATAACATAGACATGACTTCTGATCGGATGAATTTGCAAAGAATGGGAAAGAAGAGCACAAAAAGCTTCAAAGAGTACGTGCAAAGGTGGAGAGAGATTGTTGCACAAATCCAACCTCATCTAACTGATAAGGAGTTGTCATCCATATTCATGAACACTCTCAAATCTCCCTTCTACGATAAGATGATTGGGAGCACTTCAACCAATTTCTCCGACATAATGACGATTGGAGAAATTATTGAATATGGAATCAAACATGTAAAATAACTGACACATCTGAGTTGTCAGTTGCGAAGAAATGAGGTTTTAAGAAGAAGGAAAAAGTTCAAATGGTGGGCAGTGCAAATCAACCAAATTGGAGCCAACAACCATTTAAATTATTTCGCGACTCACCAACCTTATGTTAACAAGACAACAATAAATACCCCTCATCTTTTCCTCAAAGCCCACGACCTCAAGGTAATCAAGGATACCAACCTAGGAATCAACAAGCACATGTCTACGCTCAGAGGCAACAAAGCAATAAGGGAGCTTATAAACAGACTCAAATTAACCCAATACCAATGACATATACTGAACTGTTACCCCAATTATTTCAAAATAATCAATTGTCACCCGTATCGGCAGTCCCTATTCAACCACCTTACTCAAAGTGGTATGACGTAAATGCCCATTGTGACTATTGATAACTCCAAAATAGAGCTATCTTAATGTCCCTAATTCTAGCTAAAACCATGACATATATTGATTAAAATGCTTCCTTGTAGGTGATTTCATGGTGAAGAGCTCGGGAAGTCCATTGATGATTTTCGAGGCTAAAACGGTCATTTAAGAGGTTTCGGGAAGTGTTCGGGTCAAAAAGATAGGCCAAACGAAGCTCGGGAGCCAAAACGACCCAAAATTGGGCTAAGATCCGAAAGGGCAGCGCCCAACGAAGGCAGCAGCCCAGCACGCCGCACGCCCACGCCCAGACGGCCAGACGCGCGCGCGCCCTCGCCCGCGCGCCCGTCATTGAAAATCCGCGCGCGCCCCATTGTCTCGACGCTGCCCCGATGATTCCCGAAGATAGACGAGCGCCAGCGTCGAGCGCGCGCGTCTCAACGCTCACTCAATGCCGACAGCGTCGCGACGCTGGCCTAGCGTCTCGACGCCCCGAAGTCTGAAGCGCACATTTGAAATTCCACCCGAGAGCAAGCGTCGAGCGACAGCGTCTCGACGCTCGCTCGACGCCGCGCAGCGTCTCGACGCCACCCCGCGCGCGCGCGGCAGCCAACTTAGGGCACAGCGTCGAGACGGTTGCCTAGCGTCTCGACGCTCCGAGTTTAAAAAGCGTGAAAACGCATTTTCCAGCCCAACTTTTCATTCTCCATCTTCTCCAAGTTTCTCCTCTCGGGTCTACCACCATTTTCCACCATTTTTGTACTTCTTCTCCTTCTTTGTGCATGATTCCAAGCTCTTCCATGGGGGATTGGATTAATTCATCCTCCATGGAAGGCTAAACCGAGGTAAGTGTTTAATTTTGAGTATGGATTTGTAAATTTTGGATGTTTGGGGAGATTTTTCCCTTTTTTATATGATGAGACAATTAGTATGTGATGCATCTCCTGCTTGTTCTTAATCCAATTCTAGCATGTGTAGCTAAATTAGATTGACGCTCTAATTCCTTAGCATGATAGAGGGCTAAAGGTTGGGACGTATAATTGCCCAAACCGCTAGGTAGCACGGGTCTAAGCATGGCTAATCAATTCGGCCCAAAGTGACAGTTGGTAATCTGAATTAATTAACGTTTTCATGTTAGGCTTAAGGCAAGAGAGAAACCGGGTTAGTCTTAGGATTAGGCCGTCGCAATGTTCCCGTCACTGGCACGTAGTCGATTTAGGGGTCGCTACCTTAGATAGATTATTGGCCAAGTTTAATTAGAATTGCACGCGTCTAATTAAATCCTTGGGTCATTTGAGTTAGAAATAACTAAATGAATTGTGTGCATGAACATGGCTAACGAGTAAATTGTATCGATGAACCGAACATCCATAACGAGCATTTCTATTTCTCGAAGTTAAGCACGACCGTTTAATTTTTGCACGTTGTTATTAAATTTTCCGTTAGTTGCATATTAGGAGCTCCCTTCCCCCCAAACCAAATTACTATTCTTTTCAATTGTGCATACTTTTTATTTCTAGCAAATTAGACTTAGTTAAATTAGACTTCTTATTTCCCTGTGGATCGACCCCGTTACCACTAAGCTTCAAATAGCTCGGTGCACATCGGGTTTATAAATTGTATTTTGGCAAGCCTCGACAGCTTGAATTTGGAGTACTACATAAAGTACCTCTACCAACTATCATGTGGGAGCTCCTGGACATTCAACGGATAACTGTATGGCTGAAATATAGGGTGCAAGAGTTTATCAAAGCAGAATGGTTGAACTTCAAGAAGGCAAATGAGCCCAATGTCAACAACAATCCTTTACCGAATCACCAAAATCCTCGTGTGAACGCAATAGAAGTTCATGAACCGAATTTGAAGAGAGATGTCAAGGGGATAAATACCTTCATGGAGAAACTTTTTGAGATTCTATCCAACAATGGATACATTGATGTAGAATATCTTCAACCTGATTCTGCCTATGATGAGTATGAAAATGATTTGACGTGTTCATACCATGCTGGAGCAAAAGGTCATTCCATTGATCAATTTCGCCATTTTCGCCTAAGGGTCCAAGGGTTGTTAGATTCACATATTCTAACAGTTTTGCAGAAGACAACTGTTAAGTCTCTGAAAGTGACTTATTTAGGACCCATTTAGCTTAAGAAGATGTACACTTTTAGGTGTTTTTGATAGCATTTAGCCTAAACCTATGCTTTAATATGAGAATTAGAAGAAGGTAGCTAATTTAGGACTTATGCACAATAGGTAGAAAAAGGGTTGAAAACCGAAGGAAAAGAATGAAAAAATGAACATTGCAAATGAATTGCGAAAACATTGCGGTGACCGCAATTATTCAAGCTAAAACCGTAAGTTGGCTGACCTTTTTTTGTTTAGATCCGACTTTTCAGGGATTCGTTCTTTCTCCTCCATCCATTCTGATATATGACGTTGAAGATTGATGGTTCTCCTTGGCCCAAACGCACCTGCAAACTACTATAAAAGGGGGTCAAAGTCGGAGGTTCAGTCATCATTCGAAGCGCAGAAGTCTTCTCGCAGTCCATCATTTCTCTCTGTTTTCCTTTACCGTCTGTTGGAGTGGGAGTCCCAGCTGTTGGAATCGATAATCTGATAGGAAGGAGAGGAGATTCTTCTTCTCTCTCGATTGGATTCATCCAAGCAAGGCTGACCTCTCATCCCTTCCATTCGAGGCGACTGCAACGAAGCTTTCAAAGCAACCTTTACTGCTTTTCTGTCTTTTTCTTCTCATTTCCAGCTTTGATTAGTTGTTGTTCTAGTTTAGTGTTTTACTTACTGCATTTCGTTGTTGTCTGTCTCTGAATTACTGCCTTCAAGTTTCCTTTGTTCGTTCAAACATTAAAAGTAATCAAAGTACAATTCTGCATTTCACAGTTTCCACCTTCCTCTGCTACGGTTTTGTCTTGCTGTTTTAAGCACATTTCTCTTCTAAGCATGTCTGTTTTATCTACCCTTTCTGTTCTCTATATATCCATGAGTAGCTAAGTCACTTAGGGGCATGCTAATGACAGAACTATAGGCTAAAAAAACGTGAACCAAGCATGTAGGATCGCCTTCGAAACATTGTTTGTATGTGAGCTTCATCCCACGGGCAATTTCGATTGGCCATCCATTTTGTCCAAAGAACTCCTAACCTCTGGAAGGAGTAAGAGTTCGGAGTCATATAAGCATGCTAGCCTTTCATGGTAACCAGGGAACGGCCTAGGAATAGGCGTTTCCCTAGTACAAACTGAACACTCCTGTTTTAACAAGATGATTAAGACCTTACTTTGAGTCGAGTAAACTTAAGAGTCTAATGCATGGAATCGGACGATACATGAGATAGAGTGAGTTTGATGCATAGAGAGTAGATCCAGTGCTTGAGAATCGTATAAAAATGCCTATAGGATAGTCATTAGTAGCCCTCAATTCCCCCATTTACACACTTTCACTGCTGTTTAAATTGCGGAAACATTGCGGTCCTCGCAATTCTGCCATTTTATCATTCTGTTTAGTTGTGTTCTTCTTCGTTTATCAATTCCATCTCTTGTCCTTTGAGTCTGATTTTAACTTTAATTTGTTTATGTTGCATCCCTTTACACATTCAGCAAAAATTAGATAATTAAAAATCAATTTTACCCCTTCAAATCCACCCCATCTTTCTTAACAAATACACTTCGTGAATAGCTAAAAATGAGTCTCTGTGGAAAAAACGAATGAAATATACTTACTACTTGCTGTGAGACCATGTATGCTTGCATGTTCTGAGTGCTCTTTCTACCTCCTTGCTTATTTATCTTTACACATTGAGCACGCAACAAGTTTTTGGCGCCGCTGCCGGGGACTTATTTTAAGTAAAAACGAAGTTGTTAAGTTTGAAAAATCAAGTTATCATTGAGTGAAACTAATCTGTTTCATTTCTTTTGCAGGTGCTATTAAGGTAGTTTATGAGTGAGCGTTCACATAGTAATTTAGAGTTCGATCCTGAACCTGAAAGATCACTTCGAGCTAGGAATAAGGCAAAGAAACGTCTCTTTAAACAACCTCCTGTACCTCAAACCACACCTGAAACTAAAGAAATGGGCGATCTAGTTCCAAATCCGGCACAAGCCATTCGCAACCCCATCGAAATAGCGAATGACAAGAATAGTGCCATTCTTTCATATCTAGTACCTATGCCTGGGGAGCTGAACCCCAGCATAATCCGTCCTGAAATCACTGTCCACTCATTCGAGTTAAAACCAGTGATGTTCCAAATGTTGTCCACTGTGGGACAATTCTTTGGAATAGAAAATGAGGACCCCCATAACCACCTTAGGAACTTCCTAGGAGTTAGTGACACATTCCTAATCCCTGGAGTTTCCCAAGAAGCCCTGAGGCTATATCTTTTCCCTTACTCTTTGAGGGACAAAGCCAAAACATGGTTAAATTCATTGCCCTCAGGATCTGTCCGCAATTGGACAGATTTAGCAGAAAAATTCCTAGTCAAATACTTCCCACCTGATAGGAATTCAACCTTTCGTGATGATATCATAAAGTTTAAACAAGCTGATAATGAGTCTCTTCACGAAGCTTGGACTAGATTCAAAGACCTTCTCATTAAATGTCCACACCATGGCATTCCATGGTGTATCCAAATAGAAGTTTTCTTTAAAGGATGCAACCCCAGCACCAGACAAGTTCTAAATTCATCTGCTGGAGGTTCCATGTTGTCCAAGAGTTACAACGAAGCTTATGAGATCTTGGAGAAGATCTCAGCGTCTCACTGTAGATGGTCAGACGATCCAGTAGAGCCAACTAGGGCTCAAGACAAGGATGCTCTAAGCGCCATGAGCACCCAAATAAATGCCCTGACCAACTTAGTCAAGCAAATGGCTCAGGCCAATCTCCAAACCAGTGCCAATACCGCCACAGCCATGTCAATGGGCACTCAACCAAATCAAGGCGAGGCACCTATCTGTGGATTCTGTGGGGAAGGGCACCCTTATGAATACTGCCCTGGGAATCCATCCTCAGTCTGCTATGTAGGAAGTCAGCAGCAGCCAAGGAACAACCCCTACTCCAACACCTATAACCCTGGTTGGAGAAACCACCCTAACCTGTCATGGGGTGGCCAGCAAAACACTAACCAAAATCCTAACCAACCAAGGCCGAGTGGAACACCTGGTTTCACTCCCCAACATAACCAGTCAATGTACCAAAAACCTTATAATCAACCTGTAGGATCTTCTGTAGAAAACCTACTCAAGGAGTATATCGCTAAGAATGATGCTACTCTTCAGAGCCAGCAAGCTACTCTTAGGAGCCTGGAAAACCAGATAGGCCAGTTAGCCAACGAACTTAAAAGTAGGCCCCAAGGTAGACTCCCTGCTGATACCGAGGTACCAAGGAGAGATGGCAAAGAACAAGTTCAAGCCATTGAACTTAGGAGTGGAAGACCATTGGTGAGCAACACAAAGGACACACCAAAGAGAGTAGAGAACACTGAGTCTAGTGCTCCACTGGAGTCTCTGCCAAGCCAAGGTCCACCACCAACTAGCACATCAGGAGCCAGGCTAGAGCCAATTGTTGAGGACGTAGAAGAAATTCCAAGGCCTCCACCTATCCTGAGGCGTCCTGACGTGCCTGCATATGTGCCACCACCTCCTTATCCTCGAAGGCTTAAGAAGAAGCAGGAACAGGAAGTTCATTTTAATAAATTTTTAGAAATACTTAAGCAAGTGCATGTGAATATTCCTTTTGTAGAGGTTTTACAGTCTATGCCTTCATATGTAAAGTTTTTGAAGGACATTATTACTAACAAAAAAATAATTGGTGAGTTTGAAACAGTAAACCTCACCGAGGAGTGCAGTGCCATCCTCCAAAACAAGCTGCCCAAGAAGGAGAAGGATCCTGGTTCCTTCACCTTACCTGTAGAACTTGGAGGCAAGCACGTGGGCAGAGCGCTTTGTGACCTGGGCGCCAGCATAAATCTCATGCCCCTGTCCCTATTTCGCCAGTTGGGAATGGGAGAAGCACGTCCAACCACAGTCACTTTACAACTAGCAGACAGATCCATCGCATATCCAGAAGGTAAGATCGAGGATATTCTAGTTAAAGTTGACAAATTTATTTTCCTTGCAGATTTCATTGTCCTGGACTATGAGGCAGACAAGGAGGTTCCCATCCTGCTAGGTAGACCATTTCTAGCCACAGGTAGGGCACTAATAGACGTGCAAAAAGGTGAGTTAACTATGAGGGTTCATGATGAAGAGGTAAAATTTAGTGTTTACAAAGCTTTAAGGTATCCCTCTGATTCTGAGTCTTGTGCTAGCATTGATGTTGTTGACTCACTAATGGAAGAACAATTAGAGCATGTATTATTAACCAAGCATGCTAACGAATATGTAGGATTAGATGTAGATGATCTAAATGTATCTGACATAATGAATATGCCTGTAGATAGACCTCAACATGTATGTATGAACATAGATTTAACTGATAGAACTATTAATCCCTTAAAGCCCTCCATTGAGCATCCACCTGTTTTAGAACTGAAACCCCTACCAACTCACCTCAAATATGCATATCTAGGAGATAATGATACGCTGCCTGTAATTATTTCTTCTAAGCTAAGTGAACAGCATGAGGTTGATTTAATTTTACTGCTTAAGCAACATAGGAAGGCTATAGCGTGGACTATTGCTGATATTCGAGGCATTAGCCCTTCTTATTGCATGCACAAAATTATACTAGAGGAAGAGCACACACCTAGGGTAGATCACCAGCGTAGGCTAAACCCCTCTATGAAAGAGGTAGTAAAGAAGGAAATAATAAAGTGGTTAGATGCAGGAGTAATTTTCCCCATAGCTAGTAGCCAGTGGGTGAGCCCCATCCAATGTGTACCTAAAAAGGGGGGAATAACTGTGGTAGTCAATGAGAACAACGAACTGATTCCAACAAGGACTGTCACAGGGTGGAGAGTATGTATGGATTACAGAAAATTAAATAAAGAGACTAAAAAAGACCATTTCCCTCTACCATTCATTGACCAGATGCTAGACAGAATAGCTGGTAGAGCCTACTATTGTTTTTTAGATGGGTACTCTGGCTATAATCAAATCACTATAGACCCTAAGGATCAAGAGAAGACTACCTTCACTTGCCCTTTTGGAACGTTTGCCTTCCGCAGAATGCCTTTTGGCTTATGCAATGCACCGGCAACTTTCCAAAGGTGCATGATGGCAATCTTCTCTGAGTTGGATGAGTCCATAATAGAAATATTCATGGATGACTTCTCAGTCTTTGGGGACTCATTTAAAACCTGTCTAGAGAACCTAGGACAAGTCCTGGCTAGGTGTGAAGAGACCAACCTAGTCCTAAATTGGGAAAAGTGCCATTTTATGGTAGATGAAGGGATTGTCTTAGGACATAGAGTGTCAAGGGCAGGTGTGGAAGTGGATAGGGAAAAAATAGAGGTCATAGAGAAGTTGGTAGAGCCCCAGAATGTCAAAGCTATTAGGAGTTTCCTAGGACATGCTGGCTTCTATAGAAGGTTCATCAAGGACTTCTCTAAGATAGCCAAGCCTCTATGTGAGCTATTGGAGCTAGGTAGGCCATTCATCTTCTCTAAAGAATGTGTAGTAGCTTGGAAAACCCTTAAGGAAGCATTGGTCACAGCACCAATCATAGTAGGACCAAATTGGGATCTCCCATTTGAGATGCTATGTGATGCTAGTGACTATGCTGTAGGAGTCATGTTAGGACAGAAGATTGACAAGCTCACACATCCTGTCTATTATGCTAGTAAGACCTTGAATGAGGCTCAATGTAATTATACAACTACAGAGAAAGAGATGCTTGCTGTAGTATTTGCTTGTGAAAAATTTAGGAACTATATTGTAGGAACTAGGACCATTGTATATACTGACCATTCTGCTTTGAAATATCTTATGAGGAAGGCTGATGCCAAGCCTCGGTTGATTAGATGGGTGTTATTGCTGCAGGAATTCGATTTGGACATTCGGGACAAGAAGGGATGTGAAAACGTGGTTGCAGATCACCTGTCTCGATTGCAGCACAATTGCGAAAAAATTGCGGACCCCGCAATTACTGATGCTTTTATAGATGAACATATCTTTGCTTTGACTCATCGTGATAACGATGAGGAACCTTGGTTCGCTGACATTGCTAACTTCCGTGCATCACAGGTATTACCAGTGTTCAAGGGAGGACAAGAGAAGAAGAGGTTCCTCCATGAAGCAAGGAAATTCATCTGGGATGACCCCATACTTTACAGGACCTGTGCTGATGGGTTGTTGAGGAAGTGTGTTTCAGCTGCTGAAGCGAAGTCTGTGCTGCAGCACTGTCACTCATCTCCTTACGGTGGGCACTTTGGTGGTCAAAGAACAGCTGCTAAGGTATTTCAGAGTGGCTACTACTGGCCAACAATCTTCAAGGACGCCCACAATTATGCCCACAACTGTGACGAATGCCAAAGGACAGGTAACCTCAGTCGTAAGGATGAGATGCCTCTCACCTACATCTTAGAGTTGGAGCTCTTTGATGTGTGGGGCATTGATTTCATGGGACCATTCCCTCCATCATCAGGTAACCTGTACATTTTAGTAGCAGTAGACTACGTGTCAAAGTGGGTAGAAGCTAAGGCATGTCCTAATAATGATGCTAAAACAGTCACTAACTTCTTGCATAGACACATTTTCACTAGATTTGGGACTCCTCGTGCTATCATTAGTGATGAGGGGTCACATTTCATTAATAAGGCTATGGAGAAGATATTGGCTAAATATAACATTAGACATAGGGTAGCTACTCCCTACCACCCACACTCAAATGGCCAAGCTGAGATTTCCAATAGGGAGATAAAGAACATCCTAGAAAAGGTAGTCAAACCTAATAGGAAAGACTGGTCTTTCAAGCTTGAGGATGCACTTTGGGCTTACAGAACAGCATATAAGACACCTCTAGGAATGTCTCCCTATAGGTTGGTGTATGGCAAGGCTTGCCACTTGCCACTTGAGTTGGAAAACAAGGCATTTTGGGCCATGAAAGAATTAAATTTTTGTGTGAAGGATGCGGGGACATTAAGATCTTTACAGCTACATGAACTTGACGAGCTTAGGCACATGGCCTATGAGAATGCCAAGATGTACAAAGAAAAGACAAAAATATGGCATGACAGTAGACTCAGGATCAAAGACTTTAAGAAGGGCCAACTTGTATTGTTATTTAACTCACGATTAAAGCTATTTCCAGGCAAATTAAAGTCTAGATGGTCAGGTCCATTTATTATTACTCATGTCTTTGTTCATGGTGCCATAGAGATTAAAAACTTGCAGCAAGGACAGCCATTTCTGGTCAATGGTGCTAGGTTGAAGCACTACTATGAGGAAGGGGATGTGAAGACTCTCTCGGCCTTCCTCTTGACTGAAGCATGACAAAGAGAACGAGAGAGAACGAGTGGTTACTGTGCTCGTTTAGTCAAGGCCAATGCCTTAGTTTATTTTTTACTGTTTTTTCGCTTATCGTTTGTACGTTTTGTGATGTGTTTTTAATTACGTGTTTAATGTTTGTTTTGTTTGCTTTTGCAAGGAATCGAAAGAGGGGATCAAGGAGAGTAAATCAGGCTTTAAAACTCGAGAAACGGTTGAGCCAAATAAAAGATACGGACGAGCAAAGTTGGAGATTTCGATGAAAAGATATCCCTACAATTGCGCAAAAATTGCTGGATCCGCAAAAAGAGCCGTTGGGATTTTTTCCGTTTTATTTATAGCCGTTAGAACGCGCTCGTTGATACGATTCTCTCATTCTTTGATCTCCAAGATTTCTGCGATTCTCTCCATCTTTGATTCTTCTCTCAAGATCTGCAAGACTCGACGATGGTTTCCACTAGGGCTGAAAGATCCGCAGCCAAGAAGAAGGCCGATGACGCAGCTGAAGCGGCTGCGAGGGAAGCGCTTCTCACCCTCGCTGATGAAGGTGCTGTACGCACTGGCCGCCTTTTCAAGCTTCCTATTCGTAGGAAGAAGTGGAGGGTGGTCACGGAGATCCCTGCTGGCCCATCTGAGCCAGTGGGCACACCAAAGAAACGCCGGTGGACTGTCACGACTGCTGCCGAACCAAGCACCGCCAAGACTCCCTCTGTGGAGAGTCAAGAAACTGATCGTGCAGCCCACGAGTCAGCCAAAGAAGGTTCGTCGCCGTCTATGTCACCTGCGCGCAGTCCCCTCCCGTCTGAACCAGTGCCAAGCGCAGAATCATCACCGCCTGCACAGAGCTTCGAGTTGTCTCCAGCACCTCAGAGTTCTGATCCGCCACCTACAGCAGCGCAGAGTCCTGAACCACCATCTTCGCCGCTGAGTTCTGCGCATACACCATCAGCAGAGCACAATTCTCCACGGCCTGATCCTGAATTCCCTTATGGGGATTATCAGGAGTCCACGCAAGGCAGTGGAGATGCTGGGGAAGAAGAAGTCTTCTCTCCTATGAGGGAAGACAGCCCTGATGTTCCTGCACAGCAGGACGATTCTATGGAAGAAACGTTGGGGGCTTGCCTCCAACAGATCAACATTAAGAAAAAGAAGAAGAAGGCCAAGATGGGCAAGGCCAAGAAGTCCAAGAAGCTGAAGAAGAAGAAGGCCAAACGAGTGCCTTCAGCAGACGAAGAGAGTACTGAGCCTTCGCTCAAACGCCTCAAGGTGGAGGCTGCTGAATCATCCAAACCAGCCGATAAGGGGAAGGCTAAACTCTACCCTGAAGATGAACCTCCGTCAGTGAGGTATGTCTCATCTGATGCTGAATCCAGGGGTGTTGAGCTGAGGAAAAGGGACCTGTTGCACGAGAAGGGGTTCCTTGATCGACTTGCTGACCTGCCGCAGTTCTTGCGCGCAGGGGTGATCAACCATGGCTGGGAGGAATTCTGCAGACCTCCCAATCCAGCCTACACGAGCATGGTGTACGATTTCTACGCCAATGTGCTCAGCCCTGAGGATGGCCTATCTGTGGTCAGAGGGGTGGAAGTTGATTTCTCAGCCAAGGCCATCAATGAAGCCTTTGGTCTCAGGGGCCAAGCGCACACAGATTATGCACGGATAGTAGATGAGCCGACCGAGGCTGTGCTAGAAGAGGCCATTCGCACAATTGGCCAGCCTGAAGCCTCCTGGACAGTGTCACGCAATGGGCGGCACACACTCATGAGTGCCAACCTCACGGCTAAGGCAGCTGTGTGGTTTTCATTCGTCAGAAGAAGACTCTCCCCAGTGACTCATGAGACTACAATTAACCAGAGCCGTTCGCTGCTGGTTTATGCTATAATGAGAGGTCTCACGATCAACGTGGGAGAAGTCATCGCTGCTGCCATAGCTGAGTGTGCTAAAAAGGGTAAGGGACCATTATTTTTCCCCAACACTATAACAAAGTTGTGTTTGCTTGCAGGAGTTCCCACCGAGCGCTTGGAGCAGCAGCTGCCTTACACAGGCCATTTGGAGTTGCCTGCACACCTAAGGCTGAGAAGAAAGGGCAACATGGAATTTGAGTTGGATAGGCTGGCTGCTGAACAGTCCCTATCCATGGCCTGCTTGATGGACATGCAGAAGAGAATGGCTCAATGGGCCAACTATGCGCAGGCGAGGGACAGAGAAGTTGCAGACCAGTTGGGGTGCATCTTCCCAGACTTCCCCACCAACCTCCTAACTCCATGGGTGCCCCCACGACCAAGGCAACCAGATGAGGATGATGAGAATTGAGTGCTGGTTTGAAGAGCACTAAAGGGAGTATTACTGATCCCTTAAGAAAAACAAAACAATTTTCCTGCTTTTTGATAGAATCATGTATAGTATGCTGTTTTGTATTCAATTTTTGATCTGTTTTTAATGTTTAGTTTTATGTTTTTTTCTTTTGCTTAGTCTAGTCTGATGTTAGCTGTTTAGGTAGGATAGTTTAGTTTTATTTTTAGGATGCATGAGTAACAGGAAAAAGCATGCTAGGGGCCTGAATCAATGTTAAATCTGCCCAGATTGAATTGCGAAATAATTGCGGTTCCCGCAATTTTTGTGACTGATTGCATGTTTTGGACTGTCTGTTTAGTTAGGCTGTGATCTGTTAAATTCTATCTTTTGCTGCTAGCATGACTACCTTATATAGCTGATCTTGAAGCATGCTGGATGAGTGTCATAGGACACCCTTTGATAGTTTAAATTTGCTTCTAAATAGTGCTCAGTATGCAGAAACCATAAGTCCTTCAAACTTTCTGTTATGTTCAAATTTTCTGCTGCTGGGATAATTGCTTTTAGAATGTTTTGCCTATGCCTAGGATTTTTAGATTCTCTTTGTTTTGCTTTAGACTAGATGCTTCTAGGACAAGTTTGGGGGTGTGCCACCTCAAACACTCATTGGGGACAATGAGTAGTTGAAGTTTGGGGGAGGCCACCCTAGGCCTAGGAACATTCCTCTCTTCCTTAAGACATAAGCATTCTTCTTCTCCTAAAAAAAAAAAAAAAAAAAAAATTTTGTGATAAATAGAAAAAGTGAAAAAATAGAATAAAGAGGGGAGTCTTTCTCAAGTGGCATTGCATCAAAAGGCAAACCAAAGGGAGACTCCACCTAAGTAAAGAAAAAAGGAGAAATAGGGGAAGAAGAATGTATGCTTGGGAGTTATAATCTTGTGGCTTAGATGTCCTATGTAAAAAGAACTCTGATCCTTAATGAGCTAAGCACAAGGTTGTAGCTTTTAGGTTTGTCTAGGGAGATGAATGTATATCCAATGTAGTGATGCCAGGGTTTAGGTTGTTCTCTAAAAGCACCACTGTCACCATTAATACTAAGACTGGCATGACTCTAAGGAATCCTAGACACATTAAAAATAAGCTAGAAGCATGTACTGAGTCTGGAGTAAAGCTTGGTAGAATTTGAAACCTTAGGGATAATAGCATGATATCATAGAAGTAGTTAGATCAGTAGTAGGGGGTTAACAAAAGCAGCGGGTATAGTAGGCAGGTGAAGTCAGAAGAAGCTTGATGAAGAGGTTAGTTCTAAACTTGGAAGTGTGTCACAGGACAGCATTGCTATAGACAAGAATATAAGGGAGTTAGTGAGTAGTTAAAGAAGAAGAAACAGCAGCCTAAGTAAGTCCTTAGTATGCTTGAGGACAAGCAAAGCCTTAAGTTTGGGGGTGTGTTAAGTCTCTGAAAGTGACTTATTTAGGACCCATTTAGCTTAAGAAGATGTACACTTTTAGGTGTTTTTGATAGCATTTAGCCTAAACCTATGCTTTAATATGAGAATTAGAAGAAGGTAGCTAATTTAGGACTTATGCACAATAGGTAGAAAAAGGGTTGAAAACCGAAGGAAAAGAATGAAAAAATGAACATTGCAAATGAATTGCGAAAACATTGCGGTGACCGCAATTATTCAAGCTAAAACCGTAAGTTGGCTGACCTTTTTCTGTTTAGATCCGACTTTTCAGGGATTCGTTCTTTCTCCTCCATCCATTCTGATATATGACGTTGAAGATTGATGGTTCTCCTTGGCCCAAACGCACCTGCAAACTACTATAAAAGGGGGTCAAAGTCGGAGGTTCAGTCATCATTCGAAGCGCAGAAGTCTTCTCGCAGTCCATCATTTCTCTCTGTTTTCCTTTACCGTCTGTTGGAGTGGGAGTCCCAGCTGTTGGAATCGATAATCTGATAGGAAGGAGAGGAGATTCTTCTTCTCTCTCGATTGGATTCATCCAAGCAAGGCTGACCTCTCATCCCTTCCATTCGAGGCGACTGCAACGAAGCTTTCAAAGCAACCTTTACTGCTTTTCTGTCTTTTTCTTCTCATTTCCAGCTTTGATTAGTTGTTGTTCTAGTTTAGTGTTTTACTTACTGCATTTCGTTGTTGTCTGTCTCTGAATTACTGCCTTCAAGTTTCCTTTGTTCGTTCAAACATTAAAAGTAATCAAAGTACAATTCTGCATTTCACAGTTTCCACCTTCCTCTGCTACGGTTTTGTCTTGCTGTTTTAAGCACATTTCTCTTCTAAGCATGTCTGTTTTATCTACCCTTTCTGTTCTCTATATATCCATGAGTAGCTAAGTCACTTAGGGGCATGCTAATGACAGAACTATAGGCTAAAAAAACGTGAACCAAGCATGTAGGATCGCCTTCGAAACATTGTTTGTATGCGAGCTTCATCCCACGGGCAATTTCGATTGGCCATCCATTTTGTCCAAAGAACTCCTAACCTCTGGAAGGAGTAAGAGTTCGGAGTCATATAAGCATGCTAGCCTTTCATGGTAACCAGGGAACGGCCTAGGAATAGGCGTTTCCCTAGTACAAACTGAACACTCCTGTTTTAACAAGATGATTAAGACCTTACTTTGAGTCGAGTAAACTTAAGAGTCTAATGCATGGAATCGGACGATACATGAGATAGAGTGAGTTTGATGCATAGAGAGTAGATCCAGTGCTTGAGAATCGTATAAAAATGCCTATAGGATAGTCATTAGTAGCCCTCAATTCCCCCATTTACACACTTTCACTGCTGTTTAAATTGCGGAAACATTGCGGTCCTCGCAATTCTGCCATTTTATCATTCTGTTTAGTTGTGTTCTTCTTCGTTTATCAATTCCATCTCTTGTCCTTTGAGTCTGATTTTAACTTTAATTTGTTTATGTTGCATCCCTTTACACATTCAGCAAAAATTAGATAATTAAAAATCAATTTTACCCCTTCAAATCCACCCCATCTTTCTTAACAAATACACTTCGTGAATAGCTAAAAATGAGTCTCTGTGGAAAAAACGAATGAAATATACTTACTACTTGCTGTGAGACCATGTATGCTTGCATGTTCTGAGTGCTCTTTCTACCTCCTTGCTTATTTATCTTTACACATTGAGCACGCAACAACAACCTTTCATTCGCCATAGGAAAGCAAAGTAAATACAGTAGAGGTGTTTTCTCCCGGTGAAAGTTCAAAGGCTCCAAAATCTTTAACTATTTTTTACCAAGAAAAGAAGAGTACCTCTGGTACCAATATGAGGCCAATTACTATCCAAATGTCGTCTTCATTCGAATACAAAAGTTAAAAAGCAATACCATGAAGATACGGATATGAGGTCATTGTTGGTATTGACTCACTTCCAGTGGATAACATCACGGGAGTGGGAAGTCTGACACGAACTGGAAGGTGTTACACACTAGAAGAATTACTGAAGTGCAAAAACAAGGAAAAGGGGAAGAGCTCATCATAATTAAGGATTCAGAGGCTAAGCAACCAGCAGCTAAAGAAGACATCCAAGAATTTTTTAAGTTGGTCAAACAGAGCGAGTACAAAGTGATATAGCAATTACGCCAGACACCTGAAAAAATCTCCATATTAACCTTATTATTGTCTTCAGATGCGCATTGTAAGACTTTGTTAAATATACTGAACCAGGCTTACGTCCAACAAGATATTACAGTGGACAATTTAGATAGCATCGTCAGAAACATTAATGCAGCAAGTTCTGTGACCTTCACAGACGATGAGCTACCACCTGAAGGTACATGTCACACTCAGGCTCTTCATATTACAGTCAAATGCAAAAGGTTTGTTGTGGGAAAAGTTCTTGTTGACAACGGTTCCTCTTTGAATATAATGCTTAAATCCACATTGGAGAGATTGTCAGTTGATATGTCTCACATTAAGCCAAGCACCATGATAGTAAGAGCTTTTGATGGGGCACTGATAGCGCTCTAAAAGTGTTATTATTTATTCCCTTAATCTGCTAATTACCGTGCTTAATAATGTTTTATGGCCTTTTTATAAGTGTTGAGTGGTTTAGAGCTCGAGAAGTTTAAGGACTTGTTTTGAAGCTAAAAGGAGTGTTTTAAGGCCTCGAGGATGAACCAAGCAAGGAAGAGAAGCAAAAGGTTCGTTTGACGATCAAGGTCCCGCGTCGAGACACTGCAAGGAGCATCGAGACGCTGTGCAATCAAATTTTAAATTGTAAACCCGAGAGCAAGCGTGTCGAATCTGCACCTTCGACGTCGAGACGCTAAATAGTAGCGTCGCAACGCTACGACAGAATTATCGCTTCGAAAAGCTGCACGGGAGGATTTTTTCCGTTCGTAGCGTCGAAATGCTGCTTGTAGCGTCTCGACGCTACTCTAAGTATAAAACCCATTTTTTTTTTCGATTTTTAGGTCATTCTCTCTTGAATTTGCCTCGGGATTGTGACCCTCTCTCTCAAGTTCTTCCATGAATTCTTGGAGGAATTCATTCTCCATGGAAGGCTAAAGAGGTTAGTGCTTAATTTGAAGCTTAGGGATTGTTGAAACTATTGTATGAAAGGGAGATTAGCTTGGTAATATCTATTTAGAATTTTATTATCTCAATGCATCTTCTCCCATGTTTGTATCAAATTAGCAAGCATATCTAATTAGGATTGACGCCCTAGTTGTTATGCATGTTAGATTGTTAAAGATTAGGACACATGTTTTGCCTTAATCACTAGGTAACGAGGGTCTAAGCATGGCTAAGTAATGTCGAGCCTAGGTGACAAAGGGTGGGGGTAGAGTTACTTATTGTTTTCATGATAGACTTTGGGTTAGATGATAAATCAGATTATTCGATAAAGTAATCCGTCGCAGTGTTCCCGTCACTACCATTTAATCGATTTAGGGCTGAACACCTCAAATTTATTAATTGCTAAGTTTAATTAGGATTGCATGATTCTAGTTAATTTATTGGGTTGTTTTCCACGGTTTCGAGCAAGAAAACTGCGTGCTTGAGCATCTTAGCTAAATCTTGAGAGTATCAATGAACGAAATTACAATACTGATCAATTCTGATCCTTTGAATTAAACATGCTTGTTTAAATTGTCAATTTCCTGTTCTAATTTTTTATAGTTTTAATCTTTGCATGTTTCCTAAATTAGAATCTGAAACCAACCAACACCCCCACCTCCTACCCCCATGTTTTGTTTTAATTAAATTGCAAGTAAAATTAGATTGAGATCAGACTAATTTTAGTTCCCTATGGATCGACCTGGCTTCCATTGTCCTATAAGCCATAAAGCACAAGCCAGTGATAAATAGTAATTTGGCGGGTATCGCAACCTGTTTACCAAGCACGTAATGAGGTTGTTGGAGACATAGATGCCCCTATTCATATAGGCCCTTGCACTTTCAACATAACATTTCAGGTTATGAACATTAATTTGGCCTACAGTTTTCTATTGAGGCGCCCTTTGATTCATTCTGCTGTACACCAGAAGCTTAAATTCGTTGTTGATCGCAAACTAGTAATCATATCCGGGCAGGAAGACATTTTGATCTCAAAGTCTTCCTCCATGCCTTATATAGAAGCAGCAGAAGAGGCCCTTGAATCCTTATTTCAATCTTTCGAGGATGCAAATACAACAAATCTATCTAGAGAGATAGGAAAAGTGAAGCCACGCTTGAACAAGCTCTTTCTGAATGCAAGCAGTAAAAGTTTAGACAATCTATTGAATATACAAAAAATATGAGGAGGTTCGGGCTGGGATACAAACCAAGCAAATAAGACATGATCAATGCACATAGATATAGAAAAGGAAATCGTCTGACAGGGTTTGAGAATCGTGAGTCTGAACATTAGATGAATCTCACTCCTCATCTTCATGATTCATTTAAATTTGCAGGTGCAATTCATCCAAAAGGAAAATACTTTGTGGTTATGGCAATAATTGAAGAAGTTGAAGAAGTAGATCCTCTAGTATACTTATGTCTGGAGGATTTTGAACTCGACAATTGGACTATTTTTGACCTACCTTCTATTATTAATGAAATATCAAAGTAATTGTTCAACCTTTTTGTTTACATTAATTGTTTAGGTAATTTAAGTTTTTATGTCAGCACTTCAATATTTTAGTAAAGAATCAATATTTCGTTTCAACTCTTTGTCTCTACTTCGCTGCTCTGTTTCAGTTTTCTTTAATTTATTTGGTTTCTCTACATTTCTCATGTTTCTTCTCCATCATACCAAATAATTGTTCTTTTAAACAGCGATAATGAGAATGAAAGCGCCAATGATCATAAATACGAACTCGACACCCCTACATGCAACGTTGAGTCTGATAAAGAAACAAGTGACAATGAAGAAGATGTTGAGTTTACCTCCGAATTATTAAGGATGGTTGATGAAAAGGAGAAAATGCTAGGACCACATGAAGAGTTGATAGAGACGGTCAATTTAGGGTCCAAGACAGAGGCCAAAGAAGTTAAAATTGGGACGAGCATGTCTGCTGAAAGTCGTCGAACGTTGATAAATTTACTTCACGAATATGCTGATGTTTTTGCTTTGTCTTATCAAGCCATGTCGGGTTTAGATACAAACATTGTAGCACATCACATACCACTTAAACCGAAATGCAAACCAGTAAGACAAAAATTGCGCAAAATGAAGCCAAATATGCTGATTAAAATAAAGGAAGAAGTTTTTTTTTATATGTGATTTTTTATGTATGCATTATTTTTTAGATTCTATGTATGTCATGCAAAATGAAATACTGTATGCATGGACAATTTCTAAGATGCATGATGATTTTTTTAGATTTATCATACAAAATGAGACGATGCATGCATGAACATTTTTTATTTGCATGATGAAATGTAATTGAATGAATAACAAATGATAAATCGACATGCAAAATGAATTAATGCGTGAATTTTTATGTATGCATGATGTTATGCAATTGAATGAATAACAAATTGATAAATCGACATGCAAAATGAATTAATGCATAAACATTTTTTCTATGCATGCGTGAGATGACATTATGCAATTGAATGATAATTCGAAATGAAAAATGAGTTTATGATACATGGACATTTTTTTTATGCATAATGATATGCAACTGAATGATAATTCGACATGCGAAATGAGTTAATGATGCATGAACATTTTTTCTATGCATGCGTGAGATGACATTATGCAATTGAATGATAATTCGAAATGAAAAATGAGTTTATGATACATGGACATTTTTTTTATGCATGATGATATGCAACTGAATGATAATTCGACATGCGAAATGAGTTTATGATGCATTGACATTTTTTTCTATACTTATATGATTTTTTTTTTTTTTTTTTTTTTAGATTTTATGCTTTAAGACTTGCGATACAGAATGAGATAATGCCTGAATGAATGTTTTTATTACATTTGCATATAAGAAATGACACCATGCAAAATGAAGTAATGCATGAATTTTTATGATGTTATGTGATTGATTTTTTTTTAGATTTTATGGCTTGTCATTCAAATGAGAAATGAATGCATGGACATTTCTTATGCAAAATGATTTTTTGACATGCAAGATGAGATGATGCATGACTGTACATTTTTTTATTATGCATGTGTGAGATGACATCATGCAATTGATGAAATGATTTTTGACATGCAAAATGCAAGAATTGATGTTTTTATTACATGTGCACGCGTGACATGACACCATGCAATTGAGATGATGCATGTTATGCATGAATTTTTATGTATGCATGATGTTATGCAAATAATGGATAAAAAAATGAGAAATATGTTTGAATGGACATTTTTATGTATGCAAATGATTTGTTCTTTTTTTGTTTTTTTAGATTTGATGTATGTCATGCAAAATGAAACAAATCATGAATATTCATTTATGTATGAATGATGAAATGAAACTTGTTTTTTTGTGATGTATGCATGAGATACGATTTATGAATGAATTTTTTTCTTATGCATATGTCTCTAAACCCTAAATGTTCTTAGGAAAAAAATATTTTTTTCTATACGAAGGACTTTATTTGGGTGAGAACCCGATGACTCGTGAAAAATGCATGATTCTTAAATTCTAAGGTGTGGAAACACAATGATTTTTTTTTTTTTTTTTTTTTTGAAAAACCGACGTATGTAAAACAAATATTCACAAAAAGAAAATTGTCTGAAAAAGGAAAAACGAGGAAAAATGAACGAAGACTTTTCGTGCGCCTTTACGGGGGCATTTTACATCCTCCCGAAGGTCAACATTACTCGACTCTCCATTCGAAATCTAAACAATGAGGTTCCAAAATTAAACCGAATGCTAAAGATTAGCAAATGAATTACCCGGAACAAGAAATCTTTCGCGCCACACAAGAGCAATTATGTCCCTTTGAAGGTCGACATTACTCGATTATTAGTTCTAAACCTAAGGGGTACAACTAGGTATATTTTTTTTGTAAAAATCAAAATAAAAACACACATATAATGAAATCAACACACACAACTTGAATACGTGAATGAAACACGCAATATGATATAAGCACGAGAATGAAACATGCGACAAAGTAGGTGTATTCAGAGTTTAGATAATTAACGGTTAGCCATATGATGTATGAGTGTAATTTAGATTCTAAACAATCCTACGAGAAAATGGTTCCCGAGCCTTCCAACTGATTAAACAGCATGGTTAGCTCGAGTGGAGAATTTCATGCGCCTGCATGGGAACCGAAATTCCACGAAGGTCATACTACTCAATCTCTGATTCTAATCCTAAATGGTAGAGTCCGGGTAGGAGGCTCGTGAACGTGTGTGAAATGCATGATAATGCGAAAAGACAAATTGCAATAAAACTCGTATGCATGCAACAGACAAAATGAGTGAATCTCAGCCCTAATGTGTGTGATCTAGGGTTCTAAACAGACCTAGAAGAAAACGGTCCTCGAGCTTTCCAACTTATTAAATAACGCGGATAGCTCGAGTGGAGAATTTCATGCGCGTGCATGGGAACCGAAATTCCACGAAGGTCGCACTACTCAATCTCTGAATCTAATCCTAAAGGGTAGAGCCCGGATAAGAGGCTCGTGATTGTGTGCCAGGAATGCGTGGTCATGCGATAATAAGTAAATCACAATAAACCAAATTAATTAAGACAATACATATCAATGCATAAATAAAAACAAACAAGGAACAAAATGAAAACCGGATAAATGTGAGATAAAATGCAATGACCTTGACCCTCTAAAAAATGTCCCCAGTGGAGTCGTCATACTGTCGCAACATTTTTTGCGCGACGCGGAGCGGCCGACATCCTTCCGTTAAACGGAGATTTTTAAAAGAAAATTAAAAAAAAAAAACAAAAAAAAAAGAGTTGCCACCAATCATTTTGGGTGTGATTGGTCACCAAAAAGAACGGTCTACGAAAACAGAAATAGAGGTTCGGGGGTCGTTTGAGTGTAAGAAATGTATTAGCACCCTACAACCGTTAAAACGATAGCCAAAATCATTTTATCTTAAATATCCAATTAATTTGAAAAGGGTCCTTAATTTGAGAAAAATAACATAAACATAATTAAGTTTAAAACAAATGTCTCAATTAATCGTGTCTTAACTTTAAGATAAAGTAGGGACTTGATTTGTGAGTGAGATTATTTGTTAATTTTGTCATTAGTTGCTTTAATCTCATTTACCGGGATCGTACAACAAAAACAATTTTTAAAAAAAAATATTTATGAAAATCTTTTTGTGTTTTAAATCAAATTTGAAATCCAATTAAAACTCAATTTAAACTCAGAAATTATTTTTGTTTTGAAATAAAAAAAAATTAAAATTCAATTTAAAACTCAATTCCACATCAAAAAATCTTTTTGTTTTGAAATCAAAACAATTTTAAAATTCAATTTAAAACTCAATTTGAAATCAATTGCAAATTCATTTTGAAAGCAAACTTAAAAGTCAATTTAAAAATGCCTCTTTTTTAAAAAAGGGTTAATTCAATTGAAAACGCTTTTGAAAGGAAATTAATTTTGAAATCGAGAGAAATTTTAGACTTAAAATTGAATTGAAACATCAGTCCCAAAATCAATTTAACAGATCGATTAAAAGAGATTTAAAGAAAACAATTTGAAAATCATTTAAAATTTAGATTTAAAATTGATTTGAAAATCAAATGAAAACTTAAAAAAGGGCAATTTTGTAATTAGCGCATAATGACATTTTAAAAGTAATTAAGAACTAATCCTCCAAATAGGAAAATCCCCATTTTATCCCGGGATTAAAAAAATAGAATAACGAAACTCAACAACATCCTCAAGGTGGAAGGAAGAGTCCTTCACCTATCCCGGGATTCCAATTTAAAATTAACAAATCCTCAAGGTGAGAGAAAGATTCCTTCACCTCTCCCGGGATTGGAAATTAAAGAAATAACGCGCTAATCCTCGAGGTGAAAGGAAGATTCCTTCACCTATCCCGGGATTGCATTTAAAAACTAATTAAACAATCTAAAAAAATAAACATAAAAGTGCACTTTAAATTAAACAGCATGCAACAAAATTAAAAACAAACTACGAAGATCAAATCAGGGGGGTATATATGAAATAAGCAGGGGTATGAATCGCATATACAAGGGTATATATGAATTCAAAATAGTGGGTATGAATCGCATAT
The DNA here is from genome assembly GCA_028017165.1 of Herpetospermum pedunculosum. Lineage (NCBI taxonomy): Eukaryota > Viridiplantae > Streptophyta > Magnoliopsida > Cucurbitales > Cucurbitaceae > Herpetospermum > Herpetospermum pedunculosum. The sequence continues at coordinate 44,952,497 of CM051524.1, read as the reverse complement.
ACAGGGTTATATATGAATTCAAAACAGTGGGTACGAATCGCATATACAAGGGTATATATGCATTCAAAACAGTGGGTATACGAACTCAAAACAATGGGTATATGATATAACCCGAGTATGTATAGAAGGAACACACCGGGTATATATGATATAGCCTAGGCATACATGATCCTCAAACAGTAGATATATATAGATATAATTACAGAATTCATCAACACGCCCAACTACATCAGTATATACTAGAGTATATATCATATATACCACAACATATATACAGAGTACTTCGTATTTTAAAGACAAGGGACACATCCGTATTTTAACCAAAAAAATAAAATAAAATCCCACGCGAAGAGCCTTCAGCTGCTATTCCTAACCGCGCCGGAGATTGGGGTTGAAGAAGACCGCCGTTGTTGGTTCAAGGTCGTCGTCGCTCAGTTCGAGCTCTACCGCCGTCTGAGATGAGCAATTGTCGCCGGAATAAAGCTGTCGTCGGAGCAGATCGAAGCCGCAACTGGGTGCTTCAAATCGGTCGTCGTCTGGAGTTTCGCCGCCAGAGTTGAAGGAGGTGATGTCGTCGCCATCGTCAAACTTCAACGCCGAGCTAGTTCAAGCTTCACCATTCCCGAACCCGAGTTGGTTTCGCCAGAAGTTAAGTCGTCATCTGAAGCTCAAGTTGTCGCCAAAGCTTGTCGAAGTTTTTTTATTCAAGAAAAAAAGAAGGGATTAATGAGGAAGATGATGAATAGTGCTCAAGAGAGAGAAAGAAGGATAAGATCCCCAAAAAAAAAACATGAACTTTGGGAATCCTCTTTTTTCCCAAATCCCTAAATGTCCTTACAAAATTCCGAAACCCTAAATCTCCTTACTTTTTCTCCCAAAACCCAAAATTTCCTTACTTTTCCTCCCAAGACTCTAAGGGGGCGTTTGGGGCGCAGGGTGGGTTATTATAGTTGATGGGTTATAATAGTCTTTGTTTGGGGTGCAGAGTTGTATAGTGTGGGTTTAGTAAGTCTGTGTTTAGGGTGTAGAGTTGTTTAGTCTGGGTTTAGAAAATCTGGGTTTAGGAAGTCTGTGTTTGGGATGCCGTTTTCTTTAACATGGAGTTCTGAAGTATGTCTTTATGGTAGTTTTTTTTTTTACAACTTTTTTTGGTTGTATTGTATAGCAAAATACATATTATATAATAATTTGTTAAAAATAAAAAAATAAATATTTTTTAGGGTGCACCATAGATACCTAATTAGAAACTTGACGAAATTAAATCATTTAAATCATAATTGTAAAAACAACAATTAAGGTTCATTACAAAACTCACGAAATTAAATAAGAGAGAGAGGAGCGTTCATCAATCATGTTTGCTCAGAAGGAATTTGCAATATTTCAGTTTCAACTCCACTGGGACAGATAAGAAACTTTCAGTCTCTAGGGCATTTGTGAAGATGATATTCATAAGACGCACTATCTCTGTTGCGTGTCGACCTGTGGGTGTCTCCTGCATGTCATCACGAGACATGTCCACTCCACCCTCAGACAACCCAGGTGTTGGGATGTAGTACTCTTGGGATCCGCTCAGGTGCACTTCCTCGTGCACTTGGTCTGCTACATTGGATGGCATATCCGCAGGAGTCTCGGCCCCAGCCCCGGTAGCGCGGTTCTTCCCAAAAATTATGGCCAACTCATCAAAGTGGGGGAACGGTTTGTTTCAAAGCCCCCTTGCACCAGGATGACTTTACATGAACATGTAACAAATGTTACACAATGAAAAGTATAAAGTAAAGCGTGGCTTTAGAAACCTACCTTTACCCAGTCTTCAAAAACTTCCTTCTCCGCCTCGATACACTTCAATTCATCATTCCACCCAAACCCGCTGCAAGATGGTCCTATTATCTCTGCAATTGCATTGTACTGTTTCTTCAAGTTTCGAACCCTACACTCAATTGTGGGGTTTCCTTTAATTTCAGATCCGGGAATCCTCTCTCGCATCATGTGCTCCTACTTCGTCAGGTACCCGGGACGAAAGGTACCGTTATCTGATTTCCAGCCGTTCGTCTGGACTAGCGTCATAAGGCATTCGACCAATTTGGTCTCCTCATGGTGGGTCCATGAATGCTTCGTAGCTCTAGACATTATGTTGTACACATGCATACGTTTAGTGAGATTAACATTTTGTTGTAATATGTTTCTTAGGTTCTATTGCAAATAAAGTACAAACGTTGGTAAATGACATGAACAAAAAGTTTGAATTCAAATGTTGCATAGTTCATACATGTAAATTAAGGGTGTAAATGTAACGTTGTTGATGTATTTAAAAAAATTAAAAAATAAAATGCATCACTGATTACGCAACTGTCAATCAGAAAACTTTTGTTGAGCCATCCCATCCCTCCACTGGCTCCATTCGTTTGAACTCTCAATGAAATTGATATTATCTCCATTCATCGAAGTTCCATATGAGTCCACCTCATCGAACTCATCAAACGATGTCGTTTCACCCATCTCCCTACTAATAAGGTTGTGAAGGATGCAACATGCCGTAATGATCCGACATTGGATTTCCACCGGGTAGTATGATTTACCTTGGAGAATGGCCCATCTCCCCTTCAGCAAACCAAATGCCCTTTCGATCACGTTCCGTGCAGAGGAATATGCTTCATGTTAAAGAGTTCTCTAGGAGTAATCGGTGGATTCCCTCGGACAGATGGTATCGTTCTCCTCTATACGGTGCTAGAAAGCCTTCGGCATTAGGGTAGTCGGCATCGCAAAGATAATAATATCCTGTACAATGCAACATCTTTGACATTTTCAACTTACAGCACCGTGGTTAATAAAGTAATAAAGAGATGTCCACGACTTACCCTTCGATACTTTGAGTCTGTTCGGTCTTGATATCGCATCCCTAAGTATTCGTGAATCAGCTGCAGACCCTTCCCACCCTGGGAGGACAAATATGAATTCACCGTTTGGAGCGCAAACAACAAGCACGTTGGTTGCAATGTTACCCTTCCTCGTCCTATACCTCGAGCGATCAGTAGCGAGAACATTAACCTTGATGTAGGTGCCATCTAATGCACCTAGACAATTTTGTGTTCACACCATATAGGGGAATCTCATTTAGGTATCTAACGTATCGAGGTCAACGTTAAGTAACGGTTGGTGGAAAAAATATACCTCAAACATTTTCCATCGTTCATCAGTACAGGAGCTTGTGATCGGTTCCGGTTTCTTCAGCAAGACATCATGTAGTCGCAATACTGCGTTTAGGACAGAGTTGAAATGCCTAGATACGGTCTTACCGGACCTGGCGAATAGTCTACGAATTACTCGGTTCTTAACGTCGTGTGCTAAGATGTGCAAGAACATAGCGACCATCTCTTCCACATCTACGACCTCTATTCCGACCAAACCGCCCGTTGTTTTAAGCAAGTTGCATAGTACGTCAAAACAACTTTGATCCATCCTTGTACTCTCGCGATAACATACGTCAGACTCCCGTATGAGTCGTAAAAATGTTAATTGTCTAATGTGCTACCAAAATAAGTAACTGCTCTTGAGATGCATTGAAGGCTCTAAGGATGGCAACTAGTTCCCGAGGGTCCATATTGAAATTTAAATCTTTTGTCCCTAATTGAAACCTTAAAATATAAAAGTTAATTGTATTCGTAGTAAGCAAATGTTTGAAGATTTTAAAAAGTAAGCAAATGGTTCTACATATTTGAATTTTATAGTACTAAAAACGCTCTTCTTCCAAAAAAAACTCAAATTCCATATATCGATTTTAATCTAATTTCAAGACACGTTACAAAAAATAGTTTATAAATTTACAATGAGAGACCTCACTTAATTTATCGTCAATATTTTTACATGTTTTTAAAACAATTTCGTAACAATGCACTAACAATTTTGTTATATTTTATATTTTAATTTATGAGTTTGTCTAAATTTGAAAAAAAAATGTTTACTTTTTTTTTATTTTTAATTTATGAGTGTGTCTATGTTTGAAAAAATGTTTACTTCTTTTTTCTTTTTAATTTATGAGTTTGTCTATATTTGTTTAGAAATCGTTGTATGATAAAAAAAAATGTTATGATTCATACATATGTATTTTTTATGTTGCAAAATCGTTAACATACTTTCAATTGGGACGTTATGAATCTCAATTTTCATAGTTTTAAAAAAATGTTACATTTGAAAACAAGTTTTAAAAAAACATTTCTTTCTTTTTAAACTATTTAATTGTTGCCTTCATTTTTTTTTTTTTTTTTTTTGGATTTTATAAATTATGTGAATAATTTTAAAAGTTGCATTTTTTTTTTTTTTTTGCATTTAAAACAGTAGGTTAAGAATGACTTGTGATTGCTTTTTTACATTAATGACTTGTGACTGTTTTTTTACATTTTAAAAAATATTAGATTAAAATGTTATAATTTTTTTGGAAGTTATAAATTTTTGGAATAAAAACAGTAGGTTAGGAATAATATTTTGTTAAGGTTTAAAAAAGCAAGAATTTTAAATAAATCCATACATAAATAAACAAATACATGAAATAGATAACCAACATTCAACGAACTTATATTAAACAAATTAATTTCGAAATGATTATTCACGAACTATCAAATGCATATAAGTAGCATTCTAAATAAATCCATACATAAATAAACCAAAACAAAAAAAATTACAAACTATTATTACACCAATGTCCACTCAAACAGAAATAAAATACAAAGAAAACAATGTTTAAAATAACCAACCTCGAACTAAGGAAGAAATTTGATCTACTTTAGACCCTGTGAATAATACACAAAAGTGAAGTGAGAATAAGTTAGCATTGAAATAGATTTAGTACGAATAAGAAGATGAAATACTTTACTAAATCATTCATATAAATGGAAGAGTGTGAAAAAAATAAAACCACAAAGAAGATGCTAACCTTAGGAAGAAGAAATATTGGAAGAGGGAAAGCGGAGAGAATAGTGTTGGGGTGAGGGTACTTCTGAATTTTGACTTCTTTATAAAGATGGCATGAGGGGTGGTAGGTGACAATTGTTATTGGTGCACTTATTATCATAAGTGCACCCAACAATATTACTATTCACATCAACAATCAACAATATGAGAAAAGATAAAATCATTTTTTAAAAAAAAAAGGATAGCCTCAGAGATGTGAAATTCAAATGTGGGAAACATTTGAATTTCAAATAAAAATAAAAGTATGACTTATGCAATGAATAGAAGACAGAGAATGTAGATATGGAGGTGACATGTGAGATGACATATCATTAACTTCATTACATTGTAACCTATCACTTTGAAATCAGAATTGAATTGCAAACCAGAAGAGAAATATGAAAACAAAAGATAATTACGAAGAACAAGTGAGACTAGACATCCTCATTAACTTCATGAGTAGACAAAGTGGATGATCATTCATTATGACTTATGCAATGAATAAAGAAGAGTCAGTGTGTAGATATGGAGCAAAAAACAGAATTGAATTGAATTGAATTCCAAAACAAAAGAGAAGTATGAAAACAGTAGAGAAGTATGAAGTCAAACTGGATTATCAGTGGTATTATGAAGAACAATTGAGACTAAACAGCCTCAGAAGACCAAAAATGAATAAGTATAAATGAATCAGCCTCAGGGATTGAAATTCAATCAAATGTATTGAATTTCAAATAATGAAATGACTAAAAAAACTCAAAGCAAACAGAAGACCAAACATAAATAAGTATAAATGAATCAGCCTCAGAGATTGAAATTCAATCAAATGTTTTGAATTTCAAATAATGAAATGACTAAAGAAAATCAAGCAAACAAAACATCAAACATCAATAAGTATAAATGAATCAGCCTTAGAGATTGAAATTCAATCAAATGTTTTGAATTTGAAATAATGAAATAACTAGAAAAAATTGAAGCAAACAGAAGAACAAACAAGATTGAAATTGAATCAGAATAATAAGTACAAAAAAAAAAAAAATCAATCAGAGTATAAATGAAACAATAAGTAAAAAATCGAAGCAAGCAGAAGAACAAACAACAATAAGTATAAATGAATCAATCTCAGAGATTGATTGAAATTGAAATTCAATCAGAACAATAAGTACAAACGCCAACAAAAAAAATTCAATCAGGGTATAAATGAAACAATAAGTAAAAAATCGAAGCAAACAGAAGAACAAACAAGAATAAGTATAAATGAATCAATCTCAGAGATTGAAATTCAATAACAATAAGTACAAACAACAAAAATAAAAATTCAATCAGAGTATAAATAAAACCCTAAGTAAAAAATCGAAGCAAACAGAAGAGGAAGGTCGACTGACAAAAGGGAGAAATGAATCAATCTCAGAGTATAAATGAAATCCTCGGAGATGTGAAAAAAGGGAGAAATGTTTCCTAGTTTGAGATGAATGATGCAAGGTGTCACGGGGTCGATCTACGATGCGAAATTTTTCAATTTTGTATCGATCTCGTGCGGCCTAAGGAACACCTTAGTACAGCCTTAACTCTCTTTTTTGCTTTCCCAGTCGTGGTTTGCACGCTCGCTCAGTAAGTAACTTTCTCTCACAATGCTTTGCTCTCGAACACACTTAGAAGAAATAGAGACTCGTTGGTTTGTAATATTCTCCGCGTTAATTGGTATTGACAAACCCTTAACCGAACTATTACAAAGTTGGTCTACTCAAGGAACTCACTTCTTGTCTAGAATGACAATTGAAGTCCTTTATATAGGCAACGGGGAGAGAGTGGAAAGTGAAAGGATGGTAGTGGGACATTCCCCACTATCATCCACAATTCAAGGAAACTACCCATTACTTAGTCCACTAACCCATACAACAATCATCCCACATATTTTGGATCACAACATGTTTTGGTTGACTGCAACATGGTCAATAGTTGAACCATTCATCATGGTCAATCCTCTTGAATATAGCTCCACGTGTCAAGCAGCTACCCACCTCTTGGATAACAGCCACTCATCTTTGTGCCACCTCATCCGAAATTCATGGTTGACTCATCAATGTGCTGACCAAATCATGTGGCTTCCAAGCGTCCTTGTCTTCCTTAATTTGGGCAAGTTGATAATCCATAGACTCCTATAAATGATCCCTCTAAAAACTTCTTGCCAAGCCTTCACAATTGATATGTCTTCCTCCGAATATTGCGGTGCCCCATCGCCAAACCTTGAACCAAAGGGCCCAAGTCCGCCCATGCTTCAGCCCTCCAAAGGTCCTCTACCGAAGGGCGCGCACGCCATTGCCTTCTACACTCGAGCGCAATGGTCTGCGCGCGTCTGCCTGCACGGTGCGCCCAAGCGCGCGCGCGCGCACTACCCTGCGCCACGCCGCTTGCCGATGCTGCTCGCGCCTGCCACTCGCTCGCTCCGACCGCCATTGTAGCCCGCTAGGCGCACACGCACGCCGATCGTGCACGGCGCGCGCGCCAAGCGTTCCGCCAGCCCACGAGTGCCGAAGACACCACGCGTACCGGTTTAGTCATGTCGCCTGCCTCTCTTTCCACCAGTGTGCCGCCCGCGCAAACTCCACGCTTCTGGTTGGTGTCAGGCCCGCCCCCAACAGCGTCAACCCCGCTCAAGGGTCTGGGTCCTGACAACCCCCCCCCCCCCCCCACTTGAGCTATCCGACGCCCTCGTCGGGTCTGTCCTCTTCCAATATTCTTCAATACTGGATTCAAAGTGCCACAAAGTCACATCTCTTTCCCAAGAGTTTTCTTCCTCGCCGGCTCCTTTCCACTTCACAAGAAAGTCAGTTCTTTTGTTTTTCTTACTCATCCCAAGGGTTCTGTGGTCTAGAATCTTCTCCACTTGTCTCTCGACTTGCTTTCGGATGACTGCTGGAGCCCGCTTCAACTGCTTACGGTTCGGGTCTAGTAAGTCTTGTGAGAAAGGTTTGAGGAAGCTTACGTGAAAGCTCGGATGAATCTTCAACCGCTCTGGCAATTTCAAACGATAGGCCACCTTGCCTATGCGCTTGATAACTTCGAATGGACCATCGTATCTGGGCACCAAGCCCTTGTGAACTCCCTTTCCTCTCAGCTTCTTCCACATTTGAGGAGTGAGCTTTAACAACACGAGGTCTCCCACTTCGAATTCCAAAGGCCTCCTGCCTTTGTCTGCGTATTTCTTCATTCTACGCGCAGCCTTCTCAAGACTGTCTCTGGCCATGTCTATCATCTCTTGCTTGTCTAGAGCGAAACGATAGGCGGCAGGGCACTTCCCTCCGGTGCGCTGCCTCAGTACCTCTTGAGGACACAGAGGTTGCTGTCCGGTTGCCAATTCTGTCGGACTCTGGCCAGTCGATGAGGACTTGTGTACATTGTAGCAATATTTCACCACATGTTTGAATAAGAGTTCCGCTGCAATCTCAGCAGTGCACGCCTTCGGTGTTGACATAAACACGGCATGCTTCAAAAACCTGTCAACCACAACAAATATTGAAGCCAATCCATCTACTGTTGGCAATGTCACAATGAAGTCCATCGACAATGAAACCCCTGGTTTCTCAGAAATGGGAAGGGGCTGTAGCAAGCCTGCCGCCTTCTCTTTCTCCGTCTTGTCTAGCTGGCACACTAGACATGTTTCGACGTCCGCCTCCACGTCTTCGTACGTTTTGGGTCAGTAGTAGGAACGTGATAGTAGGGCCATCATGCGTTCTACTCCCGGGTGTCCTGCCCATCGAGGGTCGTGAGTTTCCCTCAACAGTTCTCTACGTAGTCCCCCTCCGCTGGGAACATACCTCCTGTTTTCTCTTGCATGTATGAGTTCCTTGTCTTTCTCGACATACAATTTATCCTCTCGTAACTTGGAGAACACCTCCCACAAATGTCTCAAATAAGCTTCAAGACTAAAATAGTAAATAACAATGTCATCTAGATACATAACAACAAAGCTATCAAGGAAGTCATGCAAAACATTGTTCATCAAGTAATAGAAAATAGTCGGGGCATTAGTTAACCCAAATAGCATAACCAGAAACTCATACGAACCATACCGGGTAACACAAGTGATTTTACCCCCATCTCTTTCAGAAATTCGTACCTGCCAGTATCCCGATCTAAGGTCCAACTTGGTGAAGAAAGTTGCCTTAGCCAATCTGTCGAACAAGCCCGCGGCATTTGGAATTGGATACTCATTCGTGATTGTTGATTTATTCAGCGCACGGTCCATGCACATTCTCATGGACCCATCATGCTTCTTCTGAAATAGTACTGGGGCACCATAGGGAGCTTTGGATGGTTGAATGAGGCCTGCATCAAGCAGCTCACCCAACTGAATCCTTGGCTCGATCAGTTCTGAGGGTTTCATCCGGTAGGGTGCTTTCGCTAGTGGCCTAGCTCCAGGCTCCAACTCGATCTTGTGGTCAATGGCTCGGCAGGGAGGAAGATCCCTTGGGAGTTGTGGAGGCATCATGTCAGTGAATTTCCCAAGGTTCGCTGCCACCTCATCTGGCACTTCCTCAAGTTTATCCAGCTTGATTTCAATCAGGGCTGCCGCATAAGTAGGCTCTCCACGCCTAAGTCCCGTCCGTAATAGTTGGGCAGACATCAGTCTCGGCCCATCGCCATCCTCACAATTGATCTTCACAGCTTGTACAAAGCACGGGGCCATCTCATGCGAGACCAGCGCCCCATTTAGGTAAGGCACAAGGGACACCTTTGCCTTAATGAAGAATTCCATACCTAGGATCACATCAAAATCATCTAGCGTCATGATAGTGAACTTACATTGGCTTCTCAGCAAGCCAAACTTGATCTGGGCCAACGATACTCCGAGCGTCGGTTGGGCTGCGGAGTTGACTGCCTTGATGCGTGTACCGCTCTTGGCCACAACCAGCCCCAACCGTTCGGTCATCCTCGTTGCTACAAAATTGTTGGTAGCACCACTGTCCAGCATGGCCAGCACGTCAATCTTATTCATCTTGATCGGTGGTGTGCGGATTTTTGAATATCCTCTTAATCTCAAGCTTTCGAGGCTTGCCAAAATACGATTTATAAGCCTATAACCAAGGCTTTGCAGCCAGTGGCAACAGGGTCGATCCAAGGAGAAGGTATGAATAAAATTACTATTAAAATTGGGAATTAATTAATTGATTGGTTTTGTAACGGGGGATTTGTTTAGCATGCAAGGGAAATAATAAAACGCTAACGGAAGAATAACAAGTAGAAAAACGCGTGCACGGTTTGGGAGTTTCGGGATTAATTGCTAGACAATTTCAGTTCATCATTTAATACTAAATTCATGGTATGCAGTTTATTATACACACGGACGACTACCCGAGAAGCCCCAAGGTAGCCGACTCCATAGATTTTAATCAGACCACACAGTTCCAATTATACGTTATCCAAAATTACATTAAGGTGATCAGCCCTAAGTTAATTCTAGACAGTCACTAGCTAACCGCGACGAACATTAAGGCGTGAAATCTAATTGCTAGTAGATTGCCCGCAAACGCTGTATGCAATCAACAACTATCCTACACGACTCGATACTCCAATTTAGTTTTATCTACCTGTGTTACTTAGTCGAGCAGTGAGAGGCACGGCATCGCTACCCTTTAACATACACAACATGCAAGATGACTCGAGTGTCAATCGGCGAAATCTAACATGCGCGTTGGATTAAGCAAGATAGATAAATGCAAATAAACAGCAACCAATATGCATTCAAAGTGTAGATTATCAAAGCTAAAATGTCTAACAAATATTCCCTAACAAATCCCCAAACCGTTCACCCTTACCTTAGTCGCTCATGGCGCGGGTTGTCAATTCCGCTCCAACGATGGCCATGGAAGGCGTCATCAACGAGTTACAATGAGGGAAAAGCTCTTAAACATGCCAACAATGGCTGAGCTAAAGAAAAACTAAGAGAAAACTAGAGGAAGAAGAAGAAGAAAAGCTCCAAAGATGAAGATCCCCTCCAAAAATGCGCAGAAATCGTCTTATACAGAAGCTGTAATCGTCGTAGCGTCGAGACGCTAGGCCAGCGTCTCGACGCTGTGCCCTAAGTAATCCGCGCGCGCCTCGCGATGGCGTCGCGACGCTGGGGCAGCGTCGCGACGCTTGCCCGATGATTTTCCTGCGCGCGCCTCGCGATGGAGCGTCTCGACGCCAAGCAGAGTCTTGACGCTGGGCAGCGTCGAGCTAGCGTCTCGACGCTATCACTCGACGCTAGCTCTCGAGTTTTTGCAGCGTCGAGCCAGCGTCTCGACGCTGGCTCTCGGGTTTGGGGGCTGGAACTTTGCCTCTCCTAGGCGATTTTGGCCCGTTTCTTCACGAATCAACTTCCCCTTTCCCGACGCACTCCCGGGGCATTAAAACTCCACTTTAAGCTCTCGAACGGGTCCAACGGACGCACGAGCTCTTTGCCGCATTTCTCCTACAAACGAGATATATTAACAATTAAAACGGTTCCTTAGATTGAGTGCCCGCGAGGGCCTTCTTAATCAAGGAAATCTCGTTGCCAACATTTTCAAGCTCGACTTCAAGTGAGCTTACCTTGAGTGTCATTTTGGAGGTCAGATTCTCCATATCAGAAATGACACGATCCAGCCGCTCATTGAAAAAGGTAATGTGGCGCTCCATGGCGCTTTCAAGGGTCTGAATGCGCACAGCATGCAATGCGGTAGTCTCGGCCAAAGGTGTGGTTTCACCTTCGAGCAGATCGCCAACATAGTCTTCCAATCGGCTGATTCGATCTCTCATTGGTTCTCCCATGCTAACAATCTTCGAGTGCTCCTCTAGTGTTTGAAAAGAAGGTGAGTGAACAGCGAAACTTTAGAACACTTTGCAAACCTGGGGCTCTGATACCACTTGTCACGGGGTCGATCTACGATGCGGAGTTTTTCAATTTTGTATCGATCTCGTGCGGCCTAAGGAACACCTTAGTACAGCCTTAACTCTCTTTTTTTCTTTCCCAATCGTGGTTTGCACGCTCGCTCAGTAAGTAACTTTCTCTCACAATGCTTTGCTCTCGAACACACTTAGAAGAAATAGAGACTCGTTGGTTTGTAATATTGTCCGCGTTAATTGGTATTGACAAACCCTTAACCGAACTATTACAAAGTTGCTCTACTCAAGGAACTCACTTCTTGTCTAGAATGACATTTGAAGTCCTTTATATAGGCATCGGGGAGAGAGTGGAAAGTGAAAGGATGGTAGTGGGACATTCCCCACTATCATCCACAATTCAAGGAAACTACCCATTACTTAGTCCACTAACCCATACAACAATCATCCCACATATTTTGGATCACAACATGTTTTGGTTGACTGCAACATGGTCAATAGTTGAACCATTCATCATGGTCAATCCTCTTGAATATAGCTCCACGTGTCAAGCAGCTACCCACCTCTTGGATAACAGCCACTCATCTTTGTGCCACCTCATCCGAAATTCATGGTTGACTCATCAATGTGCTTACTAAATCATGTGGCTTCCAAGCGTCCTTGTCTTCCTTAATTTGGGCAAGTTGATCATCCATAGACTCCTATAAATGATCCCTCTAAAAACTTCTTGCCAAGCCTTCACAATTGATATGTCTTCCTCCGAATATTGCGGTGCCCCATCGCCAAACCTTGAACCAAATGGCCCAAGTCCGCCAATGCTTCAGCCCTCCAAAGGTCCTCTGTCGAAGGGCGCGCACGCCATTGCGTTCTGCCCTCGGGCGCAATGGTCTGCGCGCGTCTGCCTGCACGGTGCGCCCAAGCGCGCGCGTGCGCACTACCCTGCGCCACGCCGCTTGCCGATGCTGCTCGCGCCTGCCACTCGCTCGCCCATCCATGTCGCTCGCTCCGACCGTCATTGTAGCCCGCTAGGCGCACACGCATGCCGATCGTGCACGGCGCGCGCGCCAAAGCGTTCTGCCAGCCCACGAGTGTCGAAGACACCACGTGTGTCGGTTTAGTCATGCTGCCTGCCTCTCTTTCCACCAGTGTGCCGCCCGCGCACACTTCACGCTTCTGGTTGGTGTCAGGCCCGCCCCCAACCGCGTCAACCCCGCTCAAGGGTCAGGGTCCTGACAACCCCCCCCCCCACTGGAGCTATCCGACGCCCTCGTCAGGTCTGTCCTCTTCCAATATTCTTCAATACTGGATTCAAATTGCCACAAAGTCACATCTCTTTCCCAAGAGTTTTCTTCCTCGCCGGCTCCTTTCCACTTCACAAGAAAGTCAGCTCTTTTGTTTTTCTTACTCATCCCGAGGGTTCTGTGGTCTAGAATCTTCTCCACTTGTCTCTCGAATTGCTTTCGAATGACTGCTGGAGCCTGCTTCAACTGCTTACGGTTCGGGTCTAGTAAGTCTTGTGAGAAAGGTTTGAGGAAGCTTACGTGAAAGCTCGGATGAATCTTCAACCGCTCTGGCAACTTCAAACGATAGACCACCTTGCCTATGTGTTTGATAACTTCGAATGGACCATCGTATCTGGGAACCAAGCCCTTGTGAACTCCCTTTCCTCTCAACTTTTTCCACATTTGAGGAGTGAGCTTTAACAACACGAGGTCTCCCACTTCGAATTCCAAAGGCCTCCTGCCTTTGTCTGCGTATTTGTTCATTTTACGCGCAGCCTTCTCAAGACTGTCTCTGGCCATGTCTATCATCTCTTGCTTGTATAGAGCGAAACGATAGGCGGCAGGGCACTTCCCTCCGGTGCGCTGCCTCAGCACCTCTTGAGAACACAGAGGTTGCTGTCGGGTTGCTAATTCTGCCGGACTCTGGCCAGTCGATGAGGACTTGTGTACATTGTAGCAATATTTCACCACATGTTTGAAGAAGAGTTCCGCTGCAATCTCAGCAGTGCACGCCTTCGGTGTTGACATAAACACGGCATGCTTCGAAAACCTGTCAACCACAACAAATATTGAAGCCAATCCATTTACTTTTGGCAATGTCACAATGAAGTCCATCGACAATGAAACCCCTGGTTTCTCAGAAATGGGAAGGGGCTGTAGCAAGCCTGCCGCCTTCTCTTTCTCCGTCTTGTCTAGCTGGCACACTAGACATGTTTCGACGTCCGCCTCCACGTCTTCGTACGTTTTGGGCCAGTAGTAGGAACGTGATAGTAGGGCCATCATGCGTTCTACTCCCGGGTGTCCTGCCCATCGAGGGTCGTGAGTTTCCCTCAACAGTTCTCTACGTAGTCCCCCTCCGCTGGGAACATACCTCCTGTTTTCTCTTGCATGTATGAGTTCCTTGTCTTTCTTGACATACAATTTATCCTCTCGTAACTTGGAGAACACCTCCCACAAATGTCTCAAATAAGCTTCAAGACTAAAATAGTAAATAACAATGTCATCTAGATACATAACAACAAAGCTATCAAGGAAGTCATGCAAAACATTGTTCATCATGTAATAGAAAATAGTCGGGGCATTAGTTAACCCAAACAGCATAACCAGAAACTCATACGAACCATACCGGGTAACACAAGTGATTTTACCGCCATCTCCTTCAGAAATTCGTACCTGTCAGTATCCCGATCTAAGGTCCAACTTGGTGAAGAAAGTTGCCTTAGCCAATCTGTCGAACAAGCCTGCGGCATTTGGAATTGGATACTCATTCGTGATTGTTGATTTATTAAGCGCACGGTCCATGCATATTCTCATGGACCCATCATGCTTCTTCTGAAATAGTACTGGGGCACCATAGGGAGCTTTGGATGGTTGAATGAGGCCTGCATCAAGCAGCTCACCCAACTGAATCCTTGGCTCGATCAGTTCTGAGGGTTTCATCCGGTAGGGTGCTTTCGCTTGTGGCCTAGCTCCAGGCTCCAACTCGATCTTGTGGTCAATGGCTCGGCGGGGAGGAAGATCCCTTGGGAGTTGTGGAGGCATCACGTCAGTGAATTTCCCAAGGTTCGCTGCCACCTCATCTGGCACTTCCTCAAGTTTATCCGGCTTGATTTCAATCAGGGCTGCCGCATAAATAGGCTCTCCACGCCTAAGTCTCGTCCGTAATAGTTGGGCAGACATCAGTCTCGGCCCATCTCCATCCTCACCATTGATCTTCACAGCTTGTACAAAGCACGGGGCCATCTCATGCGAGACCAGCGCTCCATTTAGGTAAGGCACAAGGGACACCTTTGCCTTAATGAAGAATTCCATACCTAGAATCACATCAAAATCATCTAGCGTCATGATAGTGAACTTACATTGGCTTCTCAGCAAGCCAAACTCGATCTGGGCCAACGATACTCCGAGCGTCGGTTGGGCTGCGGAGTTGACTGCCTTGATGCGTGTACCGCTCTTGGCCACAATCAACCCCAATCGTTCGGTCATCCTCGTTGCTACAAAATTGTTGGTAGCACCACTGTCCAGCATGGCCAGCACGTCAATCTTATTCACCTTGATCGGCACATACATCAGTCCGGGACGGACTGCATCATCGGTGAGTGTGATTGTGTTCAACAATTGTAGAAGATTGACTCGAAGAGTCTCTCCCGCTTGGACCTTCTCAACATCATCAGCAATCAGGGCGTTTAGTCTCTCTCGTTTCGGGCATTCTCTAGCTCGGTGTGGGCCTTTACACAAAAAACAACTTAGAGTTGTGGAGTTGCTAGGTGGAGGGTTGGAAGGTTTACCCGTCTCCTTGTCTTTGATGCCATAGTCCTTGATATACTTGGACTTTCCCTTCTTGTCTCTAAACTTCCTCCCTTCTTCCCTCTTCTTCTCAGTGGGAGGGCAGGATGTCATGCTAAAGTCAGAAAGAGCATCAGCAGCAGCAAAGGCCGAAGGAAGGTCCTTCGCCCCATGTCTTCGTAACTCGGCTTGGGCCCACGATTGCAATCCTGAAACAAAGTTAAACAGTTTGTCCGCTTCGGACATGCCTTGAATATCCAACATCAAAGAGCTAAAGCTCTTGACGTATTCACGAATAGTGCCCGTATGCTTGAGTTTCTTGAGAGCTTCCCGAGCAACCCATGCGGTGTTGCCTGGAAGGAATTGATCTTTGAGTTCTTTTTTCATGGACTCCCACGTAATGATCTTTGATCTTCCCGCACTTATGTCATCAAGGGTGCGGGTACGCCACCATAGCTTGGCGTCTCCAGCGAGGTACATACTTGCTATCCCAACTTGTGCCTCATCATGGATCCTTGCGGCCTTGAAGTATTCCTCCATGTCCCAAAGAAAGTTCTCGATCTCTTTGGCATCCCTCGAACCCTTAAAGGCCAATGGTTTAGGGATCTTAACTCTCGAAGCAGAGGGTTCCTTAGATTGAGTGCCCGCGAGGGCCTTCTTAATCAAGGAAATCTCGTTGCCAGCATTTTCAAGCTCGACTTCAAGTGAGCTTACCTTGAGTGTCATTTTGGAGGTCAGATTCTCCATATCAGAAATGACACGATCCAGCCGCTCAGTGAAAAAGGTAATGTGGCGCTCCATGGCGCTTTCAAGGGTCTGAATGCGCACAGCATGCAATGCGGTAGTCTCGACCAAAGGTGTGGTTTCACCTTTGGGCAGATCGCCAACATAGTCTTCCAATCGGCTGATTCGATCTCTCATTGGTTCTCCCATGCTAACAATCTTCGAGTGCTCCTCTAGTGTTTGAAAAGAAGGTGAGTGAACAACGAAACTTTAGAACACTTTGGAAACCTGGGGCTCTGATACCACTTGTCACGGGGTCGATCTACGATGCGGAATTTTTCAATTTTGTATCAATCTCGTGCGGCCTAAGGAACACCTTAGTACAACCTTAACTCTCTTTTTTGCTTTCCCAATCGTGGTTTGCACGCTCGCTCAGTAAGTAACTTTCTCTCACAATGCTTTGCTCTCGAACACACTTAGAAGAAATAGAGACTCGTTGGTTTGTAATATTCTCCGCGTTAATTGGTATTGACAAACCCTTAACCGAACTATTACAAAGTTGCTCTACTCAAGGAACTCACTTCTTGTCTAGAATGACAATTGAAGTCCTTTATATAGGCAACGGGGAGAGAGTGAAAAGTGAAAGGATGGTAGTGGGACATTCCCCACTATCATCTACAATTCAAGGAAACTACCCATTACTTAGTCAACTAACCCATACAACAATCATCCCACATATTTTGGATCACAACATGTTTTGGTTGACTGCAACATGGTCAATAGTTGAACCATTCATCATGGTCAATCCTCTTGAATATAGCTCCACGTGTCAAGCAGCTACCCACCTCTTGGATAACAGCCACTCATCTTTGTGCCACCTCATCCGAAATTCATGGTTGACTCATCAATGTGCTGACCAAATCATGTGGCTTCCAAGCGTCCTTGTCTTCCTTAATTTGGGCAAGTTTATCATCCATAGACTCCTATAAATTATCCCTCTCAAAACTTCTTGCCAAGCCTTCACAATTGATATGTCTTCCTCCGAATATTGCGGTGCCCCATCGCCAAACCTTGAACCAAATGGCCCAAGTCCGCCCATGCTTCAGCCCTCCAAAGGTCCTCTGCCGAAGGGCGCGCACGCCATTGCCTTCTGCCCTCGGGCGCAATGGTCTGCGCGCGTCTGCCTGCACGGTGCGCCCAAGCGCGCGCGCGCACTGCCCTGCGCCACGCCGCTTGCCGATGATGCTCGCGCCTGCCACTCGCTCGCCCATCCATGTCGCTCGCTCCGACCGTCATTGTAGCCCGCTAGGCGCACACGTACGCCGATCGTGCACAGCGCGCGCGCCAAGCGTTCCGCCAGCCCACGAGTGTCGAAGACACCACGCGTGCCGGTTTAGTCATGCCGCCTGCCTCTCTTTCCACCTGTGTGCCGCCCGCGCACACTTCACGCTTCTGGTTGGTGTCAGGCCCGCCCCCAACCGCGTCAACCCCGCTCAAGGGTCAGGGTCCTGACACAAGGACACAAGCATGTGACATAGAAAAGACAGGATGCATATACAATAATATGATATTTCTTGAAAAAAATAGGAACAAACAAAGACACACTTACTTTACACCTTTTTTTCGAATCATATACCATTTTTATATATTACAAAGATATTCAGAATAATAATTTGCTTAATGCATTTAGTTTTTTAAAACTTCTTCTATAATCTTAACAAATTAAAAGTCAATAACGTATGTGCACCTAAATGCTTGCAAAAAATCTAATAATTCACAAGTGTCAAACATCATAATAAGCATTAAACACATGTTCCACAAGTAATGATAGTATCAGTGGAAATATGTATTGAAACCAGAATGTTGAAATTTTAATTAGCTTGTAAATCTGCATTTTAACACCCAAATTACAGCTTTTAATATAGCCCCAAAATGTTGATTAGACTACCTAGTCAGCACATTCTAGTAACCAGCCGAACATATTGAGCCCACCAAAAAGCAGTTCTAATAAGAGGTCAAAATAAAGCATAGAAAACAATTGGAATAAAAAGAAAACAATGAATAAAAATACTCAAAAGAAGAATAATTAGGGTAACTTTAATTAATGGTGGACAGGATCTCATTATCCAGACTGTTGATGTTTCATATGAAATCATTGGGCATGGACGTTACAAAACCAAAAGAATCTTCTTTTTAGATAAACAAGTAGGTAGTATATAGCTTAAAAACTCTGGAAATTTATTAATTAATTAACTTAAAGAGAAAGGAAAGTGTTCCAATCTAAGGATCAAAAAGCATTAGACATATGCAATAACATTTTCGGTTGAAAATCAACTCAATTCAAATCAAATCAAATGGGTACCAACAGAAAAACAGAAACAAGAATCACAAACTGCACCAGAAAATCAAGCAAATTCAAAATTGAACGAATCCAAACAAATATACTATATCAGAGAAAGAAAAAGAAAGAAGAAGAAGACATGCATATACTCATCATCGGCTGAAAAAGAAAGAAGAAGAAGACATGCATACTCATCATCGGCTGAAAAAAAAAAGAAAAAGAACACATGCATGTACTCATCATCGGCTAGAACACTTACCTTTGAAGACCTCCCCCACCGAGCTCTTCAAGATCGGTCCAGCATCCCCTACCTACCATTGAAACATGCAGCCTCACAGACCCCCAAGCAACGGCGGCAAAGGGAGACCGATCCCTTGTCGAAGCGGCAAGGGAGCCCAAACGTTTCCTGATCTGTTTAAGAAACAGATCTGGAAACCCTAAAATTCGTGGATCTGAGAAATAGAAGAAATCAGATGAAATCATTAGATATGAGGAAGAGAGAGATGTGAAATGAACTTACATAAGAGAGAGGTGAAATCGTCTGAAGAAGTCGAAGTTCAGAGGGAGATAAAGAAACTTGTTTGCGAACGAAAGAGAGAGATCTCATCTCTCAAACGCCAAACGCCAAACACATAAACAAAACCAAGGTAAAGCCAACTCGTCTTCTTCAGATAAAAGAGGAAGGTGAAATCGTCTGAAGAAGACAAAGTTTAGAGAGAGAGAGAGAGAATTTCGTATGCAAAATCAAAGAGAAAGAGAAAAATTCGGCTGCAAAATGAATGAAGGAAGAGAACCCCAAACGCCAGCACGAAGATTAGAGAGAGAGAGAGAATTTCGTCTGCAAAATGAAAGAGAAAGAGAAAAATTCGGCTGTCAAATGAATGAAGGAAGAGAACCCCAAGCGACAAGTGTAATCGGTGGCAATTCCAAGGTAACCCACTAATATCTACAGTGGGTTACACTGTTCATAAGCGGGGGTTATAATAACCCCCATGGGCGGTTTCCAGAACCCGCGCCCCAAACATCGGGTGGGCTTAAATAGCCCACCCAACTCTACCCGACCCGGAGGCCCAAACAGCCCCTAAATCTCCTTACTTTTTTTTTTTTTTTTTTTTTGTCTTATCCTATCCTTCTATTTATAACCCCAAGATTAGATCAAATGTTTCCCTCAAATGAGCCTCCTCAAAATGACTATTTTCCTAAATTCCATAAACCTAAAAATTGAAACACCAGACCCCTAAAATCAAAACCCCAAAACCGAAACACTAGACAAAACACTAAACCAGCATAAACCCTAAACTAAAACTCTAACATCAAGCCACTAAACCCTAAAACAAAAACCATAAGTTGAAACCCTAAAACTAAAATGATATACCCTAAAACAAAACCCTAAACTGAAACGCCAAAGCCAAAACAATAAACCCTAAAATGAAACCACTTAGTCGAAACCCTAAAACCAAAACACTAAACCAAACTAAACCCTAAACTAAAACATTAAACCCTAAAATAAAAACCCTAAGCTAAAATCTCGAAATCGAAATACTAAACCCTAAAACAAAACTTGGACGCTTCGAACAACCCACTAACGGAAGACACTTTTTTTGTGATTTTCTCGAAGCCTTAAAAAATAACGGAAAAACACGAAATTAAAGAAAAACATCAAAATACTTAAAAAAAAAAAAAGGTAAAAAAACATAAATTGAGGTGAAAAACCAGAATGATGATAACCTAGGCCGAAAAAAATACGGTGTTAACACAAGGTACTCATCTGGATCAGTTTTACCATAAAACTTTGGAAGTTTCAATTTGATGTTTCCCACGTTACGATCAACTCCATCTTCTTGTGGAGCTCTCTTTTGGAAATTATGGTGTCCTCGCCCACAACCTCTTCCTCTTTCCAAACCACGACCAGCACAATTTTCTCCTCTTAGAACCGCTACGAAGGTAACTTGGTCATCCTTTTGTTGATCGGACTCATCTCCTTCATAGCCATCCTCGTGAGGAAGAAAATGGTTGTTGGAATTATTTCTCGAGTTTGGTATTGAACCTCCAACCTTTGCATACGATCCTTTAGTTCAGCTATACCACGAATCATTCCCTCCATGGTTCCTTGTTGTGCCTCTCTCATCCGGGCATCGATAGTATTAGGATCAACTTCAAAATTTGCCATGCTGTAAAACAAAATAAAGTGACAAAAAAAGACCTTACAAGCACTTCTCACGTGTTTCCACTCGTTAATTTGATCACCCGTGTTTAACACTTAACACTCAAATCAATGTATCACTCCCTTACAAGCTCACCCTCACAATTTAGCACACACAAAACACACTCCAAAACTGATTGGTAAGTGAGTCCAAAAAGTTAGAGAGCTACGTGCAATTCAAGTGATTAGATATCACACTTAGATCACAAACAAGGGATCAAAGGAGCAACCTGATTAACAACAAAGAAACAAGTTCAAGAAATAAAAATAACGAAAGGAAAATGAATCAAGAAAGAAAAGAAACAAGCTTAGAACAAATGGAAAGGAACAAATTTGGACAGCCTATGAATGGCAAGAGGTTTTGAACACAAATAGGTCAATAAAATATAGGATATTTCAAAAATGTTTAACATAACTTTTTATTACATTCATGTCTAGTCGATACAAAAATAGGAAATAAGATAATTACTAGTTTTACCATTATATCCCTATATAATGTATTTTACGTTTTACTTCAAAAAAAAAAATTAAAAAAAAAAGGTAAAATTAAGTAATAATGATTGATTTGACTGATTTGGAATTAATTACTAAAAATATTCAAAATATCCAAGTTTTATTTTTTTTTTTGTAAAAAAAGACTATCATCTCTACGGTTTCAACTTTTCAAACCCCACATTTTCAAGATTGAAGCTTTCTGTCGTTTTAATCTTTTCAAACTCCTTGTTTCAAGATTCAAGCTTTCTACCACCGTGTTTGTGATGTATCGCCGTCGTTTAACCACCTAAAATTCTGACACCGCCATGTTTTTTGTCGTTTCGTCGTCGTTTAACCACCAAAAATTTCAACACCGCCGTGTTTGTTCATCTCTGGTAAGTTTTTGCCAAGTTTTTTTTCAACGTCGTCCGCCGCCGAAACTAAATATGTCGGTAAGTCTTCGCCTAGTATATATTATACCTGGTATATATTATGTAATCAATACATATAAACAAAAAACATGCATAAACAGTTTGTATATACTGATGAATATATATATATATATATGGTATATATTATATAATAAATACATATAAATAAAAAATGTGCATAAATAACTTGTTGTATATATGATGTACTATATTACACGTTATTATTTATATAATATCGATGGTATATATTATATAATAAAGTCTATATATTATATATTACAGCTTGTTGTATTTAATGGGTGTAGGGTTAGAACATAATGAATATATATTATATACACCTGGTATATAGTATATAATAAATAAATAAAAACAAAAAACATGGGCAGAGGAGATACGGGCGGCGGCGGACGGACAACAGAGTTAAGATAGCAATG
Source organism: Herpetospermum pedunculosum (assembly GCA_028017165.1). NCBI lineage: Eukaryota > Viridiplantae > Streptophyta > Magnoliopsida > Cucurbitales > Cucurbitaceae > Herpetospermum > Herpetospermum pedunculosum. Next base: position 44,930,295 of record CM051524.1, on the reverse strand, counting down.
AGAGAATTATGGCGGTTGGAAAGAAGAAGAGAAATTTAAGGAGGAATAAATTGTTCTTTTAATAAATGACATAAAAAAAAATCTAATTAATGGTAATTGATAATTTTCATAAGTAAAACCACGTAATTAATGTTGCAAAATTAAAAAATAAAAAAATATAAAAAAAAATTGTGATTTAAATGAAGGGTAAATTTGTAAAATCTAATTAAAATAAATTCATTAAATAATACAATAAATACTCAAAAAAATATAGAAATGTTAAACAAATTTATCATAGACATTTGTGAAAATATGGGTTAAAGAATAGCTCGTAAATTTCTCTACTAATAATAAAATTGCCCAAATGTAACTGCCACAACAAATGACCAACCATTTTTTTTTTTTTTTTTTTTTTGAAGAAATTCTGAATGTAATATGATTGAATGCTAAATGATCAGATCTTATGTAAATTAATAACAGAAAAACATTTAGATCGACATGCTTTGAAACAATGAACAACAATAATCAGCAATAATTTAGCTCTCGGGTATTCAATTTTTTTTTTTGGGACAGATTTACAAATTACGAATTTATCACCCTTAAGCAAGCTGATTTAGAAGATGTCAGAAATCAAAATTGTAGATTAGACTTTGAACTAAAACTTTACAGGAGACAAGAACACGAAATAAAGAAAGAAAATGATATTTTTTTTTGTATTTTTCGAAAAGAATAAGAACAAACTTGAAACTAAAAAAACATAAGCATATTAATGAAGAATTCAAAGATATAAACGCAAGGAAACATATATCCGATCTTGAGCCTAAAGCTCTGATACCAAAATGTTAAGAAACTCTCAAGAGTTGGATCTAACAACCTTATTGAAGAACAAGACATTTAGATCTCAAACCCAAAAACCTGAAAAACGCAATGGAATCAACCCAAGAAAAAGTTTAGAACGGATTACTTTAATGATCAAGATCAAGAGTAAGAAACTTATTTCTAAACTCGTGATTCGAAACACTCCACAAGATGTATGATCAACACCACTTGAATGATTCTAGCGTGCAAGATCTAAACTCAAGAAATTGCAAAATAGGGAAGAATTAGCTCTCAACCAAAACTTTAAGCATAAACTCACCTTCATTCACTTTAATGATAATTCTTGTTTGTTGAAAGACTTCACAAGGGCTATATATAGCCCTTGAAACTTCTAGGCACTAACTCTTGTAACTTTCATCCACTAACAAGAGTAACTTTTATCCACCAATTCAACAAATAACTCTAAAATGCATTAAAGTCATAATAACCACTAAGAAAATATAACTTATGATATAAAGACAACATAAACAAAAATTTTAAATCTGGAAAATAAGACATCAACTTCGAGTTATTTTAATGCAACTCATTCCTTAAGCTCTACTTGGAAAATGTTGAGTAAAAAAGCTTCATCTCTCTCTTGATCATCCCTAGTTAAGCTCACCAAGTTTTAACATGAGAAACTAAAGCTTGTTGAAGCTTCTTGGCTCTAGATCTTGTTATGGGACCTTGAGGCATGACAATAGATGCTCCTTGGTTCATACATCATGAGGCTAAGCACGAACAATAAAACTAACACATAAAAATCAACTTTGATATACATGTTATACTTTCAAATTGGACTCAGAATGTGTCAGCCTATAAAAAGCTAAACCACGGATCCCACCTTGGGAGTGGGAGCTTAATGTGATGGGTAAAAATGAATTTAAGTAATAAACCAAAAAGATAAAGAAACTAAAGAAAAAAAAGGAATTCATAATAAATGGCTCTTTTTTTTAAACTTATTTTAACCGATGTCCCTTTTTTTTAAATTGAGTTTGGTGTCCCTTTTTTTTAAAAAAAAAAACTCTCTCATAATATTTCTCTTCTCATTTTGTCCTCATAACAACTATTCCAAAAAAAAAAATGTTTGATTTTATTTCTCCAACTCCTCAAAAAATGCTAGATTTTATTTTCTCTCTCTTAATTTTATTCTCTATATTCTAACGATTTAAAAAAATAGTTTTTAAAGGAAAACTCCTCACGCAAGATTGTTTTGTAGCATCCTCACCGTCATCCCTTCCATTGACGTGAGACTTCTTCTTGTTCTGCTTCTGGCCAGCAACGTTAGTGAAAATAAAGTTTATGGGCGGCTCTTCTTCTTCTTAAAACACCTGTCTTCACACTCAAATGGGTATTTCTGGCATTGGGTCAATTATGATTAAGGATATGAGGTTCTTTGATTTCAATATGAGCATAATTTTTTTTGGAAAATCCAGAGAAATGTTTTTTGTTGGAAAATAGTGATTTGAGAGATGGGAGATGGAAAATTTTGATGAGATGATTTTTTTTAGATTTTTTAGATGTGGATTTTGTTGGGAAATCGTGATTTGGGAGATTTGATTTCAGTAGATGAAAATATTGACATCGATTTAGGAGATGGGAGATAGAAAATTGATGTGGGAGATAATTTTTTTTAGATTTTTTAGATGTGCATTTTGTTGGAAAATCTCACTAGATTTTATTATATGGTCTTTGATTAGGTAGGATTTGTAGATATTTTAGATTTCATTGATTTTTTAGATTTCAGTTGATCGGTAATCGTGATTTTGGAGCTAGAGGGAGATTATAGCCAAGAGACTCCGCCGATCATCGAAACTTTGGAGTCTACAAAAGCTTTCAGGTTTTTATTTAAATGTTTTTTTTTCTAAAGTATTGGTGTTGGTTTTCTAAAACAATTATCATTAGTTAAATAAATTGTACAATTTCAAGTACGGTATAATTTCAATTTGCGAAATTGTAAATAACTTGAAAGTTATTTTAATGTTTTTTTTTTCGGTATTGGTGTTGGTTTTCTAAAACAATTACAATTCGTAAAATTGTACAATTGCAAGTATGGTATAATTACAATTTGCGAAATTATAAATAACTTGGAAGTGCAGTTTGCAAAATTATAAATACAGTGTAGTTTCATTTTTCATCCCTGCCTTATTTTCTTCTGTTTGTGTAATTCTAATACGAAATGGACTATTTACAATTTGTTTTGTTTTTTTTTTCCAATTTTTTTTTTGTCACTGTTTACAAACTGTATGTTATGTTTTGTTTATTTACCATGTATTTGATAATTGCAAATACACTTTAATTAAAATTTGTAAATAACAATATGTTATGTTTTGTTTAGTTTTCTGATGTATTTTATGATGTATTTACGATGTATTTGTTACTTTAATTAAAATTTACAAATAACAGTATGTTATGTTTTTTTTTTCTTTTTTGCCTTCTGATACTGTGTATTTGTGCAAATACAATGTCATTACAAATTGCAAAATTTATTTGATGTATTTACAGTATATTTGTTACTTTAATTAAAATTTACAAATAACAGTACCTTATGTTTTTTTTTCTTCTGATATTGTGTATTTGTGCAAATACAATGTCATTACAATTTGCAAAATTGTAAATACACTGTAATTAAAATTTGCAAAATTGTAAATACACTGTAATTGTAATTTGCAAACTTAGAATGCATCTCTTTATTTTTTGATATGTATTACAAAGACTAACATATTTTTCTCGTTTTTTTTTTCTATCATGTAATTGCAAGTTGAAAAATTGCAAATACAATGTAATTGAAAATAGAAATAGTTTTTGCACTTATAAGGTGAAGTTTGTCTCAATTACAATATATTTACAATTTTGTAGATGATTGAAAATTGTAGGAGAGTTTTGTATAAGTTCTCATTTTTTTTTCTTTATTCTTATGTTTTTTAAGTCGATTTTGTACGATTTTTGTTATTTTTAATTTTTGAAGCACGTGGAATGAAAATGGTAGGCGAATTTGGTATAAGTTCTGATTTTTTTTCTTTCTTATGATTTTTTAAGTCGATTTTGTACGATTTTTGTTATTTTTAATTTTTGAAACAGGTGGATTGAAAATAGTAGGGGAATTTAGTATAAGTTCTGATTTTTTTTCTTTATTCTTATGATTTTTTAAGTTGGTACTGTTCACACGGAGATTTCGACGAAGAAAATTTAGACACGTGTAAATGAAATTTGAATTGTATTTATGTATTTGTATGTATCAGTGCGTAGTGGATTACAATCTCTAATGTTTGATCCTCTGATTCTCTCTCTTAAATGTAACCGTACTCGAGGGCTTCGCAACTTGTTCTCGAGGTCGAATTTGGATCGAGGGCTTCGCAACTTGTTCTCGATGTTGGAGCTTCAGCTTCGCGTAGCGGTGAAGTCTTCAGGTGTTTTTCTTTTCTTCGAGCGATGTTCAGTCTTCGGGATTCAAAGAGTCTCTCGTTACTTAGCAATTCTCTTTGAGTTCCTTTGAGAAGAAATTTTCTGAACCCTACAAATGAAGAATGAGCTCTCTATTTATAGAGTTTCTCATAGGCCTAATGGGCTTGGGCCTGTATTCAATGGGCTTGGGCTGGGATCCAATGGGCTTGGGTCCAATGGACTTTTGGGTTATGGGCCCAATGGATTTGGATCCAATGGGCTTTTGGTCTTTGGGCCAAATTTCCATTTAAATAGCTTGTTGACCCGATTCGATTTCGTGCCCAATTGAGCTATGACCGAATTTGCTCGGTTAAGTTTATTCGATCCGTCGGCCATGATGAAGACACGTGGCGACCGTTGATTGACCGAAATTTCTCGGTCAACAGATGCCCCTTTTTTCGAGAGTTATGCACAAGTACGTATGGGTGAGTCTCGAAAAAGTTAAATTTTGAAATTGAAATGTAGGACACCCCTAATTTCGAATCCGCTTCAACATATCAATTTTATCGAAATATGAAATTTGGTTCATAAATCAATTATTTTGATTGATACATCTTTCTATGCCAATTGACCAAAAATATATGAATTGGGCTCACAATTTTGATCTTTCTTGTTTGGCAGAAGCTTGACTTGAACTTTAGTAGATTTTTGTGTTCTACTTTAATTCTATTTTTTGTTTGAGGTAGAGTAGAGTTTTGCAGTTGCCCAATTGAATTTTGAAAAAGGGTTTGACTATCAATTTTGATTTAAGACTTGGATTTAGATAATTTAATAATCTAAATCTTGCTCGGGAATAAAATTTGGAATATGCCAAAATTTTAATTCCTAGAAAATTCTGGATTTCATCCAACATTTGGTTTGAACTTTGGAAGTGACGGAAATTTGATCGAGGATAATTCTTGGATTTCGAGAAATTTTGACTTGAAGCTTGAATTTGAGATGAAATTTGAACTCAACGCATAATTTTGGGATGAGTCTAGAATATGTCCTAATTTCATTTTAAAGTATGGGTTAGAATCCCAACCTCAAAGTTAACAAAACATTATAGTAATGTGAATTATTGTCAACAAGTCTTAGTTGGCAAAGTGGAGCATGTGTAGATTTAGCTTTCTTGTTCTTGGGTTCAAGTCAACCTTAATACATATTTTAAACTAATTTTCTTCTAAAATCTTTAGTTGGAGGGCATTTGAACTAATTTTCTTCTAAAATCTTTAGTTTGAGGGCATTTTCGTAATTTCGAGTGTAATGAGAAAACCTAATTCCTTTAGTTCTAGGTTTCATCTCTTTGATTTAAAGAAAAGAACAAGCATTCTGCTTGGAGAAGGGAAAATTTTTGTCTCCTTCACCTTCGCTTCTCAGCCGCCGCAGGTTGTCAACCTAGTCGTTCGCCGCCGCAGTCGCTCAACCTAGTCGTTCGCCACCGCAGTCGCTCAACCCAGTCGTTTGCCGCCGCAGTCGCTCAACCCAGTCGTTCGTCGCCGCCTTCGCCTTTGTCATCGCTCGCCGTCAACCATCGCTTCGCTCGTCCGACGTTGTTTCTTGAGGCCGCCGCCGCAGTCGCTCAACTCAGCTGTTCGCCGCCGCCGCAGTCGTTAAGAGGGGAGGGTACTCGCGCAGCCGCACGTTCGACGCCCATCGCCGCTGAGCATCATCCATGCGTTTGCCGCCGTTGAGCGCTCGCTTGTCGAAAGTAACTTTCTTTTTTTTTTTTGTTCTTTTCCTGAAATTCTTTTTGAGTATTGATACTTTTTTTTAGCCTTAATTGTCCAACACAGAGAAAAGAACATAGGCCGTTCTTTTCTTGAAAAAAATAAAATAAAATAAAAAATTAGTACTGATATATTTTTTTTCTTTTCAACCTTAATTCTCCAACAAGTGTTCGTGAATTTCCGGCAAACTTTGGTCCTTTGATCGAGCTACTACTGTTATCTCTGTTCTTATTCAACTGCAAATTTGGTCTTCAAATTGTAAAACCTTCTTGATAGGTAATTTGGACTGTGATTTTTTTTAATTTGGACTGTGATTTTTTTAATTTGGACTGTGATTTTTTTTTAATTTTGGACTGTGATTTAATTTTGGACTTTGATTTAATTTTAGACTTTAATTTTGGAATGTAATAAATTTGGCTGTGATTTGGCTGTGATTTTAATTTGAACTAATTTGGAATTACAAACTTGGAAACATTATGTTAGGAATTAGGAATTAGGAATTAGGAATTAGAAATTTTTTTTTTTTGAATACATTGGGGTGGGGGGATTCGAACCACAGACCTATTGGTCATCAAGTCATACATATGTCAGCTGAGCTACGCTCGCTTTGACCGGAATTAGAAATTAGGAATTAGGAATTAGGAATTAATTTTGGAATGTGATTTTAAATGTGATTTAGGATGCAATTTTAAATTTGGAACTTGAGATTTGCTACCTAGGATTACATATAATTTGGAACTAGTAAATTATATTAAATTTGAATTTTGGATGATAATTCGGGAAACTTGTTTTGGAATGGAATTTTTTGAACTTTGATTTTTTTGGACTGTGATTTTAATTTGAAATTAGAAACTTGGAAGCAATATGTGATTTTGGAATTTTGGAATTTTGGAATTAGGAATTTAGGAATTAGGGAATTAAGATTTAGGATTTAGGATTTAGGATTTAATTTTGGAATTTGATTTTAAATGTGATTTAGGATGCAATTTTATATTTGGAACTTGAGATTTGCTACCTAGGATTACATATAATTTGGAACTAGTAAATTATATTGAATTTGAATTTTGGATGATAATTCGGGGAACTTATTTTGGAATGAAATTTTTTGAACTTTGATTTTTTTGGACTGTGATTTTAATTTGAAATTAGAAACTTGGAAGCAATATGTGATTTTGGGATTTTAAATTTAGGAATTAGGAATTTAGGAATTAGGGAATTAAGATTTAGGATTTAGGATTTAGGATTTAATTTTGGAATGTGATTTTAAATGTGATTTAGGATGCAATTTTATATTTGGAACTTGAGATTTGCTACTTAGGATTACATATAATTTGGAACTAGTAAATTATATTAAATTTGAATTCTAGACGATAATTCGGGGAACTTATTTTGGAATGAAATTTTTTTGAACTTTGATTTTTTTGGACTGTGATTTTAATTTGAAATTAGAAACTTGGAAGCAATATGTGATTTTGGAATTTTGGAATTTTGGAATTAGGATTTTAGGAATTAGGAATTAGGGAATTAAGATTTAGGATTTAGGATTTAGGATTTAATTTTGGAACGTGATTTTAAATGTGATTTATGATGCAATTTTAAATTTGTAACTTGAGATTTGCTACTTAGGATTACATATAATTTGGAACTAGGAAATTATATGTAATTTGAGTTTTAGATGATAATTCGGGGAACTTATTTTGGAATGGAATTTGGAATGTAATTTGTTGATGGTATGTTTGGTCCTTGTCTTATAATTGAGAATTAAAAATGCCCAATCTTCAAATTCAAAACCAAACATGCATTTCCGTGTTTCGCTCCGCTTTAAATTCAAAAATTTCATCTGGAATGTAGACATGGATTTCCAAACAAATAAAAAAAAACTTGGATTTCTATGTTTTGCTCCGATTCAAAATTCTTCATCTGGAATATAGACATGGATTTCCAAGCGAAAAAAAAAACTTGAATTTCTTTGTTTTGCTCCGCTTCAATTTTTTCTGGAATATAGACATGGATTTCCAAGTGAATAAAAGAAAACTTGGATTTTTGTGTTTTGCCCCGCTTCAAAATTCTTCATCTGGAATATAGACATGGATTTTCAAGCGAAAAAAAAAAACTTGGATTTCCGTGTTTTGCTCTGCTTCAAATTCTTTTCCTCTGAAATATAGACATGGATTTCCAAGCGAATAAAAAAAAAACTTGGATTTCTGTGTTTTGTTCCGCTTCAAATAAAAAATATCATCTGAAATATAGACATGGATTTCCAAATAAAAACTTGGATTTCTTTGTTTTGCTCCGCTTAAAAAAAAATTATCTAGAATATAGACATGGATTTCCAAGCGAATAAAATAAAACTTGGATTTCTGTGTTTTGCCCCACTTCAAACTTTTCTTTATAAATCTGATGCAACACTGGTATTGGGACGTCGCTTGTGGGGGCCTACACCATAAATTTGAAATGGTATGCGTCTCTTAGGGTTCCAATTTTTTTTGTGGAGCGAGTTTACTTATTTTTAATGAACTTTGATATTACGACGAGCTAATTCTTTAGTGTTGCTTTTTTTAGTATTCGTAGCTTCGTGTCCGTAAGAAATCTTCAGGTTGATTTTATTTTATTTTTATTTTTTTTGCAGAATCATAGTGTATTTTATGGAACAGATTGTCTCCGACCAGAAATACCTCGTACTCTTGAAAGATTATAAACAAACTACGAGGAGCGGAGTCAATTTGTTAGTAGAAGACCAGAAGGCCAGTCGGCTTTCAAGTGCATGGCCTCAGTTGGGCAATCCAACATATTTGTCAGAGTGGTCAGTGGAGAGGCCTTTGAATCCGGGTAGTTCGTCTAAAGTGTGGTTTTTGGACTCCTCCATCCATAATCAAGACCCAAACCTTGATCTAGAATTGACATTGGGTCGTTGCATAATAAACGACGAGGTTTGCTGGGAGAACATACTCAAATTTCTGGGAGAATTTATTTTCCTTCCATGTTATTGGGATTGGCTGGAGCTCGTAGTTGCTCGAAGCGCGACTATTCTTGACAGTGCTTGTTTGTACGATGCTGTAATGGCTTCGCTTTATACCTACACCGTAACACAGACGTAGTTCGGGCTTTATGCGAGGCGTGGTGTCGTGCGACGAACACTTTTCATACCCAGGCTGGAGAGGTTTCCATTTCTCTATGGGATCTATGGAAATTCGGTGGCCTTCCAATCAAAGGGCGATTCTACGAGGAGGTTATTCCCAGTCTTAAAGAATTGACCGGGTTAGGTAAGAACGACAGGTTCCTCCCAAAAACATGCGAGTATCTTTTTCGTGCTTACTACCTCTTGTCTGCTTCGAAAGTCGATCATTCTCACATAGCAACCCATTCTTGGATTTCCTTCTGGTTTAAGGATGAGCAGAGGTATGAGAAACTACCTCGCAAAAAGCAAAGGAAGACATCTCGCTCTGACTTGACTCACAATCCCGATGGTATTCTCTCCAAATCTCGTGAATGGTCAAGTGAGGAGAATCTGTTATTTCGTACTCTTAACGTTGGGGAGGACTGGAAGGAGAAAACCAACCCGGCCGCCTTTCTATCTTGTTGGCTTTGTGCCTTCGTGTTTCTGTGCAAGAGTGTGGCTCATGTCCGTCCTAATGTTTTCAGAGTTGCCAGCTTAATGGCTGACGGCATAGCCTTTAGCCCTGCCATCCCGGTCTTGGCCAATATTTACTCCGGGTTAAGAAAAATATCGGAAGCATTGCCCCCGATGGGGCATATGGAGGCGTGCTTCCCTATGCAATATGTTTATGGCTGGTCAACCCATTATTTTGCCACTCATTACAAGACTCCGGTGAGAGTTCGCGGTCCAATGTGGCCGACTTTTCAGGCGGGGGCGGGGCCAGACTTTTTGAAGAGTCCGCGGCTCGTGAACTAATTCATACGGGTGCCTCCATAGCATGGCATGTGAACCTTCAGCATAAAAATAAACACGAAACTCTAAGGGATAACAAAGATTTGAATTTTGAGGATTCCTCATATTTTTTGAGTCTCCGCTCGGGTTGTGTATCCTCACGATGTGGGGGTTCCCTAGTTATTGAGACCTACAGTCCTTATCGATTTGGCCGTCAATTTAGATTTTATCAAGACATACCAAGTGACTTGGGGCAAGCTCTTCCTCTAGTTGACCTAGACAATGTCCTGAGTTACTGGCGAATTTGTGTTCGGTGTACCCCGCCATCACGAATATTTCTTCCGGCTCGTGCATTAAATCTGCACGATCAGGTCACTGAGCGTTTTAAAAGTTGGTGGTCAAGTAAGCATGGAAACTATCTGGAAGAGGGCGCGCGCAAATTGGTAAACAAAGTCGTGGTTATCAAGTCTCGATCTAAATTTCCGAAGAAGGTCGGAAATAATTTTGGGGAAAAAAAAATTTGCTTGCTTGAAAACACAACGGCACCAGATGATTCTGAACATACTGACGAGAGTCAAGCCAGTAACCGAGATCGTTATTTTAAACAAGACAGGAGGTCCAGGAAGACTTCAAATCCTAACGGTCATTTTTTTTACGGTGTTCCCAGCGCCTCCCAGATTCCTGATAACGTCGAGGAACTAGTTTAGTAATCTTTCGCTCTAATCCTTTTTTGTTTTAAATCTTTGTAGACCATTTTACTTTATTCGCTTAACTCTCTTTTATTGTTGCAGCTTCCCTTGAATGATTTCATTCAAAGAGATAAGGAGCAACCTGGTGACTAGTCTGTGGCAGATTCTGCCACTTCGATCTCCCTCGAAAAGCCCATGAGAAATTCTCATGTGCCACATGTTAAGCGAGCTGCCATTGCGCCTCCCATCGCTATCACGTATCATACACCTCAAGTTCGAAACCAAGTGGCTGCGTTAGCTCCCGAGGTTTCCCATTACTGTGCCGACCAAGTAATATCCAGACTTCAACAACAAGTTGCCGTGTCTATGTGGCAAAGCCTACAAGGGAAGCTCGTGCGCACCCCTTTTGAGGACGTCACCAAACTTGAGCCAGAGGTGCATAAGATTCTTAAAGGCATTTCGAAAACTCGAACAAAAAACTTGATAGTCCTACAAGACTTTGTAGAAGGCTACTGTAAGAGGGTGTAAGACTACAACCAGATGCAATCTTCACTTTCCACCCAACTAACCTCAAACAATAGGGATCGTCAACTGGAGGAAAATAAGCTTAAATTGGAACGATCGCTCCTAACGGTCACAAAAATGGAAACGGATTTAAAAGCTGCGAAGACCGAGCTTGAGAGGCTTTCCACTTAAGTTTCCAAGAAGGAGAAGGCCTTAAATCAAAAGACACTTGAGGTTTCGCATGTGCGCAAGAAGATTAATACCCTCGAATGTACCCCCGTTATCGACAATGCCGATGCTCGAGCCGTGGCCGCAGTTCGCGAGCTTTGGTAGAGCACTTTATGGTGTGCTCTAATTTCAAGTTGTCGAGGCTTGCCAAAATAAATTTATAAATACCCAAACTACTAAGCTTTGCAACTAGTGGTAACGGGTGTTGAACCACAAGGAACCTAAATTATTCTCTCTTAATTAATTTCTATTGTGGAAATTAGTGAAAAACGTGTTGAAAATCAATCCAAAATGGCCCCAAAATTGTGGAAATTAGTGAAAAACTCACCAAACCCGAGGCTAAATGAAAAGTTTTGAATTTCTCTCTCTCTAGATGAAAATTGCGGCCAAAATTAGGTCTAAAATGCTTAAAAAGCTAAAAAAATGAAATTTGGGCCTAAATTGGCCGCGCAAGGGGTGCTGAGCCGCGCATGGGTCGACAAGGCGGGCGCGCAGGGCATCAGGCGGAGCGGGGCGCTGGGCGCGCTGGGTTGGCCGAGTGCATGGGTCGTGGGCGCTGGAGCGGGCCGCGCGCATCTAGGCTGGGCTGGGCTGAAGGTCGCGCGCGCATGGGCCTGGGCGTCGTGGGCTGCTGATTGTTGACCAACGGTTGTTGACTTTTATAAAAATGAAGGAAAATATTGCATCCACAAAGATTTAAACCTGGGCACCCCCTTTGTTTTGGTAAGACTTGCACCATTAAGCCATTAATTGATTTTGAGTTATAATTAGATTAATAAATTAATGTAGTATAATCAGTCAAAACGGTTAATTAATAAAATGCTCTAAAATATTCATTTAAGCTCTTAATTTATGCAAATGCCCGATTTACCCCTTAACATTTAAATTATACAAAATATATCAATTAAGCCCAAATAATTATTCTAATTTACAAGATTTAGGAGCTAAATATTAGCACTTTTGGAGTGCTATCAAGCTTCTAGAGAGTTCGCGTGAGGAGCTGAAAGAGTTTCAGTGGATGCCTTGATTTATGTATTTTTTTGTTATATTCCCTGTATCTTATTCTAGAATTCTCTTATGTAAAGATTGATTTTTTTGCTTGATTGTTTCTTGACTACTGATTCTGTTCAGCACAATCATTGACTCACTTCCTTCATTTTGGAATAAATTATATATATATGTATATATATATATATGTGTATTACATATGTATATATATATATATGTGTATTACATATGTATATATATATATGTGTATTACATATGTATATATATATATGTGTATTACATATGTATATATATATGTGTATTACATATATATATATTGTCGTGACTGAACTTAAAGATTATATATTTTTTTCTTTAAGTTGCCTACGTACCCTTAGATGGAAGGGATCAAGTCATAACGTAGTTCAAATGAATTATTTTTTTGTCGTTGTTGTGACTAAACTTAAAGTATATATATTTTTTCTTTAAGTTGCCTACGTACCCTTAGATGGAAGGGATCAAGTCATAACGTAGTTCAAATGAATTATTTTTTTGTTGTTGTTGTTGTGACTGAACTTAAAGTATATATATTTTTTCTTTAAGTTGCCTGCGTACCCTTAGATGGCTGTTGTTACTGACAACCTTGGATGTTATTTTCTTTGATGCCATTGTTAATTTTTGTTGAGAGATAGAGATGAAAGGTAGAGTGGTCCCACCGGGCGTGCCAATCTGTTCACACAGAGATTTCGACGAAGGAAATTTAGACACGTGTAAATGAAATTTGAATTGTATTTATGTATTTGTATGTATCAGTGCGTAGTGGATTACAATCTCTAATGTTTGATCCTCTGATTCTCTCTCTTAAATGTAACTGTACTCGAGGGCTTCGCAACTTGTTCTCGAGGTCAAATTTGGATCGAGGGCTTCGCAGCTTGTTCTCGATGTTGAAGCTTCAGCTTTGCGTAGCGGTGAAGTCTTCAGGTGTTTTTCTTTTCTTCGAGCGATGTTCAGTCTTCGGGATTCAAAGAGTCTCTCGTTACTTAGCAATTCTCTCTGAGTTCCTTTGAGAAGAAATTTTTTGAACCCTGCAAATGAAGAATGAGCTCTCTATTTATAGAGTTTCTCATGGGCCTAATGAGCTTGGGCCTGGATCCAATGGGCTTGGGCTTGGGTCCAATGGACTTTTGGGTTCTGGGCCCAATGGGTTTGGATCCAATGGGCTTTTGGGCTTTAGGCCAAATTTCCATTTAAATAGCTTTCTGGCCCGATTCGATTTCGAGCCCAATTGAGCTATGACCGAATTTGCTCGGTTAAGTTTATTCGATCTGTCAGCCATGATGAAGACACGTGGCGACCGTTCATTGGCCGAAATTTCTAGGTCAATAGGTACGATTTTGGTTATTTTTATTTTTTGAAACAGGTGGATTGAAAATGGTAGGGAAATTTCATATAAGTTCTGATTTTTTTTAATTTATTCTTATGATTTTTTAAATCGATTTTGTACGATTTTTAATTTTTGAAACGAGTAAAAAGAGGGAGAGAAGAGATTTAATTTTTGGAGAAAATTTGGGAGGAGTGAGAGTTAGTTTTTTTTAAATTATAAAATCTTATAAATTGAGGGGAGAGATTGAGATTTAAGGGAGGGTAAATAAGGAATGTAAAAAATAGGAGAGAGAGAAATTAAACTAAAAAGGGACATATATCAAACTTTTTTTTTAAAAAAACATCTATCAATATTTTTACTAAAAGGATCATCTGTCTCATTGCCCCAAGAAAAAAATTGATTTTCATCACCCACCCGAAGGGAATTTGGGCCAAAAGAATAGGAGAATTTGGGCTACATAGCTTCGACCTTGGCAAAGGAAGTTGAGGTCGAGGCCAAGAAAAGTGATGTGGGCCTAAGATTTGCAGACCCAAACCCGTGAAAGCCCGATTTGATCTTTCTTTAGTCCAATCCAATAGGGAAACGGATAATCTAGGTGATTTTCCTTATAAATACGTCATTATGACCTCATCAAAGGTAACTCCAACTTTATACTTAATTACTAGTTACACTCTAAATTTCGAATCTAACTTAAGCATCGGAGCTCGTGTGGCTACCAGCACACACTGGTGTTCCTCAAATCAATAAATCTTATCGTTGATGCACGTGATAGCAGTCAGGTGCAATCAACTTATCCGAATTTTGGCATCAACAAATTAAAAATAATAACAAAATATTTGCGACCCAACCTCAACCTCATAGGACAACATTCGATATCTTGGTCACTAGTTCACTTCATACATTATGTCAGTTGAGCTATGCTCATCTTGACGAAAGAAAACGTTACATGTCAAAGAAAAATCGGCGAGTTAGATAAAATAAGAGCAGGTGAGAAAAAAAGTAGACTTAATATATTTTTAGTATTGATTTTGTCGCAACGTTTTTGCGACGCGGAGCGGCCGACAACCTTCTGTTAAACAGGGTTTTTCTAAAAAAATGAAGTCGCCACCAATCATTTAGGGTGTGATTGGTCACCTTAAAAATACGGTCCACGAAGTAAAAAAAAACGAGGTTCGGGGGTCGGTTGAGTGTAGGGAAGGTGCTAGCACCCTACAACATCCCGTTTAAAACGGTAGCCAAAACATTTTATCCTAATTATAGCTAATTTCAAATGGTCCTGAACAAATAACATAAACAATTAAAAATAATGCAATGTCTCAATTAATCATATCCTGACTTTAAAGAAAATAGGAATTTGATTTCGTGAGCAAGATTGTTAATTTTTCCATTAGTTGCCTTAATCCCATTTACCGGGATCGTACAACAAAAAAAAGAATTTTGAAATCAATTAAAAAAATCCTTTTTGTTTTGAAATCAACATAATTTTTAAAATTAATTTAAAACCCCAATTTTAAATCAATAATTCTTTTTGTTTTGAAATCAAAGCAATTTTGGGATTTAATTTAAAAACTCATTTTGAAATCTCATTCTTTTATTTACAAATCAAAACAAATTTTGAAATTCAATTTAAAACTTGGGTTGAAAATCAAATTCTTTTTTGCTTGAAATTCGATTTAAAACCCAATTTGGAATTGAGAACTCTTTTGATTTGAAATCGAAAACAATTTGAAATTCAATTTTAAAATCTCAATTTTAAAATCAAATGAAAATTTTTAAAAGAGGGTGATTCCTGTAATTAGCGAATAATGGCATTGTTTTAAAAAAAAATAACAATGAATCCTCCAAATGGGGAAATCCCAATTTATCTTGGGATCGACAAAGAAAGAACATCGAAACTTGATGACATCCTCAAGGTGGGAGGAACAATCCACCACCTATCCCGGGATTCAGATTTTAAATAAAGCGACAAAACTCATCCTCAAGGTGGGAGGAACAATCCTCCACCTATCTCGGGATTGAAATTTTAAAAACTAATTAAACAAACTAGAAAGATAATGAAATCGCGCTTTAAAATTAAATGGCACGCATCGAAATTAAAAAACGAAGTAAGAATATCCAATCAGGGGATATATGAAATAAGCAGGGGGTATATGCACATAAACAGGGGTATATATGCATATAAACAGGGGTATATTTCATGCAAGCAATGGGGATATATGCACATAAACAGGGCATATATGAACTTCGAACAATGCAACAACATCCCAACTACTCCGATATACTCAGATACACAGCACACTTATCAAGATAGTAGCAATATCGACCTCATACAGTAAACACATGCGATATAGCCTAGGTATATGAAACAGGGTATATATTGAACATGCAGGGGTATATATCCAAATCAGAGGGGTATATATCATAAGGCAGGGGTATATATCAACAACAAATCAGCCAAATATTAATATAAAAACAGGGGCAAAATCGTAATTTCACTAAAAACTAAAAAAATTCGTTACCCACGATTTTCCCAGCCGTCTGAATTCTTCTTCCACGCCGTACTTCTTCAGTTATTCTTCTCCATGGTGCTGCGGCCGGAGGTTCGAGGTGAAGAAGACGCCGCCGCTGTCAGAGATTCAAGCTCCGCCGCCGCTGGTCTGAAGGATCGAAGCCGTCGAAGGTACGCCGCTGGTCTGCTCGGAGGAAGTGTATCGCAGCCGTCTGGTTTGAGTTCGCCGGAGAGATGGGCGACCCGTCGTTCAACTTACGAAGCTTCGTTCGTTCGCCGCCCCCTTTGATTCCCAAAATCGCCGCCGTTGAAGCTTGCTGGAGTCGAAGCTTGAGGACGAAGTCGCTGGTTCGCGAGGACGCCGCCGCGAGGTATGGTTCAAGATCTACCACCGTCCGTTGAGCTGAGGTCAGCTGCACGTTTGTGAAGGAGAAAGTTTGAAGAAGAAGACTCCGAAGCCGCAGCCGTCTGGTTTGAAGATCTGGGTCTGGGTTGCTTGCGCCGCCGTCTGGTTCGAAGCCCCGCCGTCGTGCGCCGCCGTGGTCTGGTTCGTCATGGGGGAAATGGAGCTCGGGTCACCGTCGGAGAGATCGAGGTGCGCCGCCGTCTTCGCTCGTAGCTTGAAGGTGAAGCTCCGCCGTCTGAGTTGCTGGAGAAGACGTGGAGATCCGGTCGCTGCCATCATCGTCGTGGAGATCCGCCGGAGAGAATGGATCCAGTCGGATTTTTGGGGTGAAGTGGTCACCGTTCGCCGCCGTGCGCGGTGGCTCTCCGCCGCGAGTCCGCCGTGGATCACCGGAGATCCGCCTTGCGTGCCGCCGTCGTGGTGGAGCTCACGTTGCCGGAGTTAGGTAGGGGTAGATGGAATGGGGAAGAAGATGAATAGTAGGAGAGAGAGAGAGAGGAGAGAGAAAATGACTTTTTTTATTAAGCTTTGGGATCCTCACTATTTTGTCCCATCTTCTCCTTTTGGCCTCCCCTTCCCTTTCTATTTATAGCCATCATTGTCACAAATGGGCCTTAAACCCTAAACTAAAGACGCCCCAAACCGAAACCCTTTAAGACAAAATGCTAAATTGGAGTCCCGAGACACCAAAACTTGGAAACCCTAAATTAGAAACGTTGAGCTGGAATCCCTAAATTAGAAAACCCCAAATTGAAACCCCAAAATGGGAACCCTAAAATGGAACCCTAAATTGGAAACCTAAATTGGAAACCCTAAATTGAAAACCTAAATTGGAAACCCTAAAATGGGACCCTAAATTGGAAACCCTAAAACGAAAAACTAAAAACAAATCGCAGCGGAACACCTAGATCGAAGCGCTAAACCCTAAAACAAAACCCAGGAAGCTTCGAACGACCCACTAACGGAAATGTTTTTTGTGATTTTCTTGAAAACTTCGAACATGACGGAAAAACGCGAAATTAAAGACAAACTCCAAAAATACTTAAAAATGAGTGAAAAACATAAAATATGTGAAAAATCCAAAATGATGATAAATAAGGCCGGACGAAATACGGTGTCTACAGCTTGCCCCCCTTTGTATATCCTTGAAGAATTGAAAAGGGTAGACAAATGATAAAGACAAAGTATTTGGGCGGCCACAATTGTTTATCAACAACAACGTGGACCTGGTTTGACCAGGCTTCGACCACTAATCTTGGATTAGGGTTCGATTTAACCAACTGAAATTTAAACGGACCTAGTTTTACCAGGCTTCGACCAGCTATCGGGACGGAACCACAGACATAGGGTTCGATTTAACCAACAGGAATTTAAACGGACCTGGTTTTGCCAGGCTTCGATCAGCTACCGGGACGGAACCACAGACATAGGGTTCGATTTAACCAACAGGAATTTAAACGGACCTGGTTTTGCCAGGCTTCGACCAGCTATCGGGACGGAACCACAGACATAGGGTTCGATTTAACCAACAGAAATTTAAACGGACCTGGTTTTGCCAGGCTTCGACCAGCTATCGGGACGGAACCACAGACATAGGATTCCATTTAACCAACAGGAATTTAAAAGCAGAGTGAGATTTTGTGTGTGTGTGTGTGTGTGAGAGAGAGAGAGGGATAGAGAGAGACAACGATTTTTATTTCAACACTTAGTTGCCGAACAAAAGACAGCGGTTTTTATTTCAAAACTTAGCTGCAAAACAAAAGACAACGGTTTTTATTTCAAAACTTAGTTGCCGACACAAAAGACAGCGGTTTTTATTTCAAAACTAAGCTGCAAAACAAAAGACAACGGTTTTTATTTCAAAACTTAGTTGCCGAACAAAAGACAGCGATTTTTATTTCAAAACTTAGCTGAAAAACAGAAGACAACGGTTTTTATTTCAAAACTTAGTTGCTGAACAAAAGACAACGATTTTTATTTCAAAACTTAGCTGCAAAACAGAAGACAACGGTTTTTTATTTCAAAACTTAGTTGCCGACACAAAAGACAGCGGTTTTTATTTCAAAACTTTGCTGCAAAACAAAAGACAACGGTTTTTATTTCAAAACTTAGTTGCCGAACAAAAGACATCGGTTTTTATTTCAAAACTTAGCTGCAAAACAAAAGACAACGGTTTTTATTTCAAAACTTAGTCGTCGAACAAAAGACAGCGGTTTTTATTTCAAAACTTAGCTGCAAAACAGAAGACAACGGTTTTTATTTCAAAACTTAGTCGTCGAACAAAAGACAGCGGTTTTTATTTCAAAACTTAGCTGCAAAACAGAAGACAACGGTTTTTATTTCAAAACTTAGTTGCCGAACAAAAGACAGCGGTTTTTATTTCAAAACTTAGCTGCAAAACAGAAGACAACGGTTTTTATTTCAAAACTTAGTTGCCGAACAAAAGACAGCGGTTTTTATTTCAAAACTTAGCTGCAAAACAGAAGACAACGGTTTTTATTTCAAAACTTAGTCGTCGAACAAAAGACAGCGGTTTTTATTTCAAAACTTAGCTGCAAAACAGAAGACAACGGTTTTTATTTCAAAACTTAGTTGCCGAACAAAAGACAGCGGTTTTTATTTCAAAACTTAGCTGCAAAACAAAAGACAACGGTTTTTATTTCAAAACTTAGTTGTCAAACAAAAGACAGCGGTTTTTATTTCAAAACTTAGCTGCAAAATAGAAGACAACGGTTTTTATTTCAAAACTTAGTTGCCGAACAAAAGACACCGGTTTTTATTTCAAAACTTACCTGCAAAACAAAAGACAACGGTTTTTATTTCAAAACTTAGTCGTCGAACAAAAGACAGCGGTTTTTATTTCAAAACATAGCTGCAAAACAGAAGACAACGGTTTTTATTTCAAAACTTAGTTGCCGAACAAAAGACAGCGGTTTTTATTTCAAAACTTAGCTGCAAAACAAAAGACAACGGTTTTTATTTCAAAACTTAGTTGCCGACACAAAAGACAGCGGTTTTTATTTCAAAACTTAGCTGCAAAACAAAAGACAACGATTTTTATTTCAAAACTTAGTTGCCGAACAAAAGACAGCGGTTTTTATTTCAAAACTTAGCTGCAAAACAGAAGACAACGGTTTTTATTTCAAAACTTAGTTGCCGAACAAAAGACGGCGGTTTTTATTTCAAAACTTAGCTGCAAAATAGAAGACAACGGTTTTTATTTCAAAACTTAGTTGCCGACACAAAAGACAGCAGTTTTTATTTCAAAACTTTGCTGCAAAACAAAAGACAACGGTTTTTATTTCAAAACTTAGTTGCCGAACAAAAGACAGCGGTTTTTATTTCAAAACTTAGCTACAAAACAAAAGACAACGATTTTTATTTCAAAACTTAGCTGCAAAACAAAAGACAACGATTTTTATTTCAAAACTTAGTTGCCGAACAAAAGACAGCGGTTTTTATTTCAAAACTTAGCTGCAAAACAGAAGACAACGGTTTTTATTTCAAAACTTAGTTGCCGAACAAAAGACAGCGGTTTTTATTTCAAAACTTTGCTGCAAAATAGAAGACAACGGTTTTTATTTCAAAACTTAGTTGCCGACACAAAAGACAGCCGTTTTTATTTCAAAACTTTGCTGCAAAATAAAAGACAACGGTTTTTATTTCAAAACTTAGTTGCCGAACAAAAGACAGCGGTTTTTATTTCAAAACTTAGCTACAAAACAAAAGACAACGGTTTTTATTTCAAAACTTAGTTGTCGAACAAAAGACAGCGGTTTTTATTTCAAAACTTAGCTGCAAAACAGAAGACAACGGTTTTTATTTCAAAACTTAGTCGTCGAACAAAAGACAGCGGTTTTTATTTCAAAACTTAGCTGCAAAACAGAAGACAACGGTTTTTATTTCAAAACTTAGTCGGCGAACAAAAGACAGCGGTTTTTATTTCAAAACTTAGCTGCAAAACAAAAGACAACAGTTTTTATTTCAAAACTTAGTTGCCAAACAAAAGACAGCGGTTTTTATTTCAAAACTTAGCTGCAAAACAGAAGACAACGGTTTTTATTTCAAAACTTAGTTGCCCAACAAAAGACAGCGGTTTTTATTTCAAAACTTAGCTGCAAAACAAAAGACAACGGTTTTTATTTCAAAACTTAGTTGCCGACACAAAAGACAGCGGTTTTTATTTCAAAACTTAGCTGCAAAACAAAAGACAACGGTTTTTATTTCAAACCTTAGTTGCCGAACAAAAGACAGCGGTTTTTATTTCAAAACTTAGCTGCAAAACAGAAGACAACGGTTTTTATTTCAAAACTTAGTTGCCGAACAAAAGACAGCGGTTTTTATTTCAAAACTTAGCTGCAAAACAGAAGACAACGGTTTTTATTTCAAAACTTAGTTGCCGACACAAAAGACAGCGGTTTTTATTTCAAAACTTAGCTGCAAAACAAAAGACAACGGTTTTTATTTCAAAACTTAGTTGCCGAACAAAAGACAGCGGTTTTTATTTCAAAACTTAGCTGCAAAATAGAAGACAACGGTTTTTATTTCAAAACTTAGTTGCCGACAAAAACTTGAAATAGACTCTTTGGAAAACATTAGAAACTCCAATGGATATGAAGAAGTCTTAGATGCATGCATCTATTTTTTTTTTTTTTTTTTTTTTATATGATGAACTGATGAGACTAGCCCTCAAATGAGAATATAATGCAAATGCGAGTTGCAAAATGTGATGGATTGATTACTAACCCTCAAATGAGAATATGATGCCAATGCGAGTTGCAAAATGTGACTCGAATGTCGCGCAAAACATGAGTGTATGCGTTGATGTGCAATGGCAAAGATGAAGCAATGTTCATTAATTCTAAGAAGCAACAATGCAATTGATAATCTAATGAAGATATGTTTTGATTTGCTTGGCTTGACCAATGGATTTGACTTTGAAAGCATGACGCAATGATGAATATGCATGCTAATGGTAGAAGATGATTGTTTATGAATGCAACATGTGTGCAAAATATGTTAAAGATAATAGATGTCATGAATGTAACATGTACTCATGTGTATTAACAAAATGTCATAAATGTAGCATGTATGCATGAGCATGTTAGGAGTAGAATGACGGATGTCATGAATGCAGTATGTATGTACGATACTGGTGATGATTGAATGCAACATGTGTGCATAATATGTTGAGGGTAATGGATGTCATGAATGCAACATGTATGCATGTGCATTAACAAAACGCCATAAATGTAGCATGTATGCATGAGCATGCTAGGAGTAGAATGGCGAATGCCATGTATGCACTATGTATGCATGATACTGATGCATATGCATCCTAAGGATAGAATAATGCCATGAATGCAACATGTGTGCACATGCTTGTCGAGGGTATGAGAATGATTGAATGCAACATGTGCATAATATGTTAAAGGTGATGAATGATTGAATGTATCATGCTGAGGGTAGAAAACTGTAGAATGCAACATGTATGCACGAATCATATGATCTACCAACTAACCATGATATGTGAATATGTTTTTTTTTTTCTTTTTGAAATGATGATGTAAATGATATCAACTTACATGATGGAATGCAGGATTTGTGAAAACAAATGCTTAATCAAAAATGACTTTTGTGTTATTGAAATGATCACTCTTGCTTAAGTTCATTGATCTTATCAGCCAATACTTAGCGGAGAATCAAATGAAAATAATGGTGTCATCATCAGATTTTTTTTTTTTTTTTTTCGAATGCTTTCTTTCACCTGAGAGAAGTTAAATGTGTCAGTCCTAGATCACTCAACCATATTGGACATTGTGGGCTGTTGGGTAGATTCTCATGTGCTAGGTTAGAGAACTTATCAAAAGTAATGATAATGTTGAACATCTCCTGATTAAACTGCTTCATAACTTAACCTTATAATGAACAAGAATGTTGGATTATAAGAAAGTGAATTTAGATTTAGAAATATGGGATGACAACCAATGAGGGTTTTTTTTTTTTTTTTTTGTAAGCAAAAGAAGGAAGGAATGCGAAGGAAGATGTAGTAGTACTCGCATGCTTTCAGAATATCTCTTGGACAATAAGAGATCGAAAATATCTTTTCACATTTGAGTGAGAAATTGGAAATTGGTTAGATGGAAAGATGAGTGAATTGACTCTATTTCCTCGGACAAGGTTTAGAGAGCTAGAAGTAGCTTCTTAAGAAATTCTCGCTTTCTTTGAGTAAGCTCGAGATCTTGATGATATTTGATCTAGCGTGGCAAAGGCGTAGGCTTTGCCCCAGTATTGATGATGTGTGACTGAGATACCCCTAGCTTGGCGAGACGTAACCTCTTGATCTACTGATTGCACCAATTTTTTTTTTTTTTTTTTTTAATTTTTTTGGAATGATGCAATAAAAATGGCCCAAGTTGATGATGACTTCGCTCTATTTGCGGCAAAGACGTGGGCTTTGCCCCAATATTGATGTCGTTCAAATGAGACACTTCAAGCTTTGTGAGATGTAGCTTTTTTTATCAATTGATTTCATCAATCTCCTTTTGAGACATGATGCAATAACGTGTTACAACTTGTAGACGGTGGCTTCGCTCTAATTGTGGAAAAGACGTGGGCTTTGCCCCAGTGTTGCAAAGACGAGGGCTTTGCCCCAGTTTTGCTGACGTTGACTTCGCTCTTATGGCAAAGACGTGGGTTTTGCCCCAGTGTTGCAAAGATGTGGGCTTTGCCCCAGTTTTGCTGATGTCCAACAAACTTTGTGAGATTTAGCTTCTTGATCAATTGACTGCACCAATTTTTTTTTTTTTTTTTTTGAATGAAAGGTGCAATAAGATGCTCAAGTTTTGACGACGACTCCACTCTATTGTGGCAAAGTCGTGGGCTTTGCCCCAGTTTATGATGTTGCTCCAGCGCGATCCAGCGTGCCTCAGACATTGGCTTTTTCTAATGTGGGAAAGGCAAAGGCTTTGCCCCAGCTTATTGATTTACCGCGGAGACCTTTCAGCTTTTATTGCATCATCCTCGGTTTTTTTTTTTTTTTTTTTTTTTTTTTAAAAAAAACGGTGCAACCAGACTCTGATGTCACTCTAGCACACATTCCCTATCATTTTTGTTATCCACACTCCTTGTGATAATGTTAACCCCGAGCAAACTCATTTAAGACCTTGAGATAGTTTCTCAAAATACTAACTATCCAGCTCTAAAAAACAAAATCCTTAGTCTTGGAATCAATTTCTAGTCGAGGAAAGAGATAGATCAAATGATAAGAAAAAAAGGAGAATAAATTCATAACAGATGAAGATGGAATGAAAGAGTGTATGAGAAATTACAAGTCTTAATCATGAAGCAGTAAATCACAAATGTTCAACACCTTTTCATTAATTTGAAGCTCTCTTGGTAACTTCTGGTGGATAATTTTGAGAGGTTCGCCACATAATTGAGTGTGACATGCTTGCAAAAGGCTTGGTGGGTAGAAAAATGCAGAGATACACCGTATAAATGTAGATGGTGAAATTAACCAGAGATTTTACGGTGGATCTACAAATTGAGTAGATTGCCTCCAAATTATGTGTGGCATGCAGGTATAAGGTTTTACAGTGAGTAATTTTGAACTGTCACTGCAAGATGGGTCTTCCCTAGTGTGATAATTAAAACACTGCTCAGTGGGGTATGATGGTATGAATTTTGGCACATGAGAGAGAATGAAAGTCAAAATAACGCTCCTCTAGAAAATGAAGTCCAGCTTAAAAGCTTAAGAGGAGTATTTTGAAAAGGTAATGAAATGGTCGAGACTTGACAAATTTCTCAGAGAAAAGCAGTGAAAGCAACCATTTTTTTTTTTTTTTTTTTTTTTTTTTTTTTGGGAAAATGATGAAACACCATGATCTTGTTATTAATTCTCGTTAAGGTTTCAACCAATGAGAACGATTAAAACAATCACAAGAATGATAAAGTAAACACACAAAAAACCTTTTTGTTTTGCTTTTTGTTTTTTTGGAATGCAAGTGAAGAGATTTTTTTTAATTTCAAAATATGCACGAGGTACAATTATTGAAAAACATTTTTTTTTTTATTTTTTAATGCAAAATGAGACGATGCATGAAATTAATGTTATATGCAATTTTATGCGATTATGGACAAACAAAATTTTGAACGACTTGACATGCAGAATGCATGCATTAATGACATAATGTAATGCAATTGATTTTTTTTTTTTTTTTTTTTTTTTTGCCCGCCCGAGGTATTTTGCAAAACCATTATAAATCTAAAGTGTCGGGATCTAATCGTAAAAAAAATGCCGTACCAAAAACTCAAGAATGAACATAACAGATGACTGAAGGAAATAACGATTCTTTAATGAAAATATGAAAGTTTGACATAGAGAGTAAAAAGTACGGATAAAGTAAACAATAAATGAAGATTGCTCTAAGATAGCCTGATTGTTGAGCTCAAGGCCCTCCTGGTGCATGTGTACTTGAAGATCATTTCTTCTGCTCTTTTCAAACTTTAGCTCAATGCTCTACTGACGATTCAGAAAATGATTGTTAGTGACTTTCAGCTCGCTTTCCTTTTCGAAATTTAACCATCCTGCCTTGACTAAGTCTTGCACTTTATACTTGAGTGCGGTGCAATTCTCCGTTGAAAGTCCAACTGCTCCTGCATGATAGTCACAACGGGCGTTCACATCATACCATTTCGGGTAAGGTGGTTGCATGGGGTTCAACGGTACAGGTGATAATTGATTATTCTGAAGCAGTCGAGGTAACAACTCTGTATATGTCATAGGAATTGGATCAAATTGAGTCTGTCCCGGAACTCCTCTATTGTTTTGTGGCCCTTGAGTATGGAAAGCGGCATGTTGGTTTCGAGGTTGGTAGTTTTGATTGCGTGCCGGGCGTGAATTCTGAGGAATGAATGCGGGATAGTGTGCAGCCGTACTATTGACATGTGGCTGGCAATTCGCATAAGGAGCCATATGAAAATTTGGGGAATATTGTGGCTCATGTCGCCTCCAAGCAGACTGACTTGTATTCCCGACCATTTGGGCCTCTCGTTCATTTTTCTTCGAGAACACACTTTTCTTTGCCAATGACTCAGATGTGTCTATTATCTTTCCATGTCTAATTCCGTATTCAATTCTTTCTCCAATCGTCATTATATCTGAGAAATTCGTGGAAGTGCTTCCGATCATTTTGTCGTAGAAGGGAGCTTGAAGAGTATTCATGAACATGGCCGACAACTCCTTGTCCGTTAAAGGCGGCTGGACCTGTGCAGCAATATCTCTCCATCTCTGCGCATACTCTTTGAAGTTTTCTGTGTTATTCTTCTCCATTTTCTGCAGATCCATGCGATCTGGAGCCATATCTATGTTGTGCTTATATTGCTTCAAGAAAGAATCAGCCAAGTTTTTCCATGAATAAACATGTGCGCTATCGAGTTGCATGTACCAGTGAGATGCGGGACCGGTTAGGCAATCCTGGAAACAATGGATTAGTAGTTTTTCATCCTGAATATAGCCTGCCATCTTTCTACAATACATAGTAAGATGACTCTTTGGACATGATGTCCCGTCGTACTTTTCAAAATCAGGCACTCGAAACTTTGGAGGAATTATTACGTCGGGCACTAGGCATAACTTAGTAGCGTCCATGTTGCCGAAGACACCGGTTCCTTCGATGGCTCTTAGCCTTTCCTCTAAGACTCCCAAAACTCCGTCGCTTGGAATCTTATACCCCGTGTCTGCCCCGTCTTTTCTAACCTCAGGTTTGTCATGGTTGGGAATCGTGACGGTTACCTTGGGGGGCTCCTCCTTAGGTCCTGGAAATCTCGCCTGATTGGTCATGAAAACCCCTTCTCCCTTAAGACCTTGGTAATGCCCTGCTGAGGTGTGATGCCATGGGTTATACGATGTATACGAGGGTACGAATCCTTCCACTGGCGGGTACAGAGAAGGATTGACCTCTATGGGTTCATTAACCACATTGCTTGGTTGTATCAGATCTGCTATCATCCTGCCCTTTTCGAGAGCCAAAAGAATTGTGTCCATCTTGCTTCTAAGCTCCTCTAAATCCTTCCTTGTCCTCTCCATTTCAGAGTTTTGTTCTTCCATTATCCTTTTTCTGTGTCTCGTGAAGTGGATGTAATGCAGTGGTTGAACTATTTTCCTGTTTTTTTTTTTTTTTTTTTTTTTAACAAAAAGAAAAAAAAAGAAAAAGAAAAAGGAAAAATAATAAATAATAAAATAAAGGCTCATGATATGTAAAGGAAAACAAAAGATAAAGGAGTCGAGGGACTAAAAGCATGCGCCTATATGAGCATTTGCATCTTCTTGAAGCTCGATGCTAAAAAAATAAAATGCGTGATCTAAGCTAAATGATTTTCATGCAAAAATGAGCTAACGTATGAATGAACGTTTTTTTATTATGCATGTGATATGCGATTGAATGATAAACAAATGATTAAACGACATGCCAAATAAATTTATGATGCATGGACACATGATGATATGCAAATGAATATTCGACATGCGAAATGCAAAATGAATATTCGACACGCGAAATGAATTTATGAAGAAATAACATTTTTGAGATTTTATGTTTTATGATTGCGCAGAATGGGATAATGAATGTTTTTATTACGCGTGTACATGTGAAATGACACCATGCAATATGAGATTATTTTTGACATACAAAATGCAAGAATTTATGCTTTTATTATGTGTGCACGTGTGATATGACACCATGCAATGTGAGATGATTTCTTTTGTGATTTTATGCATGAACATTTTTTATGCAAAAATATTTTTAACAAGTATGAATGCACATTTTATTATGCAGGAGCGAGACGACACTATGCAATTGGGATAATGCCGTGATTTTTTTTTTTTTTTTTTTTAAGGCGTGATGTTGTGTAAATGATGGATGAGAAATGAGGAATATTTTTAACATGCAAATGACTTTTTTTTTTTTTAGGATTTTTCCTTTTTTGGTGTCATGCGAAATGAAACAATTCACAAATTTTTATTTATGCATGAATGATAAAATGAAACCCGATTTTTTTTTTTTTTTTTTTTTTTTTTTTTTTTTTAGCGAAGGACTTTATTTGGACGAGAACGCGATGACTCGTCAAAAAATGCATGATCCTTAAATTCTAAGGTGTCGATATACAAATGATTTTTTTTTTATATATTTTTTTTGAAAAACGACGTGTAGAACGAATATCACTAGAAGAAAAAAAAATTCAAAACGAAAAAATGAAAATGAACGAAGACTTTTCGTGCGCCTTTACGGGGACATGTTACATCCTCCCGCAGGTCGACATTACTCGACTCTCCATTCTAAACCTAAATGAGAAAATAAAAACGAACGAAGACTTTTCGTGCGCCTTTACGGGGGCATTTTACGTCCTCCCGTAGGTCGACATTACTCGACTCTCCATTCCAACCCTAAACAAGAAGGTCCCCAATTAATCAAATGCTAAAGACTGGCAAACAAATTAATTTGAACGAGAATCTTTCGTGCGTCATACAAGGGAGATTATGTCCCTTTGCAGGTCAACATTACTCGATTATCAGTTCTAAACCTAAGGAGGACGACTCAATAATTTTTTGTAAAAATTAAAATAAAACACATATAATGAAATCAAAACACGCAGCTTAAATATGCGAATGAAGCACGCAATATGATATAAACACGAGAATCAAACGCGCGACAAAGTAAGTGTATTCTAAAATTTAGAGTTTTTAAAAAAATAACGGTTAGCCCTAGGATGTATATGAGTGTAATTTAGGTTCTAAACAATCCTAAAAGAAAACGGTCCCCGAGCTTTCCAACTGATCAAACAGCGCGGATAGCTCGAGTGGAGAATTTCATGCGCCTGCACGAGAACCGAAGTTCCACGAAGGTCACACTACTCTATCTCTGATTCTAATCCTAAATGGTAGAGCCCGGGTAGGAGGCTTGTGATTGTGTGTGAAATGATAATGCAAATAATTTAAATTGAAACAATGCATAACAACGAAAATAATAAACATGATGTGAGGGTAAGATTCTAAACATAAGAATAAAGGCCCCCAAATTAATTTGAAAGCTAAAGATTAGCTAACGAACTAATCTGAGCGAGAATCTTTCGTGCGCCATACAGGGGCAAT
The DNA here is from genome assembly GCA_028017165.1 of Herpetospermum pedunculosum. Taxonomy (NCBI): domain Eukaryota; kingdom Viridiplantae; phylum Streptophyta; class Magnoliopsida; order Cucurbitales; family Cucurbitaceae; genus Herpetospermum; species Herpetospermum pedunculosum. The sequence goes on along the minus strand of CM051524.1, from coordinate 44,901,558 downwards.
TATATCCCCTTGAAGGTCGACATTACTCGATTCTCAATTCTAATCCTAAGAGGTAGAGCCCGGGTAGGAGGCTCGTGAACGTGTGTGAAATGCATGATAATGCAATAAACAGTAAATTGCAAGAACAGCAAAAATAAAACCCGATGATAAAAAAAAATATATGCATGAGAGAAACAACACAAAACCTAAAGATAAATAAACGACGACCGGCTCTAGGATGCACATGAGTGTGGTTTAAGTTCTAAACAATCCTAGAAGAAAACGGTCCCCGAGCTTTCCAACTAATCAAACAGCGCGGATAGCTCGAGTGGAGAATTTCATGCGCCTGCACGAGAACCGAAGTTCCACGAAGGTCACACTACTCTATCTCCGATTCTAATCCTAAATGGTAGAGCCCGGGTAGGAGGCTCGTGATTGTGTGTGCGAAATGCATGATAATGCAATAAGAAGTAAATTACGATAAAAGGCAATGTAATTAGAACAACACAAAATTAAATAAATAAAACAAAGACAAACAAGGACCAAAAGAAAATTGGATAAATGTAAGATAAAATGTAATGACCTAGACCCACTAAAAAATGTCCCAGTGGAGTCGCCATGCTGTCGCAACGTTTTTGCGACGCGAAGCTGCCGACAACCTTCTGTTAAACAGGGTTTTTCTCAAAAAAATGGAGTCGCCACCAATCATTTAGGGTGTGATTGGTCACCTTAAAAATACGGTCCACGAAGTAAAAAAACGAGGTTCGGGGGTCGGTTGAGTGTAGGGAAGGTGCTAGCACCCTACAACATCCCGTTTAAAACGGTAGCCAAAATACTTTATTCTAATTATAGCTAATTTCAAATGGTCCTGAACAAATAACATAAACAATTAAAAATAATGCAATGTCTCAATTAATCATATCCTGACTTTAAAGAAAATAGGAATTTGATTTCGTGAGCAAGATTGTTAATTTTGCTATTAGTTGCCTTAATCCCATTTACCGGGATCGTACAACAAAAAAAAGAATTTTGAAATCAATTAAAAAAATCCTTTTTGTTTTGAAATCAACATAATTTTTAAAATTAATTTAAAACCCCAATTTTAAATCAACAATTCTTTTTGTTTTGAAATCAAAGCAATTTTGGGATTTAATTTAAAAACTCATTTTGAAATCCCATTCTTTTATTTACAAATCAAAACAAATTTTGAAATTCAATTTAAAACTTGGTTTGAAAATCAAATTCTTTTGTGCTTGAAATTCGATTTAAAACCCAATTTGGAATTGAGAACTCTTTTGATTTGAAATCGAAAACAATTTGAAATTCAATTTTTAAATCTCAATTTTAAAATCAAATGAAAATTTTTAAAAGAGGGTGATTCCTGTAATTAGCGCATAATGGCATTGTTTTAAAAAAAAATAACAATGAATCCTCCAAATGGGGAAATCCCAATTTATCCTGGGATCGACAAAGAAAGAACATCGAAACTTGATGACATCCTCAAGGTGGGAGGAACAATCCACCACCTATCCCGGGATTCAGATTTTAAATAAAGCGACAAAACTCATCCTCAAGGTGGGAGGAACAATCCTCCACCTATCTCGGGATTGAAATTTTAAAAACTAATTAAACAAACTAGAAAGATAATGAAATCGCGCATTAAAATTAAATGGCACGCATCAAAATTAAAAAACGAAGTAAGAATATCCAATCAGGGGATATATGAAATAAGCAGGGGGTATATGCACATAAATAGGGGTATATATGCATATAAACAGGGGTATATTTCATGCAAGCAGTGGGGATATATGCACATAAACAGGGCATATATGAACTTCGAACAATGCAACAACATCCCAACTACTCCGATATACTCAGATACACAGCACACTTATCAAGATAGTAGCAATATCGACCTCATACAGTAAACACATGCGATATAGCCTAGGTATATGAAACAGGGTATATATTGAACATGTAGGGGTATATATCCAAATCAGAGGGGTATATATCATAAGGCAGGGGTATATATCAACAACAAATCAGCCAAATATTAATATAAAAACAGGGGCAAAATCGTAATTTCACTAAAAACTAACAAAATTCGTTACCCACGATTTTCCCAGCCGTCTGAAATCTTCTTCCACGTCGTACTTCTTCAGTTATTCTTCTCCATGGTGCTGCGGCCGGAGGTTCGAGGTGAAGAAGACGCCGCCGCTGTCAGAGATTCAAGCTCCGCCGCCGCTGGTCTGAAGGATCGAAGCCGTCGAAGGTACGCCGCTGGTCTGCTAGGAGGAAGTGTATCGCAGCCGTCTGGTTTGAGTTCGCCGGAGAGATGGGCGACCCGTCGTTCAAGTTACGAAGCTTCGTTCGTTCGCCGCCCCCTTTGATTCCCAAAATCGCCGCCGTTGAAGCTTGCTGGAGTCGAAGCTTGAGGACGAAGTCGCTGGTTCGCGAGGACGCCGCCGCGAGGTCTGGTTCAAGATCTACCGCCGTTCGTTGAGCTGAGGTCAGCTGCACGTTTGTGAAGGAGAAAGTTTGAAGAAGAAGACTCTGAAGCCGCAGCCGTCTGGTTTGAAGATCTGGGTCTGGGTTGCTTGCGCCGCCGTCTGGTTCGAAGCCCCGCCGTCGTTCGATTCAGAGAAGATGAAGATCCCCGCCGTCGTGCGCCGCCGTGGTCTGGTTCGTCATGGGGGAAATGGAGCTCGGGTCACCGTCGGAGAGATCGAGGTGCGCCGCCGTCTTCGCTCGTAGCTTGAAGGTGAAGCTCCGCCGTCTGAGTTGCTGGAGAAGACGTGGAGATCCGGTCGCCGCCGTCGTCGTCGTGGAGATCCGCCGGAGAGAATGGATCCCGCCGGATTTTTGGGGTGAAGTGGTCACCGTGCGCCGCCGTGAGTCCGCCGTGGATCACCGGAGATCCGCCTTGCGTGCCGCCGTCGTGGTGGAGCTCACGTTGCCGGAGTTAGGTAGGGGTAGATGGAATGGGGAAGAAGATGAATAGTAGGAGAGAGAGAGGAGAGAGAAAATGACTTTTTTTATTAAGCTTTGGGATCCTCACTATTTTGTCCCATCTTCTCCTTTTGGCCTCCCCTTCCCTTTCTATTTATAGCCATCAAATTAGGTCACAAATGGGCCTTAAACCCTAAACTAAAGACGCCCCAAACCGAAACCCTTTAAGACAAAATGCTAAATTGGAGTCCCAAGACCGAGACACCAAAACTTGGAAACCCTAAATTAGAAACGTTGAGCTGGAATCCCTAAATTAGAAAACCCCAAATTGAAACCCCGAAATGGAAACCCTAAAATGGAACCCTAAATTGGAAACCTAAATTGGAAACCCTAAAATGGAACCCTAAATTGGAAACCCTAAAATGGGACCCTAAATTGGAAACCCTAAAACCAAAAAACTAAAAACAAATCGCAGCGGAACACCGAGATCGAAGCGCTAAACCCTAAAACAAAACCCAGGAAGCTTCGAACAACCCACTAACGGAAATTTTTTTTGTGATTTTCTTGAAAACTTCGAACATGACGGAAAAACGCGAAATTAAAGACAAACTCCAAAAATACTTAAAAATGAGTGAAAAACATAAAATATGTGAAAAATCCAAAATGATGATAAATAAGGCCGGACGAAATACGGTGTCTACAGATTTGATTATTTATTACTATATTATTTGTCTGTCTACACACCCTTTATTTTATTCTAATTGGTTTTCATCGTGTCTTCATGTGTCAAATTATCATATACTAGTTCAATTATGGTAATATATCAATATTTAAGTAACATTATTAATAATAACGACTTGTTAAATATAAAATTGAAACTTCAATAAAACACAATTGAAATGAATTTTTTGTAAAGATTAATGAGGTAGATTATTTATAATTTAATCTTTCATTCTTAAAAGTTAATAAAGCCTTTAAAAAATACATTTACAACAATTATTGCAAAATAAATAAAATTATAATTTACAAACAAAAATATCATAAAATCAAACAGGTAGTATAGGCTATATGGAAAATCAAACTTAAAGGTTACTAAGAATCATCTTTGCACTTGATTCAACTCTTCCTTAAAGCATCTCAATCACCTCATCCTTCTCTTTCTCCCTTCTTATTTCTTCTTTCATTCTCTCTAACTCCCAAACTATTCCTTCAATCTTCCCTTCAATTGCATCATCACTCAGCTCAAAAGCACTCTCCACCACCCTCACAAGCCTCCACAAACTCGCCACCATTATCACTCCGCCGCCTTTCCTCTCCGCAACCACCTCCAAAACCAACGCCACGACCACTACCACACCGTCCACGACGTAGCCCGGTCGCCTGAAGAACGAGCAGTCGAGCCCCACCACTAGAGTCGCCGTCTTCGCCGAGAGAAGGCTCAAGATGGCAATGCTCACCCAATGAAAGTACAAAACTTCTTCTCCCATGTGGCTCGCAGTCGAGCCGCATGATATTAACGAAGACGAGAGTTCGAGGACGGTGATGATGAGGTCCACTATGAGGAGAACAATGGTGATGACATGAGCGGGCGTTGATTCGAGGAAGGTGATCAGATGGGCTCGCCAGGGTGACGACGTGTCGATGCTATTTGGATTTAGGGTGGCAAAGAGAGATTGCCATTTTCGACGTCTTTCGTAGAGCTTCACGACGTCATGGATAGACGATTCTAAGGATTCGATGGAAGGTGAGGTGGTGGTGGCAGCAGCGGGTTGCGGCGACGTGAAGAAGTTAGAGAGATTAGCCATGGAAATGGATGAGCTTTGAGATGATGTGATATGAATAGAAGGTTTAATATGGAAATGGAAGTGAAGGACATTAACATGCTGTGGAGGTTACGTTAGGAGATGTGGGCGGCTTCAAAAGTTATGTGGTGAAAGGGTAAATTAATGCTTAAAGCATAATGTTTAAACAAAAGCTTCCACTTACTTTCTTCTAAATAGTTCACATTTTTGTTTTTTTTTTTCAAGGGATTGAATCTTAGTTCTTAATGAAGAACACAAATTTATGTCAATTGAGCTATGTTCGATTTGGCGAGTACTCGCATTATTATTCATTTGAGATGTGTATTATTGTAATGTTTATTATTAAATAATGACAATTCGGAGTAAATATAAAGATTGTTTATTTATAACTTTTTTGGATTTCATCATTGTGGTATCAATTTATTTCAAAGTTTTTGTGTTGCTTTTAGTCCAACAAGAATCCATCCATAAACAAACAAAAGGGATTCAAAGATGGGTTAATTGTACCTTTATTTGTACTTTTTTGTCAAAAAAAAAAACAAACAAATTCCATCCATATGATACAAACATCATTTACCACATCATTGTTAAAGGAGAGAGGATCCTCAAAATCATCACAACTACTCCACAAACATATGCTTTTTTAAGAAGACTCATGTATGTAGAAGAGGGGGTTGAGTTTGAGCAGCCATTGAAAGTTCAAATTGCCTTAAAGAAATGGGAGGGAAAGAAAGAAAGTGAGGAGGAGGAACAAAGTTATTGAGATTATTATTTTCCCAACCCTTAATAATAATAGCCTTATTATTATTATTTGTATTTGTAGTTGAAGTTGTAGTTGTTGTTGTAGAGCCATCCAATCCAATGTGTGTCACATGCTTCACATCTGTTGGATATCCAATCTCCATTTCCACTTCCTCTACTCCTTCATCTTCCTCTTTTCTCAAAACTAGGGTTTTTTCACATGGGAGACAAACAAATCATTAGTTTCAAAAAAAAAATTGGATAGAAGAATATATGTTAGTGGATGATCAAAATGCATAAAGAAAAACGACACGTGAAAATAAGAATAGATACATATCTATAAGTTAATCGGAACATATTTCAATAACTCGTCGTATATTGGAATCATGCATAAATATAAATATTAATGTTATGATCAAGGATGAAATTATTCATCTATATAGGGTTGGACATAGATATATATAGGGTTGCACATAGATAGATATTAAGGATCGGTGAATATCCTTGGTATCTTTTATAAATATCTGCAAAAACATAAAAATAAAATATTTTATCCCAATATGAATATCTAATAACAAGATGGATAACTTAGTTTGAAAATAAAAATAACCTTAATAATTTAAATATTTTAAAAATATATATTTATAATAATATTCGTCGATATCAATATTTTATCGATATATCCATAAAATTGAAATCTCGATATCAATATTTTTACCACAACTCATGAGTTAAAGTATTTATTTTTCCTATTTTGTGATTATTGTCCAGGCTGTTATTATTTTTTATTTTTTTATTTTTATTTTGAATGGTAGGTAAAATTAGTTGGTTGGTGTGACTTATTTTGTTCACTACTTGGGGTTTATTGTAACAATTATTATTGGGAAGGGTTAATTGATATATAAGAAATGGTAGGCCAGTAACTTTGTTTTCTAGAGCCACACTCTTATACTATATGCTTTTAAGCTAAATATATCGTTTGGTGAAAATATACAGTGTTCTTTTTATCTAATAAGTTTCAATTCTACTCTTATATATAATATAAAAAAAAAATCAATAAAGATAATTAGGTCAACATGAACATAGCTCAACGACATAGTGTACGAACAAGTGATCAAAATGTCAAAGATTTGAATCTTCATCACGCATGTTGTCTAAAAAAGAAAAAAAAAATAGGAATTATGTGTTTTTATGGGCGCAGTCTTTACTAAACAAACAAAAAGGGTTAAATATATCTACCATAACTACCTTTAAAAAATTATTAATTAAGATCCTGTTTGATTAACGCATTTAAGTATTATTTGATAATCATTTCATTTGTTGTTCTTTATTTTTGAAAATTAAGTTTATAAACACTACTTTCACCTTCGAGATCCTTTATTTTGTTATCTACTTTTAAAATGTTTTCAAAATTCAAGCAAAATTTTGAAAACTGAAAAAAAAAAATAGTTTTTGTTTTTGAAATTTGGCTAATAATTCAAATATTTTGAAAAAAATAAAACTCATTGTAAAGAAATGGTGAGAAAACTAGCATAATTTTAAAAAACTTAATTTTTTAATTTTGTTTTTGGAATTTGACTAAGAATTCAAATCTTTTATGTGAAAATTATAGTAAATAAATTATGAAAAAATAATTATGAATTTATAAAATAAAAAATAAAAAAATAAATAACCTCTATTAAAAATTACAAACTAAGAGAAGATTAGGAGAATGAAGAAAGAGAGAAGGGTTACACAAAGAAGTAGGTGTGTATATTTAGTTGATTAATGAAAATCCAAAATTGACTAATCTCTTTGTTTTAAATGAAGTCAAAAATGAAAAGTTCTTGAAATAATACTCTCTTGAGTGGGTGTTTTCATTAGGTAGAATTGGTTGAGTTTCTAAATAAGGTTGGATAAGGTGGATATTACTAACTTTCAAAAAGTGCTAACATAATAGAAATAAAGTTTTTTAAATGTCATGTCACTATTATTCAATTTCAATAATGTTTTTTAGTAGGAATGTTTTCTTAAAAATTTGCATATATATCTTGAAAGCAAATCAAATCAAATTATATATTGAGTGCCTGCAAAAATATTAGGGTCAAATCAAATTATATATTATGAGTGCCTGCAAAATTAGGGTCATAAGGGTTTTATATTCTTGTAATACTTCATAAAGCTGATAAATCAAACCATGACATATATTTTTTTTTTGCAACGGTAGTTTAATTAATGCGAGGATTAAACTCATGACCTCTTAGTCACGGACACAAGCTTATGTCAATTGAACTATGCTCGGTTTGGCACCATATGACATATTTCCACTATCCTTTGAAAGTATTAATTAACTCACAAGAACATAACTCAACTAACATGATATATCGACTAGTGACTATGAAGTACTAGCTTCAATCCTCAATCCGATGTTGGCAAAAAAAAAAAAAAATTAACTGACAATCTAAATCACTAATCATAATGCATTAATATCATGAACAATGACATTATTATACCATGATTTCAAAACAATTCCTATATCTTTTCAGAAGCTAGGGAAAGTTCAAGATAATGAATGAAAGAAATGATGATAATTCAAACAAATATGTAATTATGGAACAAGAATATGCTTACCAAAGAATTGGGAGAAAGTTTTGAGGGTTCTGACCAACTTATGAACTCCATTTGATATGTTAGGCAGAACAACTAAGAAACCAGAACTTTTATTCTCACTCTCTTCTCTTCCTAACAATAAAACAAAAAAATAAACCAACAATGTTTTATTGAAAGAAAAACCCAAAGAGAACCATTGATATCTTACTTGCTACATTAGGTTTTACTTCTCGGATTTGAGTTGTTGTAGAAATGGAAGTGCCCGTCGCGACACTCGAGCGAGAAGCGCAACCGGAAAAGAAGGGAAGAGCCGCGAATTTTCCAATGGCTCTCATATTTTGGACAAGGGAAAAAGTAGAAGTGATTAAATGCAAAGTGAAGAGGAAAGTATAGAAGAAGAATGTTGAGAAGAAAATGATAAGGTTCTCTCTTGTAGTTAAGGATATGAAAAGTATGAAAATGAGAAAGAAAGAAAGAATAGAAAAAGGGGAGTTTGTTATGTTATGAAAAGCTGGCTTTAGAAGCAAGATAGAATGATTTACATGAGGAACAAATATAGAAGACCTACTCCAAAAGTTTGGTACTTTGAAAGACAGAGGAGCAAAGAGAATCTTCAATTATGGGGGTGGGTATTAGTTAGATAGTTAGTACAACAGTGCAATTCAACCTAATATTACTTCTTTTTTTTTCTCTCTCTCTCTCTCTCTTTGATTGGAGGTTTAATCTTGTAGGTTTAGGGTTGGGCCTTATATGGGCCAAGGGCCCACTATTGAAGAACAAGCCACCAATGGATTTCACTTGCTTCAATCTCATATTGATGGTGAAAGATATGGTTTTTTTCCCTTAATCTAGACTCAATCATACTAACAAACATTGAATCAATATCAGAGTGAAGAGGAAGGAATTTCTGTTTAAGTTCTTAGTTTCTAATATTAAGTGAGGTTTAAGTTTTCAATTGTGTGGGTCACTCTTTGGATTTTCAATTGTTTTTCTCTTCCTAAAGATGCAATACTTTTTGTAACCATAAATATGTATCACCACTAGTACAAAAATTAACATGATAAGAAAAGGACATAGCAACAAGAAAGAAATCTAACCTATCACATGTCATATCTCATATCACTCAATACATTCTTTTATCTTAAAAGAATTCGATCATTCAAATTTATTCTATAACTTTGTCGTCATTCTACGATCCATTTTTACCTAATACTCATCTCATCCAGCCTATAAAACTTGAATACACGTTCATATCAATACAACATTTTTTTTAAGTCGTGTCATTATCTATAAAATAACAAGCAAACAATATTTTTTGAAAGTTCATCAACTAAAATAGACACTCTAGAATATCAAAAACCAAAATAAAACAAATCGTTACAAGAAACCCATAAGTGTTATCTCGTAAGCATAAGAAAAGCATAAGAAAAGGGAAAGTAATTGGTCCACTGATTGAAAGTTCAAACAATTATTTAGTGAAGTCTAAACAGAATGGAATTCCAAATTATTCCCATGTTTTTTGCTTACTTCACATGGTAAATATATGGAAAATGGTCGGAAAAAGGGATAACAAGAAGCTATAGAACAATTATTTTCAATTACTTTCAGAATATTCTGTACAGAAGATTAATGGTTAACAATGGAAGCATTTGATGCCCAACTAATGGCAAATCTACAAAGCCAAGGGCAATGGACCCATCTCTCTCAACCAGACTAAGAATAAGCTTTTTCCTATGATGCTGCTAAAATATTGTAAATTCACGACTGCTAATCTCAACATCTCTCAAAAGTGTTCGTACAATTAGGCAATATGGGATTGAGAAGAAAAAAAATGGGTGAATTTTTTTTATAAAGAATTGCCTGATTCGACATTGCTGAGTTGTGAAACTTGAATACCGACGGGGTGCGTCGTAAAAATGACATATGTCATTTTGGTGGAGGTGAGCTGCCATTGGCAAACTTTACATGATGGTTCTGCCCAAGAGAAAAATAGAGAACAATCAGCAACAGTGACAATGAAACAACGCAAAGAACCCAAGGCACATTCAACAGGATCATTTTGAAATAGAAGTGGAGAGAATCTGAAAGAGTTGAGTAGCCAAACAAAGTATATTGAAAAAAAGTTGAGTAGCCAATTGCTTGTAGAGATTTTAACCTACAAATTTCTATACAGAAGCACAAACATCTAATCTAAGGTATCTAAATGTAAAGCATGAATTGTTATTTCCTTCAATGTGCCAAAGGCAGAGAGAGTTTTTCTATTGAATGCACAAGATGATCAAGTGAGCTAAGGTTGGCTTCTAGAACTGAATAATACACAACATGAATACAGAATATAGATCTGCATTCTTGTACCAGATTTCAATCAGCTTCTTGATTTTTTTTTTTTTTTTTTTTTTTTATAAGAAACGATTTCATTGATAATTGAATAGGAGCTAAAGCTCGAGCACCCGAAAGTGATTACAAGAAAGCGGACCAATTAGCGGTCAAATGAGAGAAACTATAATCCGAAAAAGGGTGTTTACATTTACACCAATACAAAGTATTGAAAATGATTAAATCTAACACCCTACCGAAAGAAGAAGACTCTTCTATAAAGATACGAGCATTTCTTTCTTTCCATAGGATCCAAAGAAAAATCCGATTGAAAGCCATCCATAAAGTCTTAGCCTCTCCCTGGAAGGGATGATGGACAAAGATAGAGCTCATAAAATCATGCATGTTATTTAGAAAAACCAAAGACCAATTGAAAGCATGTAAGATAAAGGCCCAATATTGAGAGGCAAAGGAACAGTGGAGAAAGAGATGAGCTAGTCATTCATTGTTTGCTTGACACATAACACACCAAGAAGGAGAGAGGTTCAAATATGGCATACGGCGTTGTAATCTATCAGTCGTGTTAATCGCACCAAGACTCAGCTCCCATAAAAAGATTTTGATCTTCTTGGGATAGAAATCAGTCCAAATTGACTTATAAATGCCAACTCTCACATTATCCGATATAGCCACCAAATTTTCAACCAGTGATTTGACAGTGAAAGAGTTCGTTGGATCCAAAGGCCAAATTCATGAATCAATACACTGTCTAAAAGAGACACCTGATAAGAGATGAGATAAGGAGGCCCATTCAGCCGTTTCCAAGTCGTTTAAATTACGACGAAGAGACAAATTACAACCAAGTGAATCAGCCATCCATGCTTCATTAACCTTCAAATTTGGACGAGTGGTGAGCCTAAAAATCCGAGGATAAACAGAGGCAATAGTCCCACAATGGAGCCAAGAGTCAATCCAGAATCTAATCAGATTGTCATCACCCAATCTCCTTTTGGCTCTGGAAGAGATAGTATCAGAAGTAGAACAAATGAATCTCCAAGGAGATTTCGAGGAGTCGTGATGAACAAGTCGGGGCCAAGCATCCAAACCTACTGGGTAAAACTTGGCCACAATAACCTTACGCCAAAGAGCCTCAGGCTCATGGACAAACCGCCAATTCCACTTGGCTATGAAAGCCAAATTTCGCTGCTGGAAATTTCCAATGCCAAGACCTCCCATTAATCTAGGAAGTTGAGTTTGGTGCCAATTAACATTGTGCATGCCTTCCCTCGCCCCTAGCACCTTCCCAGAAAAAGTTTCGGATAAGTTTGTGAAGCAAAATAGCGACCTTCTGTGGCAATTTGAAGATCGAAAAATAATATGTAGGCAAGCTAGACAACACCGATTGGATGAGAGTGAGTCTCCCTCCTTTTGAAATAAAAGCATATTTCCAATTGTGAAGCTTTTGCTGAACCCTTTCAATCACAGGAGTCCAAAACTGGGATGATGATGGGTTACCACCCAGAGGGAGACCAAGGTAAATCGTCGGCCATTGGCCCTGTTTGCACCCAAAAGTAGATAAAATGAAATTCATCTCCCCATGATCTAAATGAACACCCAAAATCTCACTCTGCTAAATCAACATTCAAACCCGAAGCCTGCTCAAAAACTCTGATAATCTCAAATAAATTTGTCAAAGCAACATGGTCAAAAGAAGAGAAAAGTAACGTATCATCTGCAAAATGCAAATGATTCACGCTAACATTTGAGGTGCCTATGGTATGAGCAAGAATTCTTCCAGAATTGGCTCCATTGATAAGGAGTCTACTTAAACAGTCAACAACAATGATAAACAGAAAAGGAGAGAAGGGGTCACCTTGGCGAATACCTCGACTTGGGATGATTTTGCCTCTAGGCCGGCCATTAATGATAATTGAGTAATTCACACTCGAGATACAACCACGAATCCAATTCCTCCAAAGGCGCCCAAAACCTTTAGCACGAAGAATCTCGTCAAGAAAGTCCCAATCCAGCTTATCAAAAGCCTTTTCCAGATCCAACTTTATTACCACTCCTTTCTTGCCCCTCAACTTCCAGTCATCAATGATCTCATTAGCCATTAGGGAAGCGTCAATGATTTGACGGCCAGCCGCAAAAGCCAATTGGTTTTCTGCAATGGTAGTAGGAAGTACACGCTTTAATCTGTTAGAGAGGACCCGAGCGATGATTTTATATGCACAAGTGAGGCTAATAGGTCGATAATCAGCAACATATACTGAGTCCACCTTCTTGGGAATAAGGCAAATGTAAGTTTCATTAACCGAAGCATTAATGATACCTGTGGTAAAAAAATCGCGAACCATAGCCATGACGTCCTTCTTTACAATGTTCCAGGAGAACTTAAAACAAGAACCCAAGGAAAAAACTGCAAGTCTAACCTCCTCCTCGAAAAATTCAACTTCCAGACCTTCAGATTGTGCTCTAGTAATCGGAGACCAATCCAAATTGTTCGGGAGGGAACGAATAAGATTATCTTTAGTAAACAATGAGCGGTAATAATCAATGAATTCTTCCTCAATGTTTGTTGCATTAAGTAAACTATTCCCCTCTCTAGATAAAACCTCAAGGATGGAGCTCCGAGCATTCATAATGCGATGGAAGAATTTAGAATTTCCATCCCCTTCTTGTAGCCAATTTAACTTACAGCGTTGACGCCACTGAACATGTTCCCGAGCGGAAATGTCTTCTATTTGGCCTCGAATTAAATGTCTCTCTTCACGTTGCTCCACACTAAGAGACCCCAGCTCTTCGGCATTATCCAACTCCTTCAGCCGAGACAAAAGAGAAGGAAGTTGTAAGGTGATGTGACTATGGTTGAGATTCCAACTTCTAAGTTTTGTCTTTAAAGCCTTAAGCTTCATCATCAACCCGTGGCCTGGCCGACCTTGAGAAGCACTTTGGTTCCACCAATCCTCCAAACGAGGTCGAAAAGTATCACTTTGCAGCCAAGAGTTCTCAAAACGAAAAGGGCAAGGACCCCAAGCAATATCCCCAAAACACAGCGCCAAGGGATAATGATCTGACGTGGTTCGAGCGAGGCGTTTAACAGATGCTGAGACAAATTCTGCAAGACAAGCATTAGTAAGAAAAAACCTATCAATTAAGGATAAGTAATTACCATTAGAGCTGGACCAGGTGTAGCTTCCATTCTGTAGAGGCATGTCAAGAAGAATATGATCAACTATCCAATCATTAAAAGTTCTCATACTTTTTGTGACTGGTCTGTTGCAAGATTTCTCCCAAGACCAACGGGTGACATTAAAATCACCTTCAATAATCCAACGATCGCCCCCTAAACCAGCCAAGTCATGCAATTCCTGCCAATAATTCTCACGATGCTTCCTTTTTAAGGGGCCGTAAACAGCCGACAGTAAAAAAGAGAAACCGTCTGCCAGAGCAACCTGAACTGAAATGGTAAAAAGCCCTTTAACAATGTCTGTTATGGAAACATCCAATTCATTCCACATAATAAGAACTCCCCCCTTTGTGCCCACAGCATCAAGGGCAGCCCAACCAATGTGAATTGAGCTCCAAATAGATCGGACGGTCAGATTGTCCATTTCCTCCTTTTTAGTCTCTTGAAGGACAAAACTTGGATTAAGCTGCAAAATAGTATTTTTAATAAGTACTTGCTTCTGCCAAGTCCCCAAACCCCTAACATTCCATGATAAGAACTTCATTGATCAACAGTGACGCCTTCCCAAATGTTCAATGTGGCTGTTTTATCATAATTTACCGAAGAAAGAAGATTTGTAACCTCTCTGTTAACCCTTGGCTTTTTAGCCGTGGTGGCTTTTGCTTTTTTTTTGGTTGTTGTGGGGCCGGGGGGAGGGCCATAAGCAGAGGCCATGTTCATGTAAAAGAGATGCAAGTTGGCTCAACGTGGAAGAGAGGGAAGGGTGGTTGTTTGGGGTGGGCTTGTGATGGAGTGGTGTTGTGGGAAGGGAAGGTTCAGCTTGGATAGGGGTTGGGTTGGGATCGGAGATAAGGGAGGGAGAACCGCCAACGGGGAGAGGTCGTTTATGGTTGATGTAGGTTCAGCGAAGATGGTGAGCTCGAGGTTATTTGGGGAAGTTGGTTCGGTGAGGAGGGTATGTGGGGAATTAGTATTTGGGCTGGATAGGTAGGCCTCCGTATCTAAATCTCGGGAGAAAAAAAGGTTGGCTAATGTGGAATAACTAGTTCTAATTTTTAAATTGGTGGGCCCCGAGGGAAGAGAGAGAGTGTGGTTAGGGAAGGTGGCTGCAGGGATAATAAAAGGTATGGTCAAGTTTGGTGAGGGGGGAGGGATAAGATCTTGCTGGAGAATTTTATCTCGAATGGTAATATTCGACAGTTGGATTGGGGGAAGGAAATCCAGAGGAAAAGGAGCAATCTCCAAATTATCAAAGATTGCGATATCGACAGTCATAAAAGGTCCCTGAAAATCCTCTGAAACTGATTTGACATCTGGCGAAAAAGATCTCTCAAAAGATTCGGTTGGTCCTCAAAATAAATTCTCCTTCGAAACTGATTTTTGCAAATTAATTTCCAAATTCAATTCATCCGTGATGAAGGGGGCAATTAGAGACTTTCCTTTTTTGTTTGTTCTGCCGGAGAGAGTCGCGATTCTGACCTTGATGGTGACGCCGGCAATGGAGGCTGGGATGGAGATCTCCGCCGGGATGAAACCTATACCATTTGGACGGATTTTCAGCCGAGCTTTAGAGAGAGTAATCAATATGTTAGAGTCACTTGTTGTTTCTATGAAACCTCCACAAACATCACCGATATATCGAAAGGTTTGTTCATTCCAGAGTATTGGGGGGAGATGTAACACTCGTATCAAACCACCATAGAAGGCAATCATGAGGTCCTGTTGAAAAGAACTCATTATATAGGGGAGAAAACGTACCTGGTGATTCTCAATATTCACCCAATCCATATTGGCACAGAGGGATGCAGCAATGTGTGAGTCATAAACATGAAGGATAGCCTTATTATCCGTGAAAGGATTGATTAAGCAACGCTTGATGGTTTTTGCAAGGAGTGCCACTCGAATGCTAGGTCAATCATTGTTAAAGCTTCTTCGTTGAATAACAATGAACTCCCCTCCCGATTGGTGCACTGGAACATTGGGTACACAGAGTGGCCTTTGGGCGGTTGAAACGGTGGTGGCAAGGGTTGTTGGAGGCACAAACGGCACCCTATGCGGCCTTGGCTCTGCCGTAAGGGTGGCGGCATGGGCTGGTATAGCAGAGGTCTTTTATGATGCCAAGAGAGCCTTTTTGTATGGTTGTTGGATTGATGAAACTGTAGCTTGGCTCTTTTTTGGATACTACGCGATCAGGGAAAGGAATGAAATCCATCCTTGTTTGTTTATTTCTGAGGGAATGATCAGTCGATTCCTCTTGCCCGAACTTAAGAGTTGCTTGAGTTCGACGAAATGACCATTCTTGTTGCTGCGTTTCTCCAACCAAAGATCATATTCTTCACTTCTTAGTTTGTCAAAAAACCTATGATTACAAGGTGTCCTGGCTAAGGAATTAAAAGAGGAGACCAACCAATTTAGAGATCTCCAAGTAAGAGAGACAGAATTTGTGGAATATCTTCTTTTCTCAGTGATTTTTGCTCGGCTACCCTGAAAAAATTCATCAAAGGCAATTTCAAAAATCTTCCTATCAATGTAGATGGATCGAGTGGGACGGTTCCATGGTTGCTGTGTGGTGGGTGCAGGAGCCATGGAGGTCGGAGGGATTAAGCCGGAGAGATGTGGAGGAGAGGAGAGAGGAGAGAGCATCTTCCTCTCATTCAGGGTGATAATATTTGTCCCAGGATAGGTTGATTTTGTAACTGAAAAATAAATTAATGAGCTCAAATGTTTTCTAATAATGCCTATTAATCCCATGGTAAAAATATAAAATTCCTCAAACCATTCCAATAAAATAAATGGAGATGGCCTTGTTTATGAGAGATTTAAGGGCATATTTTATGGGGGCCATTTGGTAACCAACCTATATTAATCGAAAGAAAAACTGGGCAAAGTAGGATTCCACACCAAGACAGCCTTCATGAAGCTGACAGAAACAGCCCAAAAGTTAAAGATCCCCATGATCAATTTGATACGGAAGTTCAATGTCCCGAAGAAAGTAGAGGTCTTCCTTTGGAGCCTTGCTCATAGAGCCCAAACACCCATGAAAGGATCTAGAAGATTGAAAGAATATAAAGGCATCCAAAAAAACCAAGACTAAAGAAAGGGGCTCCAATCAAGCAGAATCAAACATAACAAAGAATTACAAAAAGTCGTCGTCACCAACGTCCAAAGGGAAACATAGAACCTAACGAAATATTCACTAAGTTATGAAGAGAACATAGAAGAAATTTGGTAGTTCGGCTTTTTCCCCTCCAATGTGCAGCCTTTGCTTAAAGAATGAAGAAAATTTGAAGAAAATTTGGATCACCATTTTCTTCATTGCTCATAAGACTCCGGGGGGGCTGGGGTTTTCTGCTAAAGTAATTTGGCATTTCTAACAGCCTGCCTTTCCTCCTGTTGCGCAGAGGTTATGAATGGGTGGAGTTTACAAGGAAAAGCAAAAAAATTATAGAGATGTGCCTCTTAGAGCCTTTCAGTGAGAACTGAGAAGTATGGAAGGAAAGAAATCAAAGTCTTTGAAGACAAATCTACTTCTTGTGATCCGTTTTGTAATTGTACAAATTATGTACAGCTCATGGAAAGAAATCAAAGTCTTTGAAGACAAATCTACTTCTTGTGATCCGTTTTGTAATTGTACAAATTATGTACAGCTCATTTCTTTCTTCTTTGTGGCGTCTAAAACACGAGAAGTTCTTTTGTAATTATAGTCTAACTTCAATCCTCCAATATTGGAAGGCTTTCGTTCACTATTTTTTGGGAGGCATTCTCATCCCCCTGCCCCTAGGGTATTTTGGTTTTAATAATCATGGAGATTTCTACTAACCCTACCTCCAAACCAGTTGTAAAAAATCAGAACCTTAAAATGATCAAGGCAGAAGAATGTCATGAAGCAATTATTACTACCAATAGCTAATTGATTTAGTACCTGTTTCATATGATACTATAGTTTTTAACAGAAAAAATTATGTGGAAAACGAATGCAATTTGGTTAATTACCTCTAAATGGACTCGATCAAGCAAATTTACACATTCAAAAGAAAGAAGAAAATAGACAATAAAAAACTATTCCTGTTTTGCTGACCTGCCTCATTCCCCTCTCCAATCTACTAAATCTGTTCGAGATACATGTAGCTTTGAAACTCGTTCTTCCTCTTCCGTATCATTGACTACACCCCGACATCTAGGATAGCCACAGTAACATGCTAGTTGTTCATCAATGGAAAAAAACCTGAATGCAGATTGAAATGTCAGCATCTACAGAATGCCAGAATATAGGATATATAATCACCAAGTATGAGCAGAACCTATAATCATATGTAAGTTCTTCCCATCGCTTAATGTCCCTCTTTGCAAAGATTATTATGTGCTCATCTCCGTTGACACTTATAACTCTTGAGTAGCAATTTGGCTACACACAGGAAACATTAGTGTGAATAATCAATGAGAATTTCTGGTTCTGAAGAGGAAAAAGATGGAAATAGAGCAACAAAAAAAGAGAAACCAATTTCCTTGATGGAAGTGTATGTTTCCACTAGGTCATTAGGTTTTACTCGAATCAAAGATCCTTTACTTGAGAACAACAATTTTCTTAATCCCCACATCAAGCTTGAGCTTTAGCTTTCTGTTACTATATGAGATTCTGAGATAAATTCTTTCTATTTTTTTTTTTTGAAAAGGTACCCGGGCTTTCTGAAATTAAAAAAAAATCATTTTTTGTAGTCAGGCTGTCAAAGGATTCTATTTGGCAGTTTGAATTGACGAAAATTTCAATGTCTGAATGAAGTTCGTCACAGGAGATAACTACAGTGTAATTTGATCTTAATCTACCATCATTTCATTCTAAGAATTGGATTGTGGTTAATGTCCTTGAACTCCACAAATGAGCTTATCAGTTCCAGTGTTTTAAAAAGCCCACTCAGGCGCACGCCTTGGTGCGCCTCGCTTCAAAGAAGCGAGGCTCACTTAATAAAGCCCACTTGAGGCGCGCGCCTCGGTGCCTGTGGGGTGCGCTTCAGCGCCTCGAGCCTGACTTTCCTACCTTTTTAAAAAAAAACCGTCTGATTTGAAGGAAGAAACACATGAATATTCATTGAATCTTGAATAAAAGTTCTATTTTCTTGAACTTTTCATCATCTTATTATTCATCTTACTATTTTTCTTTCATATATAAAAAATTATTTACACTTATCTATCGTGCGCCTCATAAAATAAAGCCCGCGCTTTTCTTTGCGCCTTGCGCTTAAGCCCGGGAAGGCTATTGCGCTTTATTGCGCCTTGAGCTTTTAAAAACACTGATCAGTTCAACGGCTATGTCAATTACAGGTCAGTGTGTTCGTTGTTTGTTAATAAACGTGACAATTGATTAAACAGAGAAAGGTTTACAGTAAAGTTTTTTGGATCAAGCATAAACCTAAGCTTTTTGCAGAGCACCCAATCATCCCATCCTTTAGTGATACAAACTTAGTACGGCAACCTTCCCCTCATTAGAAATTTTCTTTTTCCTTGAACAACTCTGTGAAGAGCAACAGTTACCGTGTAAGATAGCTTAGTTCATGAGGGAAAAACAGGAGTTCTAAGTTTCTCTTACCAAGCATCCAAGGGAAAATGTTAGCTTGTACATTCATCTCCATAAAGAACTATGGGTATAAGATTAACTGACACCTAACTTAATAGGTCATCTCATAAGGATAAAGGACGCTAACAAGTTAAAAGGGAAAAAGGGAAAATAAATGAATAACTAGAGAAAGTAATACATACTTCACACGCGTGGTTGATCAGATGAGCAATGCTCCCAGCCCTTGTAGCGTCAATTACTCGTTCATCATCAATTCTAAACATGTAAGTGCCAGCACCCTGAAATAAATGGATCTCATTAACTTTTCTCAGTCTGTTTTCATTACAGTGGAAGAAGGGGAAAATTCAACATCTACTTGAGGATACATAGGAATGCTCCTAAATTTACCAAATTCAAGAAACCCACAATTCACTTCCGTCCAGAAAGCCAATTTAAAAAGAGGATTTTCCAAAGGTTCCAGACCAAGTGACAATTTGAAATCTTAATCAATTAAAAGGAAAATCTATCTTGCCTTAAATTTTACACTACTAAATCACATCACCTCATAATTGGATCACAAGAATCACTATGTCCTTAAGAAAAAGTTGCCTGATTAAACGGTGTTACAACTCAAGAACACCTTAATACAGTCAGATTACAAGAAAGCTGAAACAAAACTAACGCTAGTTTTTTTTTTATGGGAAACAGAGAAACTTCATTGATATAATGAAAATATGGGATAGACACTATCCAATGGTTACAAAAAGCATCTCCAATTAATAATAAGAGATGATAAACTATAGTCACAAAAAGGATGAATCAAATTACACCAATTCATTGCTAAATGTGTAACAGAGGTGAAAAAGTCATTAAAGGATTGTTCCTTGTCGGAGAAGATATAAGAACTAACGCTAGTAAATACTTCATCTCAAAGTATGTTTGGTTTGTGATACACAATTTTATTCTACTTCAACTATATCAAAGAACAAGCACTCTACATGAATTCAATGGCAGCCAACCAATCTTATATCATCAGGAACTTTACTACTTTTAAGCTTAAGCAAAAATCTAGTTGATTACATAAGATCGAAAGACGTGATTTGAAAAACGAGCGAGTGAAGTTGACAGATGATTATCCCACAAACAAGAACATTTGATCAAAACAATGGAATAAATGGAGCCCGGAATATGGTAATCAACAACATAGAAACCTATAGTCATCTTGCATGGGAATGATATATTAACCGATCAAGAAAACTCATTGTAAATCTAAACAGAAACTTATCAAGCATGGGAATGATATATGATTGATATAAATCAACAACATAGAAACCTATAGTTAATGACGATGAGCAGACCGATTAATGATACTAATGAACTTACCACCAATAAATTATATATGAACCGCTCCCTCCTGTCAGCAATGGGAGGTCTAACAATTTCTCCCGTGTACTCGATTACCTGAAGAAATCAAATTTCATATACTTGCTGAAAACAGGAAAAATCAAAGAGAATAACATTTTTTACCATATCCCCTGCTCTGTGTGGATGCTTAGCAAAGATTCCAAACCCATGAATCCCAGACTTCCCTAGAGCCAAAAGAGATTCCAATCAAAAGAAAGTCAGTTAGATGGATAAATATGAAAACTTGTTAAATCCATCCTGAAGGAAACCTGTGTTGTATAATCATAAAAGTGATTGTGCCTTGACTGTAGAAAACGCAGAAAACAAAACTTCTAATGCATTCACAAAAATAAGTTCAAAAATTGAAATGAAAACTTTTTTATTAAGTGATGATTATTGCTTATTTCTCATTAAGAAAATAACACATGAAACAAATACAGTAACATAAATATAATTAAAATAAATAAATAAATAAAAACATGGTAACTGAATTAGTTAAAAATTATTATCAATGTTTCGTACTGGAAACCAACTAATCCAGTTACCTAATGGAAGCTGAATTAGTTTTTCTTTTTTTTTTCATTTTTTATGAAACAATTTCATTGATGTATGAAATTTACAAAAATGATGGGTAATCCATGATGATTACAAAAATCTTTCTCATTTGGTTAGAAGGGGAGCATAACTATATGAAGCAAAGAGATTGGACAATTTACACCAGGAAATAGCAAAATAAATAACGAGATCAAAAAAGCCAATCAAAAGTGTGCTCTGTGTATCCAAAAAAAACCTTTGGTTTTGTTCCTTCCATAAGACCCAAAAGATAGCCCTGGTGATGTGGACCCACAGCAGAGCTTTAGCATTCTTGGTGGGTCATGGATGACCCATCAGAACAATAGTGAGAAGATCTTTCACATCACTAGGAATCGTCAAATACCAGACAAAAGCTTTGAGAATTTTGCTCCAGAAATTCCAAGCAAAAGGGAAATGAAAGAAAATACCATTACAAAATGATTTTTTTTAAAGAAAAAATAAAAAAGAAGGTTACGATAAAAATAAAAATAAAAATAAAAAAAAAAATAAAAAAAAATATTGCAATTTAATTCTTACCAAACGCAAGTCTCTTCCTGAAGGTCTCCCTCATAAATTTGTATTTTTCAGCCACCGAAAGTATGTTGCGAGGATCAAGCTGACAGGTTTTCAAATGTTGAAGAGAAAACTTCAAGCCTAGAACTCCACTGGAAGGCAATAAGTTCCCTGATAACAAATGTTGGGAATAACCGCTGGCTATATAAGGCTGATTTTCAACAAACAAACGTTTCAAGGATGCAGCAGCAACGGCTTCAGGTTCTTTGCGCCCTCTTCTTCCAAAGTAATTATAAGGCTCTGCGTAGGAGAGGACAATATATCAAAGATAAAACACTTCAATGTAAACTAACAAAACCTATTCAATACTGCAAAATAGACCAGAACTGATATGGGGAGAGAAATAAACAGCAAAGGCACCTATTCTAAACTTATGGTCAGCCTATGGATTATATACAAACCACTTGGTCCACTTCAAGGTTAATGAGTTTACAGTTCCAACTTTTTCTCATTTTGAAATTTATTTGAACATGACAACCTGTTGTCTTCCAGCTTGATCATGACTCATGAGTACAATATTTTTTATTTTTTATTTTGATATCCACGAGTGTCCGGGTCAGCTTACACGCACCTCGACTAATCTCACAGGACAATCGTCTGACCCTACAACATTTGGTTGCCAAGAAAACCCATAAAAAATTAATTCCTAGGTAGGTAGTCACCAAAGATTGGAACTCATTCCCTCTAGGAGAGCATCATGAGTACAATATAAGTATCATTTTATTTTGGAAAAAGTAGACAGTATATTGAAATAGATAAAAGTACAAAAAAGAGAGAAGGAATATCCCCAAAGTACCAAGGAGGTTACATAAGTCCTTCCTGTTACTATGAACAAAAAAGAAAAAGGTAAAAAAAAAAAGGTTAAATAGCACTTGCACTAAAGCAACGATTTAGTCCCTGAACTTTAGTTTCAAACGATTTTTTTTTATAAGAAACGATATATTACTTGCAAAAAGGAGAGAGAAATTAGAGGCCGGGTAGAAACAACCCCAACCTAAAGACTACAAAATAAAAGTCTTCTAATCATTGATAATTATAAGAAAACTATAATTACAGAAGACCTTTTTTTTTTTGTGGTTGGAACACCCCCTAAGAGGTCATATGTTGTTTACTGCTACAAAAAGAATCCAGTGAAGTCAACTTGTTCTCGAATCCTAAGGTTTCTTTCCTTTCAAATATTCCACAAAAGTGCCCAAACCTCAGAATTCCATAGAACCTTTGCTTTGACTTTTCCTTCGAAGCACATTCCCCTAATAGCCTCCGGAAGCCAACTGTCAATCTTAAGAGGGAGGCAGACCCAAGATCCAGCTGAGAAAAGATGAAAGACCAAGCCCCCGAGCAATTGGACAATGAAAGGAGATGTGATCGAAGGATTCCTCATCCCTATTACAAAAGCTGCAAATTGAGGAGATAGACCCAATACCGAAATTTGCTTTGAAGTTTATCTGCTATTTTAAGGCTTCTATAAAGCACCAACCAAAGGAAGAACTTAACCTTTATAGGAACCTTAAACTTACAGACTACCAGAGGAGCTTTCATCTTAGCTTTAGACTTAGTAATATGTAAGAAGGCAGACTTAGCTGAGAAAAGATCCCAACGAGCCAAGGTTTCAAGTAGATCTTGACGAAGCTAGACGAAGTCTACCTTTTCTGTGAAGGCTGCCCATCTAGGGATTTCTCTGTCAAAAAGTCTCCTCTCCTCCTAATCCCCAAATCCCAAGTCTGAGATTCAGCCTGCCAACAATCTGCAACCGAAGACCCTTTCTTGGATGAAATGGATACGAGTGTCATTATGCACTTTAAAGCCCAAAAACTTCAAAAAAAAACTATCCTTATTCTTTACTTTTGACAATATCAACCTAAGGTTGTTTTTGCCAACCCGCTAGAGGGTTTATTAATCAGACTATGAAGCTCCAAACCATAGATGGCACCCTTCTCCATAGGCTATTTTCTTTTAGAGTAGACCTCCAAAGTCATTTGATCAACCACGCATCATTCCTTTGTTTGGAGCTGATGCCAATTAGTAACAATTTAGTCCTCAAACTTGTGTCACGATGTAACGAGATAATCAACAGGGCTTCATTTAATCAATAGTTTGTAATTGTACTTTTAAATTCGTAACAATTTAAACCCTGAAGTGTGTGTAACAATATAGTCCCTATAGTTTAAATTAGTCCCTATCATGAAAGATGTTAATATTTAATAGAATTTCTTATATATATAGGTCAATAAACTGATGAGGGACCAAATATATTTATAAACTACAGAGACTAAATCGTTAAATAAAAAAAAATCTACACTTAATTTTTTTGAGATTTATTAAGACAGGAACTAAACTATTACAAATTTTAAACTGCATGGACTAATATGTTACACACTCCCAAGAAATGTTACACTTCTTGGGGAGCTTTTATGTTCTTTTCACATTACCTTGTGGAGTTTGTATATCTTGAGCATTAGTCTCTTTTCATTTATTCAATGAAAAATTTTGTTTCTTGTTCAAAAAAGACTGTTACACACTTGTTCAGGGAGTAAATTGTTACCCATTTGAAAGTAGAGACTAAATCTTGAAACGTTTAGAGACTAAATCGTTACTTCAATGAAAGTACAAGTATCAAAAATGTTTTTATAACCAAAAGAGAATAGTTGGACTATCGTCCAAAGAACACCACACAAAAGAAAGAAGCAAAACCAGTCACCTTAATTTAA
This sequence comes from Herpetospermum pedunculosum, assembly GCA_028017165.1. Classification (NCBI taxonomy): domain Eukaryota; kingdom Viridiplantae; phylum Streptophyta; class Magnoliopsida; order Cucurbitales; family Cucurbitaceae; genus Herpetospermum; species Herpetospermum pedunculosum. The sequence goes on along the minus strand of CM051524.1, from coordinate 44,877,180 downwards.
AATTTTAATCTAAAAATCTGCCGTTTCTAACAAGTGATGCAACTAATCACACATTTATTTATTTTTTTTGAACAAGAAACAAAAACTAATCCCACATTTATTTCAACAAGAAAAGTGTCAAACCTGTACGAGCACAACCAGATGGATTGCATGGTGGAGAATAATTAGAGCACTGCTGTCCAGCTTGCCCTATACGATCCTCAGCCATTAAACGCTCATTAGATGGTGGCCTATGTTTCTTGCAAAAGGAAAGTAAGCGAATACACTGATCTTCTTCATCTTCATCCGCAGCAAGTAGATGGAGCCTGTCATCTTCCTCGAGCTTTGAAATTACAAAAAAGAAAAGGAAAAGAAAATGAACAAGATAGATACTACGACAAATGCTTGTATTGTATAAATATTAAGATAAATAAACAAACCAACTTCAACAAATGCATGCATAATGGATGGAAAATATACCTCAACACAAAGACCAGCAGCTCGTGCACAAAGGGGGTGATATGCTACATAACAAGTATTGTTTGAACACTGTTACAAAGTAAGAAACAGTTAAAAGTAAAAATATAAATAAATGTAAAGCAGGGATCGGGTACTTTTTCATAAGCACATAATTCTAACGAACTGTCCTTTTATCTTTTATCTGAAGCAACTACTCCAACAAAACTCTGTCTAATACAACATTATTTAACATAAAGAAGCTACAGAGTCCTGAGATATAATTATGTAGGAGACAAATAAGACTTGCCCCTTGCCCATGGACCAACCAATAATGATTGAATCATATTAAAAGTTGATTGATGCAAACTGCATCAACAAATGACAAGCTTCTTTAAGGAAAAAATTATACTAAGTTAAGACTTAAGAGATTAACATGAATAGAACACGGAGTTACAGAAAGCTCTTCTATAGACTTGGATGTCAAAAAAGTATTAACCACTACAAATCCTAGAAAGGGTACGTCGTCTGAAAATCCAAAGTATGAATTTATCAAGAGTCTCTTACAATAGGTGTCTACAAATATATGTCGGATCCTATCCATCCAAATCACCCAAAAAATCCCATATCAACCGGAGGGAGGTTCACCATACGAATGTTTATCGTGACTATAGTCTCGTGCACATTTTTGCCAACTGGGTTTCCTTTTTCTGTAACCGATAGCTGTGTGGGGACTGGGGATAGCTCAAACTATAACACACCTATCAAATCAGAAAGACAGCTGCCACACACACCCATGCTTAAATAATAACAAGCTTACTTGAATGCAAGCTCCGTAAGAGACCCCACAGATGCTGCATAACAGCTTCCAACGATCCTGTTTTAAAATTTTTAAAAAATGAAAATAAACAAATAAGATATTTTTGGATCATAAAATGAAAACAAAATGAGCCTTGATTATGCATCTTAGATTTAAATATTTAAGGCAAAATAAGCACAAATTACAAAGAGAACGGGTATTTATTCATCAACACAAGGTATTAAGGCAAACTGTGCATATCCCTCTGCCTGGTTCTTTGCCAACAGCAAAATGTATATATCTCCAAGTAGTAATGGTGATTCCATAGTAATAAGCATACTTAATCAATTTGTCCGTTATACACCTTACAATTTTCTGCTTTCCAAAAAGAACAAAGATTGAAAACAAATTTGTACTAAACATTCTAATGCACATGGAGTTCAATGAAGGCTTAACCGCTTAAGAGAGGGAAACCATGAGCTGAAATATGATTTAAGAAGCTTATAGGGCACACAGCATGTTTTTAGATGTGATTGAATGGTCTTAGGATCTTACAGAATCCTGCCTTTCCAGTTGAAGTTTAGTCCTGATAGAGAGAAGTGCATAACTTTTCTAGGATAACCACTACTATTTCAATTATTTCTGATGGTATTCTTGCTTCCAGGTGAAAATTCTATTTCCGAGAAATTTTGTAATTATTTTGCTTCAGTTATTCAAATCAATTGAATAGCTATTTTTTACTACTTTGACCTTTTTCAGCATTAATACTCATGTTAGCACAAAGAATGAAGAATGACTTGATTTTATATCAAAATAAATAAAATGCATAATCGAGGTTTTTCCATCAGTAATAAACAAAGCATATCCAACTTTTGAGAAGTTTTTAGGTAAATAATCTAAAGGGAAAATGGTGCATGAATCTAAAAACCATTAGAAATAAAGAGAGGATACCTTATTGATTCTATTAAGACCGTCAATAGGCTCCATTTTTTTGACATCAGATAAACACGTTTCTGCAGAATGTGAAAAGTCAAAATACATATTATAATTTTCAATTATCTAAAACTCCTAGGGACAAACTCACAAACCAGGTATCCATATAGCACAAGCAAGATGAGCCCAGCGTCCATCAGTTGTAGGCTTCATTGCACCCCCTGGAAAATATGAATTCACAATTCAATATAATACAAAGATGATATACAGAAATGATATTTTAATGATATGAATTTAAATACCAATGACAGGACAGAGGCAACATGGCGGGGGACAGTCCGGAGCCCCAGGCCGGCACAAGTTGCATAACCATACTACTCCATCAACTGGTTCTAGTTCTCCATAGCACCTAGCATGGACCTAACGTATAACAAATTAACAACTTCCAGGTAAAGTTCAATATCACAATCTAAAATGAAAATACAAAATAGAACAATTCTGCATTGCTTTCTCATAGATCCTTTGGTATGCCAAGTGTCCAACAATTTTGGACACTTGGCTTTGATTTCAATATTATTTGTGTATTTTTCTAGTTCTTGGTTTTGTTGTAAAATTGTAATATGTTGAAACTCATACTCTTTAATAAATAATGAAAAATCTTATTTCAAGATAGTTGAATTAAAAATTAAAATTTGAAAAGAAAACAGAAACATACCATCATTCTGCATTTGTCGCACTGCAAGAAGAGGTTATTTTCATACTCCTATTGAAAAGAAAGATAAGCTCGGTTAGCACACATACAGCATTAACGGTGACAATCATTTTTTTTTTTTGACATAAAGGTGACAATCATAAGACAGTTGAAATCATTGTTAGAATTGAAAAATAAATGTAAAGGGTAAAAAAAAAGAGCCCATTCAAGCCCCTTACTCAAAAAGGGGCAAAGGGGACAAATGTAGTCTCATTAGCATTGTTATTTTATTTTAAAATAATAATAATAAAAGTCTCAACAACATGGTCTAATGCATAAAAAAAAGTGGATCGGGAGTGAGTTAATCAGGTTTTGGTAAGAAAGTTTCACAAACGAGAAAGCTATAGAGAATGAGGTAAGCAGATTTTGGTCGTGAGCTAGGAGGAGAGAACCCAGAAAAAAGGCTGTCATTCACCTGTCTTATTTTCTTTTCTTTTTCTTTTTTTTAAAGGAGAAACAAAGATGCATATAAACAGCCAAACAGAAAGAACAACCTAGAGGCCATAGAGACAGGAGTCCCCTCTATGCCAAGAAGGAAGGAGTATTACGAAGGGAATTGTGTAGAGGACTCCAATTTGAGGCTATACACAATACACAATCACAAAAATTTACAAAAGAATCAAATTTATTTGGGAATATTCTTGAATCTCTTTCCTATTTCTAGTATTAGGTATTTTTTTCTTGGCTATGGAACCTAAACGGCTAAACCTATCAAAATTTGTCGAGGAATATTTAAAAAAAAAAACTGCAATTTTCTTCGTTTTTGTAGGAAACAAAGTGACTAAACTTATTTTTTACTACAATAGCAACTAAAAGTAAGCCACCCATCTACCCCAAAAGTCGATTGAGGGGGGAAAAGAACCCTCCAAACCACATAATGATCGGGAATTTCATACTTCATTACTAATACAAATTACAAATATTTACTTTCTACAAGCATCATATTTAAAAAAGGAAAAAAAATAAATAAATAAAAAAGGAAAAGGAAAACACATATCAGCAACAGATGAAGGCTATTTAAAAAAAAGGTACTACCACTAGTAAATTGTGGATATGAAAAAATATAATTTCTATAAAGAGAGTGATTACAAAGGCAAAGAAATTAAATGAATATAAAGGTCTAGAAACCAGCTCTCACCTCATCCATATGACAAACACTGCACTTGTCAAGGTCTTTCCAATCAACACGAACAGGTCTATAACCAATGGGAAAATCTTTGTATTTTTTAGAGGCTACTTTGCTCAAGGATCTGGAAGAAGAAAGTCCAGATTTAGATATCCCCTGTCAAAAGAAAAAAAGAATTTTACTTCGAAACATCAAAGTTTATTACAAACAAAAATATGAAAGCTAGATTTTTCTCAGAGGACATGAAGGATACAGCCCCCACCTCACCCAATATATGTATATCCATATAATATAATGATACTGAAAAGCTAGTTTTACATACATACATGATACATATATATTTAAAAATAAAGATACACTCCAAGAGCACAAGCTTCTTGGCCTCCTGGAGGCAAGAGGCACACGAAGTGTTGCTGGAGTGAAACAAGGAGCAATTAAACAAATAATGATTTTACAATATAATGAAGCCTAGCAACTAATAGACTAAGGCTCCAAGAAATAACAAAGAAATTCATTACTTTAATATTAATAGTATTCAAGGTTTCTCCAATACAAAAGACTATCCTCTCCTATTATTTATAGAGGATGTTAACCAAGTAAATCCAATTGCTTTCTTTAACGTAAAAAAAAAATATATATATATATATATATATATATTAAAAAAAATTATATTATGAAAAAATACACGCAAAATTACAAAAAAGATTCCTATTAGGAGCTCATCAAAAGTTCAAAACATAACACATTACACGCACACACCTAAAAATAAATAAATAAGCAATTGTTCAAGTAAAATCCAATTACTAACACAAAACTTCAACAAAAATACAAAATTATCCTAATCCTACTACATCATCATATAGGAAATATTTAGCAAGGAAAAAGTAAAAATTAAGACATGATAAAACATGATCATTTTTATTAAAATTTTGATTCTGTTTCATTAAAGAAAAAAAAAAATTGTGCCTTAAAAAAAGTATGATGACAGAGTTGGAATATTATAACTTGGTCCCACTTCCACTGGTTCAACTTTTAGTAGATACACCTGACTGACGATGCTTGCCTGTTAAGTAATTAAATAGAGAGAAGCTCCTAATAGCAACTTCTGTTTTATACACTGATGCTGCTCTCTCTCTCTTTTTTATAAGAAATAAACTTTCATTAGGAATGAAGGAACAAAAAAAGAGGACAAGAGATTCACACAAACTGCCTAGGAGCCTATATAGAAACACTCCAATTGGCTTGAATAACCAAACAAAAGAATGGTAACAAAATTGATTTCAAAGACAGGTCCATTAAGACGCTAACAAAATCACCTTCTCCAAAAAGTCGTCATTCTCCTCAAAATAGTCTTGGAAGCTCCTTCAATTGCTTTTCAATGATAGTTCCCAAAGAAAAGCTTTTATGACATTGGTCCATAGAATTTGGCTTTCTTTGAATAGTATTTTGCACATAACTTGCTTGTGATTCAAGGCTTCTTGGATTACTTTAAGGAAGCAACCTTGGATTACTTTTTTAGTGAATACCCTTTTGCGGATTACTTTGTTGCCACATGATCTATACAAATGAGGAGACACAAATTCACTTATTTAGTGAATGCCCTTTGCGGATAATTTTTGGAACTACCTTCTTGATGCCTTCAATTGGTCTTTACCGAGACCGGGTAATATCCTATCTTTATTATACACTTTATTAAGGACATCCCTTCAAGAAAGAAAAGAAAACTCTATGGTTGTGTTTTGTTCGTGCATTCTTTTGGAATCTTTGGAATGAGAGGAATATGCGTATTTTATAGAGACATTGACAAAGACGTTCTCCATTTCATAGACTCTACGGCTCTAGTAGCCATTACTTGGAGCAAGTTATCTTCTCCTTTTTGTAATTATGACCTTACCACCCTCTATAATCAATGGAGGTGTTTTTTGTAATCTTTGTGGAGAGGATCTTTTGTAACACTCTTTCATATATCAATGAAATTGTCACTGTTTCATTTTCAAAAAAAAAAAAAAACCTTGGATTACTTTAAGGAAGCACCACTAGTTTCGAGCAAAAGACACCACTTTTTGGCGCTTGAGATGGATTTGATAAAGGTTCTGTTCAATTTCTTGGAGAATGACAATGGTTGGCTTGTGCTTTAGCCTTTAGGATGACGTCCTTAATGAGCGCTCTTTTCTTCCAGGAGCCCAAACCCCTAACGTTCCTAGAGATGATGCTCATGAATTGGTGGTCAAGCCTGACCCTGGGCCATTGCAGACTCTTTTGTAAATTTTTGCAATCGTGTAGGATATACTGCCACAAATTGGAGTGCTCGTAACAACCCCCTTTGTAATACCTATCCCTGGACCCTTTTAATTAATTTAGATTTGAGGTTTTTTATGTGATTTTCCCTTGGCATGGGGACTCCTTTAAGTTGTTTTTTGGGTGGCTGGTTTTATATACATCTCTGTTTCCCTTTCCAAAAAAATCCTTCTAAGAATATCTGCCCAAACTCGTGTATTTCTTTTCAAAAGGAGTTCTGAAATTGCAGATCGTCATTTGATGTATCATACACACTTAAATTTTAGTGAAATCTGTGGAAAAATAGCTTGTTGTTGCCGCCCTGCAATGTTCCAGCAAGGTTAGACATGTTCCTGTCTCCACCACTTCAATAAGAGGATGAAGTGCTATAGTTGAATGCAACAAGAGATATTTTTGCCAAGTGTGACACAAGAAGAATAGAATATTTTTTTAATGGTGGAAAAGAATTCACATGAGGCATGGGACCATCTAGTTTGTCCAGCCTCAGCTTAGAAGCTATCTTCTTAATTCCTTTTGTCAATACCACTTTCTTTTATTATTGCCAATTTGAGAGCTTTACAACTCCTTGGTGTTTGTAGACATTGTTCCTCCCCGGTAATTCCATTCATTCAAAGAAATTCTTGTTTCTTAGAAAGAAAAAAAATGTTTAAGCAGAAATTATACATGTGCACTAAATTGATACAATTGCAACACCAAAAAAAAGAGAGGAAGAAACTTGGATTGGAAAAGAAAATTGATGTATACCTGGATGAGTTTCTTAACATCTGGATTGGAGAAACCAAACATGTCAGAACCAGACTTATATACAATCTCCCCTTTACCTTCAGTTGAAGCATCAGAAATATGTATTTTCTTCATCCTTTTGTATATTTTATTCCAGCAAGCAGATGGAGAGGATCCTTTAAACTATAGAAATACACAGGAGTTACCAAACAATGGAAAAGGCTGGCGTTAATAACCTCGACATATTTTAATGGGAAAGAAGGCAATTGAAAAACCTCTAAGGTGAAATCCAGTTTAGAGAGGCACGTTACTTAAGAAGTTACAAGATTAAAATAAGGCTAACAAAAAAAATTAATGAAATGCAGTCAGAGTCTGATATGAAGAATAACACATGAAAAAAAAAATAGAATATTGACCACCTTTGCAGTATATGAGGTTCAAAAAGAGTAGCATTAATTAAAAAGCAATTCAGGGTAAGTGAATACCCAACGGCTAAGATGTAAAACTAAAAGTGGAAGATAAGGTTTTTTATTAATAAGAAACAATTTCATTGATGGTATGAAATTACAAAAGAGAGGGGAAACCCAGGAAAGAGAATTACAAAAGATCTCAATATTGTCAGAATGCATAACAATAAAGATTTCTTAAAAGATTTACATTTCTCAAATTGACTGGTTTTCCATAGATCTTCCATTAGAAGGGCTCTTTGATCAGAGTTGTTAGTGATTACAGTATCTGGCTTCCATCCAATTAATAGTAATAATAAAAAATAAAAAAACCCGGTTTATCTAATGGAAAGAAAAATAAATTTATAGTTGGAACTTTAAAGCACCAAAGAGGCCATCACATACTGGAGTAAACAGAGAATTAGCAAGCAAATGCAAGTATATCTATTCAATTTAACGAACTAACCTGCTCTCCATTATCCAAAGTTACTCTAAATAAAGGTCGAAATTTTGATTCAAAATCTCTCAAAACTTCCATTTTGTATGAGGAACAGACATTGGGATCTGGAAACAGGCAAAAAAGATGACAAGAAAGTTGTTAGAAATCATCACAGTCAAAAGATACACTAGAAATATCTGCAAAACAAAGAAAATTCCAAAAATAATAATTACAAAAGTTCAAATATCCACCAGTTAAAGAAGAAAATTTCCTCACAGCTGTATACCCTTCAGGCCATACAGACCCATCACTCTGGAAATATTTAGAATCTTTGACGATCTTCCCTGAGGAAAAAAAAGTGCTCAGGAACATTACTAAACAGGTTGTTAAAGATTAAAATACAATTACCACTTGTGATGCCACGTATTTTCACAGTTAGCCATATTACCACATTTATAAAGACGGTAATGTCCTAGGAATTAATTTCCTACGGGTTTCCTTGGCAACCAAATGTTGTAGGGTCAGGCGGTTGTCTCGTGAGATTAGTCGAGGTGCGCGTAAGCTGGCCCGGAAACTCACGGATATCAAAAAAAAATAAATATGGTAATGCAAAAAAGAAAAGTACTCATTTATCTTAATCGATGATTTGGCAAACAAAAGTCCCAAAGACGGGTCAGTTTTGTTTTGTTCAGCGAATTTCTTTTTTTCTTTTGATACTTTGTTCAGCGAGTTGCTCTCATTAGGATTAGTGATAACTTGCCAAAGAAATGTGTCTGTGGGGTGTGTGCTACTCACAGAAAGATTACTATATCTACCCCAAAGGTGTGTTATGTGTCACAACTCACAAGTAAAATGAAGATTTTGATCCTTTTTACAACGCCATTCTCTTGCTTCTTGAAAACTGACAACTGACAGGTCAATTTAACCTACATAACTTTCTTATCAAAAAAGCAATTAGCATGCACAACTTAAGAAACAATAACGATTCAAATCTTATCATGGCTCACAATTTCCAAATCGATGCATGAAAATCATCATTTCAAATTATCCTATAATACATTAGGAAAAAATGTGATTCAAATCTTACCAAGGCTTACTATTTTCAAATCCCCAAATATAAATGGAGAAGATCCATATCCATTCAGTGGACATGGCCTCCCTCCTTCATTTATGCCTTCTTCCCCTGAATCTGTCGTCCCTTCTTCCTCTCCACTTGCACTTGCAAAATCATCCACTTCAATTCCATTTTGCAACTGTAGCATACTTGGTGGAAGTTTCTGCTCACTAAGATACCTGCTTCAACAGGTAAGTAAGTCAGTATATTTCTACTGGTCACCTTCTTAGAGAGAGAATACGGCTTAGCAAGAAGTAACAAGAACCAACCAAGTCCCGGTTACATCATCATGCTCAGTTGAATTTTACATTATTGAACTCTCCATGAGACTAATGGTCTTATTAAATTGAAATGCAGATAGATATGCACAGAACCATGCTCTGTAAGTACCTATATGAAAATTTACTTTCCAAGTAATTTTTTGGCATTTCAGAGGATGCAGGAACAACTATATCAATAGGAATCTACCAACTCAAAGTAAAGTTGGTCCGATCATGCCTTAGCATGATAACTAAAATTTAACAAAGATGATACCGCAAACAACAATCAGCAGTCACGCAGTGGTATGAGTGTAATTTTAGATAAACAATTATAGGGACTTGGGAGCAAGAAATGTCATAATCATTTCTTTGACTTTTTTGATATAAGAACCCAAACTAATTCCAGCATTACATTTTTGCCTCTTCTAGGCTCCGAATGAAGTGTGGTTTCTTGCATTTCAGATGGAAATGAGAAAGAAGACCCTTGAGAAATGAGATCGCCTGTTTTACTTTAATCCTGTACAATAGAGAAACTGATCAGTGCGCACATTCCAAACAAAAGGTTTCAGCATTTTTTGGTTCTAAGTTTTGGAGTACATTATACCAGACAAATGTAGTTCATTTTAAACCAGAAAGCTCACAAACCTTGCAAAGTCATGTGTACCAAAAAACTGAACAGGGACTGTTCTTCCTCCTGAAATATTTCTTAAGCCCTTACGATCACCGATGAGTGATTCATCCACTATAATTGCTGGCCACATAGCATGACCTGCATTTGACTAACAAAAGAAGTAATAAAAATATATTCAAGTGAATAAATCATCCCTTAGCAAGAATTATCATTTTTTATAGGAACCCAACTTTTATTAAGAGAAACAAGGAAGGAGTTTGTCATCTTTGCATTTCTATCAGTATCAGCATACCATTCATTAATGGTCACAAAAGCAATTGCCAGCATGAAGGTATTGTGTTTTTGGCCAACAATTGCTTTCATCTTCCTCATTTAATCCTTGATTTTGCTTCCTGCTTCAATTTTAGCCCAACAATTTCATTATTTCTTCAATTTTCGCTTCTTCCTCCTTTATCAATTTCAACTTTTAATTTAAGTTTTGCAATTTCTTCGACTTCCTTCCTTGATTTCAATCTTCAATTGTAGAGAAAATGGTACCGGCAGACACAGCAAGTTCTCAAACTTTTGAACAAAACCCATACACAAACAGCCCCACCCCTTGATTTAAGACTCTCCATTGCAAGACTTTGAAGCTTGAAGCATGACAGAAAGGTGCCACACGTTCATGTTTTCTTATTTCCATTTGGTTTTAAGCCTCTCACAATATATTTGCTTCAAGAGTCATTTGTTTATGCAACAGAGGACTTTCAACAACAAAAATGGACTCTAAGCTGTTTCTTATTTTTAATATATTTTCCATTTCCTTCATTTCTTCTTCTTTTCCCGGGATAACAGCATCCGCTCTTTCTTTTACTAATCTTCTTAAGATATTTGTTCTTTATTTTTAAAACATTACTGCTTTTTTCCCTTCCAATTTAAAAATGAAAAAAACAAAGTGGGAAAAATAGGGAAAAGGGAAGAGATGAAGCACAGACCAGTAAGTTTGGCCCAAACAATATCCCCATGTTCAGGTTCCAGGCAGTCATCCAAGGTTGCTGCCAACACAAGCATCTCATTGATATCATAAGCATCGCTATCTACGCTATCAACACCGACACTCAAGTTCAAAGACTGCATCTCTTCACCAGAAATATAGAATTTGACTTTCTCATTTGAAAGAAGCAAATCTTCGTTGTCATCATCTTCATATTCAATCTACATTGAATTTTGTATGTAAGAATAAATGGAATCACCAACAACCAAAATCCAACTGGTGCGATCAATACAAGAGAAGACACATAATATACAGTTAAAGTAAGTACTTTTATCAAAAACCCACTGTGAGGTTTAAAAATTATATATGTGAGAACATACATGATGACGACTAGTCTCTGAATTATAACCCACAACACGACCAGAGTACCACTGAGCATCCAATGGCCAATGAACCTGTGAATGGGATATCACAAAGCACCATCTTATTTCAACCAAATCCCAAAAAGACGATCCAAATCAAGCGATGAGTACAAACAGAAGGACTTGCCTTGCATTGTAATCCAATATACACTTTCGGATCAACATCCTCAAAACTTAACCTGTGAGTTGATAATTGATAATATTCCAGTAAATAGAATTGACTAAATGAGAAACAAGTACGTAGAAATAAAAATGGAAAAAATACTTAAATTACAACTCGAAAATCAGAAACCAGTACCTGACCCATTTCTTAGTAGTAGGAGATTTGAACATGGTCTTCTCAGAAATCTGTGAGGAATTGCGCTTCTTTCTCCGTTCAGAATTATTGTTGTTATTGTTATGAGTGCGGCAATCTCTCAGCCTAGGACCATTCATGGCACGAATAACACTGGAATCAACCTCCAATTTAAGAAGTTCATTACACCCAAACTTATCCTTCTTCTTCTTCTTCGTCTTGGGCGTTCTATCAACTTCAAATTCACCTGCATGCTCGTCCACATCATTCCCCATCTCATCAACCTCAGAAGCTTCAGATTTCATAACAATTTTGGAGCCCAATTCGACGTTGTCAACCAAAGATTCATAAGCAGAAGAATGGCGGGGTTTCTTCCGACGGCGAGAATAGACATGGAGCAAACGAGGGGGCTTAAAATTAAGATCGTCGAAGTGATTGACCATAAGCCGGCGTGCTTTAACCTTCTTAGACATAACATTGGAAGACCCACTTGTACTAACAAAAGGAGACGTAGTGGAGTAGACATGATCAAGAGAAAGGTACCGAATCGGAGTTCCAGCATTATAAACATCGATATTGATATCATCTCCATCTTCTGCATCGAAAATCTGTGGCTTATGCCGTTGCTCGAGAGGGAATGCCATCGACAACAAAAGCAGAACAGAGAGAAAGCAAAAGCCCCCCCCAACACTTCTGCTCCCTCCAGAAGCAGCAACAATCGAGGAAAGGGGGGTGTTGGAGAGAGGTTTGGAAGAAAAGGGGAAATGGGGTTGTGGGAATTAGGGTTTTAGAGAGAATTGGAGAGAGAAAGAGAGAGCGATGGCGATGGGGGAAGTTTGGTTTTGATTTTGGAGGGAGGTTTTGGGGGAAAAAGAAAGCTTTGTGTTCTTTATTTTTTTTTTCCCGCCGTGCGTGCAGAGGAGAGAGGAGAAGAGAGAAGAGAGAAGAGTGAGTGAGAGAACTCCAACTCCAACTTCAAAACTCGAATTTGGGCTTTGGATTCGAAAATGGCGAGACCACTTGAAGCTGCTTTGCTTTGCTTTGTTCTTCTCTCCTTCTTGTGGGCTTCTCTCTTTTTTTTCTTGCCAAATAATGTCTTTTGGGACCTTATTACAAGGGACAACTACAAAAATAGCTAAAACGACACCATACCAAATGAAAAATAGCTAAATTAATTATTGTGTTGCTAACTTCTATAATTAGAAACTTTTTTAGAATGTAATTGGACGAAACTACCCTTCAGCCATTTAACGGTTGAACTACTTACCAAAAAAATAGAGATTTAATCACCGAGAATTAAATGAAAAACAAAAACATTGAATTGAACTCAAACCCCCTACAAGAAGGAAGATTTATTCCGAGAGAAAATGAAGGAGAAAATAAGGATTTATTCAAAAAGAATCCACGAGAAAAATAAAGATTTATTTTAAGAGTGAATCATACCAAAAATAATAAAAAATTAAGATATTGTCAAACCAAGAATAACAACCACCAATTAAATCGAAATAGGTAAACAAAATTCAATAAAATCTAATCTGAAATATTAATTCAAATTAATTTTTAAACTAAAATTTTCAGAGAGGTTTGTGACAAAAATTATAATAACGATCCTCTCGATAATTTCTAATGTGTATATATTCGAAGTTACATGTACATATAAGTATATCATATGAAGTATATGTGTATATATACAAACCATTAATTGGTGAACGTACATGTATGTATAACATAGTCGTAAGAAAATTATATAAGCAATTAAATTTTCAGCATATTGATGTTTATAAAAACTAAAATGTTCATAGACGGTTGTAAGAAAATTATAAAAATGACACCCTCGATAACTTCTAGTGTGAGTATATATTCGTAGTTACATCTATAACAACGTACATGTAAGTATATTATATGAAGTATATGCGTGTATATACACCATAAACCATTACTCTTTGAGCATTGAACAAATGATACTAAAAAATTAAAAATGTTCATAGACGGTTGTAAGAAAATTATAAAAATGAGGGTTCTCGATAACTTCTAGTGTGAGTATATATTCGTAGTTACATCTATAACAATGTACATGTAAGTATATCATATGAAGTATATGCGTGTATATACACCGTAAACCATTAATCCGTGAGCATTGAACAAATGATACTAAAAAATATTAAAATTGGTATGCATGTTGAGTTTACCCGGGAAAACGTTCAATCAATTGTATCATTACCTGCAACATTGAATTAGAAGATTTGCAAATATTTCCTCCCCCAAATCGATTTGAAACAGCCATCGATTCTCACCTTTGAAACTCTCTACCTTGAAAAAAACTATCTATGTGAACCTTTTACATCGTTGAACGCTTGAATTGGGCTGAAAATTTCGACTCCCAAAATGACCTATTTTCGAAGTGATTAAAGATCTTAGTCTCTCTTCAATCTCGTACATTGTCCTCGTTTCAACTTTGGAAAAAAAATAATGAACCCCTATTTTCAAAATGCATGAATCTAGGAGGGTTGTTAGTGAGATAAATTTGTATTTTTTTTTGGTGTTAAACATTTTCAATCTAAGTTGTTGAGATTTTTTCTTTTCTTCAAAATTCATGGATCTAGTTGTTTGAAACTTTTTCTTAAAAAACGGATGAATGAATCTGATGGTTAGAAATTAAAATAAATATAAAAAAAAAATTAAAAATGAGTTATGTCGGTTGTCCGTAAATAAACGTATATACCAAGGGTATAATTGGGATGATAATTATGAACTTCTATTCCCTAAAATTGTGGTAGTCATGAGATGAAAATACGAAACTTTTTTAACTATTTTTCAATTCAGTTTTTTATTGTTAGTTATTTTTAAAAATTTCCCTTATTACAACCGATCTATTTTTTTTTTTTTTACTCTTCCTCTCTCCTTTCTTTACAATTCCTAATTTATTCTTGTTGTTTTTACAATTTGTTTTTTGAAAAACAAATTCTCCTTCTTCCCATATTTACTTAAAAAAATTTATCTTCCCTCTTTCTTCCAATATTTATATCCAACTACCCTTCTCTCCCTTCATCTCTTTTCCCTTGCTTGAATTCTCCGATTTGGAATTAATTCGATTTGGAATTAATTCGATTTGGACGGCAAGGCGATCCAATTCAAAAAATCCAAAAACAACTTCAATTGAATTAACAAACACACGCTTAGGGCAACCTTGTTGAGCACACATTCTCGCAAAGAATAAAGAAGACGGTAGCATTTCTCTTGATCGAACGGAGAGTTCGTAACGCAGAGCTTCCTGAGCACAAACCGACTGAGATTGAGCTTGAGGGTTCATCCATGGCAGAAAAGAAAATGGATTTCAAAATCAGTGAGCTTCCTCCAACAGCTTATTTAAGAAGGAATCGCAAAACAATTGTATTTGCAAATTCCAGGTTCATTGTTTGAAATTTTCTAGGGAAATTAAATTAATTTTGAATTCTGGGATAATAGGAGAGACCCACAGAAATGGTTTAGTTTCGTGTTCTTAGAATTAGCCAAAAATGTTTGGTTTTGAATTTGGAATTGAGAGATATTTTAGATTCTTGGGAATTTGAGTAACCTGATATTTTTTTTGTTTTAACAATGTATTCTTAATTAAAAAGTTTGGTTTTTTTTTTTTATATAGTACAAAAAGTTTGAATCTAAATTTGTCCGAGTGTTATCTAAAATTAAAAATATGTTTTTTTATGTGATATGTTAAATTGCTTAGACTTAGGTTACCTAAATCAAGGTTATAAAATTCATATTTTAATTATATATTAACTTTTGCAAATTAATAAAAGTTACATAAATGATAAATCAAGGTTACTATTAATTTATTCATCGGTATAATTAACATTTTTTTTTAATTTTAGTTATTTATGTTATAATAACAAGAGTTTGAAAGTTTTTTCAAAAACAAATCGTTTGAGAGTTTGTAAGTTTAATCTGAAAAATTACAATTATAGTGTATTTGCATATTTACAACTTGAAATTACACGATACTTGTAATTTTGCAAATTGCAACTAAAAAAAACTGTAAGTACCCCTAAATGCAAATACAGTGTATTTGTATTTACAATTTAATAGAATTCTGTAGGCCATTGTAATTGAAAATACATTGTATTTACAATTCCTAGTATATATTCGAATTTTAAAATACAATGTATTTTCGAATTGAAAATACAGTTACTAAAATGTACTTTGCAATTACACATTAATTGCAATTACGGTGTAAATGTAGTGCAAATATACATTTGTTATTTACAATTTTGCAACACTGGAAATACACTGTATTTACAATTTTTCAAGTTGTAAATCTGCAAATACACTGTATTTACAATTTTCAAGTTGTAAATATGCAAATACACTATAATTGCAATTTTGCAAGTTGTAAATTTGCAAATACATTGTATTTACAATTTCGTATCAATAATGGCTTGAGAATGGTAGGAGAATTTTGTATAAGCTATTTTTTTTCTTTTTATTCTTATGATTTTTTTACGTTTTTTTTTTTTTTTTGTTATTTTTAATTTTTGAAATGGGTAAGATTAAAAATGGTAGGAGAATTTTATATAAGTTCTGATTTTTTTTTTTTTCTTCTCTTTATTATGATTTTTAGGTCAATTTTTTTACGTTTTTTTTTTTGTTATTTTTAATATGTGAAATGGGTAAAAGAGGGAGAGAGAAATTAAACTAAAGAAACATATATCACACTTTAAAAGAAAAGGACATCTATCGATTTTGATACTAAAAATGGTCATTTGTCTCATTGCCCTTTTTTCTTCTTCCAATATTGTGTTCGTCTCCTTGCCCTTTTTTCTTCTTCCAATATTGTGTTGATTTTCATACATGGGTTATAGGTTAAAAAGAGGTTTAAGTTAGATGGTTGTGAGAGTTTTAAAAGAAAATAGGTTAGTTTATTGGGATTTCAACACAAGTTGGTCGAGATATAATATATTACAAAAATGTTTAAGATAATTTTTTTTTACATTCATGTCTATCAGGTACAAAAATTGAAAAGAAGATAATTTGTAGTTTTATCATTCTATCACTATATAATGTATTACGTTTTTTTTAAGAAGAAAAAAAAATTACCACAAAAGGTACAAATAAGTAATAATAATGGACTTGATTGATTTAAAATTAATTAATAATAATATAGAAAATATCTAATATATATTTTTTAAAACAAAAGTCATCTCTACGTTTCAGAATTTCAAAACACAAAATTCAAGTTTCTTTTTGTATTCAAACCCTCTTCTACAGATTCGTCGCTCGTCAATCGCTGGTAACCAAGGCCATTCACCACCAGTACCCCACGCCATTCGTCGTTGGTAACCCACCAACGTCACTGTCGGTACCCATAGGTCGTTGTTGCTTTACGCCACCGTCTTCTTTTGTGATTTTGTCGCCGACTGTCCAACTTCATCGTCGTCGCCGGTAACCATAGGTCGTGGTAGATTTACCGCACTATTTTTATTTTATTTTTTAGTTTGGGGGTTTTATTTTTATATAACCGGGCCTATATACATCGGGTATATATCAAGAAATTTGTTAATGGTTGGTATTTTCTGATATAAGAAGAGTATATGTCAGGGTTTATATATGTATTATGGTGTATATATTATGGTATATATTAGAGTATTATAATGGTTGTAGTTTATGTGATTGTTTTAAATATATACAGGGTATACATCTGGGTATATATCAATCTAAAATCAGGGTGTATATATAACAATGAATATATTAGGGGTACATATCAGGGTATATATTTGTTTCAGATATATTGAGGGTAATTGTGCGGCGGTGAAAACCGTTCGACGAAAGTGGTGGGCAGCGAAATCGGCGGGCGACAGAAACGGTCGACATCGCATGGACGGCGAAACTTAATTGATGGAGGAATTTTTTTTGGTAACAAATGAAAATGGTGGTTAGAGAGAATAAGAGAAATTGATGAAGAAAATCATTTTTGGTAATAAATGACATACAAAATAAAATCATATTAATAACAAAATCTAATTAATGATAATTGATAATGCCATAAATAAAATCACCTAATTATTATTTTAAAATAAAAAATAAAAAAAAATATATAATTAAAAAGACCTAATTAATAATGTGAAATTAAAAAGTAATAAAATATCTTTATTTTCGGATTTTAAATGAAGGGTAAAATGGTAAGATCGAATTAAAAAAAAATCATTAAATGACATCATAAATACCCGAAAAATATAAAAATGATAAAAAATAAAAAATAAAAAAATTATAGTAGACATTGGTTAAAATATGGGTTAAAGAATAACTCATTTGTGAAAATATCTCTAGTTTATTTACTCAACTGTTACGTTTGTACTTATTTGGTGTCTAAACTTTCAATTTTGTATCGTGTAGATTTGTGACATATTAAAAAACAATTGAAAATTTAGGGATCTATTAGACACTAAATTGAATTTTATGTCTCATAGAACCCTAAAATTCCAATTTTTTGTTTAGTATATCCATGAATTTAAAAAAATATTGAACATGTTAAGGACCTATTAGATACAAAATTGAATAATTTAGGGATCTATTGGACATGAAATTGAAACTTTAAGGATCTATTATAAATTTTTTAAAGTCGGGAACTTAATGGATCTTAAATTGAAAGTTTAAGACATGTTTGGTAGACAATCTGAATTTTATGTTTTCAGTAGGGGTGTACAAAAAATCCACAAACCGCCAAACCCAACGCAACCCAACCTAACTTTTCGGGTTAAGTTTAGTTTTTTTTTTTTTTTTTATAATATGGGTTGGGTTGGGTTTGATATTTAAAAAACTGAATTTTCGGGTCGGTTCGCGGGTTGAACCAAATTTGGCTCGGTACAATCCGGCCCGACCCGACCCGACCCGGTTTGGCTAAATTTAAAAAAAAACTACATATATA
This sequence comes from Herpetospermum pedunculosum, assembly GCA_028017165.1. Taxonomy (NCBI): domain Eukaryota; kingdom Viridiplantae; phylum Streptophyta; class Magnoliopsida; order Cucurbitales; family Cucurbitaceae; genus Herpetospermum; species Herpetospermum pedunculosum. Next base: position 44,858,616 of record CM051524.1, on the reverse strand, counting down.
ATCTTCAATTTAGGGTTCCTTTCCTTCCTTCCCTAATTTGATTTTGAAGGAAGCAAGCCCCCCTACCGAGCTCCCCCTCATCTCTCTCACACTTAGTCTCTCTCGAGCTCCCCCTCTGGCCTTCGTCTCGTCGTTCGCCGTCTCGGACCTGTAAGGAAGAAATTATTTGATCTTTGTTGATCCATTCTTCAAGTTCACTCACCATGAGCACCCACACCAATCCCCTCGTTTTCATCGACACAGTCGGAATCATCGAGCAATTCAATAACTCTCTTACACTGATCCAACACAGCCTGCAAGGTCTTCTTCTTCACACGAACCCGATCAGCAGTCGGGCACTTCAAATTCTTCTTCCTCTCACTGTTATTGACGAAATCTGATTTGGGTCCAGACACCTGAACCACCTCCATGCTCTCGCGTCGTTCGATCTTCAAAGAAGATTGTTCCTTTGCTGGAAAGCCATGTGGATTGGGGATTGGGGATCTTTTCTTCCCTGTCGAAGCTCTTGATTTTGTTGTTTGTGGACTAAATTTTGATAATAGTTTAATGGGTCATGGCTGGTTTTCGTGTTGTTTATTCTTGCTTTTCTCTATGCTCTTCCCTTTAGTGTCAGAATTCAATTTATCCAATAATTCAATTAATCCAACCTGCCAACCCAACTCGAAAATTGAAGGGTTGGGTTGGGTTGGAAATTCTCCAACCCAAAATTTTCGGGTTGGGTTGAAAAATCCTCAAACCCAACCCAACCCATGTACACCCCTAGTTTTCATATTCACCCAGTCTAGCGAATATACGTTTGATATGCAATCTATTCTCTTTTTTAAAAAACGATATCCAAATTTTGTGATCCAAACCGTGTAAAATAACATATTTTTGTTTTCAATGTATCCAGATTTTGAATTTGAAATTTTAAAATGCATTATTATTTTAAAACCTTTTAAATATAATATTTCAAGTTATAAACTCAATTCGTTTTTGTCAAATATTAATATGTATAATATAATATATTATAAATTAATGATATTGTAAAATAATAATTAGGGCAACCCACCTTATGTCAACTGAGTTATGCTCAGTTTGACAATAATTTTACAAATTTATAACAATAAATATGTTCATAAATTAATTAAGAATGATTTTTATTCAACATAATATTTAGTTGGTAACTACCACTAGTCTTATGGTTTATAAAAATCTTATCGCATTTTCAAGAATTAGTTAAATTGAGATCCAATTTCTAAGTCGGCTACCAACACATATTTGAAAAATACGAAAACGATTATGTTTTCATTGAATCCTTTGTTTTCAAATTTATATTTTCAAATCATCAACCAAATAGACTCTTAAGAATCTATTAGACATTTTTTAAAGTTCAAGGATCTATTGGACACAAAATTATAAGTTTAGAGTCCTATTAAACACTTTTGAAAGTTCAACGGGCAAATAGACACAAATCGGACCAAACTTGTAACTTGACCTTAAAAAAATCATTAATAAAAATATTTTTATATCTTACATTTTTTAAATGTCTTAAATAACAAATATGTTTTTTTTTCTTACAACATATCTAGAAGATTTTTCAGTTAATCAATTAAAAATCATTTTTTAATTATGTACTTCTCAAGAGTTTATTAAAAAATAGTTTTTAAATTAGAAAAAATTGTGTCCAATAGTCCTAAAATAGGTGCTTATTTTCACAAATGTCCAAATATGTGATAATTTATTTAGATTTGGTGTATTACTTTTCTTACCAATATGCCCCTCATTAAGTTTCTCTCTCTATAATGATTACTTTTTTTTTTCTCTCTATTATAATTATATGTTTATCTCTCCATAAATTAATCTATTTCTTTTTAACAACATGTTGGGGTGGGGGATTGAACTTAGGACCTCATGGTCACAAGGCGATACATCATGTCAGTTGAGCTATGCTCTTATTGGCTAAATTAATCTAAATTTTGTTCTTCATGATTTCCACGGTTTTAGCATAGATTTCATTCAACTTGTTTTTTCACGATTTTAGAATCAGATTGTCTGTTATTTATTGTCGTTCACCGGTCTCCATTTTTCTTTTTTATTACATTATTGTGCACAACAATTCATATATATTATGTATATACTTCCATATGTACTCTTGTCAATAGTATACACCTCCATATATACAGTTCCCACTAGTATATATCTCTCTCTATATACATTTGTCACTAATATATATATACCTCATATATATTACATATATACTTATAGATAATATTTATTTAGTTTTTAGAAAATATATATTTTTATATATATCCATCATATATATTATATATACTTGGGCAAATTACCCTAATGGTCCCTGAGGTTTGAGTTTGGTAGCATTTGGGTCCCCAAGGTTTCACATCCAACAATTTTATCCCGGAGCTTTATATTTGGTGCATTTTTGGTCCCTCCGTCCAAATTTATGTTAAATACTAATGGATTGCTAACGTGACACATAATTTTAATTTTTTTTTAATTTTTTAATTAATAATTTTTTAAAAAAATATTTTATTTTTCATTTTTTTTCTATCTTCTTCCTCCTTCTCTATCTACTTCTTCACCATCAATGGCTACCGCCGCCAGTCGTCGTTCACCACTCCGCCGCCGCTGCCCGCCTCCCTCGTCGTCGCAGTCCGCCGCCGCGGACGTCGCCCGCCTCCCCGACCTCCTTTCTTTTTCTTCTTTTAATTTCATTTTCCCCCTCCTTCGTTGAAAATTTTATGATTTGCAGAATTAAAACAAATTTTCAGATCTAAAAAATGTATAGATCTGAAGATTTTAAGAGGGTTTAGAGCATTTTAGACCTAGAATTTTGTGACAACGCCGATTGAAGGTTTGTGTGTGGGTCGTGATCTTGTCGCCATCATCTGAGAATCGCAGTGGGAGAGGGAGACAGTGACGAAGGCGGACAACGACGAAGGATGCGGGCGGCGTCGACGATGGTAACCATTGATGGTGAAAGTATAAGATGTAAGAGGAGAGAGAAAAAAAAGGAGAAGAAGAAGGAAGAAGATAGAAAAAATGAAAATGAAAAAAGGAAACAAATATTTTTTCTAATCTTAATAATTAAAAATATTTTTTAATAAAAATTATATGCCACGTCAGCAATCTGTTAGTATTTAACAAAAATTTTGACGGAGGGACAAAAAACTCACCAAATACAAAGCTCGGGGGTAAAATTGTTGGATTTGAAATCTTGGAGACCTAAATGCTACCAAATCAAAACCTTAGAGACCATTAGAGTAATTTGGTCTATATACTTCATATATGAGTATATACTCATATATACTGCACATATACTTGTAGATAATTGTTCACACGAGAATTCGACGAAAAAATTTAGACACGTGTAAATGAATCTTTTGATTTGTATTGTATTGTATTTGTATCAGTGCGTAGTGGATTACAATCTCTAATGTTTATCCTCTGATTCTTTCTCTCTAAAATGTAACTGTACTCGAGGGCTTCGCAACTTGTTCTCGAGGTTGAATCTTTAGCTTCGCATAGCGGTGAAGTCTCAGGTGTTTGATCTTCAAGTGACGTTCAGTCTTCAGGATTCAAAGAGTCTTTCGTTGCTTGGGAATTCTCTCTGAGTTCTTAGGAGAAGAAATTTTCTGAACCTTCAAAATGAAGAATGAGCTCTCTACTTATAGGGTTTCTCATGTGCCTAATAAGCTTGAGCGTGGATCCAATGGGCTTAGGCCCAATGGACTTGGGTCCAATGGACTTTTGGGTTATGGGCCTAGTGTGCTTTTGGGCTTTGGGCCAAATTGTCATTTAAATAGTTTTCTAGCCCGATTTGATTTCGAGCCCAATTAAGCTATGACCGAATTTGCTCGGTTAAGTTTATTCGATCCGCCATCCATGATGAAGACACGTGGCGACCGCTGATTGACCGAAATTTCTCGATCAACAAATGCCCCATTTTTTGAGAGTTATGCACATGTACGTGTGAGTGAGTCTCGGAAAAGTTAAATTTTGAAATCGAAATGTAGGACACCCCTAATTTCGAATCCGCCTCGACATATCAATTTTATCGAAATATGAAATTTGGTTCATAAATCAATTATTTTGATTGATATATCTTTCTATGTCAATTGACCAAAAAAATATGAATTGAGCTCACAATTTTGATCTTTCTTATTTGGCAGAATCTTGACTTGAACTTTAGTAGATTTTTGCGTTCTACTTTAATTCTATTTTAGATGTAGAGTAGAGTTTTGCATCTGCCCAATTGAATTTTGAAAAAAAGGTTTGACTCTGAATCTTTTTTTACTCCAATTTTGAGGTGGGATAAAATTCAGAGTATACCCAACCCATCAATTTCCATTTTGATACTTGGATTTAGATAAATTTTGACTCTAAATCTTGCTCGGGAGTGAAATTTGGAATATGTCCTTCCTTCAAGTCCAAGTAAATTTGGTTTACGTTTAAAAATTTGTTGGAACGTGAAGTAAAATTGATGGACATTTGATGGATCTGAGACTTGAATTTTGAGATGAAATTTGAACTCAACTTGTGCTCATGGAACGAAATTTAGAACACACCCCAAATCTCAATTCAATGAATGGATTACAATTTCCCATCCAAGTTGAACGAAATATTAAAATCTGAAGCCAAATGATAATATTGAGGTTTGTTTGGCAAAGTGTTACTTGGATAACCTCGACTTCCTTTGGTCTTGTGTTCAAGTTCGATTTTATACACATTTTGCACAAATTTTTTTAACTCTCAAGTGAAGTGTATTTTAGTAACTACACCCTCAATAACCTTAATCCTTTTGTTTTTAGGTTTCATCTGTAATATAAATAGAATGAGAAGCCTCATTTAGGTTGTTTGGAGAAGTTGAAGAGTTGGAGAAGAGGAGAAGTCTTAGGTTGTTTGGAGAAGTTAAAGAGTTGGAGAAGTCCAGCCGCCGCTGCCGCTGCCGCCTCGCCGCCGCACGCCTCTGTCCGCTCGTGGAGTCTGCCGTACGCCGCACGTCTGCTGCCAAACGACACTCCGCAGCGTCGTACGCCGCCGTCTGCCTCCACCGCACCACCAGTTACGCGGAAGGTAATTTTTTTTTTTTTTTTATATATATATTATGTATATTTTTTTTATTTACTTTTTTTTATATATATTTTTTTACGACTCTTAATATATATATATTTTTTTTTTACAGCCGCCACGCCAATCTCCACCGTGTTAATTCGATTTTGATTGATCGATTTGGGTAATAATTTTTTTATTCCCTTTTGATTTGGACATTTTTTATTATCTCTTGCTTTAGACTCTACTGTAAATTTTTGATTTGGATTGTATTATTGGGTTATTTAGACTGTATTGGGTTATTCAGACTGTAATATTTGTAATATTGTATTATCTGTATTATTTGGACACTATAATTTTTAATTGGTTGGGTTATTCGAACTGTAATATTTGTAATAGTATTATCTGTATTATCTGGACACTAAAATTTTTAATTGGTTGGGTTACTTTTATTTTAATTTGGTTACCTTAATTTTTATGGTATTTCAATTTAGTAATTTGGATAATTTGGTTACCTTAATTTTTAGGGTATTTTAATTGTAATTTAGTAATTTTGGTGAGAGTTGTAATTTTGGTGGGAGTTACAAATCAATTTTGGTCGGGGTTGTAATTTAGATGTTTTGGTGGGAGTTGTAATGTAGGTATCATGTAATTTGGAATTGAGATTTAGATTTTGGAATTTAAAATTAGTAATTTTTTTTTTATTTGTGGAATTTGTAATTAGGAATTTATGATTTGAAATTTATGATTAATCTTAATTTCGAATTTCGAATTTCGAATTAAGATCTAGAAATTATACGCAAAAAAAAAAAAAAAAATGGAATTGAGAATTAGAAATTGCATGAATTTTTTTTAATGTAATTTTCAACTTGTAAAATTCGGAATTTGGATTTTGTTTGATTATATATATATATATTTTTTTTATATTTTTTAAAAATTTCATTTTTTTCATTTTTAACTTGGAACAACCAAATGGGTGAGTGTTGGGACGTTACTTTTCCTTTTGTAGGTGCGCCAAAATATTTCTTACCGACACTTCGTGTGAGATCGGTGCGCCGACTTCAGGGCGTTACTTCTTCTTTGTGGATGCTTTGATTCTCACTTTGTGTGAAATCGGTGTGTTTGCTTGGGGAACGTACTATGTTCTTGTTGGTGCGTCGAGTCATCATGTTCAGCTCCTGTGGCCTCGACGCGTCAATTTAAGGACGTTACTTCTCTTTTTTAGATGCGTGTCTGCTTAGGGAACGTACTCCGTCCTTGTTGGTGCGTCAGATCGTTGTGTTCAGTTTCTGTGAGATCGTCGCGCCGACTTAAGGACGTTACTTCTCTTTTGCAGATGCACGTCTGCTTAGGGAACGTACTCCGTCCTTGTTGGTGCGTCGGATTATCGTGTTCAGTTTTTGTGAGATCGATGTGCTGACTTATGGACGTTACTTCTCCTTTCTAGATGCACGTATGCTTAGGGAACGTACTCCATTCTTGTTGGTGCACCGAGTCGTCATGTTCAGCTCCTGTAGTCTCGACGCGTCAATTTAAGGACGTTACTTATCCTTTGCAGATGCGCGTCTGCTTAGGGAATGTAAGCCATCCTTGTTGGTGCGTCGGATCGCCGTGTTCAGTTTCTGTGAGATCGTCGCGCCGACTTAAGGACGTTACTTCTCCTTTGCAATCGCACGTTATGTTCAGCCCGCGTGAGATCGATGCGCTGACTTAAGGGCGCTACTTCTCCTTTGTAGATGCGCCAGCTTGGGCATTTACACTTTACGTGAAATGAGCGCGTTTGCTTAGGGAACGTACTCCGTCCTTGTTGGCGCGCTGTGTCGTCATGTTCAGCCCGCGTGAGATCGGTGCGCCGACTTAAGGGCGTTACTTCTCCTTTGTAGATGAACCAGTTTGGGCATTTCTACTTTACTTGAAATGAGCGCGTTTGCTTAGGAAACGTACTCCGTCCTTGTTGGCGCGTTGCGTCGTCATGTTCAGCCCGCATGAGATCGGTGCGCCGACTTAAGGGCGTTACTTCTCCTTTGTAGATGCGCCAGTTTGGACATTTCTATTTTACATGAAATGAGCGCGTCTGCTTAGGGAACGTACTCCTCCTTGTTGGCGCGTTGCGTCGTCTTGTTCAGCCCGCGTGAGATCGGTGCGCCGACTTAAGGGTGTTACTTCTTCTTTGTAGATGCGTCAGTTTGGGCATTTCCACTTTACGTGAAATGAGCGCGTCTGCTTAGGGAACGTACTCCGTCCTTGTTGGCGCGCTACGTCGTCATGTTCAGCCCGCATGAGATCGGTGCGCCGACTTAAGGATGATACGCCGACTTAAGGACGTTACTTCTCCTTTGTAGATGCGCCAGTTTGTCATTTCCACTTTACGTGAAATGGGCGCGTCTGCTTAGGGAACGTACTCCGTCCTTGTTGGTGCGCTTCCACTATGATATTCTTTCTTTTTTAGACGTTAAGGCTCGTACTTTAATATTTTTTTTTATGAAGGTTATATGTTTTTTTTTGTTGTTTTTTTTAAGGAAGGTTGTATATTTTTTTGTTGTTTTTTTTAGGAATGTTGTATATTTTTTGGTAATCACTTCATCAAATTTTTTTAGTTCATTTAATGTCGTCGCCATAATTATCGTTTTGTTTTGCATTTATTAACCCTTTGAATTTGTTTTGCAGGATCATGGTGTATTTCGCGGAGAAAATCGTTTCTGAAGAGAAACACCTCGTTCTTTTACAAGATGAACATCAGTCTTTAAAACGCGGATTTAGCCTCCTAGTAGAAGAACCAAAGATCGACGCTTACTCTAACAAGTGACCGTCACTAGGAAAACCAAGTCGTTTGTCAAATTGGTCCTCAGAAAAACCTTTGGGTCAGGGTTCCCCATCTATGGTATGGATGTTAGGTTCTGCGCTCCACCGCCAAAATCCCAGTCAGACCCCCGAGGTAACCTTGGGACGCCGAATTATCGAGGGTATCACTCGTTGGGGCTCTGTATTAAAGATTCCTGGAGAATTACTTTTTATACTTCAATATTGGGAGTGGTTGGTGCTTGTCGTCGGTCGCAGTAAGAAAATACTTCGTCGTGCTTGTCTGCTAGATGCTGTGATGGCTTCGCTCTATACTTACGATCGCAATAAAGACGTGGTACGAGCCTTTTGTGAAACATGGTGTCCCGCAACCAACACTCTTCACACCCAGGCCGATAAACTTTCCTTCTCCTTGTGGGACCTTTGGAAATTTGGGGGTCTTCCTATTGAGGGCCAATTTTACGAGGAAGTCATTCCGTATCTTAAAGAGGTCACTAGATCGGGGCGGAATGGTAGACATCTCCCGAAAAGCTGCGAGCATTTATTTCGCGCGTATTATATACTAACTACTAAAAAGACAGATCATTCGCATGTTGCCATTAGTGATTGGATTTCACTATGGTTTAAGGGTGCCCAACGATATGGCAAAATCCCGGCGCGTAGGTAAAAGAAGAGAACTGCTTCTAAGGCTACTTCTCGCTCCGGCGTGACCCATAACCCCGACGACACGAAAGTTAAATATCGTAAATGGTCAGACGATGAACACAACATGTTCCATAGTCTCAATATTGAAGAAGGATGGAAGGATAAAACATACTTGACCGCTTTTTTATGTTGCTGGCTTTGCGCCTTCGTATTTGCTCAGGCTAGTGCTCACCACATTCGACCGAACGTTTTCAAAATTGCTTGTCTGATGGCTGAGGGAAAAACTTTTAGTCTTGCCATTCCTGTCTTAGCTAACATTTACCACGGGTTAGGCAAAATCTCAATGGCTTCTAATTCGGTCGGCCGTATGGAAACTTTTCTCCCGATGCACTACATTATTGGTTGGTTAGCTCATTATTTTAATACCCATCATAAAACCCCTGAGGAGGTCCAAGGTCCAGGGATGGTTGAATTTTCCAGCGAAGCTGGGGCTAGATATCTGGATAAATTCGAATCTCATGAACTGATCCATGAGGGCTCATCGATAGCATGACACGTGAATCTCCAAAATAGGAATAAACATGAAATCTTAAAGAATGAAACCATCAACGACTATGAAGACTCTTCATACTTTTCGAGTCTCCGATCGTGATATCTATCAGCGCGTTGTGGAGAATCGTTTGTCATCGAATCATACAGTCCATATCGATTTGGTCGTCAGTTTGGGTTCTACCAAGACGTGCCAAATGATATAGGGGAAGCTTCTCCTTCAGTCAATTTGTGTAACATTTTACATCATTGGCGAGTTTGTATTTGCGCCGACGTAGGGTGGGAGGTGTTTCTCCCAGCTCGTATGTTGAATCCTCAAGACCATGTCACTTCATATTACAGAAATTGGTGGTCGATCAAGCATGATGATTATTTGAGAAAAGGTGTGGATAAACTTATCGACAACGCTCTTCCTCTCTCGGATCGTTCAAAACCTAGGAAGGTCAAAGCTATCCTTGGAGGAAAAAAAATATACTTGCTCAAAGATAAACCGTCATGCAGCGCCTCAGATCAAGCTGAAGATAGTCAAAGAAACGATAGGGACGTCTATTGGAGGAAGGATAAGAGGCCCAAACAGACCCCTAATCTCGGTGACAGATTCTTCGCCAACGTTCTTACCGCTTGTGAAATTCCTAATAATGTCGGAGCCTTAATTCAATAGCTTTCTTCCTTTTTTTTTGATTTTTTTTATATATATATATTAGCTAATAAGTTATTTGAAATTCTCCTATTGTTACAACTTCACTTGGATGAATACATTCAAGCCAAGAAAGAGCAACTTAGCGACCAATCGTCGGAGAGTTCGGAGGATTCAGTTTCTATTGATAAGCGACCTGGGAGTCAACCTCATCATCGGGCTCGAAGCCCAAAGGCCGGCCCAAGCCCAGCCCAAGCCTGACCCATGGTCAACGGTTGACCGACCCAGCCCAGCCCAACCCTTTCATTCATCGGATTGGATATGAATCTATTTTTTTTTGGGGCAATTAGAAGAATAGCTATAATCAAATAGTGGGAGTTGAAAAATAGCTAACACAAAATAAGTAATGAAAAATAGCTAACAACTATATTTAGTATAATTTTTATAATGTTTTGAGACTGAAATACCCTCATTGGAATTTATTAATTTGGAAATTTTAATCACCTACAAAAAGGAATGATTTAACGAGAGAGAGAAATATATGAGAAAAAATCGTAACAATACAAATAAACCGTTATAGCAAACAGTTTGATTTGGTGAAAGAGAAATAATGCAGAAAATTCAAAAAAACTTTAATGGTGATTTGATGAGAGAAAAATGATGCAGAAAATTCAAACAAAATCTCGAACCGACCAAACATTGTATTTGAATGTATACACTATCACAAAAACTCAAACCGACAAAACATTGTATTGCCAAATATCTTTTTAGTTACCGTATTTTTTTGTAACATCGTCATTTCAAATAAAATCTTAAGCAACTAAAAAAATCATAATTTGTGCATTCAATAACACCCTAGAGAAGAAGTCAAAAACTTAAAATTTGTTTCCAACTTTTTTTAAAAAATAAAAAACTATCTAAGTAAAAACCAATTATAATTGTAGTATATACCGAAAAATACACTATATAAATAACAGTAACACTGGTTAATTTTAATTTTAGTTTAATTTTAATTTTAGTTTAATTTTAATTTTAGTTACGGGAAATACAGTATGGTTAGATATCAACTGAAAAAACACTGTATTGCCAGATATACACAAGAACTTTTTAATTACGGTATTTTTTGTAACACCGTAATTTCAAATAAAATTCTAAGCAACTAAAAAATCCACCGTAATTTCAAATAAAATTCTAAGCAACTAAAAAATCACAATTTGTGCATTCAACTATGGTAATACTCTAGAGAATAAGTCTAAAACTAACCAACTTGATTGTAGTATATACAGAAAAATACACCTAGATATTGTAGTATATACAGAAAAATACACCTACATAAGTATACAGAAAAATACACCTACATAAGTAACTGTTAACCGATAGATAAGTAACTGTTAACCCATATAAGTAGTATAAATTGAGAAATACACTTAATAATTAGTATATATATGAAAATACATTAACTCTAGATAAATTATATATTTAGAATTACACCCAGATATATATTGGAAAGTACAAGGCAAAACGATAAATACTAAGAAGTTAAAAAACAAGGAAGAATGATAAATAAAATTATTTACACACCTGGTCCTCAAATACGATTTCAAGACTATTTTTTTCTCTCGATGGTTCAGCTTCCCTGAGTTAAATCGTTCAACAATAGGTTAGCATTATCAACAACTTGTCGCTCGCTATCTACCTCACTTGCTTAATCAACTCATGCCTCGAAATCTTCTTGATCTCATAAACCCCTTAAGCAATCGTCATAAATCTTTCTTTCTTCACCACCACTTCCAGCATCGTCACCGCCTCCTCCGACAGATTGTTCATCAAAATTTTCACTGTCTCAGAGACGAGAGAGTTTCCCACAGACGAAGAGATTTGGGGACGGGTTCACCGTCTCAGAGACGACGAGAGAGTTTCCCACAGACGAAGAGATTTGGGGACCGGTTGCAGGCGACGTGGAAAGAAGATGAACGGTCTTGTGCAAACAAGAGAAGAGTTGAGGGTTGAGAAGTGTGGTGATGAGACTAATCTCTTCTAAAAACTAATTTAATAATATTAATAGGTTTAAAGAGTCTAAAATCAATTCCATATTTTAAGGGATTTATATTGGATTAATATAAAATCAGTCCCATATTTTTTTTAGTTTAAAAAGTCTAAAAGCAATCCCATATTTTTTTATATATTCAGTTGTGTGGACATATTGTAGATATTCATATCTATCTGGGGTATTATTGGAATTCAAAATGTTCACTCTCCTCTCCTATAATCAAGGGAGCTATGAAATGCAAATACGAAACTTAGTTAGTCATATTTCATCTCAGCTTTTTAATCTTAGTTATTTTTGAAAATTTCCCCTTTTTTTTAATTGGATCGGCCCATGGCCCGGTCCGTTCGAGCCGTATTTGGATCGACTCGTTTGGCCGGCCCAAAGGCTCGATCCAATATAATAATTTATTATATATAAATTATAATAATAATAAGCTAGAAAAAATGAAAAATATCATCATGACTACTTATGGCCTACATGCATGCATGATATAGAAAAAAGAAAAAAATGATGAAAATTTATTAAAAATATGCATGCATGGTCTTGAAAAGTGTGGAAAAGAGAAAAATAACTTCCCAAAGCTAATTATTATATTTTAAAAATTAATTAAAAAATAAAAACTAAAAGAAGGCAAATTACAAAGTATCCGATAAAGTCTTTTTTTTTTCTTCCAAATTAGTCTAAATATTTTTTATATATATATTTTTTTAAATCTATTAGATAATAATATTTTGTGTTTTTAAATATAAAAATTTCTATAAATATCACCTCAATTTTCTTTATTAACACTCTAATTCTCAATCTCAATTGCTCTCCAAATTTTATTTCTAATTTCTCTCAATTTTCCACTCTTAAGTATTTTTGTGTTTATGCTCCCAATTTTTTTCAAACTTTTGTTTATTATATCCATTGTTCTTAATTTTAATTATTAGTTTTAAAATTTTCAAATCTTTTAATTTCAAATTTTTTAAGTTTACGAAGAAAATATTATCTTCAAATACTTTTAAAATTTATTTCTTTTAACTTTTTTCGAAAAAAAAAACTTTTATTTTCAGTTTATAAGTTTTTTTTTAATGGCTCACAGTCATGGGAATAATCTTTCGATTGCAGTTGCTAATGTTAGTGACAACGAAGTCGATTTTTTTGAAGGAGTTGGCTCACAATCTCATTTTCAAAGCTCTAGAAGTACAGAAGCAACTGCTGCAAGTGTAAGTATGTCTATCGATGTTCAACGAAATACTGGTAGGAGACCAACATCTTCTGTTTGGGAGTATTTTGAAAAGGTAGAAAAAAATATTAGAGAATGGAAAAATAGAATTGAGACCAAAATGCAAAACTTATTGTAATTTTTTTTCAAAAGATGGTACTAGTCATCTTATTAGGCACATGAAATCTTGCAGTAAAAAACATAATGTAGATATAAGAAATTATATGCAATTAGGTAAAGATCAATCGAGTAATTTAACTAATTTTTCTTATAATAAAGAATATGCTAGAGCGGAATTAGTAGATTACATGATTAGAGCAGAACATCCATTTACTTTTATAGATAATCATAATTTTACTGGTACTATTCAAAGATCATTTAACCCACAATATGAAGGTTTTTCTGCTTCTACAGCAAAAAGGGATGTTATGAAAAAGTTTTTGGCAAAAAGATCGGTTATAAAATATTTCTTTTCTACTTTTAAAGGAAGAATTTGTTTGACCTCTGATATGTGGACTTCTTGTCATCAACAAGGTTATATTTGTTTGACTGCACATTATATTGATGTTGATTGGAAATTATGCAAACAAATTATTTCATTTAAAATGGCCGAGTCTCCTCATACTGGTTATACAATAGGAAATGTCAAATTAGAATCAGTACAAGAATGGAACATTGTTGATAAAGTTTTGTCTCTAACTCTTGATAATGCTAGTAATAATGATTTAGCTACTTCATTTTCATGTCATTATTTGAAATCACCATTATTAGACATAAATTTTCGTATTCGTTGTTGTGCCCATGTTTTAAATTTAGTTGTTCAAGATGGTTTGTCTATTCTTTTTTATTCTATTTCGAAATTAAGATCTTTAGTTCGTAATATTAATAGTTCGCAATATAGACATGAATTATATTTTAAATGTTGTACGCAATTACACAAAAAATGACGAAATATTAGAATTGATTTACCTGATAGATGGAATTCAACATTCGAAATGTTGAAAGTTGCACTTCCATATAAAGATGTTTTAAATTTATATTGCGTTGAATTGCATAATAGTATTCGTGATGTTAGTATTGAAAAACTTACTGATCTTGATTGGACATATGCATCACTTGTTCGAGATTTTTTAAATGTTTTTGATACTTCGACAAAACATTTTTGTTTGGTATATTCTTCTAGTATTTGTCAAGTTATATCAAATTTACTTAATATTTGTTTTATGTTTAACAATTATTCAAAGGTAGAACTATTTAAATCAGTGATTGATAAAATGAAAGAAAAATTTAATAAATATTTTGGTGATTTACATATTACATTTTTGCTTGGAATATTTTTTGATCCTAGACATAAAAATCATTTTTTCGATACATATTTAGATTTATTGTTTGATAGCAATACCGAAAAAAATGAATCATACTATAACTTCATTTAAATCTAAATTATTTGAGATATATGGTTTTTTTGAGAAAATTGCACATAGTTCTACTACTTCTGTTGATGCATCTTCTTCTACTTCTTCATCTACATATCCAATAAATCTTGATAATTTGTCAACAACACATTTGAATGTTGCCATGTTTCTTTCCAAAAAGAAAAAATTTGATTCTTCAAAAAGTTTTGAAGCTCATGATTTAAAAAGTTACATGGATTTACCAACAATTTCTTCGGATACTCTCGAATCTTTTAATATTCTAGATTGGTGGAAATTATATGAAAATACTTATCCCGTGCTCTCTCTTATGGCATGAGATATATTAACCATCCTTGTTTCGACTGTAGCATCAGAATCAGCTTTTAGTGCAGGTGGTAGAGTTATATCAGACAAAAGAAGCAGCTTATCACCTTCGACAGTTGAAGCACTGATATGCCTAAAAGATTGGGGGCTTGCGGAGAAGAGAATGCATGAAGAAGAAAACATTAAAAAACTTACTGAAGAAAGGAAAAAATTGAAATCATCAATGTTAGAATTTAAGGACAACAGTTCTCAAGAAGAATGATTTGTTTATTTTATTTGAGAAAAATGCACATGATTATCAAATAAGTAGGTGCCAACCTAGTTGGGATATACTAATATTGTAATGATGCAATGGTTCTAAAAATATAATAAAACATTCATTTTATTTTATGTCATTATTTTTTTTAATTAGGTACTATTATTTAATGTAATTTTTAATTATTTTAGTTTAATTGGCACGTTCCTATTGATTATTGTAAAATAATTTAATTTTATGTTCACAAAGAAATGTTGAACTTCATAATTAACACATTATGTTTAATGTTATTATTTATTGGCATGCTCATTTCAATTATCATTTTTTTTAGATTAAATTTATACAAGTTGTATAAATTATCTTGTGTTCAATGAGATTGAGAAATAAAATGAGTGACAAAAGAAAGAAAAATAATATATTATGAAAAAGAAGATTAAATACATGTATACTTTAGTATGAGGGGAAGGGATGAAGAGATAGTTGAAAATGCATACATTATCCAAAAACTATCATATTTTTATCCTACATCGGAAGTTTTGAGTTGGGAGGAGATTTATTTTCTATAAATAAGCTTTAATCTCATGCAAAATTTATATTTAAAAATAAAGTTTTTATTTAAAGGGTCAACCCAAGTCCGGCCCAAAGGGCCGATCTAGGCCCGATCCAATTTTGGCCCATTGAGTTTGGCCCATGGATTGGGCTATGGACCTATGTTGTAGGGGTCGGGCCGACCCAAGCCCGACCCAAATAGTGTCTTAGGCCCAAAGGGCTTGGGTCGGGCCGGGCCGGCTCGACCCAATGATGAGGCTGACCTGGGAGCTCTCATGCCCCACTGGAAGAGCGAAGCACCAATTTGCCTCTGCTTACTATCAATGAGCGTCCTCAACGTGTTCCATTAAATGTAGTTTCGCAAGCTCCTGAAACTAGCGCGTACCCCTTTTGAGGATGTTCCCAAACTTGAGCCAGAGATGCGTAAGATTTTTAAAGGCATCTCGGACACTCGGGCAAACAACCTGGCACCCCTACAAGAATTGTAGAAGACTACTATAAGAGGGTGGAAGACTACAACCAGATGCAATTTTCAATTTCCACCCACCTAACCTCCAACAGTAGGGATCGTCAAATAGAAGAAAATAAGCTTTATCTGGAAAGATCTCTTTTAGAGGTTACAGAGACGGAAACGAAGCTAAAAGATGTGAAGGTCGAGCTTGAAAGGCTTTCCACTGTTGTCTCCGCTTAGAAGCAAGTCTTGAGTCGTGGGACACTTGAAGTCTCGCGTGTACGCGAAGAGATTAGTGTCCTCGAATGTGCCCCCATTATTGATGAGGTCGATGCTCGAGTCGTTGCAGCAATTCGCGAGCTTCTAGAGAGTTCACGCGCGTAGCTGAAAGAGTTTCAGTGGGCGCCTTGATTTACGCATACATATATGGATATATATTTTTTTTTTACTTTGTCCATGTATCTTCTTCTAGGTTCCTCTCGTGTAAATGAATTTCCTATATTTTTTTTATGAGCATTTGGCTTGCCTCATTCATTTTGGAATAATAATTTTCCTTTATTGTTTTACTGAACTTAAGTTTTTTTTGTTGACCACGTGCCCTTGAAAGTAAGAGATCGGGTCATAACGTAGTTCGAATGAAACAGATATATATATATTTATATTGTCATGACTGAACTTAAAGTTTTTTTTGTCTTTGAGTTGCCTACGTACCCTTGGATGGAAGGGATCAAGTCATAACGTAGTTCGAATGGAATGTAATCCTTTTTTTTTTTATTGTGACTGAACTTAAAGTATATATATTTTTTTCTTTAAGTTGCCTACGTACCCTTAGATGAAAGGGGTCAAGTCATAACGTAGTTCAGATTACATGATGAGTGATTTTTTTTTACTCGAGCCGTTCACCTTTTAAGCTCATGCGAGCCATGAGCAACATGTAGTTTATACTCTTACGTTAAGGAGTATTACATTTTATGCATAAAATTTCTTGAGAAACTTGCCGTTGATTGGGCCAATCCTTAACCCGTCTTGATCCACGATCTTGTATGCCCCATTTGTGTAGACTTCTTTGACAACATAGGGTCCATCCCACTTAGGGGTGAACTTGTTCCCCGTGTGTCGCGTTGTGATAATGGGTTTTCGAACTGCGAGTACTAGATCGCCAATTTGAAATGATCAAGGCTTCAAATTTTTGTTGAAGACCTTGGTCATTCGTGCTTGGTAGCACTCTAGGGCCTGTTGAGCATCTAATCTTCTTTCATCGAGTGCTTCCAATTCTTGGAGACGCAATCTTGCATTGTCTTCTGTAGTTAGCCCTTCTTGCACCGCCATCCTTAAGGATGAAATTTCTCTTTCCAATGGGAGCACAACTTCGACCCCATAAACGAGGGAATAAGGTGTGACCCCTGTAGAGTGCGGTGGGTAGTTCGGTAAGCCCATAATGCCTCACCAATCTTTTCCCGCGAGTCTCTTTTCGACTTGGAGACCACTTTCTTCAACAAGTTGCACAATGTCTTGTTGAACGCTTCTGCCAATCCATTTGCCGGAGCGTTGTACATGGATGACTTGCATTGCTTGAACTTGAATTTCTCACATAATTTGTCCATTAGACTATGGGCAAATTGTCTTCCATTATCGGTCACGATGCGGTGAGGGATGCCGTAACGGTAAATGATGTGGGTTCAGATAAAATTCACAATAATTTTCTTTTTTGCTTCTTTTAACTCAATCGTCTCGACCCACCTTGAAAAATAATCTGTCCCAATGAGGATATAAGAGTGTCCCGCCGAGGACTTAGGTGTTATTGGACCAACGAGATCGAGCCCCCAAGCTTCAAAGGACCATGAAACTATGGTTGGGTGAAGGAGTTCTGGCGGTTGATGTATGAAGTTTGCATGAAACTGAAAAGCCTCACATTTATTTGCATACTCCATCGAGTCCTGAATCATCGTTGGCCAGTGATAACCCATTCTCTTCAACTGAAAATGAAGTTTCGGTCCCAATTGGTGTGCACCACAGACCCCTGAATGCGCTTCCTCTAATGCCTTTATCGATTCTTTTTTTCCTAGACATCAAAGAAAAAGTCTGTCATAGGAGCGCCGATAAAGGGTGTCCTTGTAGTAGATGAATCGAACACTTCTTCTTCGTATATCGGCCTTACGCCTGGACTCCGTGAGAAGTTTTCCATGTTGTAGATAATCTACAATCGGTTGTCGCCAATCCTCTTCTTCAATCACATAGACTGATATTACGTTTGCTTCTTCGCTTTCTATTTCAGTTGGAGGTACAACCCATTTTTTACAGATCCGGACATTCAATACTTCACTTTCTAAGACAGTCAGGGTTGTGGCCAAGTTTGCTAATGCATCTGCCTTTGCATTTTAAGCTCTTGGAATATGCTCTATCGTCATGTTGTCGAAGCTTTCTAGGAGTCGTCTTGCATAATTGAAGTAAGGTATTAAATCTTGATGCTTCACCTTGTATTGGAGAAACAACTGATTAATTATCAGCTTTGAATCTTCGTAGATCTCAATGTAGGTCACTCCAATTTCTATTGCTACTTGAAGACCCATAATGAGTGCTTGATATTCAGCAACATTATTCGAACATACCTCTCCAAATGTGAAGCTATACGACATCATGTGCCTTTTAGGGGTGATGAATACTATACCCGCTCCTGCGCCATATCTTCGAGCTGCACCGTCAAAATACATAATCCAAGGCTCAACAATTTTAACGTAGAAGACTTCTTCGTCAGGCAGGTCGTCAGATAATTTCCAGCCCGACGGCACTGGATGATCTGCCAAGAAATCAGCCAAGGCTTGCCCCTTCACCGCCTTTTGTGGAACATAAACATTGTCATATTGTTGTAGTAAGATTGCCCACTTTGTCAACCGACCTGAGATTATTGGTCTAGACAAAACATACTTGATTGGGTCAACCTTAGCCACCAAATGCACTGTGAATGCCTGCATGTAATGCCTCAACTTGTCAATGGCGAAGAAGAGCGACAGACACATCTTTTCAATGGGTGAATAATTAAGCTCTGCCCCATTGAGAGTTTTGCTTAAGTAATAGAGGGCACATTCTTTACCCTTCTCACTTTATTGTGCAAGCAATACCCCGAGCGACCTTTCTTGCGCAGTAATGTAGAGTATCAACGGTTTTCCCGCTACGGGGGCGCCCAAGACAGAAGGGTTAAGCAAATATTGCTTTATGTTGTTAAAGGCATTTTGACATGCTTCATCCCACTCAAAGGTCGTGTCTTTCTGTTGCTTTGCTCAATGGGGTTATATATTGATTGATTTAAGCAAATAACCATGCAAGTATACACGGTCTGCAACAAGTGATAAGTATATTTTATATCATTTCCCACAGAGACTAGGTTGAGTGAATGCCGATTTTATGCGTGTTAAATTAGACAAGGTAACCAGGGATGATATGAGGTTTAATTCGAGACACAAGATTGTAAAGGACGCAAAGAAAACGCAAAGTTACAGCAATGCAAAATAAACTAAGGAGACTACAGTCCAAGAAAATAGGCTAACTAACTCGCAGAATAGAAAATAGTGTTGCGGGTCTCGCAAAACTTTCGTAATAAACTAGCAATAAATTAACAAACAAGTAAAATCTAAGATAAAGACAACAAGGTTGGCTAAGAATCCTCCATAGGCATAAACCATGATCATTCAGCAGCAAGTAAACATTACATGCATCGTTTTAGCTAGATCTCATACATCTTCCGATTATATGCATTAGATTCTTAAGTTACTCATATCCAAATAAGGTTAAAAACCTATTTATAATTGCATGCTATCAAACGTGCTAGGAAAATGCCTATTCCTAGACCACTTTCTGTTTACCATGAAAGGCTAACATGAATGAGTGACTCTGAGTTCTTACTCCTTCCGGAGGTTAGGAACTCGTTAGAACAGAATGGATGGCCGATCGAAATTGCTCATGGGATGAAGTTCACACTCAGTCAATGCATTCATGCTTAATTACATGCTGAAATCACAGAGTTATTTCCTATGGATTCATCCTAGCAAACCTGTATAACACTAGCCACTCATGATTTTAGAAGAACTCAACAAAACTAATTGATTAAGCATTAAACAAATTCAGCAACCATTCAAATAGCAGATTCAAACGATACGAAAACAGTAGCTATAAACAAAAGACAGTAGAGTGATCGAAGATCTGCTCGTCCTCGTTTGCTTTGGTCGAAGGAGAAGAGTATCTTGTCAGGAATCTTCCCTTCTTCCTTTGAATTCCAGAGCGCCAAAGACGTTTCTTCTCGGATCTGATAATCGAAAGGATCTCTCTTGGGATTTTCGGGCCTTCTTCGAATCTCTCCACGTAAAGATTGATATTTCCATTTCCTTTAGTTGTTCTATATATACAGTCCCTAGAGGTTCCATATTCCGTACCCTAATCGCAGATCTCCATTCAAATTCAACCTTACGGAAAGGTCGGCGGCTAAAAAGACGCAGCATAAGAAAAAGTATTGCGATTGCGTTGCGATCACAAAGTTCCTTGAAGACTTCTTTGCTGGTGCGTTGCGACCGCAAAGCTCTGTTTCCAGCGGCCCTTCTTCCTATCCTATTACGCTCATCGCAAAACTTCAGCAACACTTCTGAAAGGCATTAATTAGACATTTTTCACCCATTACACACTTATGCACAAATTTTCCACATAAGCATTAACTTAACACCATTTCACAAAGTCACTACTAAACACATATTATGCTCAATAATAGTTAAAATGCTCAAAAGACTTCATGAATATAAAGCAAGTATAGACCTAAATAACTCTCATTTGAAGAGTTAACACACCCCCAAACTTGAGCTATTGCTAGCCCTCGAGCAATACTATAAACTCACCTTCCCTCTTTTTCTCTTGGTCTAGCTGCTAAGTCTTTTCCTTATCTCCAACTAACCAAACTGTTATTCTCTTGGCTTATTGTCGAAGGCAATGATGTCCTGTGACTCACTTTAAATTAAAACCAACTTCATGTTATCATTCTGAATACCTTTGCCTTTAAAACCTTCAGCTTTTTATAACTCCCTACCTTCTGGTTTATCTGCCTATATCACCAAGCTCATTGTGCAGTCATCCTTTAACTTTAAAATCTACTTACTCTCAACTTAAAACTCAGTACATGCTTCTAGATTTGATTTTCATTTTTTTTTGTCTCCTAGGAATCCTTAAAGTCATGCCATGCTTAGAACCAAAAAGTGTCAGAGTACAGAATTCATAGAACAATCTAAGCCATGGCATCACTCTATTTAGGGCAGACACTCATTTCCCTCGATAAACCTTCTAGTTACAGCCCCTTGCTTAGCTAACTTAGAATCAGATTTCAGTACATAGGAACATCTAAGCATTCAAGGCTACAACCTTCTGGCATACATTCTTCTTCTTTGTTTTCTGTTCTGTTTTTTTTTATTTTTATTTTTTTTTATTTTTATTTTTTTTATATCTTTGTTTTTCTTTTTCAATGTTTTCTTTTTCCTAAGTTTGCCTTTTGATGCAGTGCCACTTGTGGGTTACACAAATGGCCCTGATTACTCAACATTCCTAGAAAAAAGAAAATGTTTTTTTTTTTTTTTTTTTTTTTTTCAAAGAAGAACAATGCATATCTAATAAGGGAGAGAAGAGTGTTCCTAGGGGCTCATTTCTGTTGGCTAGAAGGCTGCCTCACCCCCAAACTTGGACTTCTCATTGTCCTCAATGAGAGCATTGGGTGTCTGTTACGTCTCCAAAAGTGACCTTTTTAGGACTTAATTGGCTTAGAAAGAGGTTCACTCTTAGGTGTTTTTGATAGCATTTAGCCTAAACCTATGCTTAAATATGAGAATTAGAAGAAGGTAGCTAAATTAGGACTTATGTACAATAGGAAAGAAAAGAGTTGAAAACCGAAGGAAAAGAATGAAAAACAAGCATTGCGAACGCATTGCGGAAACATTGCGGTCACCGCAATGTTTCAAGTGAAAACCGTAAGTTGACTGATCTTTTTCTGTTAATTTCCGTTATTTCAGGGATTCGTTCTTTCTCCTCCATCCATTCTGAAGTACGACGTTGAAGATTGATGGTTCTCCTTGGCCCAAATGCACCTGCAGATTACTATAAATAGGGGTCAAAGTCGAGGATTCAAGCATCATCCGAAAGCGTAGAAGTCTTCTCGCAGTCCATTTTTTCTCCTGTTTTCCTTTGCCGTCTGCTGGTTTGCGAAGCTCAGCTGTTGGAATCGATAATATGATAGGAAGGAGAGGAGATTCTTCTTCTCTCCCGATTGGATTCATCCAAGCAAGGCTGACCTTTCTCATCCTTCATTCGAAGCGGCTGCAACGAGTCATTCGAGCTGTTTTATTGCTTTCTGTTCTTCATTTCTATTTTACAACTCTGTCTTGTGTTGTTTCTTTTCTTGTGGTTCATTCAGTTCATTTCGTTGTGTTCTGTCTTGCTGTTCTTTACTTTAAGTATCTCTTATGTTCATTCAAACAATCAATTAATCAAACACAAAATTCAGTATTTCACAGTCTCTCGCCTTTGCATTCTACTGCTTTCCCTTACTGTTTTGAGCACATTTCCCTTCTAAGCATGTCTGTTTTATCCTTTAGTTCTGTTCTCTCTATATCCATGAGTAACTAAGTCACTTAGGGGCATGCTAATGACAACGCTATAGGCTAAAAAAACGTGAATCAAGCATGTAGGATAGCTCTCGAAGCATTGATTGTATGTAAGCTTCATTCCACGGGCAATTTCGATTGGCCATCCATTTTGTCCAAAGAACTCCTAACCTCTGGAAGGAGTAAGAGTTCAGAGTCATATTATCATGCTAGCCTTTCAAGGTAACCAGGAAACGGCCTAGGAATAGGCGTTTCCCTAGTACAAACCATATCTTTCTGCCTTAACAAGATGCTTAAGACCTTACTTTGAGTTGAGTAAACTAAAGAATCTAATGCATGGAATCGGACGATACATGAGATTGAGATAGTTTGATGCATAGAGAGTAGATCCAATGCTTGAGAATCGTATAAAAATGCCTATAGGATAGTCATTAGTAGCCCTTAATTCACCCATTTACACACTTTCGCTGCTATTTAATTGCGGTAGAATTGCTGTCTCCGCAATTCTGCTTAAGTTACAATTCTGTCTAGCTGTTTTTATCTTCATTTATTAATCTCGTCCCTTTTCATTTGAGCGTAGCTTTAACTTGTTCTTGTTTATGTTACTACCCTTTACACATTCAGCAAAAATTAGATAATTAAAAACCAATTTTACCCCATCAAATCCACCCCTTCTTTCTTAACAAATACACTTCGCGAATAGCTAAAAATAAATCTCTGTGGGAAAACGAATGAAATATACTTACTACTTGCTATAAGATCATGTATGCTTGCATGTTCTGAGTGCTCTATCTCCTTTATTGCCTAATTATTTCAACACATTGAGCACGCAACAAGTTTTTGGCGCCGCTGCCGGGGATTTATTTTAAGTGAAAACGAAGTTTGTTAAGTTTGAAACACCAAGTTTATTGCCTATTGAAGCTGATCTGTTTCATTTCTTTTGCAGGTACTATTGGGGTAGTTTATGAGTGAGCCTTCAAGTAGAAATCTAGAGTTCAATCCTGAGCCTGAGAGACTACTTAGAGCTAGAAACAAAGCAAAGAAACGACTCTTTAAACAACCTCCTATACCTCAAATCATACCTGAAACCGAAGAAATGGACGAGATAGTTCCAAATCAGGTACCTGTCATTCGCAACCCCATCGAAATAGCGAATGACAAGAATAGTGCCATCCTCTCATATTTAGTACCTATGCCTGGGGAGCTGAACCCCAGCATAATCCGTCCTGAAATCACTGCCAACTCATTCGAGTTAAAGCCAGTGATGTTCCAAATGTTGTCCACTGTGGGACAATTCTTTGGAGTGGAAAATGAGGACCCCCACAACCATCTTAGGAACTTCTTAGGAGTTAGTGATACATTCATCATCCCTGGAGTGTCCCAAGAAGCTTTGAGGCTATACTTGTTCCCTTACTCTTTGAGGGACAAAGCCAAAACATGGTTGAACTCATTACCCTCTGGATCTGTCCGCAATTGGACAGACTTAGCAGAGAAATTCCTAGTCAAATACTTCCCACCTGATAGGAATTCGACCTTTCGTGATGATATAGTTAAGTTCAAACAAGCTGATAATGAATCTCTTCACGAAGCTTGGACAAGGTTCAAGGACCTTCTTCTTAAATGTCCACATCATGGCATCCCATGGTGTATCCAAATAGAGGTCTTTTTCAAAGGATGCAACCCCAGCACTAGGCAAGTCTTAAATTCATCTGCTGGTGGTTCCATGTTGTCCAAGAGTTACAACGAAGCCTATGAGATCTTGGAGAAGATCTCAGCATCTCACTGTAGGTGGTCAGATGATCCAGTTGAGCCAACTAGAGCTCAAGACAAGGATGCTCTAAGTGCAATGAGCAGCCAAATAAATGCCCTGACCAACCTAGTTAAGCAAATGGCTCAAGCCAATCTCCAAACAAGTGTCAACACCGCTACCGCCATGTCAATGGGCACCCAACCAAGTCAAGGTGAGACACTTGTATGTGGATTCTGTGGGGAAGGGCACCTGTATGAATACTGCCCTGGGAATCCAGCCTCAGTCTGCTACATTGGAAGCCAGCAGCAGCCTAGGAACAACCCCTATTCCAATACTTACAACCCTGGTTGGAGGAACCACCCAAACCTGTCATGGGGTGGCCAACAAAATACTAACCAAAATCCTAACCAACCTAGACCGAGTGGAACACCTGGTTTCACTCCCCAACATAACCAATCAATGTATCAAAAACCATACAACCAACCTGTAGGATCTTCTGTAGAAAACTTACTCAAGGAATACATAGCTAAGAATGATGCTACTCTTCAAAGCCTATAGGATAGTCATTAGTAGCCCTTAATTCACCCATTTACACACTTTCGCTGCTATTTAATTGCGGTAGAATTGCTGTCTCCGCAATTCTGCTTAAGTTACAATTCTGTCTAGCTGTTTTTATCTTCATTTATTAATCTCGTCCCTTTTCATTTGAGCGTAGCTTTAACTTGTTCTTGTTTATGTTACTACCCTTTACACATTCAGCAAAAATTAGATAATTAAAAACCAATTTTACCCCATCAAATCCACCCCTTCTTTCTTAACAAATACACTTCGCGAATAGCTAAAAATAAATCTCTGTGGGAAAACGAATGAAATATACTTACTACTTGCTATAAGATCATGTATGCTTGCATGTTCTGAGTGCTCTATCTCCTTTATTGCCTAATTATTTCAACACATTGAGCACGCAACAGTGTCACACCCCCAAACTTAGTTAGAAGCATCTAGTTTAAGTTAAAAGCAGACAGACTTTAAATATCTAAAGGTCGGAATGACTCTCTTAGGTTAGATAACACACCAGACAGAGGTTTATTCGAAACAAAGGTAAGGTCTTACAAGGTTGCATGCTTTCCAACCTATGAAGCTAATTCAAGCTTAAAGCGTGTACTTGACACTCATCCAGCGCACTCAACAAACAGCCCACAGAAAAAAAATCACAATTCAGCTAATTATTAAGAGATAAAGATAGAACAAACAGCAGAAGGTTCATTGTTAAATAGTGGCATGCTTGGAATTTTTCTAATGGGAGCATGCTAAATTAAACACAAACATGCATAATGAAGCCGCAAGCAATTAAACAGAGCCGATACTCATTCATCAAGGCTTCTAACTACTCTAATTCTACTGTGGGCCCATGGGGCTTTTGGAAAATTAAAGACAGCAGAAAGGAACTATCTAAACTAACTATGCTACACTAATTTAAACTAATCTAATCTACTCTAAACTAAGCTAACTACTGAAATTAAAGCAGAACATCATTTGATATTTGAGGAGGAGGGGGGGGGGGGGGGGGGGGGGGGGGGGGGTCACTAGTGTCATAAAAGTAGGGAAAGGAAAGGAAGAACAACTCCCTCGAATGCCGTCAATCATTGGCATTCACTCATCTTCTTCTTCTTCTTCTTCAAACTCTTCCACGCTTGGAGGCACCCAAGGCTTCAACAAGGCAGTAGGGAATTCAGGAAATTTGCACCTCAGGTGCTCAACTAATTCTATGTCCCTCACTCTTGAGTACTCTGCCCATTGGGTTAGCTTTTGCTGAATGTCCAGCAAACATGACATAGACACAGACTGAGCAGATGCAAGGCTGTCCAATTCAATTTGCATATTTCCCTTTTCTCCTCAATTTTATGTCGTTTGGCAGCTCCAAGTGGCCTGCATAAGCCAACTTCTTCTCTTCCTTTGTCACAACCACTCCTGCACGTAGACAAAGTTTAGTTATGGTGAGTTATGGTGTTAGGGAAGAAGAGTCTGCCCTTTCCTTTCTTTGAGCATTCGTGGATGGAAGCACTGTTGCGTGCTCAATGTTTAAAATAAAGAAGCAATGATAGAGCACTCAGAACATGCAAGCATACATGATCTTGTAGCAAGTAATAAGTATTTTTTCATTCGATTTCCCACAGAGATTTATTCTTAGTTACTAGCGAAGTGTTTTGTTAAGTGAGAATGGGTGGATTAAGTGAGGTAGATTTGGTTTTAAGGTGCCTAATTACTAAGGAATATGTAAAGGATGGAAGCATAAACAAGTGCAAGTAGATAGTAAACTTGAATGTAGAGAGAAGAAAATAACAAAGGAAGAGAAAAATGACTAAGGCAAAATTTCAACTAAAGGAATTGCGGAAACAGTAATTATTTAGCAATGTTACTAACAGCGAATTAAGTGTAAAGTGTGGAAACAAGGGCTACTAACGACTCCTCTATAGACTTTTTCACACGATTCTCAAGCAATAGATCAACTCATTATGCATCAAACTAACTCATTCTCATGTATCTTCCGATTTCATGCATTAGATTCTTTAGTTTACTCATGTCCAAGTAAGGTCTTAAGCATCTTTTTATAATAGCGAGTATTGGTTTGTACTAGGAAAACGCCTATTCCTAGGTCGTTTTCTGGCTACCTTGAGAGGCTAGCATGGATGTACGACTCTGAACTCTTACTCCTTCCAGAGGTTAGGAGTTCTTTGGACAAAATGGATGGCCAATCGAAATTGCCCGTGGGATGAAGCTTACATACATTCAATGCATTCGAGAGCTATCCTACATGCTTAAGTCATGTGTTTCTTCCTACAGATTTGTCATTAGCATGCCCTTATGTGATTTAGTTACTCATGGATGAAGATGAAATAGAAAGAATAGATGGAGATGACATGCTTAGTCGAATAGTAAAGGCAACACAGAAGCCAAAAAACAGTAAGCAAAGAAAGTAAAGAACTTGCGAAGTGATGAAATTATACTCTGATTAACCAACGTTTGAACTAAACAAATGACGACTACGAGTGAATAAAACTAAACAGACAGCACCGAGATGAAGTAGAGTAGCTAACGAAAAGGGAAATAACAACAAACAGCAAAGGGAACAGAAAGCTAAAACAGAAAGCGATTTAAATCTGTGCGTGTTCTTCTCGTTGCGAACGCCTCGGCTGAAGGTGAGAGGAAGCCTTGCTTGGATGAATCTAATCAGAAGAGAAGATAAATCTTCTCTCCTTCCTATCAGATTGTCGACTCCAACAGCTGAACCTATCAAACCAACAGACGGAAGAGCAAAAGAATGGGGAAGACTGCGCTGAACTGGAAGTCTACGCCGTTCGAGTGTGTTTCAACCTTCCATCTTGACCTCCTTTTATAGTATTCTGCAGGTACGATTGGGTCAAGGAGAACCATCCATTCTCAACGTCGTTCTTCCATGTGGCAGCAGGAGAAAGAATGGGCCCCTGAAAGATCGGAACAAAACAGAAATTAGTTAGTCAACTTACGGATTTCACTTAAAACATTGCGGTTTTAGCAATGTTTTCGCAATGCTTCCGCAATGTTCAATTTTCATTCCTTTAACTTCGTTTTTGGTTCTTTTTCTTTCCTTTTGCATATAAGTCCTAATTTGGCTTCATTCTTCTAATTCTCATATATAAGCACGAGTTTAAGCTAAATCCTACCAAAAACACGTAAGAGTGTACATCTTTCTAAGGTAAATAAGTCCTAAAATAGTCACTTTTGGAGACGTAACACACCCCCAAACTTAAGGTTTTGCTCATCCTCGAGCAATCTAAGGACTTTATCTAGGCTGCTGTTAACCTCTCTAACCACTTGCTGACTCCCTTATATTCACTATCTAACGCAATGCTGTCCTGTGACACGCTCCTAAGCTTAAAACTAACTTCTCATTTTGCTTCTTCTGCCTTCTCTCGCCTTATGATCCTACTGTTTCATTCACTCCCCACAACTGATCTATTTGCTTTAAATTCATTGTGCAACTATCCCTAAGGTTTCAAATTCTACCTAGCTTTACCCTACACTCAGTACATGCTTCTAATGTTCTTCTTTTAGCTACCTAGGATTCCTTAGAGTCATGCCAGTCTTAGTATAAACCAGTGACAGTAGTACATTCATAGAACAACCTAAACCCTGGCATCACTACATTGGATATACATTCATCTCCCTAACAAACCTACAAGCTACAACCTTGTGCTTAGCTAATTGAGGATCAGAGTTCTTTTATTAAGGACACCTAAGCACAAATTAAAGACATGCATGCTGAGCAACATAAGAGAGCGAATTCAAACTATCAAAGGTGTCTTAAGACACTCATCCATCATGCTTACAAATAGGTCATATATGGCAGTCAAGAAAGCAGCAAGAGATCAAAATTGAAACAGAACCAGCCTACCTAACAGTCAGTCAAAAGCATGCGATAACTAACAAAAAATTGCGGTATCCGCAGTAATTCCGCAATGAACCCGCATGGCATATATATCAGTAAACAGCCCCTTTTGCATGCTATTTCCAGTTACCTACAACTACTCAAAAAGGGAACTAAAATATGCCAACTACTCAGAAACCATCTATCTACACTAAACTAACCTAAACAACCAAAAGAAAGTAAAAACAAATAGTCATTCGATTAAAAAATATCAGTAACCAGTCAACGAAAAGCAGATTTTTTTTTGTTCTTTTTTTTTCTTTCAAGAGGGATCAGAAGTACTCCCTCGAGTGCCCTTCAGACTGGCACTCAAACATCCTCATCATCGTCCTTCCTCTCCCTCGGAGGTGTCCATGGCTTCAGGAGATCCGTGGGGAAAGCAGGGAAAATGCATTCCAATTGATCAGCCACGTCCTTATCCCTCGCTTGAGCATACTCAGCCCATTGCGCCATCTTGCGCTGGAGATCCATCAAGCAAGCCATGGAAAAAGATTGAGCTGCAGCCAGGCCGTCTAGCTCAAACTCCATGTTCCCCCTTCTTCGCATTCGCAGGCCTGTAGGCAGCTCCAGATGTCCTGTGTAGGCCAACTGTCTCTCCATCCTCTCAATTGGCACACCTGCACGTAAACACAGCTTAGTGATCGTGTTGGGGAAGAAAAGAGGGCCCTTACCTTTCTTGGCACAGTCTGCTATTGAGGCTGCAATGACCTCACCAACATCTATAGTGAGGCCCCTCATAATTGCATACACCAGCAACGATCTCCTCTGATTGATTGTGGTTTCGTGGGTCACCGAGGACAGACGCCTCCGCACGAAGGAGAACCAGACTGCTGCCTTGGCCGTGAGGGTAGCACTCATCAGAGTGTGCTTCCCATTGCATGAGATTGTCCAAGCCGCCTCAGGTTGGCCTATGATGCGCAGTGCCTCTTCCAGAACAGCCTCAGTTGGTGCGTCGATGATCCTTGCATAGTCGGTATATTTCTGTCCCTTGAGGCCATAGGCTTCATTGATAGCCTTGGCTGAAAAATCCACCTCAATCCCTCTCACCATGGACAGACCATCCTCAGGGTGCGTCAGATTTGCATAGAAGTCGTACACCATGCTGGAATAGGCAGGGATGGGCGGTCGGCAAAGCTCTTCCCAACCGTGGTTGGTGATCCGTGCGCGCAAGAACTGCGGCAGGTCTGCCAAAGCATCAAGAAACCCCTTCTCATGGAGTAGGTCTCTTTTCCTCAACTCATTGCCCCTTGATTCTGCGTCTGAAGATACATACCTCACAGTTTGAGGTTCATCTTCGGGGTACAATTTTGCTTTCCCCTTATCCTTTGCTTTGGCTGACTCAGTAGCCTCGATCTTCAGCTTCTTCAAAGAAGGCTCCTTACTGACCTTCTTCTTCTTGGATCTTTTTGAAGCTTTCGGCCGTTTGGCCTTCACAGTCTTGGGCGCTTTCTTCTTCAGCCGTGCCCTGGTGGTGATCTGCTGGAGGCAGTCCCCCAACGTCTCGTCCATCGAGTCTCTTCCCTCCCCTGCTGGGCTATCAGGACTGACTTCCCTCAAAGGAGAGAAGACTTCGTCTTCCTCAGCCGCCTCTTCGCTCTGCACAGATTCTGGAGTGTTAGGCAGGCGAAGTCAGAAGAAGCTAGATAAGAGGGTAGTTTTACACTGAGAAGTGTGTCACAGGACAGCAGTGCTATAGAAAGGGATATAGGGGAGTCAGTAGGTGGTTAAAGAAGGTGAAACAGTAGCCTAGGTAAGTCCTTAGTGTGCTTGAGGACAAGCAAAACCTTAAGTTTGGGGGTGTGTTAAGTCTCTGAAAGTGACTTATTTAGGACCCATTTAGCTTAAGAAGATGTACACTTTTAGGTGTTTTTGATAGCATTTAGCCTAAACCTATGCTTAAATATGAGAATGAGAAGAAGGTAGCTAAATTAGGACTTATGCACAATAGGAAAGAAAAGGGTTGAAAACCGAAGGAAAAGAATGAAAAAAACTGCATTGCGACAGCATTGCGAAAACATTGTTGAAGCCGCAATTATTCAAGTGAAAACCGTAAGTTGACTGATCTTTTTCTGTTAATTTCCGTAATTTCAGGGATTCGTTCTTTCTCCTCCATCCATTCTGATATATGACGTTGAAGATTGATGGTTCTCCTTGGCCCAAACGCACCTGCAAACTACTATAAAAGGGGGTCAAAGTCGGAGGTTCAAGCATCATTCGAAGCGCAGAAGTCTTCTCGCAGTCCATCATTTCTCTCTGTTTTCCTTTGCCGTCTGTTGGAGTGAGAGTCTCAGCTGTTGGAATCGATAATCTGATAGGAAGGAGAGAAGATTCTTCTTCTCTCTCGATTGGATTCATCCAAGCAAGGCTGACCTTTCATCCCCTTCATTCGAGGCGACTGCAACGAAGCTTTTCAAGCACCTTTACTGCTTTTCTGTCGTTCTTCTTCTTATTTCCAGTTTGATCATTGTTGTTCTTAGCCTAGTGCTTTAATTACTGCATTTCGTTGTTGTCTGTTTTTGAATCATTTCTTTTGAAGCTTTCCTTTGTCGTTCAACCATTCAAAGTAATCAAAGTAAAATTCTGCATTTCACAGTTTCCACCTTCTGCTGCTACGTTTTGTCTTATTGTTTTAAGCATATTTCTCTTCTAAGCATGTCTGTTTTATCTACCCTTTCTGTTCTCCATATATCCATGAGTAGCTAAGCCACTTAGGGGCATGCTAATGACAGAACTATAGGCTAAAAAACGTGCATCAAGTATGTAGGATAGCTCTCGAATCATTGATTGTATGTAAGCTTCATCCCACGGGCAATTTCGATTGGCCATCCATTTTGTCCAAAGAACTCCTAACCTCTGGAAGGAGTAAGAGTTCAGAGTCATATAATCATGCTAGCCTTTCATGGTAATCAGGAAACGGCCTAGGAATAGGCGTTTCCCTAGTACAAACTAAACACTCCTGTTTTAACAAGATGCTTAAGACCTTACTTTGAAGTCGAGTAAACTTAAGACTCTAATGCATGGAATCGGACGATACTTGAGATAGAGTGAGTTTGATGTATAGAGAGTTGGTCCAATGCTTGAGAATCGTAATAAAATACCTATAGGATAGTCATTAGTAGCCCTTAATTCACCCATTTACTCAGTTTCGCTGTTATTTAATTGCGGTAACATTGCGGTCCTCGCAATTCTGCCAGATTTTCATTCTGTTTAGCTGTTTTCTTCCTCGTTTGTTAATTCCATCTCTTGTCTTTTAAGTCTAGTTTCAACTTGCATTTGTTTATGTTATATCCCTTTATACATTCAGCAAAAAGTAGATAATTAAAAACCAATTTTACCCCATCAAATTCATCCCATCTTTCTTAACAATCACACTTCGCGAATAGCTAAAAATAAGTCTCTGTGGAAAAAACGAATGAAATATACTTACTACTTGCTGTGAGACCATGTATGCTTGCATGTTCTAAGTGCTCTCTCTACCTTATTGCTTATTTATCTTTACACATTGAGCACGCAACATGCACCACCAGCGCACAGCTCTTCACCATCACCACCAGCGCAGAGCCCTGAACTGCCTTCATCACCGCAGAGTTCTGAGCATACTCCGCCAGAAGAGAGCCCTGAGGCATCACCCACTTCCCCACAACATGACCCTGAATTCCCGTATGGTGAATATCAAGAGTCGACGCAGGGCGGTGGGGAAGGTGAGGACGAGGAGGTTTTCTCTCCTATGAGGGAAGCTAGCCCGGAGAGTCTTGTACAGAAGGATGACTCAATGGAGGAGACACTGGGGGCGTGCCTCCAGCAGATCACCATCAAGGCAAAGCTCAAGAAGAAGAAGAAGGCCAAGATTCTCAAGGCCAAGCGGTCCAAGAAGCTGAAAAAGAAGAAGGTCAAGAGGGTGCCTTCATCAGAGAAGGAAAGCACTGAGCCATCGCTCAAGAAACTCAAGGTTGAGGCTGCGGAGTCAGCCAAACCAACAAACAAAGGGAAGGCCAAGCTTTACCCTGAAGATGAGCCTCAATCAGTGAGGTATGTGTCCTCTGACGCTGAGTCCAGAGGCATTGAGCTGAGGAAGAGGGAGTTGCTGCACGAGAAGGGCTTCCTCGACAGACCTGCTGACCTGCCGCAGTTCTTGCGCGCAAGAATTACAAACCACGGATGGGAGGAGTTTTGCAGACCACCCAATCCAGCTTACACAAGCATGGTGTATGATTTCTACGCCAATGTGCTTAGCCCTGAGGATGGCCTGTCTGTGGTCAGGGGGGTAGAAGTGGACTTCTCAGCAAAGGCCATCAACGAAGCCTATGGTCTCAAGGGCCAAAAACATACAGATTATGCAAGGATTGTTGATGAGCCTACTGAGGCAGTCCTGGAAGAGGCCATTGATAGCTCCATTTTGGAGCTATAATTATGTCCCTAATTCACGTTTATTATTGGCTTAATCTTGCTTTTATGTAATTATTGTAGGTGTTCTCGGTGCTTCGCTCTCGAGAACGTTTCGGCGCGTTTCGGAGCTTAATATCGCGATTTAAAGGCATAAGAACGCTTCCCGGGAAGATCCATGCAAAGAGATGAAGTATGGGTGCTTTGGGGAAATTGAAGGCGAAATTCCATGCAAAAACCCGAGAGCTAGCGTCGAGCGACAGCGTCGCGACGCTAGCTCGACGCTGCCCAGCGTCGAGACGCTGCCCCTAGCGTCTCGACGCTCCGAAGTCTGAAGCGCTGAATTGAAGAAAAACCCGAGAGCAAGCGTCGAGCGATAGCGTCTCGACGCTCGCTCGACGCCGACAGCGTCTCGACGCTGAGCGAGCGTCTCGACGCCACCCCGAGCGCGCGCGCGAATTATTTAGGGCGCAGCGTCGAGACGCTGCCCTAGCGTCTCGACGCTACGACGGATTACTTAAATTTCTGTCCGATTTTAGCCGCCATTATCATCTTCCACCTCGAGCTCCGCACCTGATTTGACGTCCAGCAGCCATTTTTCACCATGGGAGGGGCTATGAAGCTCGGTTTGAAGCCGTCCCACACCACACAAGTCATGAGTGAGTAGATTTACCGTTTTTGGCTCGGGATTGTAGGGATAAATGTAGTAAGGACTCTTGGTGAGGTTGTAGGATTAAAATTCTGAATTGGTTGGATTTTTATTGAATTGAATTCTATTTCTCTGCTTAATCTATGAGCATGTTTGAATGATTTAGGACTAGGCACCCTTGATTTTGAGCATGTCCATTAGTTAAAGGATTTGATGCCGTGCCTCTCGTTTCCGCCAAGTAACAAGGAATTGTGGCTCCTTGAGCGTATTGGCGTCCTTACGCTCTTGAAGTTCATTCTTCCCGAATTAGAATTCCAAATCGACATACTAATTTCGCGTCCAAATTAGATAGTCGTCACGGTTAGCTTGTTGCTACCGTTCGGTCTTAGGAGAGCGTTGGCCGCCAATGTCCGAACGGTATGCTTGATTAGCATAATTAATTATGATTAATTAAATCCATGGAGCATGTCCGGGTTATTTATTAATTTGGACGAGCCGTGCATTCGTTAAAATTACTTAACCATTACACGCGTCAATCTATGATTCAAGAGGTTTGCTAGATTTATTCCCGATCGTCCCGAGTCGGAAACTCCGTTAGCTAAATTTTCTATTTGCTTTGTTCCAATTTAGTCACGTAAAACCAACAATTCCCCCTTATTTGGTCTATAGTAATTGTTTGCAAATTTAATTAAGATTAAGTCAAAGTACCTTAATTCCCTGTGGATCGACCCCGTTACCACTATTCTACAAATAGTTTAGTGATCTCGGGCATTTATAAATTCATTTTGGCGGGTCTCGACAACCCGATGATTGGCGATAGTTCAATAATATCGCTACCAAAATTGGCGCCGTTGCCGGGGAACTAAGTGTAATTCGGCCTGATTTAAATTTGATTTGTAAACTTTTAATTTTTACTTTAAAAATTCTGTTTATTCTTTTATTATTTGCAATTTTGATCTGTTTGTTTAAGTGTGCTAGAAGTGCCGAATTTTTATTGAGGAAATGGAGATTGATGATGAGATTGGAGTCCCAAAAACGCTCAGACAATGGACATCATTTGCTATGGGCCACCAACCTTCTTGTATTTCCTACCCGGAAATTTCAGGTGAGTTTGTGCTTAAATCTGGTGTGATTAACCTTTTACCCTCTTTTTGTGGTGAAGCAGAAGAAGATCCTTACAAACATCTCAAGGAGTTTCAAATGGTAAGCTCCGCGATGAAGCCTGGCGACATAACAAAAGATCAGCTCTACCTGAGAGCTTTTCCATTCACCCTAAAAGGTGAAGCTCGAGATTGGCTGCATTACTTGCCATCGGGGACCATCTTTACTTGGGAGAAGTTGCAGAGTCTATTCTTGGAAAGGTATTTCCCTGCTTCAAAAGCCAGAGCCGTGAAAAAAGATATACGACAATTTGAGCAAGGAAAGGACGAGGCATTTTACGAGTGCTGGGAGAGGTTCATTAAACTCTGTGAAAAATGTCCGAACCACTTGATAGCGGAAGTCTCGCTTATCGAATGCTTCTATGATGGGTTGCTCACGCATGACCGCCAGATGCTTGATGCGGCAAGTGGAGGAGTCCTTTGGGAGAAAACGCCTGCGGAAGCTCGTCAGTTGATCTCCAACATAGCTGAGAACCGTCGCCAGTACGGAGGAAGAAACGAACATTCTAAGATGTCTTCCGACATAGAAGTGCTCAAAGAACAAGTTTCTCAGGTATTTGGTTTAGTTCATACGATGAAAGAAAAATCATCTCAGGATGTTTCTTCTATTTCAGGTAAAGCCATTGAAAGCATGTTCAAATCGCTCATGGAAGCTAGCGATGAGACAAGATCGCAGATTAAGTCTCTAAGAGATGAATTCTCAGAGGTAAAGGAAAGAATGAGTAGAATTGAATCCAAAGCGGAAGGGGTTAGTGCTATAAACCTCAGAAGTGGTAAAGAAGTGCCATCTCAAACCACTCCCGTGAGTCCTCCAAACGATTCAGAGATATCTCCAGATAAGTGTTCTCAAACGTCCTCTGAAACTGTTGTAACACCTCCTATTATTTCTATGAAGTCTTACACTCCCGTTGCTCCTTTTCCTAGTAGGCTTGCAAGGCCGTCTAAGGAGGCCAACAATGCGGACGTACTTGAGACGTTGAGGAAAGTTGGGATCAATATACCGCTACTTGATGCAATTCAGCAAATCCCAAGGTACGCTAAATTCCTTAAGGAGATGTGCACTATGAAGAGGAAGACTAAAAGCGCTGAGAGAGTCGTGGTAAGCAAGAATGTTTCTGCCCTGCTAACCCAAGGTATTCCAAGCAAATGCCAGGACCCAGGTATGTTCCTCTTGCCATGTACTATAGGGGATAGAGAAATCGAGCACGCTATGCTAGACTTAGGAGCTTCAATTAATGTTATGCCATACTCAGTCTACAAGAGCCTCGGTTTAGAAGGTATGCAGGAAACTAGTATAGTTATCCAGTTAGCTAATAGGTCTTCTATTCATCCTCTAGGGTTGATTGAGGACGTGTTAGTTAAGGTTAAGGATTTAATCTTCCCTGCTGATTTTTATGTGATAAACTTGGAAGAAAACACATCCACCACTTCTGTTTTACTTGGTAGACCATTCATGAAAACTGCTAAAACGAAAATTAATGTGCATGATGGAACTTTGTCTGTTGAGTATGAAGGGGATGTGTTCGAATTTAATGTTTTTGATGCCATGAAACAACGTGCTGATGTGCATTCTGTCTGTAAAATCGATCTTATAGATACTTTAGAACAAGAAGAATGCATGACTGTTGTTGATGGGGATGACCCACTCGTTTTTACTGAAATTGTTGGCGAAGTTGAAAGTAGTGTTCCCATATTGACTGAATTGCCTGAACAACCTACTTTTGCTTTAGAGACATGTGAAAAGCCAACTAAAATATTACCATCTCTTTTGCAGGCTCCCAAGTTGGAATTGAAGGAGTTGCCGGGCCATCTCAAGTACGTGTACTTGGGTGAGGTGGAGACACTTCCGGTAATTATTTCCAAGGAGCTCACATCGGAGCAAGAAGGCGAGTTGGTCGAGGTTTTGAAAAAGAACAAAAGAGCCATGGGATGGACATTGGCAGACTTGCACGGGTTGAGTCCAGTACTGTGCATGCACAAGATTCGGCTGGATGAGGGAGCAAAGCCATCCCGAGAGCCTCAGCGAAGACTGAACCCTGCAATGAAAGAGGTAGTGTTGTCTGAGATACACAAACTCCTGGACGCAGGTATTATCTTTCCCATTTCTGATAGCCAATGGGTTAGCCCTATTCATGTTGTACCTAAAAAGACGGGCATAACTGTTATTAGAAATGATAAGGGGGAGTTAGTACCTAAGAGAGTACAAAATGGGTGGAGAATGTGTATTGATTTTAGAAAACTGAATGACGTGACTAAAAAGGACCACTTTCCTATTCCCTTCATAGATCAAATGGTGGAGCGTTTAGCTGGGAAACCATTCTTCTGTTTTCTTGATGGTTTTTCTGGGTTTTATCAAATTCCCATAGCCCAGGAAGACCAAGAAAAGACTACTTTTACTTGTCCATTCGGAACTTACGCATATAGGAGAATGCCCTTTGGGCTTTGTAATGCTCCAGGGACTTTTCAGCGATGCATGATGAGCATATTTTCTGAATTTGTAGAAAAATGCATCGAAGTCTTTATGGATGATTTTACTGTATATGGAAGTTCATTTAAAGATTGCCTGTTTAACTTGTCTAGAGTCATGGAAAGATGCATCGAAACTAATCTTGTTTTAAATTTTGAAAAGTGTCATTTCATGGCCAGTCAGGGCATAGTATTGGGTCATGTTGTGTCTGCTAAGGGGATAGAGGTTGATAAAGCTAAGATTGTTGTCATATCTGATTTACCTTACCCCACGAATCTTCGGGAAGTACGTTCTTTTCTTGGTCACGCAGGTTTTTACCGCAGGTTCATTAAAGACTTCTCGAAGATAGTGACTCCGATGACAAGTTTGCTGAAAAAGGATGTTCCATTCTGTTTTGACAAACAGTGCAAGCTTGCCTTTGATGATCTGAAAAAGTGCTTGACCAACGCACCCATCATTCATCCACCGCAGTGGGGGACTCCTTTCGAGATCATGTGCGACGCAAGCAATTATGCCGTAGGCGCTGTGTTGGGCCAGAGGATTGACAAGAAGAGCCATGTGATTTATTATGCCTCTCGGACGCTCAATTCCGCGCAGATCGGTTACACAACAACAGAGAAGGAGCTGCTTTCCATAGTTTTCGCTCTTGATAAGTTTCGGCCATATATTCTTGGATCTAAAGTAATTGTTTTTTCTGATCATGCAGCGGTTCGATACTTGATGAACAAGAAAGACTCGAAGCCTAGACTGCTCAGATGGGTATTATTACTCCAGGAGTTCGACGTCTCTGTTCAGGACAGAAAAGGATCAGAAAATACCGTTGCTGACCACTTGAGCCGTATTGTGCGTAATGAGGACGATCTGCCTCTGAATGACGAATTCCCTGACGAAGTCCTTTTCCAGGTAAGTGTGGAGACACCATGGTACGCCGACATTGTCAATTACTTGGTCACAGGTACGTTCCCATTCGATTTTTCATATAATCAAAGAGCTAAGCTGAAAAGCGAAGCCAAAACATATATTTGGGAAGAGCCCGTTTTATGGAAATTTTGCGCTGACCAAGTAATTAGGAAGTGCGTCCCTAAGTCTGAACATAGGTCCATCCTTACCTTTTGCCATGAATTTGCATGCGGGGGACACTTTGGGCAAAATAGAACTGCGAGAAAAATTTTAGATTGTGGGTTCTTCTGGCCATCACTGTTTAAGGACTGTTATGAGTTTTGTAAATCTTGTGATCAGTGTCAGAGAAAAGGGACCATCACTAGTAGGAATGAAATGCTCCAAAACCCCATTTTAACTTGTGAAATTTTTGAGGTTTGGGGTATGGACTTTATGGGACCCTTCCCCCCTTCATTTGGTTTTGTCTATATCTTATTGGCTGTGGACTACGTGTCTAAATGGGTGGAAGCCAAAGCCACCAAAGTTGATACCGCTAATGTTGTTTCCAGTTTTGTCAAATCTAACATTTTTAGCAGGTATGGAGTTCCACGAGCCATCATAAGTGACCAGGGGAGCCACTTCTGCAACAAAACGATCCAAGCCTTGATGAGGAAATATGGGGTCAATCATAAAATTTCTACCCCATATCATCCTCATACCAATGGTCAAGCGGAGGTTTCCAATCGAGAGGTGAAGAGCATCCTCGAGAAAACAGTAAGTCCAGGAAGGAAGGATTGGAGCCTCAGGCTGGACGACGCTTTGTGGGCTTACCGTACGGCTTACAAAACCCCCATAGGGATGTCTCCCTATCGGATGGTTTATGGTAAAGCCTGTCATCTCCCCGTGGAGATCGAATACAAAGCTTACTGGGCCGTGAAGAAGTGCAACATGGACTTTGACTTGGCGGGCGAGGAAAGACTTCTCAAATTACAAGAACTGGAGGAGCTTCGCCTGGATGCATATGAGAACTCGAAGACCTACAAGGAAAAGACCAAAATGTTCCACGACAGACGAGTCGTCAGGAAACACTTCGAAGTTGGTCAGAAGGTCCTCTTGTTCAACTCCCGCTTGAAGTTCATGCCAGGTAAACTTCGTTCCAGGTGGCTTGGTCCTTTCATTATCACTGATGTTCATCACTATGGTGCAGTCAAGATTCAGAGCCTGGATACAGAAAAAGAATACACGGTGAATGGCCAGCGATTAAAGATCTTTCATGAGGGAATGTCAGAGGACTTCGACGACCATGCTTACTTGAAAGAGCCTGATTATGAGAAAGGATAAATTGAGTTTTGGTAAAGTCGAGCAATCGACTCTAAAAATTTGCGCTACTCGGAGGCACCCGAGCTTGAACTGTACATGCTTTTTGTTTACTTACCGTCATTTAGGATTAGTTTAGATTTCTACTCTGATGTTGTGAATTTTCAGGTGAAACAATGGCTCATCCTTGCGGTTTATTGGCTAAGGTTAAAAGCGCGCTCTACAACCCTCTAAGTCACAACTCAGGGAAGGTTTTCTTTCCTTTTGTTTTGCCTGTGCATATTTGGTCCAATGAGGACATTGTCAATTTCTAAGTTGGAGGTGGTGGGTTGTGCCTCATAGTGATTGTCGAGTTTAGTTGTGGAATCCTGATTTACTTGTTGAGTTATGGTGAAAGCATGCTAGTCTGACTATGAAATTCTGTGATGTACTGCTGAGGTCTTCGTATTTGTATTTGTTAGGAAATTCAGCACAATTGCATATGTTAAGGCCATTTTGGAAAATTTTTCAAAAAGATTTCCCGGTTTAAGCTTCGCATGTTAGCACTCTATTTTGGATCTGTTGGTTTAGGGTAGCTCTGTTTGTTTTGAAATTCGTTGTCACCTCGAAAGGCAACCTTAGGATGGGCCAGGATTCGTTTTTGTTTGTAATCCGTGCACTTAAAGTTTTAATATGATTTTTAGGCTAAAAAAAAAAAAATGAAAAAAATGAATGAATGCAAGTTTATAAAAAGAAAATAATCTCATGAGGCGTTCCTCCTTCTTGAGTTGCCTTAGTAGCCAGGGGCGGTCGTGTAACCCACGGTCGCCACTGCATGAAAAGGATGCACAAAGAAGTGAACGCTAGTCCTTAAAAATGTGAATTTTGCCCGTAGTCAGATGCACTGTGCAATGAAATTGCAGGCAAGCTGAAACGAAAGTAAGATTGACATGTTAGGCGCTCATGAAGATCAAGGAAAAAGAGAGAAAAGATGCCTGGCGATATATTACTTGCATGAGCGATGAACTGCCCTTAGACTGTTCTGTTAAGCCATAAGTAGGGGGAAAGCGAAATTTTAGGATAGATAGAGCTGTTCTAAGCCTGTTGAAATCTAAGATCGAGGAGCTAAATCCGAAGCGTAAATAGGGAAGCATCTTTAAATTTTCCAAATTGTTCTTAACCAATGCATGCATGCAGCTGTTCTTTCAAATGCAATTGCCCTGTCTTTTCCAGTATTGAGAATCGAGTCCCTAGCATGCATTCTCGTTCTATTTAATTAATCAGAATTCCACCTTGCTCGAGGACTAGCAAAATTTAAGTTGGGGGTGTTTGATAGCTCCATTTTGGAGCTATAATTATGTCCCTAATTCACGTTTATTATTGGCTTAATCTTGCTTTTATGTAATTATTGTAGGTGTTCTCGGTGCTTCGCTCTCGAGAACGTTTCGGCGCGTTTCGGAGCTTAATATCGCGATTTAAAGGCATAAGAACGCTTCCCGGGAAGATCCATGCAAAGAGATGAAGTATGGGTGCTTTGGGGAAATTGAAGGCGAAATTCCATGCAAAAACCCGAGAGCTAGCGTCGAGCGACAGCGTCGCGACGCTAGCTCGACGCTGCCCAGCGTCGAGACGCTGCCCCTAGCGTCTCGACGCTCCGAAGTCTGAAGCGCTGAATTGAAGAAAAACCCGAGAGCAAGCGTCGAGCGATAGCGTCTCGACGCTCGCTCGACGCCGACAGCGTCTCGACGCTCGCTCGACGCCGACAGCGTCTCGACGCTGAGCGAGCGTCTCGACGCCACCCCGAGCGCGCGCGCGGATTATTTAGGGCGCAGCGTCGAGACGCTGCCCTAGCGTCTCGACGCTACGACGGATTACTTAAATTTCTGTCCGATTTTAGCCGCCATTATCATCTTCCACCTCGAGCTCCGCACCTGATTTGACGTCCAACAGCCATTTTTCACCATGGGAGGGGCTATGAAGCTCGGTTTGAAGCCGTCCCACACCACACAAGTCATGAGTGAGTAGATTTACCGTTTTTGGCTCGGGATTGTAGGGATAAATGTAGTAAGGACTCTTGGTGAGGTTGTAGGATTAAAATTCTGAATTGGTTGGATTTTTATTGAATTGAATTCTATTTCTCTGCTTAATCTATGAGCATGTTTGAATGATTTAGGACTAGGCACCCTTGATTTTGAGCATGTCCATTAGTTAAAGGATTTGATGCCGTGCCTCTCGTTTCCGCCAAGTAACAAGGAATTGTGGCTCCTTGAGCGTATTGGCGTCCTTACGCTCTTGAAGTTCATTCTTCCCGAATTAGAATTCCAAATCGACATACTAATTTCGCGTCCAAATTAGATAGTCGTCACGGTTAGCTTGTTGCTACCGTTCGGTCTTGGGAGAGCGTTGGCCGCCAATGTCGAACGGTATGCTTGATTAGCATAATTAATTATGATTAATTAAATCCATGGAGCATGTCCGGGTTATTTATTAATTTGGACGAGCCGTGCATTCGTTAAAATTACTTAACCATTACACGCGTCAATCTATGATTCAAGAGGTTTGCTAGATTTATTCCCGATCGTCCCGAGTCGGAAACTCCGTTAGCTAAATTTTCTATTTGCTTTGTTCCAATTTAGTCACGTAAAACCAACAATTCCCCCTTATTTGGTCTATAGTAATTGTTTGCAAATTTAATTAAGATTAAGTCAAAGTACCTTAATTCCCTGTGGATCGACCCCGTTACCACTATTCTACAAATAGTTTAGTGATCTCGGGCATTTATAAATTCATTTTGGCGGGTCTCGACAACCCGATGATTGGCGATAGTTCAATAATATCGCTACCAGCCATTCGGACCATTGGCCAGCCTGAAGCTTCCTGGACCGTGTCACGCAATGGGAGGCACACTCTCATGAGTGCCAACCTCACAGCTAAGGCGGCTGTTTGGTTTTCTTTCGTGAGAAGGAAATTGTCCCCAGTGACTCATGAGACCACCATCAACCAGAGCAGATCGCTGCTGGTATATGCGATAATGAGAGGTCTCACGATCAACGTGGGAGAAGTCATTGCTGCTGCCATTGCTGAGTGCGCCAAGAAGGGTAATGGCCCATTGTTTTTCCCTAATACTATAACTAAACTTTGTTTGCTTGCAGGGGTTCCCATTGAGCGAATGGAGCAGCAGATGGCTTACACAGGCCACTTGGAGCTACCTGCTGGCTTGAGGCTAAAAAGGAAGGGGAACATGGAATTCGAGCTGGATAGGTTGGCTGCTGATCAATCGCTGTCCATGGCTTGCCTGATGGATATGCAGAAGAGGATGGCTCAATGGGCCACTTACGCGCAGGCACGGGACAAGGAAGTTGCTGACCAACTTGGGTGCATCTTCCCTGACTTCCCCACGAATCTCCTGGATCCATGGGTGCCTCCACGACCACGACAACCTGACGAGGATGAAGACATCTGAGTGCTGGTTTGAATTGCACTCAAGGGAGTATTGTTGTTCCCTTAGAATAATAAAAAAATATGCTTTCTGATAGACCATGTGAATTATGCTGTTTTTAGTAAAATTTTGATCTGTTTTAGTTGCTTAGGTTTACATTTTTAAATTGCCTAGTATAGCTTGCTGCTAGTTGATTAGGTAGGATAGTTTAGGTTTATTTTTGTCGAGCTTGAATGACTGGATAAAGCATGCTTAGGGGCCTTAGTGACTGATATATCTGCCCTGACTTGATTGCGAAATAATTGCGGTACCCGCAATTTTTATTACTGAATGCATGTTTTGGACTGTCTGTTTAAGCTAGGCTGTGATCTGTTTAAATTCTATTTTTTGCTGCTGTCATAACTACCTTATATAGCTTATCTAAATGCATGCTGGATGAGTGTCATAGGACACCCTTTGATAGTTTAAATTAACCTCTAAAAAGCTCAGCATGCATAGCTGTAAGTCCTTGCCTGTCTGTTTTTTTCAATTTTCTGCTGCTGTGATATTT
This sequence comes from Herpetospermum pedunculosum, assembly GCA_028017165.1. Classification (NCBI taxonomy): domain Eukaryota; kingdom Viridiplantae; phylum Streptophyta; class Magnoliopsida; order Cucurbitales; family Cucurbitaceae; genus Herpetospermum; species Herpetospermum pedunculosum. The sequence goes on along the minus strand of CM051524.1, from coordinate 44,815,012 downwards.
TCTTTTAGAATGTTCTGCCTATGCCTAGGGCTTTTAAATTCTCTTTGTTTTACCTTAGACTAGATGCTTCTAGGATAGTTTGGGGGTGTGCCACCTCAGACATTCATTGAGGACAATGAGTAGTTTTAGTTTGGGGGAGGCCACCCTAGGCCTAGGAACATTCCTCTCTCCCTTAAGACATAAGCATTCTTCTTCTCCTTGACAAAAATAATGAACTGAAAAAAAAAAATGAAAAATAGAATAAAGGGGGGAGTCTCTCTTAGGTTGCTGAGTAATCAGTGCCAAGTGTGTAACCCACAAGTGGCGTTGCATCAAAAGGCAACCAAAGGAGAGGCTCCACCAAAGTAAGAAAGAAAGAAAAAGAAGAAATAGGGAAGAAGAATGTATACCTAGGAGTTACAACTTTGTGGCTTAGATGTCCTGTTTAAAAAGAACTCTGATCCTCAATTTAGCTAAGAGCAAAGTTGTAACTTGTAGGGTTGTTTAGGGAGATGAGTGTATATCCAATGTAGTGATGCCAGGGCTTAGGTTGTTCTCTAAAAGTACTACTGTCACCATTAATACTAAGACTGGCATGACTCTAAGGAATCCTAGGTAGCTCATAAGTATAAACTAGAAGCATGTACTGAGTCTGGGGTAAAGCTAGGTAGAATTTGAAACCTTAGGGATAGTGACATGATATGACAAAAGCAGGTAGATCAGTTGTAGGGAGTTAATAAAAACAGTAGGAGTATTAGGCATGCGAAATCAGAAGAAGCTAGATGAGAGGGTAGTTTTAAGCTTAGAAGTGTGTCATAGGACAGCACTGCTGTAGATAAGAATATAGGGAGTTAGTAAGTGGTTAAAGAAGAAGAAACAGCAGCCTAGGAAAGTCCTTAGATTGCTCGAGGACAAGCAAAACCTTAAGTTTGGGGGTGTGTTACGTCTCAAAAAGTGACCTTTTTAGGACTTAATTATCTTAGAAAGATGTTCACTCTTAGGTGTTTTTGATAGCATTTAGCCTAAACCTATGCTTAAATATGAGAATTAGAAGAAGGTAGCTAAATTAGGACTTATGTACATTAGGAAAGAAAAGGGTTGAAAACCGAAGGAAAAGAATGAAAAACAAGCATTGCGATAGCATTGCGGAAACATTGCTGAAACCGCAATGTTTCAAGTGAAAACCGTAAGTTGACTGATCTTTTTCTGTTAATTTCCGTTATTTCAGGGATTCGATCTTTCTCCTCCATCCATTCTGAAGTACGACGTTGAAGATTGATGGTTCTCCTTGGCCCAAACGCACCTGCAGATTGCTATAAAAGGGGGTCAAAGTCGAGGGTTCAATCATCATCCGAAAGCGTAGAAGTCTTCTCGCAGCTCCATCTTTCTTCGTGTTTTCCTTTGCCGTCTGTTGGTGTGAGAGTCTCAGCTGTTGGAATCGTCCCGATTGGATTCATCCAAGCAAAGCTATTCTTTCATCCCCTTCAGCCGAGGCGGTTGCGACGAGGCTTTCAAGCATCATTTACTGCTTTCTGTCTTTCAATTCTAAATTTCAGTTCTGTTTAGTTGCTGTTTCTCTTCTAATAGCTAGATCATTTCATTTCGTTGCTGTCTGTCTTTACTTTAAGCTTCCCTTTTTGTTCATTCAAACAATCAAGTAATCAAAGCACAATTCTCCATTTCACAGTTTCTTCGCTTTGCTGTTACTATTTTTCCCTTACTGTTTGTCTTCATTTCTCTTCTAAGCATGTCTATTTTATCTCTTCTTTCTGTTCTCCCTATATCCATGAGTAACTAAGTTACATAGGGGCATGCTAATGACAATACTATAGGCTAAAAAACGTGAACCAAGCATGTAGGATAGCTCTCGAAGCATTGATTGTATGTAAGCTTCATCCCACGGGCAATTTCGATTGGCCATCCATTTTGTCCAAAGAACTCCTAACCTCTGGAAGGAGTAAGAGTTCAGAGTCATACACTCATGCTAGCCTTTCAAGGTAGCCAGAAAACGACCTAGGAATAGGCGTTTTCCTAGTACAAACCATAACTTTCTGCTTTAACAAGATGCTTAAGACCTTACTTGGACATGAGTAAACTAAAGAATCTAATGCATGAAATCGGAAGATACATGAGAATGAGATAGTTTGATGCATAGTGAGTTGATCCAGTGCTTGAGAATCGTATGAAAAAGCCTATAGGATAGTCGTTAGTAGCCCTTAATTCATCATCTTACACACTTTCGTTGTTAATTAAATTGCGGTAGAATTGCTGTTTCCGCAATTCTGCTAAAGTTACAATTCTGTCTAGCCATTTTTGTCTTCATTTATTAGTCTCGTCTCTTTTCGTTTGAGTTTAGCTTTAACTTTCACTTGTTTATGTTGCTACCCTCTACGTATTCAGTAGGAAATAGACAATTTAAAACCAATTCTACACCATCAAATCCACCCTTTCTTTCTTAACTTTACACTTCACGAGTAGCTTAAAATAAATCTCTGTGGGAAAACGAATGAAAAAATACTTACTACTTGCTATAAGATCATGTATGCTTGCATGTTCTGAGTGCTCTTTCTATCTTATTGCTTAATTATTTCAACACATTGAGCACGCAACAATCCCCCTCACTACTGACAGACACTCTTTAGGATGCGTGAGGTTGGCGTAGAAGTCGTACACCATGTCCGGGTAGGCTGGAATTGGAGGCCTGCAGAGTTCTTCCCAACCATGGTTAATAATCTCTGCGCGCAAGAATTGTGGCAGGTCCGCAAGGGCATCAAGAAATCCTCTCTCGTGGAGGAGTTCTTTCTTCATCAATTTGAGGCCCTTGGCCTCTGCTTCCTTTGAGACATACCCCGCAGCTCGAGGTTCGTCTTCTGGATACATCTTTCTCTTCCCCTTTTCCTTCTCTTTGGCCGACTCGACAGCCTCAGTTTTCAGTTTCTTAATAGAGGGCTCAGCTTCAACCCTCTTCCTTTTAGTCCGCTTGGAGGCTTTTGGCCGCTTGGCCTTCACAATCACAGGCGCCTTCTTCTTGAGCCTTGCCTTCGAGGCCATGTGCTGAATAAATTCACCCAACATTTCCTCCATTGAATCGATGCTTTCTCTCTCCACAGGGCTGTCAAGATTGACATCCCTGAAGGGGGAAAACACCTCATCCTCCTCGGCCGGATCATCGATTGGGACCGATTCTTGTTGCTCTTCAGACGAATTTCCAGGCTCCGACTGATGCTGAGGGGATTCAGGGCTCTGGACGGCCGTCTCAAATGATGGCCAGCCACTGTCGAAGCTTTCCTTACTCGGGGTTGTCTTCTCCTTGACCGGGGAAGCAGACATTGTGACCTTCCACTTCTTCTTCTTCGAAGTTTTCGTCGAATCAGAAGGATCAGCAGCTTTCGTCGTTGCCACCTTCCACTTCTTCCTTCTCACAGGAAGCTTTGGCGGCCTTGAAGGTTGCGCAGCGTCGACGTCTGCCAAAGATAGCAGCGCCTCTCTTACCACTCTCGTTTCTTCCTCATCAGGTGATGCTTTCTTGGGCGTGGATCGTTCGGCTCTTGTTCTCACCATTGTTGTTTCTTGGAGGTCTGAGTTTAGGAGTGCAAAAGAATGATAGTTCTGATTTGTGGAGTTCCAAAGGTTTGAGAAATCGTAGAGGAAAATGATCCCCAACGCCGGCTATTTGTACTCAAGTGGTCTCCCAACGACTCTTTTTGTTGCGGACGCCGCAATTCTTCAGCAATTATTCAGCATTTTCAATATAACCGTTATGATTTTTTTCTTGATTTGTGTTGCAAGATTTTAGCAACAAAATCTTTGATCTCTCCAGATCTTTTCTTTGATCTTCTTCTCTTTGATTCACCTCCCTCATTTTCGCTTAAAATCTCCCATTATTATACCCTACAAAATTTAAAAACACTTAATTCAAACGAGAAATAACCCTATGATACACAATCCAAAAAAGAATAAAGAAAAATCTAAGGAAACGCCCTCTGACGAATGAGCACAGTGATCACTCATCCTCTCTTGATTCACCTCTTAGGCTTCGTATAGAAGGAAGGCCGAGAGTGTCTTCACATCGCCTTCCTCGTAATAATGTTTCAACCTTGCGCCATTTACCATGAACGGCTGCCCTTGGTTTAGGTTTCGAATTTCAATAGCACCATGAACAAAGACATTAGTAATCACAAAAGGACCCGACCACCTAGACTTAAGTTTGCCCGGAAATAACCTCAATCGTGAGTTGAATAATAAAACATGCTGGCCCTTTTTAAAGTCCTTGATCCTAAGTCTACTATCATGCCAAATCTTAGTTTTTTCCTTATACATTTTAGCATTTTCATATGACATGTGTCTTAGTTCATCTAACTCATGTAATTGCAGAGACCGCAATGTTCCCGCATCGGTTACGCAATAATTCAACTCTTTTAAGGCCCAAAAGGCTTTGATTTCTAATTCGAAGGGTAAGTGGCATGCTTTTCCATATACTAGCCTATAAGGAGACATACCTAAGGGTGTTTTATATGCAGTCCTATACGCCCACAGTGCATCGTCTAACTTAAAAGACCAGTCATTTCTATTAGGTTTAACAACTTTTTCAAGTATGCTCTTGATCTCCCTATTAGATATTCCAGCTTGTCCATTTGAGTGTGGGTGATAAGGGGTTGCTACTCTATGTCTAACATTATATTTAGCTAGTACCTTTTCCATAGCTTTATTTATAAAGTGGGTTCCTTCATTACTTATTATTGCACGTGGTGTACCAAATCTTGTAAAAATATGTCTATTTAGAAATTTAATGACTGTTTTGGCATCATTTTTGGGACATGCAATGGCTTCTACCCATTTAGAAACATAATCTACAGCTACTAGTATGTAAAGATTACCCGAAGATGGGGGGAATGGTCCCATGAAGTCAATGCCCCATACATCAAAGAGTTCCAACTCTAAGATATATGTGAGAGGCATCTCATCTTTTCTACTAAGGTTACCTGTGCGTTGACACTCATTGCAGCTGTGTGCATGATCGTGGGCATCCTTGAATATTGTGGGCCAGTAGTAGCCACTTTGGAACACTTTTGCAGCCATCCTTTGACCACCAAAATGTCCACTGTAAGGAGATGTCTGACAATGCTGCAATACTAACTTTGCCTCAGTAGCTGATACACACTTCCTCAGCAATCCATCCGCACAACTCTTGTAAAGTGTAGGATCGTCCCAGATGTACTTCCTAGCTTCGTGTAGGAACCTCTTCTTTTCTTGCCCCCCTCTGAAAGTTGGTAATACCTGCGAGGCAAGGAAGTTAGCAATATCCGCAAACCAAGGTTCCTCATTGTTATCACAATGTCTGAACACAAAGACATGTTCATAAACAAAAGCATCAGATATTGCGGGCTCAACAATTATTTCGCAATTACTCCGCAATCTAGATAAATGATCAGCAACTAAATTTTCACATCCTTTTTTTTTTTTTTTTTTATCTCTAATGTCTAAATCAAACTCTTGCAATAATAACACCCATCTAATTAGGCGTGGTTTAGCATCATCCTTCCTCATTAAATATTTTATTGCAGAGTGATCAGTGTAAACAATTGTTTTAGTACCTACAATATAAGGCCTAAACTTTTCACATGCAAACACTACAGCTAACATTTCCTTCTCTGTGGTAGTGTAATTACATTGCGCTTCATTTAAAGTCTTACTTGCATAGTATACAGGGTGTGTTAATTCGACGAAGGAATTTAGACACGTGTAAATAAATCTTTTGATTTGTATTGTATTGTATCAGTGCGTAGTGGATTACAATCTCTAATGTTTATCCTCTGATTCTTTCTCTCTCAAATGTAACTGTACTCGAGGGCTTTGCAGCTTGTTCTCGAGGTTGAATCTTCAGATTCGCGTAGCGGTGAAGTCTTCAGGTGTTTGATCTTCAAGTGACGTTCAGTCTTCAGGATTCAAAGAGTCTTTCGTTGCTTGAGAATTCTCTATGAGTTCTTAGGAGAAGAAATTTTTCTGAACCTTCAAAATGAAGAATAAGCTCTCTACTTATAGGGTTTCTCATGGGCCTAATGAGCTTGAGCTTGGATCCAATGGGCTTAGGCCCAATGGACTTGGGTCCAATGAATTTTTGGGTTCTGGGTCCAATGTGCTTTTGGGATTTTGGCCAAATTGCCATTTAAATAGCTTTCTAGCCCGATTCGATTTCGAGCCCAATTGAGTTATGACCGAATTTGCTCGGTTAAGTTTATTCGATCCGCCAATGTTACCTCGCCAAAAGTACATTATTTAGGGCTATATTTACCTTAAAATCTTGTACATTCTTGAGTGTTTTTGTTAAGAGTTAGCTTAATGTGTGCTTAAATGCGAGAATTTGAGAAATGATGCTGAAATAGGACTTATTTGGAAAAGGAACGAAAAAGAATGAAAAATGATGAAAAACAAGCTAAAATGTACATTGCAGGTACATTGCTGAAAAATTGCGGCCCTCGCAATTAAACAGTCTTAGCTACTGCATTTTCCCAGCCGTCAGTCTTTATTGACTGAGTTTTTCTAGTAGTCAACTCTCTCTGCTGCTGCCACATGTCAAGCTTGACTACCTCACAAAGTTGAATGGTGATCCACGAATATAGAGCCACTTTTGGCAACCTCTGCAAGCTATATAAAGAGAGTTATATGAAGGATCAAAGGAGTTGAATTCCCCTCAATTCAAACACAACTCAATAGTGAAAAACTCGAAGACGAAATCCTTTTCCCCCGGTTGTTGGATCGAAGAAACAAAGCCCTTGGCGTTGATAATTCGAGAGGAAGAAGAGAAAATCCATCTTCTCTTCTGATTGAATTTATCCCCAAGATCAGCTAATCTTCCCCTTCATCCGATGCGATTCACGACTTGGAAGATCCTCACGCAATTTACAGCTTTCCTTTACTGCTTTCTAATTAATTATTATTCTTCTTTAAGCGTTGTTATGAACCATTTACTGTTTTACCCTTTAAATATTGCTTTCGGATCAAAGGTTGTTGCTTTACGAATTGTTATGAGATTTGCCTTTTTAAGAGTAATCAATTAGTTTTGTTGAGTTCTTCATTCCATGCTTAATCAATTAGTATTCTTCGAAAACCATGAGTAACTAACTAAAGAGGTTTCCTAGGATGAATCTATAAGATAGACTTATGTGAATTCAACATGTAAAGTAGCATGAATGCATTGAATGAATGTGATCTTCATCCCATGGGCAATTTCGACCGGCCATCCATTTTGTCTAAAGAATTCCTAACCTCTGGAAGGAGTAAGAATTCCGAGTCGTTCATTCATGTTAGCCTTTTATGGTAAATAGAGAGTGGCCTAGGAATAGGCATTCTCCTAGCACGTTTATTAGCATGTGTTTATGAATAGGTTGTTAGCTTTACTTGGACAGAAGTAATCTAAGAAACTAATGCATGTAATCGAAAGATGCATGAGAACTAGCTAAGACGATGCATGAGACGTTAAGTTACTGATGAATGATCATAGTTAAATGCCTATAGAGCATTTAAATCGTTGCTAATTTATTGCTAGATTATTGCGAGAACCGCAATAAAACGTTTATGCTTTTTGCCTTAGTCTTTTCCATAGGTTTTTATCTTTGCGATTATATTGCGATAGAATTGCGAGACCCGCAATTCTTCTTCTCCACATTATAGCTTTACCTCTTTACTTGCTTTGCTTTTACATTTGCTTTCTTCTTGCATCTTTTACGTTTCGGCACTCCAACCCAAAATCTACCCAATTTAAGTTACCTTATCTAATTTAGCACATCAAATTGTTAGTCACTAAACTCAATCTCTGTGGGAAAACGAATTAAATTATACTTATCACTTGCTGCAGACCATGTATGCTTGCATGATCTTAGCGCTCTTCGCATTTACATTTTACACACACACTGAGCGCGCAACAAGTTTTTGGCGCCGCTGCCGGGGATTTTGTTTAGTAAACACGATTTGTGTTATTTCAGAAGAGCTTAATTTATTGGAGCTAATCTTTTGCATTTACAGGTACCAACAAAGCTGGTTTATGAATGAGTTTCCAAATCACAATCTAGAATTTGATCCTAAACCCGAAAGGACTTTAAGGGTCAGAAACAAAATTAAGAAACGTCTTTTTAAACAGCCAAAACAACCTGTAATTCAGCACATTGCGGACCACGCAGAGTCAGCGCAATCTCAACAAGCGGAAATGGATAGAGTAGAAGAAGCACCAAACCGAGCACCTATCATTCGCAACCCCATTGAAATTGCGAATGATAAGGATAATGTTATTCTATCATACCTTGTACCAATGCCTGAGGAGCTTAATCCGAGCATCATACGCCCCGAGATTACAGCTCACTCATTCGAGTTAAAACCTGTCATGTTTCAAATGCTGTCCACAGTTGGACAATTCTTTGGAGTGAAAAATGAAGACCCCCACAACCACTTGAGAAACTTCCTGGGAGTAAGTGACACCTTTGTCATCCCAGGAGTATCTCAAGAGACCTTGATACTTTACCTTTTTCCATATTCATTAAGAGACAAGGCCATGACGTGGCTGAACTCTTTCCCCTCTGGATCAATTGTCAATTGGACAGACCTTGCTGAAAAGTTCCTAGTAAAATACTTCCCTCCAGATAGGAACTCTGACTTTCGTGTTGACATCATCAAGTTCAAGCAAGCCGAAAATGAATCACTGCATGAAGCTTGGATCAGATTCAAAGATCTTCTACTCAAATGTCTACGCCATGGCATTCCATGGTGTATCCAGATTGAAGTATTCTTCAAAGGATGCAACCCCAGCACGAGGCAAGTCTTGAATTCCTCAGCTGGAGGTTGGATGCTATCAAAGAGCTATAACGAAGCCTATGAGATTTTGGATAAAATCTCAACATCACATTGTCAATGGTCAGACGATCCTGTGGAGCCAAACAGAAGAAAAGCTCAAGACATGGATGCACTTAGTGCAATGAGCAGCCAGATCAATGCTCTGACCAACCTGGTGAAGCAAACGACTCAACCCAATATTCAACAAAGTGTCAACACAGTGGCAGCTGTTTCAACAAGCACAGCAGTAGCCAACCAAGGTGAGGCACTAGTTTGTAGATTCTGTGGGGAAGGGCATATGTATGACTATTGCCCTGCTAATCCATCTTCGGTGTGCTATGTTGGAAGTCAACAACAACCAAGGAACAACCCCTATTCAAATACATATAACCCTGGTTGGAGAAACCACCCAAATCTCTCTTGGGGTGGACAACAAAGCACAAGCCAAACGCAAAATCAATCAAGACCGAGTGAACCACCTGGTTCACTCAACACCAACAAACTAGTCAACCCCCATATCAGGAACAATATGTCAACAACCAACCGATGGGAACATCAGTGGAGAACTTGCTGAAGGAATACATAGCAAAGAATCATGCAACTTTGTAGAGCCAGCAAGCAACCTCGAGAAGCTTAGAGACTCAAATCGGGCAGTTGGCAGACGAGCTGAAGAATAGGCCCCAAGGCAGACTGCCTACAGACACTGAAACTCCAAGAAGGGATGGTAAGGAACAAGTTCAAGCTGTTGAACTACGGAGTGGAAGGCCATTGGTGATGAGTAGCAGAGAAGCACCAAAGAGAGTAGAGAATGACGAGTCTAGTGCTCCACTGGATTCTCTGCCTAACTTTGATCAAATACAACCAAGCACAACAAGGGTGAGACTGAAACCTATCATTGAGGAACCAGAAGAAATTTCTAGGCCTCCCCCTGTCATTAGGCAACTTGATTTGCCTACCTATGTGTCACCACCACCATACCCTCAAATGTTTGATTTTTATGATGATGACTCCTTTGTTACCTTCGAATCTGAGAAGAGTGATCCAATGGAATCTCCATATGAAATGGTGGAGTTGGTGAAAGTTGAGAAAAATGAAATTGTGCTGGATGAGGCCAAAGAGACTAATGCGCTGCTTGAGGAACAAGAATTTGAAATGTTTGATGTTGCAACAAGCTTCTCCACCAATGAAAGAGCTGAGCCACCACCACCACAAATGCTCCAGCTGAAGGAGTTAGAAAGAGATGTGCCAGAAAAAGAAGTCCCATCGCATCAAAGCTATGTTGTAGCAAATGTTGTAGAAGCAAAACCAACGCACATAAAGTACAAGCATTGAGATGTTATAACATGCAGTCTCTTTGAAAGAATCAACAATTTCAAGGTGTGGCAGAATGTCCGATCCCGTAAATCAAGACTTAAGTATCTTAAAGGAGCAGAAGTGGTGCCTCGAAACATTGAAGAACATCCATATGAGGCAGATTGACAAGGGAGATTTCTGATCCCTAAACTCTTAAATTAGGATTTTATCATGCTTTGCTTAGATTTCGTATGTTAGGAGTAGTTTATTTTGGGAATGAAATATTTATTATGTGCCAACAATCATAGTCGTTTAGCATGAATTGATGATGCACTGTGGGCATATAGAACTGCATATAAAACACCTTTAGGAATGTCCCCCTATAGGCTAGTTTATGGAAAAGCATGTCATCTTCCCTTTGAATTAGAAAACAAAGCCTTTTGGGGCTTTAAAAGAATTTAACTTTTACATTTAAATCGTTGCTAATTTATTGCTAGATTATTGCAAGAACCACAATAAAACATTTATGTTTTTTGCCTTAGTCTTTTCCATAGGTTTTTATCTTTGCGATTATATCGCGATAGAATTCCGAGACACGCAATTCTTCTTCTCCACATTATAGCTTTACCTCTTTACTTGCTTTGCTTTTACATTTGCTTTCTTCTTGCCTCTTTTACGTTTCGGCACACCAACCCAAAATCTACCCAATTTAAGTTACCTTATCTAATTTAGCACATCAAATCGTTAGTCACTAAACTCAATCTCTGTGGGAAAACGAATTAAATTATACTTATCACTTGCTGCAGACCATGTATGCTTGCATGATCTTAGCGCTCTTCACATTTACATTTTACACACTGAGCGCGCAACAGCCAACCATGATGAAGACATGTGGCGACTGCAGATTGGCCAAAATTTCTCGGTCAACAATAATATGCGCATTAATAATTCTAGAAAATATATGTAGTTTTTATATATACCCATCATATGTAGTTCATATAAGAGTATAAATGAGTATATATTGCTGAGAGAGATAATTTTTTAAGCGTGATTATGAAAAAAGAGTTGATGATTTTAATGAAAAGCGAGGAGACAATTTTAATGAGGAGAGATGGGTGGATTAATGTGAATATCTTAGGCATGATTATGATGAGAGAGTGAACAATTTTAAAAAAGATAACATTAAAAATCCCCATTAATTTTTGCATTATATGAATTTTTCTTTTTTAATTTGTCATATTAGTTGTAAGAATTTAAATATAATTATGTCAAGAGTTTTGTAATAAGAGTTTTGTAATAAGAAGTAGGACTAACAAACCTTTGCCTAAATTTTTTAGGATTTTGGTTTAGAATGGAAAATGAGTATATCATGAAGTTTATTGACGTAGTTATTAGGGGTGTACAAAAAAATCCGCAACCCACCAAATTCAACCTAACCCAACCCAACTTTTCGGGTTGGGTTGGGTTCCAAATTTAAAAAACCGAATTTTCGGGTGGGTTCGCGGGTTGGACCAATTTTGGCTCGGTTCAACCCAAACCGAACCGAATTACAAATTGTTTTTAAAAAAATTATATATATATAATGAATTACAATTAAATTTAGGGTTAGCCTTTATTCTCATTTTTTTTTTTGAGTACATTGGGGTGGGGGATTCGAACCACAGACCTCTTGGTCATCAAGTCATACATATGCCAGCTGAGCTCGCTTTGGCAGCCTTTATTCTCATTTCTCAAATCTAAGTCGCCTCTCTAGTCTCTCACGCAAAGTCATCGCCAGTAGCAATGAGGTGGAGATCGTCGCCGTTCACCACTCTCATCTTCGCCGCCATCTCCGTCGTCGCTCTCTCTCAAAGTCCCCTTGCTGCCATCTCCGTCGCTGCTCTCGATCTCTCTCGCAAAGTCGCCTCGCCAGTAGCAATGAGGTGGAGATCGTAGTCGCTGCTCGCCGCTCTCAGCCTCGCCGCCGTCTCCGTCACCAGTTTCTTTTTTTATTTTCTTTCTAAACTGGGTTTCATTGAAACCAAGCATATGGGTTATGGGTTCTCTGTTCTAATTAATTTCTTCCTCTCATCTCTCAATTTTTTGCTTCTATTTCAAGTTTTCTTTGTTAGGGGGGTTTAGCAAGGGGTGAACTTTGTGATTCTTGTTTGATTTTTTATTTTTTTTATTTTTTTTTTATCTATCAATCTTAGCTTAATTTGTACCATCCATCCAAATCTATCTATCTTCAGTTCAATTCAAACTGAAATATAAAGAGTCTGAAGTTCTGGAAATATTTTTCATGACTGAATTGAAACTGATGAAAAAATGACTAAATTGAAAGGGTAGCCTGTTGTAGTTCTTGTAAAAAAAAAGGTTTTGGTAAGGGTTTTTTTTTTTTCTTTTTCTTTTCATTTAGTTAATTTTTCCTCCCTTTTTTTAACTCAAACAAATAAAGTTTCTTTTTGTTGGTAAGGATTTCCAACAAAATGGTGAGAGGGAAAACACGGATGAAGCTAATAGAAAAGGCAAGAAATGGGTGGATGAAGAAAGCTTTTTCTCTCTCTGGGATGTTGGTTGCTCCTATAAAAAAATTTATCTATTAATTAAAAAAAATAACAACCCGAAGACCTGACCCAACCCAACCCGAAAATTGAAGGGTTGAGTTGGGTTGAGTTGACTTAAATGTTGGGTTGGGTTGGGTTGAGAATTCACCAACCCAAAATTTTCGGATTGGGTTGAAAAACCACCAAAACCCAACCCATGTATACCCCTAGTAGTTATCCCTTTAAATTAATCCATGATTTTTAAAGTGCTTTGTATTTATAAATATTAATAAATAAAAACAAAAACATTTTTGATCATCTAAAATCATTCAAAAAGTTATACTCAATACACTTTAAATTATTAAAATTTTCAAAGGTGCTTATAAGAAAAATTAATTTTAGTTAAAAAACATTTACTAGCAAATCTAACACAATCTAAAAGAATTTGTAAATATGACACAAACACTCACTAACCCATGTAAAAAGACTAAAAAACTCATCAAATGTCCATCAACCCATCACAAAACTCCTATCAAAATTATTGCAGTCTACCATTGATAGAATATAATAGTTAGAAGTTTAACAGTGATATAAGCCTATCACTGGTAGATTTCAATATAGATAGAACTCTATCACTCACTTATCGACTTCAATCATAGATAGTTTAGTTCAATCGTATACTTGTATTATTGATAGAACTATATCCATATTGAAGTCTATCACTGGCAGACTTGTATCGTTGATAGAATTATATATGTATGAAGGTATATCACTGAAAGACTTCTATTATTATTGATAGGGGTGGCCAACATTTAAACCGAAAACCGACCCGACCGACCGAACCGATGTAAATCGACCGGTTTTTTAGCACTTTTGGTCGGAGTCCGTTTTTAATTTAGAAAAACCGAATTTCGGTCGGCCGGTTTAAATTTTGGGGTCGAAACCCGACCGACATTTCATTATTTATTTTTATTTTTATTTTTAATTTTTTTATGTGTACAGAATCGAAAAACGTGGGAGTCTTCTCCTAAACGCCACCTGCTTTCATAAAAAAACGAAACGTCTTTTCTATTCTTTCATTTCAATTCCATCTCCTTCTCTTCTTCTACACCGTACACGCCGCCTCGCCTCGCCTCCCTCCAACTCCATCACTTCCTTCTCTTCTTCTACACGCCATACCAACGCCTCCCTCCATCACTTCCTTCTCTTCTTCTACACAGTACACACCTCGCCTCATTCTCTTCTTCCACCGCTCATCTTCATTCATCGCCATCGCGCCACCGCCGCCAATGTCGCGTTCCTCGCCCTCATCTTTGCCCCAAACCGCCACTATGTCGCCTATCGTCCTCATCTGAACTTCGTAACCCAAAGATTGGATTGTTGCTTTGCCGCAAGTCGCAAACCGACGTCGTGCGAACCGAAGCTTGTCTTCATCGTGTGTTTTTCATTTGAACTCGGAACTATAAAATGGAGTCTTCCGACGAGCCTCCTCCGAACAAAATGTAAGAAATAAGATTCATTGAAAAATTGACTTATTTTTATGTTCAGCTTCTTCATTCCCACAATTTATCCAATTGGACTCCATAAGTATTTTTTTTATGTTTATTTTTATGTATTCTATTTATAGAGGAGAATTAGCTTACTGACTTGTAACCTTGTGAGGTCACTTTGTTCATTTATTTTAGTTTGCAGAACCATTATACTTCACTTTTTTCTCTTCTCTTTTGATCATCTTGGTAAGAGAGAACCAATTTGTTTGTGCTTTTTGGCAACAAAGCAAAAATCTCACATCAGAAAAATATATAATATGAGAAGTTATAGGTTTAAGTGTTGTTAAAGAGCCATATCATTTTATTTTTTCTTTGTCCCGTTGGAAACCCTTTAAACAAAACGACCCCTCGTTAATTCTTTTCTTGTATTTTATTGTTTGTTCTTAGTTTTAGTTATGTGTAAAGTCTAAAAGACATGAATGTTTGGTTTAGAGTTTAGGGTATTTTGATTTTAATTTTATGGGAAATGCCACTGTTTTGATTTCTTTCTTTCTTCTTAGTTATGTGTAAAACAAAGCACTTAAATGTGACAACTTGGTTAATGACTAGTTTAATTTAGTTATTGTAATTTGGTTTCAATTTTATGAGAAATTGAAATATTGATTTACAATTAATTTTATGGATTTTTTTGTTCTATTTTTACAGAGAAAATTCATTCAAGACGAAGAATATAAGGAGAGCAAAACAAAAAAAACAAAGGCAAAACGGTTTGTTCGAGTCCAGCCAAAAAACGTAAGAATACTAAAACTTCTATAGTTCGGAAACATTTTGAGAAATTGAAAGATTGTGATCCTGAAAACCCTTATGCAAAATGTAATTATTGTGGGGTTAAGTATGCATGTCATTCTAAACGTAATGGGACTTTGAAACACCATGTAGACATTTGTAAGAAATACCCTTACCAAAGGAATAAAGATCCAAGACAAAATCAATTGGTTTTCAAACCTAATGAAGTTATTAATGCTGGTGAAGGTGATGCAACACTTGTTTGCGAGTCGTTTGATTTGGAAAGTTGTCGAAGAGCTCTCGCTGAGTGCATTGTTATAGATGAATTGCCTTTTAAGTTTGTAGAGGGCATAGGTTTTCAAAGATTTATCAACAAGTTAATAGGTTGCTATGATCTTAAGTTTCACCTTCCATCTCGAAAAACTATGGCTAGGGATGTGCTTAAGATATATGTTAGTGAGAAGAAACATTTAAAAGACATGTTTAAGACAAAGGGTGCAACGGGTGAGTGAGCACATCACTTAGATAGCCCAGAGTGAGGGTTGATTGATCATGCACCGTGCAAACGGGGCATGAATGATTTAAAATATTTAACTGCATTATATACCGCCCATAAAGGTAAATTTTTTATCGAACAACCACTTGGTGCAGTGGGTGAGCGCTCTGCCTAAGATAGTAGAGAGTGGGTGTTCGATTCTGCCCTAGGGCAGATTTTCATAAAAATTATTAAACAACCACTTGGTGCAACGGGTGAGTGAGCGCATCACTTAGATAGCCCAGAGTGGGGGTTGATTGATCATGCACCGTGCAAATTAGGTAGCCCAGAGTGGGGGTTGATTGATCATGCACCGTGCAAATTAGATAGCCCAGAGTGGGGGTTGATTGATCATGCACCGTGCAAACGAGGCATGAATGATTTAAAATATTTAACTGCATTATATACCGCCCATAAAGGCAAATTTTTTTTTAGGGATCGTTTGTATACCCGTGATAGGCTGGCTAGGTGGATCCCCTCGACCCCTACCGATTGTTTGCTTTGTTTGTCCGGGTCTGAGTCCCGTGACCACTTGTTCTTTCAATGCCCCTTTGCGAGTTTGGTGTGGGAGAATATCCTCTGTTGGGGTAGAGCTTCCCGCCTCTTCCTGCCTCGTTCTCCCTTGGGATGCTGAGCTTGAGTGGATTTGTCGGGAGAGTGCTGTTACCTCGCCAAAAGTACATTATTTAGGGCTATATTTACCTTAAAACCTTGTACATTCTTGAGTGTTTTTGTTAAGAGTTAGCTTAATGTGTGCTTAAATGCGAGAATTTGAGAAATGATGCTAAAATATGACTTATTTGGAAAATGAACGAAAAAGAATGAAAAATGATGAAAAACAAGCTAAAATGTATATTGCAGGTACATTGCTGAAAAATTCAATCTTTGCTGCTGCATTTTTTTCCAAGTCAACCGTCTTTGTTGACTGAGTTTTTCCAGTAGTCAACTCTCCCTGGTGCTGCCACATGTCAAGCTTGACTACCTCACAAAATTGAATGGTGATCCACAATCATTGAGCAACCTTTTGCAACCACCTGGAGGCTATATAAAGAGAGTTAAATGAAGGATCAAAGCAATCAAAATTGAATCCACTTCAATTCATTCCACACAATCTGAGAAGTGAGGAGATCCCGATCGTGCAGAATCCCGAAGACGAAACCTCTTCCCCCGTTTGTTGGATCGAAGAAACAAGCCCTTGGCGTGATAATTCGAGAGGAAGAAGAGAAGATCCATCTTCTCTTCTGATTGAATTTATCCCCAAGATCAGCTAATCTTCCCCTTCATCCGAGGCGATTCACGACTTGGAAAATCCCCACGCTATTTACAGCTTTACTTTACTACTTTCCTTTACTGCTCTCCTTTACCGCTTTCGAATTTAATTTCTGCTTTCCTTTAAATGTTGTTCTGAATCATTTACTGCTTTTCCCTTTCATTGTTGCTTTCGGATTGACATATGTTTGTTTACGGATTATTATATGAATTGTTTTCTTAAAAGAGTAATCAATTGGTTTTATTGAGTTCTTCATTCTGTCATCTCTTAATCAATTTGTTGTTTTGTTGAGTTCTTCATTTAATTATATTTCAATCAATTAGGTTTGTAAGTTCTCTGTTTCATGTGTAATCAACTCATTTCCTTTAGTTCTTCGAACACCATGAGTAACTAATTCAATAGAGGTTTGCTAAAGATGAATCTATAGGATAAAAGTATGTGAATTCAGCATGTAAAGTAGCATGAATGCATTGAATGTATGTGATCTTCATCCCATGGACAATTTCGACCGGCCATCCATTTTGTCTAAAGAATTCCTAACCTCTGGAAGGAGTAAGAATTCTGAGTCGTTCATTCATGTTAGCCTTTTATGGTAAATAGAAAATGACCTAGGAATAGGCGTTCTCCTAGCACGTTTATTAGCATGTGTTTATGATTAGGTTGTTAGCTTTACTTGGACAGAAGTAATCTAAGAAACTAATGCATGTAATCGGAAGATGCATGAGAACTAGCTAAGACGATGCATGAGATGTTAATCTACTGTTGAATGATCATAGTTAAATGCCTATAGAGGATTCTTAAGTCGACCTTGCTGCCTTACTTTACATTAAAATCGTTGCTAATTTATTGCTAGATTATTGCAAGAACCGCAATTCTACTTTTCCACATTATGACTTTACCTCTTTGCTAGCTTTGCATTTATGTTTACATTCTTCTTGCATCTTTTATATTCCTGTACCTCAACCCAAAATCTATCCAATTTAAGTTACCTTATCTAATCTAACACACCAAATCGTTAGTCACTAAACTTAATCTCTGTGGGAAAACGAATTAAATTATACTTATCACTTGCTGCAGACCATGTATGCTTGCATGATCTTAGCGCTCTTCGCATTTACATTTTACATACACACTGAGCGCGCAACAAGTTTTTGGCGCCGCTGCCGGGGATTTTGTTTAGTAAACACGATTTGTGTTATTTTAGAAGAACTTAATATATTGGAGCTAATCTTTTGCATTTACAGGTACCAACAAAGCTGGTTTATGAATGAGTTTCCAAATCACAATCTAGAATTTGATCCTGAACCCGAAAGGACTTTAAGGGCCAAAAACAAAATTAAGAAACGCCTTTTTAAACAGCAAAAGCAACCTGTACTTCAGCACATTGTTGACCACGCAGAGTCAGTACAATTTGAACCACAACAAGCTGAAATGGAAAGAGCAGAAGAAGCACCAAATCAAGCACCTATCATTCGCAACCCTATTGAAATTGCGAATGATAAAGATGGTGCTATTCTATCATACCTTGTACCAATACCTGAGGAGCTTAATCCGAGCATCATACGCCCCGAAATTACAGCTCACTCATTCGAGTTAAAACCTGTCATGTTTCAAATGTTGTCCACAGTTGGACAATTCTTTGGAGTGGAAAATGAAGACCCCCACAACCACTTGAAAAACTTCCTGGGAGTAAGTGACACCTTTGTCATCCCAGGAGTGTCTCAAGAGGCCTTGAGACTTTACCTTTTTCCATATTCATTAAGAGACAAGGCCAAGACGTGGCTGAACTCTTTCCCCTCTGGATCAATTGTCAATTGGACAGACCTTGCTGAAAAGTTCCTAGTAAAATACTTCCCTCCAGATAGGAACTCTGACTTTCGTGTTGACATCATCAAGTTCAAGCAAGCCGAAAATGAATCACTGCATGAAGCTTGGACCAGATTCAAAGATCTTCTACTCAAATGTCCACGCCATGGAATTCCATGGTGTATCCAGATTGAAGTATTCTTCAAAGGATGCAACCCCAGCACGAGGCAAGTCTTGAATTCCTCAGCTGGAGGTTCAATGCTATCAAAGAGCTATAACGAAGCCTATGAGATTTTGGAGAAAATCTCAACATCACATTGTCAATGGTCAGACGATCCTGTGGAACCAAACAGAAGGAAGGCTCAAGACATGGATGCACTCAGCGCAATGAGCAGCCAGATTAATGCTCTGACCAACCTGGTGAAGCAAATGACTCAACTCAATATTCAACAAAGTGTCAACACAGTGGCAGCTGTTTCAACAAGCACAGCAATAACCAACCAAGGTGAGGCACTAGTTTGTGGATTCTGTGGGGAAGGGCATATGTATGACTATTGCCCTGCTAATCCATCTTCGGTGTGCTATGTTGGAAGTCAACAACAACCAAGGAACAACCCCTATTCAAATACATATAACCCTGGTTGGAGAAACCACCAAAATCTCTCTTGGGGTGGACAACAAAGCACAAGCCAAACGCAAAATCAATCAAGACCGAGTGGACCACCTGGTTTCACTCAACACCAACAAACTAGTCAACCCCCATATCAGGAACAATATGTCAACAACCAACCGATGGGAACATCAGTGGAGAACTTGCTGAAGGAATACATAGCAAAGAATGATGCAACTTTGCAGAGCCAGCAAGCAACCTTGAGAAGCTTAGAGAATCAGATTGGGCAGTTGGCAAACGAGCTGAAGAATAGGCCCCAAGGCAGACTGCCTGCAGACACAGAAACTCCAAGAAGGGATGGTAAGGAACAAGTTCAAGCTATTGAACTATGGAGTGGAAGGCCATTGGTGATGAGTAGCAGAGAAGCACCAAAGAGAGTAGAGAATGAAGAGTCTAGTGCTCCACTGGATTCTCTGCCTAACTGTGATCAAATACAACCAAGCACAACAAGGGTGAGGCCGGAACCTATCATTGAGGAACCAGAAGAAATTACTAGGCCTCCCCCTAGGCAACCTAATTTGCCTACCTATGTGTCACCACCACCATACCCTCAAATGTTTGATTTTTATGATGATGACTCCTTTGTTACCTTCGAATCTAAGAAGAGTGATCCAACAGAATCTTCATATGAATTGGGGGAGTTGGTGAAAGTTGAGAAAAATGAAATTGTGCTGGATGAGGCCAAAGAGACTAATGCGCTGCTTGAGGAACAAGAATTTGAAATGTTTGAGGTTGCAGCAAGCTTCTCCACCAATGAAAGAGTTGAACCACCACCACCACAAATGCTCCAGTTGAAGGAGTTAGAAAGAGATATGCCAGAAAAAGAAGTCTCATCACACCAAACCTATGTTGTACCAACAACGCACATAAAGTACAAACCTTGGGATGTTATAACATGCAGTCTCTTTGAAAGAATCAACAATTTCAAGGTGTGGCAGAATGTCCGATCCCGTAAATCAAGACTTAAGTATCTTAAAGGAGCAGAAGTGGTGCCTCGAAACATTGAAGAATATCCATATGAGGCAGATTGACAAGGGAGATTTCTGATCCCTAAACTCTTAAATTAGGATTTTATCATGCTTTGCTTAGATTTCGTATGTTAGGAGTAGTTTATTTTGGGAATGAAATATTTATTATGTGCCAACAATCATAGTCGTTTAGCATGAATTGATGATGCACAGTGGGCATATAGAACTGCATATAAAACACCTTTAGGAATGTCCCCCTATAGGCTAGTTTATGGAAAAACATGCCATCTCCCCCTCGAAATAGAAAACAAAGCTTTTTGGGCTTTAAAAGAGTTGAATTTTTGCGTGACCGATGCGAGAACATTGCGGTCTCTGCAATTGCATGAGTTGGATGAACTAAGACACATGTCATATGAAAATGCTAAAATGTATAAGGAAAAGACTAAAATTTGGCATGATAGTAGACTTAGGATTAAGGACTTCAAAAAGGGCCAGCATGTTCTATTGTTTAACTCACGATTGAAATTGTTTCCTGGCAAATTAAAGTCTCGTTGGTCAGGTCCTTTTGTGATTACTAATGTGTTTGTTCATGGTGCAATTGAAATTCGAAATCTGGAACAAAGTCAACCGTTCATGGTGAATGGTGCTAGATTGAAGCACTACTATGAGGAAGGAGACGTGAAAACGCTCTCAGCATTCCTCTTATCCGAAGCCTAAAAAGCAAGTCAAGAAAGGATGAGCAAGGGCGTTCAATGGAATGATCATTATGCTCAATCATCAGAGGAATATGGAATAGATAGTCTTTCGTTATTGTTTTTCTTTTAGATTGATTACTGTATTGTTATTGCTAGCTTTAATTAAGTTTGTTTTTTGTGATTTAGGAGCGTGGCAATTGGAGATTTTTAAACGGCATTCGAGGGAGTATTTCTGATCCCTCTCAAAAACAAGAAAAAAATCTGCTTTTCTGTGACCTATTACCCCACCAATATCAACTGTTTGTTCTGTTTTAAATTCTTAATTTGCCTAAGTAGAATAGCTTAGTCTAGTTTAATGTCGTATGATTAGGTAGCTTAGATAATTTTTCTATTTTCTGTAGTTGTTTATGAACGAATATCGCATGCTAGGAGCCTTGATCACAGTTAAAACTGCTCTGTTGGAATCATTGCGAATTCTTTGCGGACACCGCAATATTTTGTTAGTTTAAGCATGCTGGTGTATGACTTTCTGATGGGTTGTCTGTCTTTAAATCTCATGATTTGGCTGCATTACTGATGTCCATAGGTAGTCTGTCTATTGAGCATGCTGGATGAGTGTCAAGTACACCTTTGTTAGTTCTAATTAGCTTCATGAATTGCTGAGCATGTACCTCTGTTAGACCTTACCATGTTGGTTTTAGTAAATTTCTGCTGTTGAGTTATCTGCACTATGAGGGTCATTCCATCCCTAGGAGTTTTAAGTCTGTCTGGTTTTTATTTAGACTAGATGCTTCTAAGATAAGTTTGGGGGTGTGCCATCTCAGACTCTCATTGGGGACAATGAGAAGTTTAAGTTTGGGGGAGGCAACCTCTAGGCCTAGGAACACTCCTCTCTCCTTTGAAAAATAGACATTCTTCTTCTAAAAAAAAAAAATGAATAAGAAAGCAAAAGAAAAGTAAAGGGTACTGTATCTCTCTAAGGATGCTGAGTAATCAGGGCCATTTGTGTAACCCACAAGTGGCACTGCATCAAAAGGCAATTCAAAGAGAAGACTTTGCCAAAAGAGAAAAAAGGAAAAGTAAAATCAAGGAAGAAGAATGTGTGCCAAAGAGCTACGGCCTAAGTGTTTAGATATCCTGTGAAATTGAACTCTGATCCTTAGTTTGCTAAACACAGGGTTGTAGCTTGAAGGTATGTCAAGGGAGATGAGTGTCTATCCAACACAGTGATGCCAGGGCTTAGTTTGTTCTATGGATACTGAACTCTGATACTCGTGTGTGCTAAGCCTGGCATGACTTTAAGGAATCCTAGGTAATTAAAAAATAAAGACATTAGAAGCATGTACTGAGTCTAAGTTAAAACTAGGGAGAATTTGAAAGCTTAGGGATAACTGCACAATGAGCTCAATGATATAGGCAGATAAACCAAAAGACAGGAAGTTAGTAAAAACAGAAGGTTTTAAAGGCAAGGGTAATCATAATAGACAAAGTATGAAGTTAGTTTTAGCCTAAGAGAGTGTCACAGGACAACAATGCCTTTGACAGTAAACCTAGGGAAGTTAGCAAATCAGTTAGGTAGAGTTTAAAAGACAAGATTTAGCAGCCAAAGTAAGCCTTTATATTGCTCGAGGACGAGCAATAACTCAAGTTTGGGGGTGTGTTACCTCGCCAAAAGTACATTATTTAGGGCTATATTTACCTTAAAACCTTGTACATTCTTGAGTGTTTTTGTTAAGAGTTAGCTTAATGTGTGCTTAAATGCGAGAATTTGAGAAATGATGCTAAAATATGACTTATTTGGAAAATGAACGAAAAAGAATGAAAAATGATGAAAAACAAGCTAAAATGTATATTGCAGGTACATTGCTGAAAAATTCAATCTTTGCTGCTGCATTGTTTTCCAAGTCAACCGTCTTTGTTGACTGAGTTTTTCCAGTAGTCAACTCTCCCTGGTGCTGCCACATGTCAAGCTTGACTACCTCACAAAATTGAATGGTGATCCACAATTATTGAGCAACCTTTTGCAACCACCTGGAGGCTATATAAAGAGAGTTAAATGAAGGATCAAAGCAATCAAAATTGAATCCACTTCAATTCATTCCACACAATCTGAGAAGTGAGAAGATCCCGATCGTGCAGAATCCCGAAGACGAAACCTCTTCCCCCGTTTGTTGGATCGAAGAAACAAGCCCTTGGCGTGATAATTCGAGAGGAAGAAGAGAAGATCCATCTTCTCTTCTGATTGAATTTATCCCCAAGATCAGCTAATCTTCCCCTTCATCCGAGGCGATTCACGACTTGGAAAATCCCCACGCTATTTACAGCTTTACTTTACTACTTTCCTTTACTGCTCTCCTTTACCGCTTTCGAATTTAATTTCTGCTTTCCTTTAAATGTTGTTCTGAATCATTTACTGCTTTTCCCTTTCATTGTTGCTTTCGGATTGACATATGTTTGTTTACGGATTATTATATGAATTGTTTTCTTAAAAGAGTAATCAATTGGTTTTATTGAGTTCTTCATTCTGTCATCTCTTAATCAATTTGTTGTTTTGTTGAGTTCTTCATTTAATTATATTTCAATCAATTAGGTTTGTAAGTTCTCTGTTTCATGTGTAATCAACTCATTTCCTTTAGTTCTTCGAACACCATGAGTAACTAATTCAATAGAGGTTTGCTAAAGATGAATCTATAGGATAAAAGTATGTGAATTCAGCATGTAAAGTAGCATGAATGCATTGAATGTATGTGATCTTCATCCCATGGACAATTTCGACCGGCCATCCATTTTGTCTAAAGAATTCCTAACCTCTGGAAGGAGTAAGAATTCTGAGTCGTTCATTCATGTTAGCCTTTTATGGTAAATAGAAAATGACCTAGGAATAGGCGTTCTCCTAGCACGTTTATTAGCATGTGTTTATGATTAGGTTGTTAGCTTTACTTGGACAGAAGTAATCTAAGAAACTAATGCATGTAATCGGAAGATGCATGAGAACTAGCTAAGACGATGCATGAGATGTTAATCTACTGTTGAATGATCATAGTTAAATGCCTATAGAGGATTCTTAAGTCGACCTTGCTGCCTTACTTTACATTAAAATCGTTGCTAATTTATTGCTAGATTATTGCAAGAACCGCAATTCTACTTTTCCACATTATGACTTTACCTCTTTGCTAGCTTTGCATTTATGTTTACATTCTTCTTGCATCTTTTATATTCCTGTACCTCAACCCAAAATCTATCCAATTTAAGTTACCTTATCTAATCTAACACACCAAATCGTTAGTCACTAAACTTAATCTCTGTGGGAAAACGAATTAAATTATACTTATCACTTGCTGCAGACCATGTATGCTTGCATGATCTTAGCGCTCTTCGCATTTACATTTTACATACACACTGAGCGCGCAACAAGTGCTGGGCAGCACAAGCGTAAGCTTGTTTGGAGAGTGGCCTGGTGTGCTGTGATCTTCCATATTTGGATGGAACGCAACTTGCTTTTGCACGGCCCGGGTCACCGTCGTCCTCAGTCGGTTATCGCTGCTATTCGGTCTGATATTTCTTCTACATGCTCGTCCTGGGTGGGTGCGGTTTCGGCCGGATCCCCCTGGGATTCTTTTGATTGACTTTATCTTGTTCTTTGAGTGTGTGCAGGTGATTTTTCAGGTTGCTCTGTGCGGTGTTGTTCGCTTCTGGCGATTGCTTCTTCCCCTGCTCTGTCCCTTGGTTGCTCCTGGCGGTGCTTTTCGTTGCTGACGGTTGCGTCTTCCCCTGTTCTGTCCCTAGGTGCTGCTGTTGTCTCCTCTCTGGAGGGGGTTTTCAGTTTGGTCTGTGAGGCTTGCCTGTTTGGGGCTTCTCCCTGTGCTTGTTCCTGCTTTGGGGACGCTTCTTGCAGAGGCTCTTTCAGTTTGCTTGCTTTCTTCACCTGTCTGCCCTTTGCTGTCCTTGGCTCTTTCTTCCCTGGTGGGCATTTTGAGTGGGGGCTTTGTGAGGCTAGTCTGTGGGGTGCCACCAGCTGTAGGGATTGGTTCAGGCGGTGCTTGCTACTTCTGCAGTTGGCTGTCCATCTCTGTCTGTGGGTGCTCTTTGTTCCCTGGTGTGGTCCTGGTTCCTAATTGAGTTGAGTTTGTTCTGGATGCTTGTTGTCACCCCAAAAGGCACCTTATCCGGAGAGTGTGTCGGTTTTTTGGTGGGTGTCCTTGGATCTGGCTTTGTCGAGGGAAGCGATGCTTGCCGGGTCCTTGTGGCTTTCTACCGGGCCTGCATACCTGATGGTTGTTCTTTTGCCATAAGTAGGGGGAAGACGAGTTGAAGGGCCTCTTCTTTGTTTTGTTTTCTTGGTCGTGCTTGGGGGGCTGGCTTCTTGCATGCATATGGTGGATGGCCAGCTTGGCCTCTTTTATCTTAGCATCTGTCTGTCCTCCCTCTGTTTTGCTTGGTGCCCCTTGTCCCTGTCTGGAGTCGCTCTTTCGCTCGTGCCGGCCGGGGGATTGATGGCTTGGGGTGTATTTTGGGCGGCTGGGGAGTTATGCTTCGTTCGTGTTTTGACTTGTTGTTTCCTCTTGCTTCGGTTGTGTTCTTTTGCTCTTGAGTTGTGTTGTATTTATTTGCTTTTTTTGTCTTTTCTGGCTCCTTCCCGCTTGTGGGTTGGGTGTCGGGGTTTGTTGTTTGTTGGTTTCTTTGTTGCTTTCCCTTGGGCTGTGAGGTTCTGTTGGGTTGTTTTTGTTTTGTTTTCGTACATTGGTTTTCCCAGTGGTGTTCTCTTGTTTGATGGTGCCCTTTGGCCTCGGACTTTGAGGTCTTTTTGCTTAATATATAATCACCTTTGCAAAAAAAATGTTTAAGACAAAGGGATATAAAGTTTCCCTCACCACTGATTGTTGGACTTTTGTACAAAATCTGAATTATATGGTATTGACAGCACATTTTATTGACTCTGATGGAATTTGCATAAGAAGATTCTTAGTTTTAGTACAATTGAGTATCAGAAGGGGGATACCATTGGTAGGAGCATTGAAAGTAATTTAAGGAGTTGGAGCATTGAAAAAATTACAACTTTGACGGTTGACAATGCAAGTTCGAATGATACTGCAATTGCTTTTCTAATTAAGAGATTTGGTAGTAGGTTGTTATTGGACGGCGATTTCTTGCATGTTAGATGTTGTGCCCACATATTGAATCTCATTGTATGTGATGCTTTCAAGGTGCATTATGAGTGCATTAATAATATTCGAAATGTGGTAAAATTTGTGAGGTCTTCGCCTCCACGTCTACAAAAATTTAAAAAGTGTATTGAAATTCAAAAGATTCCTTATAAGATTTCGGTGTGCCTTGACGTTAGCACTAGATGGAACTCTACATATATGATGCTTGATGCAGCTACAAAGTTCCAATCAGCTTTTGAGATATTAGAGTTTGAAGAGCCTGCTTTTGTGGATGAAGATAAACCTAGTAAAAAAGATTGGGAGGATGCTAGGATGTTGGTTACGTTCTTGGAAGTGTTTTATAGTGTCACTTTAAAAATTTGAGGGTTTTTATACACTACTTCTAATGTGATTTTCCACCAGATTAGTACTATTCAAAATTGCATACAATTGAGTTCTATGGATGTTGGAAATCAAACTCTTTGCAAAGTGGCTACGAGCATGCAGGCTAAATTTGATAAGTATTGGGGAAATAATGAGAAGACGAATTTGTTGTTGTATGTTTCTGTTGTGTTGGATCCACGATACAAGTTGAAATATTTATCATATTGTTTCAAAAACTTGTTAGATCCAATTGCTCTTACAAGCATGATTGATAAAGTAGAGAAGATTTTGAGGCGTCTCTTTCATGGATATAGTTCATTTTCTTCTAGTGGTAGTGCAAGTGGTAGTGACAATGTCATTACCAATAGGGTTCTGCCAACGAATGCTGATGTGAATGATAAATGGGGATTTGCACGTTCATTCACAAATGTCGAGACTACCACTTTCGATAAGGAGTCAGAGGTTGATGTGTATTTGCTAGAAACTCTTGCTAAGAATGATGATACTTTTAACATACTTCATTGGTGGAAGCAAAATAGTCATCGATTTGAGGTTCTTAGTGCAATAAGTAAAGATCTTTTGGCTATTCCAGTATCGACTGTAGCATCCGAGTCTGCTTTTAGTACTGGAGGACGTGTAGTTGACTCGTCTCGTTCTTCATTGGCTCCAAGGACAGTTGAGGCTCTTATATGCACTCAAAATTGGCTCACTTCTAACCCGATAGATTTTGAATTTATCAAACAATTTGAGGAAGATTCAACAATTGAAGAAGGTATTGTACTTCGTTTTTTGTCTTTATTGTTTAATTGCTTGACTATTATGTTATTTTCAATCATAAAACGTGTTTTTTTTCTTTCTTTACTAATTTTGTAGGATTTCGACTCATCATGGATGAAGAAAAGGACAATGAAGAACTTAAAGACTTTTCGAGCATAACAATTTGATTTTATGATATTTGTCATTTGATATTAATGTTTTGTTTTCTTTTGAAACAAAGACTTATTTAGTTTTTTTTTGTACTAAACTTATCTTAATTAGTTCAAGTTGTATGTCGTATGAGACTATAATTCATTTTATATGTTTATTGATTATTGTTAGAAATTTGGACAAAAGTCAAGTATTGAATATTTATAATTACTCAATTTTAGATGAGTAAAAAAATTAATTAAACAAATAGATATTTAATATTTTAGATCTCAAACATAATTCTAAAAGGAGTCAAAGGACATTTGAGTACATTAAATTAACGGTTACAAGTTTAAAGCAAACAAATTATTTAAAATAAAATTTGATATCAAATCACAAATATCATAAAATTATGAAATTTTATAATAATTTGAAAAGAAAAAATAAATTAAGAAAGAATACATAATAAAAATAAAAATAAAAAAAAACCGACCAACCGGTCGGCATATTTTTTTCTTAAAAACGGTCGGTTTCCTTTATAAGGAAACCGACTAGTCGGTTTTTGGGGCCGATTTTCCCCCAAAATCGACCCCGACCGACCGATGGCCACCCCTAATTATTGATATTATTTTATTTGTAATGAAGTCTATGAGTGACCATCATTGATAGACTTTTATTGTTGATAAAATTTTATATCTCTTTAAGAATATTAGTAATGGTCAATAATACTTCAATACAAATAGAATTCTTTATGTGATTGAAGTATATCAGTGACTATTATTTTACGTATTGAATTCTATTAGTGACTATATGAAGAATTATTTGTAATGAAGTATCTACCTGTGGCTATCACCGATAGATTTATATTAATGGTAGAGTTTTTATCTTTGTTGATAGTATATAGAAGTCTAGCCGTGATAGAACATATATATTTTTTATAATTATATGCTAGTAGTGATACATGGGTTTACTGGTGGTAGCTTTTTATGTTACAAACTCAGGGTGTCGAATCCTGCCAAAATAAATTTATAATACCGATTTGCTAGACTAACTTGTAGTTAGCGGTAACCGGGTCGATCCACAGGGAGCTAAGATTAATTCAAAACCAATCGAATGTAATTTGCTTTATTAAAATAAAAACACTAGGAAAAAGAGTTGAATTCTATGAAATATGCACCAACTAAGCTAAAGAATAATTCTAACACTGAAATTAACAATTAAACAGACGTGTTCGACTTGAGGGATCAGGACTAATAACTGATGCACAACATGTTGGGATTTATGCTCTAAAGTCTCGTAATTAAGTAATAATTATTTGATAATTATTTTATTATTATTATTTGTAATTTATAATATTCATTATATATAAAAATCCAAGGTTATTAGTGTAATCTTGAACAGTGTGTACTTGACATACAAGAGGATCATGTTGAAAGAATAACCTAAATAGTCTATAGTATATGGATAAGGTTGGGTGCCTTAACCTGGTAACACTATTGATACGACCCGCTTTGTAATTCTTACAAATGATTTGATTCAAATCATTCAAGTAGAGACATGTGAGTGAGGGTATCATATACAATGAGTTTGTATAAGACTGGACCACGAAATATATAATCCCTCTTTATAAATCCGTTATTTGAGAAGATTAATATTTCACAAGATGATCATATGTGACACGATCTTAATCTTGAGTGAGTTATGAACTCCTACCTGTGAGGGCTCGTCCTTTGATTTGTATGGGTGAAAATGACCTTTATAGCCGATTCAATAAGCCTACCATTTTGGCGACTTGACCAAATAGGGAGCTGGAAACATAAGTTTCACAAGATGAAATTCACTTCTTCCCATATAGGGAAAGTAAATGAGTAGTTCTCTTAAGTGCTGATTTCGGGACTTGAACAATGGGCCCCACCCTCTCACTAGCCCGAGAGGGACTTGGTTTATGGTTGGATCATAAACATGTTGTTCATTAGAGAATCAATGATACTTAAGGTGTAAGATGTAACTATAGGGGTAAAACAAACATTTAACCCAACTATAATTACGATCAACTGATGAAGGATGGACTTGCATGTAATGATTATATCCATGTAATGGATTTGAGGTCCTAAAACAACCAGAGGCGCACCAGAAAGAAGCCTAAATTGGCTCAGGATCTTCAACAATCAATAAGCAACAAACGGGAGAGAGAAAAACCAACTATCACATAGTTTTATCAATCGATAAAGGTTGACCGGTAAGGCATGACCGGTAAAGCACCTCGGTGTGCAACCGGTAAACTTCATAATTTTACACCGGTAAAAGGCACAACAGTAAGCCTCGACCGGTAAAACCATAGAATAAATTAGTACCGGTAAACCGGTTCGGTAAGCTTCACTATGCTTACGCTGGTAAACCGATACCGATAAAACTAAGCCGGTTAGCTTCCACCGGTAAACCGGTTCGATAAACTTTATAAGTTTACACCGGTAAACCAGTGGACCAGTAACCATTACTGGTCAGCTGCTTCGGTAAACCATTTACTGGTAAACCCGACCGGTAAATATCGATCGAAGAGCGAGCGCCACACGCTATCTCATAATGTTGGCCAAGCCACCCGTACATTTCTATCGATAAGGTTCACCGGTTTACCGACCAATAAGCTTCACCGGTAAATTTACCAGAAAGCTATGATCAGGCAATGGTTTCAATTCTAATAGGGGTGGATGCTCAATTGATGGTTTCAATGGATTCGTGGTTCTTTCAGACAAGTCATTAGTCATACAAACATGCTGAGGTTTGCCCACAGGTTTATCCATTAACTCAGAAATATTTAAGTCAGTTGTATCTATCTGTACATAGTTAGTGGCATGCTTAATTAACAGTTCATGCTCAAGTTGTTCTTCCATCAGTGAATCTACTACATCCATACTAGCATAAGATTCAGAGTCAGAGGGATACCTTAGAGCTTTAAAGACACTAAACTTAACCTCCTCATCATGAACTCTCATGGTGAGCTCACCTTTCTGGACATCGATCAAAGCCCTAACTGTGGCTAGAAATGGTATGCCCAACAAGATTGGTACCTCCTTGTCCGCTTCATAATCCAGAATGATGAAGTCTGCAAGAAAAATGAATTTGTCAACCTTGACAAGAATATCCTCAATTTTCCCCTCCGGGTATGCTATGGATCTGTCTGCAAGCTGCAAGGTGACAGTAGTAGGACGTGCTTCCCCTATTCCTAGCTGACGGAATAGTGATAAAGGCATGAGATTTATGTTGGCGCCCAGGTCACAAAGAGCTCTGCCCACGTGCTTGCCCCCCAACTCGACTGGTAAGGTGAAGGAACCACGATCCTTCTCCTTATTCGGTAGTTTGTTTTGGAGTATAGCACTGCACTCCTCGGTGAGATTCACTGTTTCAAATTCACCAATAATTTTCTTGTTAGTAATAATATCTTTCAAAAATTTAACATAAGAAGGCATAGATTGCAAGACTTCTACAAATGGAATATTCACATGCACTTGTTTTAAAATTTCTAGAAACTTATTAAAGTGCACTTCCTGTTCTTGTTTTTTCTTCAGCCTTCGAGGGAATGGAGGTGGTGGCACATATGTAGGCACTTCAGGTCGCCTAAGGACAGGTGGAGGCCTTGGTATCTCTTCTGGTTCCTCTATGATTGGTTCCAGCCTCACCCTTGATGTACTTGTTGATGGTTGATCATGGTTAAGCAGAGAATCCAGTGGAGCACTAGACTCTTCATTCTCTACTCGCTTTGGTGTTTCTCTAGTGTTGCTCACCAATGGTCTTCCACTGTGAAGTTCAATTGCTTGAACTTGCTCCTTTCCATCCCTTCTAGGTACTTCAGTGTCTGCAGGTGTTGCGTGCTCAATGTGTTAATAAAAATGATAAATAAGAGGGAGAGAGCACTCAGAACATGCAAGCATACATGGTCTTATAGCAAGTAGTAAGTATATTTCATTCGTTTTCCCACAGAGACTTGTTTTTAGCTATTCTCGAAGTGTTTTTGTTAAGAAAGATGGGGTGGATTTGAGGGGGTAAAATTGGTTTTTAATTACCTAAGTTTTGCTGAATGTATAAAGGAATATAACATAAACAAATGGAAGTTGAAATTAAACTCAAAGGACAAGAGATGGAACTGATAAACAAAGGAGAAAGCAGCTAACAGAATAACAACTTAGCAGGAATTGCGAGGACCGCAATGTTTCCGCAATTAAACAGCAACAAAAGTGTGTAGATGGGTGAATTAAGGGCTACTAATGACTATCCTATAGGCAGTTTATTACGATTATCAAGCTTTGGATCAACTCTCTATACATCAAACTCACTCTATCTCAAGTATCGTCCGATTCCATGCATTAGAGTCTTAAGTTTACTCGACTTCAAAGTAAGGTCTCAAGCATCTTATTTAAGCAGGAGTGTTTAGTTTGTACTAGGGAAACGCCTATTCCTAGGCCGTTTCCTGATTACCATGAAAGGCTAGCATGATTATATGACTCTGAACTCTTACTCCTTCCAGAGGTTAGGAGTTCTTTGGACAAAATGGATGGCCAATCGAAATTGCCCGTGGGATGAAGCTTACATACAATCAATGATTCGAGAGCTATCCTACATACTTGATGCACGTTTTTTAGCCTATAGTTCTGTCATTAGCATGCCCCTAAGTGATTTAGCTACTCATGGATACATGGAGAACAGAAAGGGTAGATAAAACAGACATGCTTAGAAGAGAAATGTGCTTAAAACAGCAAGACAAAACCGTAGCAGAACAAGATAGAAACTGTAAAATGCAGAATTGTACTTTGATTACTTTGAATGTTTGAATGACAAAGGAAAGCTTTGAAAGAAATGAATCCAAGACAGACAACAACGAAATGCAGTAATTAAAACTCTAAACTAAGAACAACAGTGATCAGAAATGGAAATAAGAAGAACAGAACAGAAAAGCAGTAAAAGATTGCTGGAAAACTTCGTGGCAGTCGCCTCGAATGAAGGTGATGAAAAGTCAGCCTTGCTTGGATGAATCCAATCGAGAGAGAAGAAGAATCTCCTCTCCTTCCTATCAGATTATCGACTCCAAAAGCTGAGACTCTCACTCCAACAAACGGCAAAGGAAAACAGATGGAAATGGTGGACTGCGAGAAGACTTCTGCGCTTCGAGTGATGATTGAACCTCCGACTTTGACCCCCTTTTATAGTAGTTTGCAGGTGCGTTTGGGCCAAGGAGAACCATCAATCTTCAACGTCATATATCAGAATGGATGGAGGAGAAAGAACGAATCCCTGAAAAGTCGGATCTAAACAGAAAAAGATCAGCCAACTTACGGTTTTAACTTGAATAATTGCGGTCACCGCAATGTTTTCGCAATTCATTTGCAATGCTCATTTTTTCATTCTTTTCCTTCGGTTTTCAACCCTTTTTCTACCTATTGTGCATAAGTCCTAAATTAGCTACCTTCTTCTAATTCTCATATTAAAGCATAGGTTTAGGCTAAATGCTATCAAAAACACCTAAAAGTGTACATCTTCCTAAGCTAAATGGGTCCTAAATAAGTCACTTTCAGAGACTTAACACACCCCCAAACTTAAGGCTTTGCTTGTCCTCAAGCATACTAAGGACTTACTTAGGCTGCTTTTTATCTTCTTTAACTACTTACCGACTCCCCTATATCCCTATCTCTAGCAGTGCTGTCCTGTGACACACTTCTAACTTTAGAATTAACCTCTTATCAAGCTTCTTCTGACTTCACCTGCCTACTATACCTGCTGGTTTTGTTAACCCCCTACTACTGATCTAGCTACTTTTATGATGTCATGCCACTATCCCTCGGGTTTCAAATTCTACCAAGCTTTACTCCAGACTCAGTACATGCTTCTAGCTTATTTTTACTGTGTCTAGGATTCCTTAGAGTCATGCCAGTCTTAGTATAAACAGTGACAGTAGTACTTTTAGAGAACAACCTAAACCCTGGCATCACTACATTGGATATACATTCATCTCCCTAGACAAACCTAAAAGCTACAACCTTGTGCTTAGCTCATTAAGGATCAGAGTTCTTTTTACATAGGACATCTAAGCCACAAGATTATAACTCCCAAGCATACATTCTTCTTCCCTATTTCTCCCTTTTTCCTTTTTTACTTAGGTGGAGTCTCCCCTTGGTTTGCCTTTTGATGCAATGCCACTTGTGGTTTACACACTTGGCACTGATTACTCAGCAACTTGAGAAAGACTCCCCTCTTTATTCTATTTTTCAATTTTTCTCTTTATCACAAAATTTTTTTTTTTTTAGGAGAAGAAGAATGCTTATGTCCTAAGGAAGAGAGGAATGTTCCTAGGCCTAGGGTGGCCTCCCCCAAACTTCAACTACTCATTGTCCCCAATGAGTGTCTGAGGTGGCACACCCCCAAACTATCCTAGAAGCATCTAGTCCAAAGTAAAACAAAGAGAATTTAAAAATCCTAGGCATAGGCAAAACATTCTAAAAGCAACTATCCCAGCAGCAGAAAATTTGAACATAACAGAAAGTCTTAAGGACTTATGGTTTATGCATGCTGAGCACTATTCAGAGGCAAATTTAAACTATCAAAGGGTGTCCTATGACACTCATCCAGCATGCTTCAAGATCAGCTATATAAGGTAGTCATGCTAGCAGCAAAAGATAGAATTTAACAGATCACAGCCTAACTAAACAGACAGTCCAAAACATGCAATCAGTCACAAAAATTGCGGGAACCGCAATTATTTCGCAATTCAATCCGGGCAGATTTAACATTGATTCAGGCCCCTAGCATGCTTTTTCCTGTTACTCATGCATCCTAAAAATAAAACTAAACTATCCTACCTATTCAGCTAACATCAGACTAGACTAAACAAAAGAAAAAGCATAAAACTAAACATTAAAAACAGATCAAAAATTGAACACAAAACAGCATAATTCACATTATCTATCAAAAGCAGAAAATTGTCTTTTGTTTCTTAAGGGAACAGCAATACTCCCTTTTGTGCACTTCAAACCAGCACTCAATTCTCATCATCCTCATCTGGTTGCCTTGGTCGTGGGGGCACCCATGGAGTTAGGAGGTTGGTGGGGAAGTCCGGGAAGATGCATCCCAACTGGTCTGCAACTTCTTTGTCCCTCGCCTGCGCATAATTGGCCCATTGAGCCATTCTCTTCTGCATGTCCATTAAGCAGGCCATGGATAGGGACTGTTCAGCAGCCAGCCTATCCAACTCAAACTCCATATTCCCCTTTCTTCTCAGCCTCAGGTTCGCAGGCAGCTCCAAATGGCCTGTGTACGGCATCTGCTGCTCCAAGCGCTCGGTGGGAACTCCTGCAAGCAAACACAATTTTGTTATAGTGTTGGGGAAAAATAATGGCCCCTTACCTTTTCTGGCGCATTCAGCAATGGCAGCTGACATGATCTCCCCCACATTGACCGTGAGACCGCGCATGATGGCATAAACCAGCAGTGATCTACTCTGGTTGATTGTCGTCTCGTGAGTCACAGGGGACAGCTTTCGCCTCACAAAGGCAAACCAAACAGCTGCCTTTGCTGTCAGATTGGCACTCATTAAGGTGTGCCTCCCATTGCGTGAGACAGTCCACGCTGCTTCAGGCTGGCCAATTGTGCGAATGGCCTCTTCCAGCACGGCCTCAGTCGGCTCATCAACTATCCGTGCATAATCTGTGTGCGCTTGGCCCTTGAGACCAAAGGCTTCATTGATGGCCTTGGCTGAGAAATCAACTTCCACCCCTCTGACCACAGACAGGCCATCCTCAGGGCTGAGCACATTAGCGTAGAAATCATACACCATGCTCGTGTATGCTGGATTAGGCGGTCTGCAGAATTCCTCCCAGCCATGGTTGAGCACTCCTGCGCGCAAGAACTGCGGCAGGTCAGCGAGTCGATCGAGGAATCCCTTCTCGTGCAACAGGTCCCTCTTCCTTAGCTCAACACCCCTGGATTCCGCATTAGATGAGACATACCTCACTGACGGAGGTTCGTCTTCAGGGTAGAGTTTAGCCTTCCCCTTATCTGCTGGTTTGGATGATGCAGCAGCCTCCACCTTGAGGCGTTTGAGCGAAGGCTCAGTACTCTCTTTGTCCGTCGACGGCACCTTCTTGGCTTCTTTTTCTTCAACTTCTTGGCCTTGTCAAGTCTGGCCTTCTTTTTCTTCCTGAGCCTGGCTTTGGTGTTGAGTTGCGGGAAGCATGCCCCCAACGTCTCCTCCATAGAATCGTCCTGCTGTGCAGGCTCGACAGGGCTATCTTCCCTCATAGGAGAGAAGACTTCGGCTTCACCAGCATCTCCACTGCCTGGCGTGGACTCTTGATAATCCCCATATGGGAATTCAGGATCAGGCTGTGGAGAATTGTGCTCTGCTGATGGTGTCTGCGCAGAACTCAGTGGCGAAGATGATGGTCCAGGACTCTGCGCTGCTGCAGGTGTCGGATCAGAACTCTGAGGTGCTGGAGACAACTCGGGGCTCTGTGCAGGCGGTGACGACTCTGCGCTTGGTACTGGTTCAGATGGTGAAGGACTACGCGCAGGTGATGCAGACGGCGACGATCCTTCTTTGGCTGACTCGTGGGATGCACGATCAGGTTCTTGACTCTCCACAGAGGGAGTCTTTGCTGTGCTTGATTCGGCGGCTGTCTTGACACTCCACCGGCGTTTCTTGGGCGTGCCCATTGGCTCAGATGGTCCAGCAGGGATCTCAGTGACCACCCTCCACTTCTTCCTACGAATAGGGAGCTTGGGGAGAGGGCCGGTGCGAACGGCACCATCGTCTGCAAGGGCGAGAAGCGCTTCCCTCGCAGCCGCTTCAGCTGCGTCATCAGCCTTCTTCTTGGCTGCGGATCGTTCAGCACGTGTGGCCACCATTGTCGAATCTTGAAGATCTTGAGAGAAGAATCAAAGATGGAGAGAATCGTTGAATTCTTGGAGAGCAAAGAGAGAGATAATCGTAACGATCGAGCGGCTTCCAACGGATATAAAGGCAACGGATAAAATCCCAACGGCTCTTTTGCGGATCCAGCAATTTTAGCGCAATTCCAGGGATATTATTTCATTGAAATCTCCAACTTTGCCCGTCCGTATCTTTTATTTGGCTCAACCGTTTCTTGATTTTTAAAGCTTGATTTACTCTCCTTGATTCCCTCTTTCGATTCCCTACAAAAACGAATAAAACAAACATTAATTACGCAATTAAAAACACACCACAAAACATACAAACGATAAGCGGAAAAACAGGAAAAAATCAACTAAGGCATTTGGCCTTGACTAAACGAGCACAGTAACCACTCGTTCTCTCTCGTTCTCCTTGTCATGCTTCAGTCAAGAGGAAGGCCGAGAGAGTCTTCACATCTCCTTCCTCATAGTAGTGCTTCAACCTAGCACCATTGACCATAAATGGCTGTCCTTGCTGCAAGTTTTTTATCTCTATTGCACCATGAACAAAGACATTAGTAATAACAAAGGGACCCGACCATCTAGACTTTAGTTTGCCTGGAAACAATTTCAATCGTGAGTTAAATAATAGTACAAGTTGGCCTTTCCTAAAGTCTTTGATCCTAAGTCTACTGTCGTGCCATATTTTGGTCTTTTCTTTATACATTTTGGCATTCTCATAGGCCATATGCCTAAGCTCATCAAGTTCATGTAGCTGCAAAGATCTCAATGTCCCCGCATCCTTTACACAAAAATTCAATTCTTTCATGGCCCAAAATGCCTTGTTTTCTAACTCAAGTGGCAAGTGGCAGGCCTTGCCATACACCAACCTATAGGGAGACATGCCTAGAGGTGTCTTATATGCTGTCCTATAAGCCCAAAGTGCATCCTCAAGCTTAAATGACCAGTCTTTCCTATTAGGTTTGACTACCTTCTCTAAGATGTTTTTTATCTCCCTATTGGAAATTTCAGCTTGTCCATTTGAGTGTGGGTGATAGGGAGTAGCTACCCTATGTCTAATGTTATATTTAGCCAATATCTTTTCCATAGCCTTATTAATGAAATGTGACCCCTCATCACTAATGATAGCACGAGGAGTCCCAAATCTAGTGAAAATGTGCCTATGCAAGAAGTTAGTGACTGTTTTAGCATCATTATTAGGACATGCTTTTGCTTCTACCCACTTGGACACGTAGTCCACTGCTACTAAAATGTACAGGTTACCTGATGATGGAGGGAATGGTCCCATGAAATCAATGCCCCATACATCAAAGAGCTCCAACTCTAAGATGTAGGTGAGGGGCATCTCATCCTTGCGACTGAGGTTACCTGTCCTTTGGCATTCGTCACAGCTGTGGGCATAGTTGTGGGCGTCCTTGAAGATTGTTGGCCAATAGTAGCCACTCTGAAATACCTTCGCAGCTGTTCTTTGACCACCAAAGTGTCCACCGTAAGGAGATGAGTGACAGTGCTGCAGCACAGACTTCGCTTCAGCAGCTGAAACGCACTTCCTCAACAACCCATCAGCGCAGGTTCTGTAAAGTG
Source organism: Herpetospermum pedunculosum (assembly GCA_028017165.1). Taxonomy (NCBI): domain Eukaryota; kingdom Viridiplantae; phylum Streptophyta; class Magnoliopsida; order Cucurbitales; family Cucurbitaceae; genus Herpetospermum; species Herpetospermum pedunculosum. The sequence goes on along the minus strand of CM051524.1, from coordinate 44,777,235 downwards.
TGGGGTCATCCCAGATGAATTTCCTTGCTTCATGAAGGAACCTCTTCTTCTCTTGTCCTCCCTTGAACACTGGCAATACCTGTGATGCACGGAAGTTAGCAATGTCAGCAAACCAAGGTTCCTCATCGTTATCACGATGAGCCAAAGCAAATACATGTTCATCTATAAAAGCATCAGAAATTGCGGTCTCCGCAATTTTTTCGCAATTGTGCTGCAATCGAGACAGGTGATCTGCAACCACATTTTCACAACCTTTCTTGTCCCGAATGTCCAAATCAAATTCCTGCAGCAATAACACCCATCTAATCAGTCTAGGCTTAGCATCAGCCTTTCTCATAAGATATTTTAAAGCAGAATGGTCAGTATATACAATGGTCCTAGTGCCTACAATGTAATTTCTAAATTTTTCACAAGCAAATACTACAGCAAGCATTTCTTTCTCAGTAGTTGTATAATTACATTGAGCCTCATTCAAGGTCTTACTAGCATAATAGACAGGGTGTGTCAGCTTGTCAATCTTCTGTCCTAACATGACTCCTACAGCATAGTCACTGGCATCACATAGCATCTCAAATGGGAGATCCCAATTTGGTCCTACTATGATTGGTGCTGTGACCAATGCTTCCTTAAGGGTTTTCCAAGCTACTACACATTCTTTAGAGAAGATAAATGGTCTATTTAGCTCTAGAAGCTCGCACAGGGGCTTGGCTATCTTCGAAAAGTCCTTAATGAACCTTCTGTAGAAACCAGCATGCCCTAAGAAGCTTCTAATGGCTTTGACGTTCTGGGGCTCTACCAACTTCTCTATGATCTCTATTTTTGCCCTATCCACTTCTACACCTGCCCTTGACACTCTATGTCCTAAGACAATCCCTTCATCTACCATAAAATGGCACTTTTCCCAATTTAGGACTAGGTTGGTCTCTTCACACCTAGCCAGGACTTGTCCTAGGTTTTCTAGACAGGTTTTAAATGAATCCCCAAAGACTGAGAAGTCATCCATGAATATTTCTATCATGGACTCATCCAACTCAGAGAAGATTGCCATCATGCACCTTTGGAAAGTTGCCGGTGCATTGCATAAGCCAAAAGGCATTCTGCGGAAGGCAAACGTTCCAAAAGGGCAAGTGAAGGTGGTCTTCTCTTGATCCTTAGGGTCTATAGTAATTTGATTATAACCAGAGTACCCATCTAAAAAACAATAGTAGGCTCTACCAGCTATTCTGTCTAGCATCTGGTCAATAAACGGTATAGGGAAATGGTCTTTTTTAGTTTCTTTATTTAATTTTCTGTAATCCATACATACTCTCCACCCTGTGACAGTCCTTGTTGGAATCAGTTCGTTGTTCTCATTGACTACCACAGTTATTCCCCCCTTCTTAGGTACACATTGGATGGGGCTCACCCACTGGCTACTAGCTATGGGGAAAATCACTCCTGCATCTAACCACTTTATTATTTCTTTCTTCACTACCTCTTTCATAGAGGGGTTTAACCTACGCTGGTGATCTACCCTAGGTGTGTGTTCTTCCTCTAGTATAATTTTGTGCATGCAATAAGAAGGGCTAATGCCTCGAATATCAGCAATAGTCCATGCTATAGCCTTCCTATGTTGCTTAAGCAGTAAAATTAAATCAACCTCATGCTGTTCACTTAGCTTAGAAGAAATAATTACAGGCAGCGTGTCATTATCTCCTAAATATGCATATTTGAGGTGAGTAGGTAGTGGTTTCAGTTCTAAAATAGGTGGATGCTCAATGGAGGGCTTCAGAGGATTAATGGTTCTATCAGTTAAATCTATATTCATACATACATGTTGAGGGTTATTTACAGGCATATTCATTATGTCAGATACATTCAAGTCAGCTACATCTACTTGTACATATTCACTAGCATGCTTGGTCAACAGTACATGCTCTAATTGTTCTTCCATCAGTGAGTCAACAACATCCATGCTAGCACAGGATTCAAGGTCAGAGGGATACTTTAAAGCTTTATAAACACTAAATTTTACCTCTTCATCATGAACCCTCATAGTTAACTCACCTTTTTGAACATCTATTAGTGCCCTACCTGTGGCTAGAAATGGTCTACCTAGCAGGATGGGTACCTCCTTGTCTGCCTCATAGTCCAGGACAATGAAATCTGCAAGGAAAATGAATTTGTCAACTTTAACTAGAATATCCTCGATCTTACCTTCTGGATATGCGATGGATCTGTCTGCTAGTTGTAAAGTGACAGTAGTTGGACGTGCTTCTCCTATTCCCAACTGGCGGAATAGGGACAGGGGCATGAGATTTATGCTGGCGCCCAGGTCACAAAGCGCTCTGCCCACGTGCTTGCCTCCAAGTTCTACAGGTAAGGTGAAGGAACCAGGATCCTTCTCCTTCTTGGGCAGCTTGTTCTGGAGGATGGCACTGCACTCCTCGGTGAGGTTTACTGTTTCAAACTCACCAATTATTTTTTTGTTAGTAATAATGTCCTTCAAAAACTTTACATATGAAGGCATAGACTGTAAAACTTCTACAAAAGGAATGTTAACATGCACTTGCTTCAGTATTTCTAAAAATTTATTAAAATGAACTTCCTGTTCCTGCTTCTTCTTAAGCCTTCGAGGATATGGAGGTGGTGGCACATATGCAGGCACGTCAGGACGCCTTAGGATAGGTGGAGGCCTTGGAATTTCTTCTACGTCCTCAACAATTGGCTCTAGCCTGGCTCCTGATGTGCTAGTTGGTGGTGGACCTTGGCTTGGCAGAGACTCCAGTGGAGCACTAGACTCAGTGTTCTCTACTCTCCTTGGTGTGTCCTTTGTGTTGCTCACCAATGGTCTTCCACTCCTAAGTTCAATGGCTTGAACTTGTTCTTTGCCATCTCTCCTTGGTACCTCGGTATCAGCAGGGAGTCTACCTTGGGGCCTACTTTTAAGTTCATTGGCTAATTGGCCTATTTGGTTCTCTAGGCTCCTAAGAGTAGCTTGCTGGCTCTGAAGAGTAGCATCATTCTTAGCTATATATTCCTTGAGTAGGTTTTCTACAGAAGATCCTACAGGTTGATTGTAAGGTTTTTGGTACATTGACTGGTTATGTTGGGGAGTGAAACCAGGTGTTCCACTCGGTCTAGGTTGGTTAGGATTTTGGTTAGTGTTCTGTTGGCCACCCCATGACAGGTTAGGGTGGTTTCTCCAACCAGGGTTATAGGTGTTGGAGTAGGGGTTGTTCCTAGGCTGCTGTTGACTTCCTACATAGCAGACCGAGGATGGATTCCCAGGGCAATATTCATAAGGGTGCCCTTCCCCGCAGAATCCACAAATAGGTGCCTCGCCTTGATTTGGTTGGGTGCCCATTGACATGGTTGTGGCGGTATTGGCACTGGTTTGGAGATTGGCCTGAGCCATTTGCTTAACTAAGTTGGTCAGGGCATTTATTTGGGTGCTCATGGCGCTTAGAGCATCCTTGTCTTGAGCCCTAGTTGGCTCTACAGGATCGTCTGACCACCTACAATGAGATGTTGAGATCTTCTCCAAGATCTCATAAGCTTCGTTGTAACTCTTGGACAACATGGAACCTCCAGCAGATGAATTTAGAACTTGTCTGGTGCTGGGGTTGCATCCTTTAAAGAAGACTTCTATTTGGATACACCATGGAATGCCATGGTGTGGACATTTAATGAGAAGGTCTTTGAATCTTGTCCAAGCTTCGTGAAGAGACTCACTTGAAGCTTGTTTGAATTTTATGATATCATCACGAAAGGTCGAATTCCTATCTGGTGGGAAATATTTGACTAGGAATTTTTCTGCTAAATCTGTCCAATTGCGGACAGATCCTGAGGGTAAAGAATTTAACCATGTTTTGGCTTTGTCCCTTAAAGAGTAAGGGAAAAGATATAGCCTCAGGGCTTCTTGGGAAACTCCAGGGATTAGGAATGTGTCACTAACTCCTAAGAAGTTCCTAAGGTGGTTATGGGGGTCCTCATTTTCTATTCCAAAGAATTGTCCCACAGTGGACAACATTTGGAACATCACTGGCTTTAACTCGAATGAGTTGGCAGTGATTTCAGGACGGATTATGCTGGGGTTCAGCTCCCCAGGCATAGGTACTAAATATTAAAGGATGGCGCTATCCTTGTCATTCGCTATTTCAATGGGATTGCGAGTGACAGGCACCAGGTTTTGATTTACTCCAGCCATTTCTTCTTGAGGTAATTGCGGAGGAATTGTAGTCTCTGCAATGATTGGAGGTAAAAGGGTTTGTTTAAAGAGACGTTTCTTGGCTCTATTCCTAGCTCTAAGTAATCTCTCGGGCTCAGGGTTGAACTCTAGATCACTACTTGGAGTCTCATTCATAAACTACCCTAAATGGTACCTGAAAAAGGAATGAAAATGGATCAAATTCAATGGAAAATACTTTGATGTTTCAAACTTAACAAACTTCGTTTTTACTTAAAATAAGTCCCCGGCAGCGGCGCCAAAAACTTGTTGCGTGCTCAATGTGTTAATAAAAATGATAAATAAGAGGGAGAGAGCACTCAGAACATGCAAGCATACATGGTCTTATAGCAAGTAGTAAGTATATTTCATTCGTTTTCCCACAGAGACTTGTTTTTAGCTATTCTCGAAGTGTTTTTGTTAAGAAAGATGGGGTGGATTTGAGGGGGTAAAATTGGTTTTTAATTACCTAAGTTTTGCTGAATGTATAAAGGAATATAACATAAACAAATGGAAGTTGAAATTAAACTCAAAGGACAAGAGATGGAACTGATAAACAAAGGAGAAAGCAGCTAACAGAATAACAACTTAGCAGGAATTGCGAGGACCGCAATGTTTCCGCAATTAAACAGCAACAAAAGTGTGTAGATGGGTGAATTAAGGGCTACTAATGACTATCCTATAGGCAGTTTATTACGATTATCAAGCTTTGGATCAACTCTCTATACATCAAACTCACTCTATCTCAAGTATCGTCCGATTCCATGCATTAGAGTCTTAAGTTTACTCGACTTCAAAGTAAGGTCTCAAGCATCTTATTTAAGCAGGAGTGTTTAGTTTGTACTAGGGAAACGCCTATTCCTAGGCCGTTTCCTGATTACCATGAAAGGCTAGCATGATTATATGACTCTGAACTCTTACTCCTTCCAGAGGTTAGGAGTTCTTTGGACAAAATGGATGGCCAATCGAAATTGCCCGTGGGATGAAGCTTACATACAATCAATGATTCGAGAGCTATCCTACATACTTGATGCACGTTTTTTAGCCTATAGTTCTGTCATTAGCATGCCCCTAAGTGATTTAGCTACTCATGGATACATGGAGAACAGAAAGGGTAGATAAAACAGACATGCTTAGAAGAGAAATGTGCTTAAAACAGCAAGACAAAACCGTAGCAGAACAAGATAGAAACTGTAAAATGCAGAATTGTACTTTGATTACTTTGAATGTTTGAATGACAAAGGAAAGCTTTGAAAGAAATGAATCCAAGACAGACAACAACGAAATGCAGTAATTAAAACTCTAAACTAAGAACAACAGTGATCAGAAATGGAAATAAGAAGAGCAGAACAGAAAAGCAGTAAAAGATTGCTGGAAAACTTCGTGGCAGTCGCCTCGAATGAAGGTGATGAAAAGTCAGCCTTGCTTGGATGAATCCAATCGAGAGAGAAGAAGAATCTCCTCTCCTTCCTATCAGATTATCGACTCCAAAAGCTGAGACTCTCACTCCAACAAACGGCAAAGGAAAACAGATGGAAATGGTGGACTGCGAGAAGACTTCTGCGCTTCGAGTGATGATTGAACCTCCGACTTTGACCCCCTTTTATAGTAGTTTGCAGGTGCGTTTGGGCCAAGGAGAACCATCAATCTTCAACGTCATATATCAGAATGGATGGAGGAGAAAGAACGAATCCCTGAAAAGTCGGATCTAAACAGAAAAAGATCAGCCAACTTACGGTTTTAACTTGAATAATTGCGGTCACCGCAATGTTTTCGCAATTCATTTGCAATGCTCATTTTTTCATTCTTTTCCTTCGGTTTTCAACCCTTTTTCTACCTATTGTGCATAAGTCCTAAATTAGCTACCTTCTTCTAATTCTCATATTAAAGCATAGGTTTAGGCTAAATGCTATCAAAAACACCTAAAAGTGTACATCTTCCTAAGCTAAATGGGTCCTAAATAAGTCACTTTCAGAGACTTAACAGCAGGCAACCTACCTTGGGGCCTATTTTTCAGTTCATTTGCTAACTGCCCTATCTGGTTTTCTAGGCTCCTAAGGGTGGCTTGCTGACTTTGTAGGGTAGCATCATTTTTTGCAATGTACTCCTTAAGTAAATTTTCTACTAATGACCCTATTGGTTGGTTATATGGCTTTTGGTACATGGATTGGTTATTTTGCTGAGTGAAACCAGGTGTTCCACTCGGTCTGGGTTGGTTTTAACTTTGGTTAGTGTTTTGTTGTCCACCCCAAGAAAGATTTGGGTGGTTCCTCCAACCAAGGTTATAGGTGTTAGAATAGGGGTTGTTCCTAGGCTGCTGTGGGCTTCCAATATAGCAGACTGAGGCTGAATTCCCAGGGCAGAAATCATACAAGTGCCCTTCCCCACAGAATCCACATATTAGTGTCTCACCTTGACTATTTTATGTGCCCATTGATATGGCTGCTGCGGTGTTGACACTGGGTTGGAGATTGTTTAACTAGATTGGTCAGGGCATTTATTTGGCTACTCATTGCACTAAGTGCATCCTTGTCTTGAGCTCTACTTGGCTCTACTGGATCATCTGACCATCTACAGTGGGAAGTTGAGATTTTCTCCAAAATCCCATAGGCTTCATTGTAGCTCTTTGAAAGCATGGAACCACCAGCTGAAGAATTCAGCACTTGTCTTGTGCTGGGGTTGCATCCTTTAAAGAACACTTCTATTTGGATACACCATGGAATGCCATGGTGTGGACATTTAAGCAAAAGGTCCTTGAACCTTGTCCAAGCTTCGTGAAGGGACTCTTTTTCGGCTTGTTTGAACTTGATAATGTCATCACGAAAGTTGGAATTCCTATCAGGTGGGAAGTATTTGACTAGGAATTTCTCAGCCAGATCTGTCCAATTGACAATTGATCCGGAGGGTAAAGAATTTAACCACGTTTTGGCTTTATCTCTTAATGAGTAGGGGAAGAGATAAAGCCTCAAGGCTTCTTGGGAAACTCCAGGGATGATGAAGGTATCACTAACTCCTAGGAAATTTCTTAGATGATTGTGGGGATCTTCATTTTCCACTCCAAAGAATTGTCCTACGGTGGACAACATTTGGAACATTACTGGCTTTAACTCGAATGAGTTGGCAGTAATCTCAGGGCGTATAATGCTTGGGTTAAGCTCCCCAGGCATGGGAACCAAGTATGAGAGGATGGCATTATCCTTGTCATTCGCTATTTCGATGGGGTTGCAAATGGTAGGTGCTGGGTTTGGCTGGGGTCTATCCATTTCGATTTGATGGTATTGTGAAGACTCCGCGGAGTCAGCAATGTTTTGAGTTACAGGGGGTTGTTTAAAGAGGCGTTTCTTAGCTCTGTTTCTGGCCCTAAGTAATCTTTCAGGCTCAGGATTGAACTCTAGATCGCTACTTGAATGCTCATTCATAAACTAACCCGATGGTACATGTAAGACGAAATGGAAAAAAGACCAGCTCCAATAGATATTAAGATTTGGTTTTCCTAACTTAACAAACTTCGTATTCACTAAACAAAATCCCCGGCAGCGGCGCCAAAAACTTGTTGCGTGCTCAATGTGTAAATAAAAATGCGGTGTGAGAGCACTCAGAACATGCAAGCATACATGGTCTTGTAGCAAGTAATAAGTATTTTTTCATTCGATTTCCCACAGAGATTTATTCTTAGTTACTAACGAAGTGAGATGTTAATTTAGAAAGGATGGTTTAAATGGGGTAGAATTGGGATTAATGTGCCTAACTAATAGAGAACGTGCGAGATATGCAACCATAAACAAAGACAAGTAAAAAGGTTAACTTGAATGTAGAAGAAAAAGAATTGCGGAGAAAGCAATTATCTAGCAATAAAATCGCGAAACAGAAAACTGAAAAAAAATGGCTAAGGCAAAAATAAAACTAAGAAAATTGCGCAGACAGCAATTTTCTAGCAATTGTACTAACAACGTTTTAAGGGTAAAGTGGGGAAACAAGGGCTACTAGCGACTCCTCTATAGGCTTTTTCATACGATTCTTCAGCAGTAGATCAACTCATCATGCATCAAATTAACTCATTCTCATGTATCTCTCGATTTCATGCATTAGATCCTTTAGTTTACTCATGTCCAAGTAAGGCTTAAGCATCTATTTTTATAAGCAAGTTAATGAATTGTGCTAGGAAAACGCCTATTCCTAGGTCGTTTTCTGGTTACCATGAAAGGCTAGCATGAATGGACGACTCTGAACTCTTACTCCTTCCAGAGGTTAGGAGTTCTTTGGACAAAATAGATGGCCAATCGAAATTGCCCGTGGGATGAAGCTTACATACATTCAATGCATTTGAAGCTAACCTACATGCTGATTCACGTATTTCTACCTATAGATTCATCATTAGAAGACCCTTATGTGGTTTAGTTACTCATGCATGAAGATGGAATGGAAAGATTTGATTGATTAAACATGATTCACAGCAAACTACAAGTAAGAGGCAGTAGAATGAAAGTAAATGAAAGAAACAGAAAGCGATAAAGAGACTTCAACGTGGGTAAATGATCCTTCGATTACGTGAGATTCGAAACTTAAAGTGCAACGATTACAACACAAGAAAGACTAAAGGAACGAAGACGAATTGAAAGGCAATAGCCAACAGAAGTGAATAGCCGAAAGCAGTAGAGAAAACAGACAGCAAAAAGCAGTAAAAAGCATATAAATGTGTGCGTAAAGCCCCTCGTCGCAAGCACCTCGGATGAAGGGAGAAGGGGAGCTTTGTTTGGATGAATCCAATCAGAAGAGAAGAAAGATCTTCTCTTCTTGCTCTCAGATTATCGACTCCAACAGCTGAGTCGTTCACGCCAACAAACGGAAGAGAAGACAGGGAGAAAAGACTGCGTTGAGATGGGAGTTCTACGCTTCCAAGCTTATGTTTGTCCATCCCCCTTGACCTCCTTTTATAGTGTTATGCAGGTAGTCTTCAGCCAAGGAGAACCATCCATTCTGAACGACGACCTTCCACGTGGCAGCAGGAGAAAGAATGGGCGGCTGAAAGATCGTAACAAAATGGCAAACGGTTAGACAACTTAACAAATTTCACTTAAAACTGAGACAGCAATGTTTTCGCAATGTTTCTGCAATATGGAAATTTCAACTCTTTAGCTTTGTTTTTGGTTCTTTTTCCTTCCTTTTACACATAAGTCCTGATTTAGCTTCATTCTATAAATTCTCATATATTTGCACATGTTTAGGCTAAATTCTACCAAAAACGCTTAAGAGTGTACACCATTCTATAGCAAATAAGTCCCTAAAATAGTCACTTTTGGAGACGTAACAGGGGCACACTTTCCCAAAAACCAACCTATAGGGAGACATCCCTATGGGGGTTTTGTAGGTGGACCTGTACGCCCACAAGGCATCTTCCAAACGTTGGCTTCAATCCTTCCTACTTGGATTTACCGTCTTCTCGAGAATGGACTTGACTTCTCTGTTTGAGACTTCGGCTTGCCCATCGGCTTGCGGATGGTATGTGGTGGACACTCGATGATTAACACCGTACCTCTTCATCAGGGCAGAAACCGATCTGTTACAGAAATGTGTCCCTTGATCACTGATTATAGCCCGTGGCACTCCGAATCTGCTGAAAATGTTAGACTTGACAAACTTAACAACAATGTTAGAATCATCGGTTTTAGTGGCATTTGCTTCTACCCATTTAGACACGTAGTCCACAACTAATAAGATGTAGAAAAAACCACAAGAGGAAGGGAAGGGACCCATAAAGTCCATGCCCCATGTCGCAACATTTTCGCGACGCGGAGCGACCGACGTCCTATTTCAAAGGGTTTTGAAAAAATAAAAGAGATGGAGTCGCCACCAACCATCTTGGGTGTGATTGGTCACCTTTAAAAGAAAACTGGTCTACGAAAAGAGAAATTAAGTTCGGGGGTCGTTTGAGTGTAGGGAAGGTGATAGCACCCTACAACATCCGTTAAAAACGGTAAGCCATATTTTATCTTATATTATCCAGCTAATTTTAAAACGTCCTTAATTTGAGAAAATAAATAATAGTTTATTAAAAAACAATGTCCCATCCAATCAAACCTTAACTTTAAAAATAAAGTAAGAGTTTTGATGTATTGAGGGAAAATTATCCTTAGTTAATTATCATATTAAATTTCCTTTTATTTAAAGAAAATTGTTTACCTCAAGAATTTGAGAAATTCATCTCAACTACGTCATAGGATTTATATAATAATTTTTAATTTTTAAAACATATTGATTTGATATTTTTTTAGAAAGATTGAGAGGATTTTCGTGTGCTTGCACGAGAGTCGAAACTCTACGAAAGCCACATTACTCAGCCCTCGAAACAAATACAATTTTATTAAAAGAAGAGGATTTTCGTACACTTGCACGAAACCAAAATTTCATGAACGCGTATTACTCGGCCCTGAAATTGAGGAATTTTGTACATTTCACGGAGTTGGGGTTTCATGAAATTACATTATTCAACCCTCAATTAAATTATTTATTTATTCAATTAAAAATGATATTTATTTAGAAAATTTCAATTAAAGCAATTTAACAAATCTAGTTTAAAATCTTAAAAATTAAAAATCAAAATGCCAACAAAAATGATGAAAAAGAAAAATTAAAAGATGCAACTTAACAAATCTAATTTAAAATCCTAACAATTAAAAATCAAAATGTAAACAAAGATAATGAAAGATAAAAATTAAAAGATCAATTAAAGCAATTTAACAAATCTAATTTAAAATCGTAACAATTAAAAATTAAAATGCAAACAAAGATAATGGAAGATAAAAATTAAAAGATGTTTTTAAAAATTTAATTTAAGATAAGTCAAACTTTAAATGAGAATTCGAACGTAATATTTAGGTAAAAGACATAAATGTAATTCGAAAGTAAAGAGGAGCAAACTTATAAATTTCATGAAAATGACAAAATTGTAAATAGCATGGAAACTTAAAACTTAAACCTTCTTCTATCTCACGATGTTCCGCCGCTGCCTTCGCGGATCTGGATTTTCCACCGTCGTCGTGAAGGTTGACGGAGACTGGAGGCCGAACTCTTGATGGAGCTTGGGATTGAAGGATGATGAAGGTGATGAGGAAGGGAGATGATGACCAGTGAGGAGAGGAAAAATGTAGGAGTTTTTTTTATCTTTTGGAAAATCCCAACATTTTGTCTTGTTCTCCTAAAATCCTTCTCCAAATTCTTCCCTCCTCAAAGCCTCTACTTTTTTCTCCAACTCCTTCCTTCAAAATCTCTCTAATAACCTCTATTTATAGTGTTAATCCCATCTCCTTTACTAATGAGTTTCCATTTTATATTATAGATAAATCCAAATTCGAAATCCTAATCAAATCTAAAACTTGAAACCCCAAATTAAAAGATTTAAAACCAATCTAAACCAAATTAAAATCTAAAATAAAATTTTAAAAGTAAATGTCTTTAAACATTTTCTTTTAAACAAATCTATTTGAGAGATTTAAATTTACCATTAATTTGAATTTATATTGACCAAATTAAAATATAAAATCGAATTCTAAAATTAATTTTTTTTTTATGAAATTTATCTCTTAAACAAATCTATTCGTAAGATTTAATTTTAAAAACAAGTTGAATTTAACTTGACCCAATTAAAATATAAAATCGAATTCTAAAAATAAATGTTTTTTTTGGAAATTTCCTTTTAAACAAATCTATTTGAAAAATCAATTTAAATTTATCTTGACCCAAATTAAAACCTTAAAATCGAGTTCTAAAATTAAATGTCTTTGGAAATTTTCTTTTAAACAAATCTATTTGAGAGATTTAAGTTTACAATTAGTTTGAATTTATCTGGGCCAAATTAAAATATAAAACCGAATTCTAAAATTAAATGTTTTTTTATATGAAATTTATCTCTTAAACAAATTCATTCGTAAGATTTAATTTTAAAAACAAATTGAATTTATCTTGACCCAATTAAAATAAAATCGAATTCTAAAATAAATGTTTTTTTTTTTGGAAATTTTCTTTTAAACAAATCTATTTGAAAGATCAATATAAATTTATATTGACCAAATTAAAATCTTAAAATCGAGTTCTAAAGCTAAATGTCTTTGGAAATTTTCTTTTAAACAAATCTATTTGAGAGATTTATTTTTAAAATCAATTTGAATTTATCTTAACCAAATTAAACTCTAAAATCGAAATTTTAAAATTAAACGTCTTTAGAAATTTATCTTGAAAAAACTAATTTGAAAGAAATCAATTTGAAATATTAAATTTTAAAAAGAAATTCATTTGAAATATCTAATTTTAAAACCAATTTAGAATCTAATTTTGGGATATTTTGAAGATCTAATTTTAAAACCCTAAATCCAAAACCTCAAATCTGAAACACTAAATCAAAACCCCAAATATGAAACCCTAAATCTTTAATCCCAAATTGAAACCTCAAATCTCCTTAAATATGAAACTCTAAATTGAAACTCCAAATCTCCCTAAATATGAAACCTTAAATTGAAACCATAAAACTAAACCCTTAAAACAAAACGATTTTGAAACGTCCTTAAACGGGAGAAGAATTTTTTGTGCGTTTTCCCCAAAATCTCGAAAATAACAAGGAAAAGAGGGAAATAGGAGATTAAATGACTTTAACAATCCATTAAGCGAAACACAAGGAAAAACCCTAAAACGAGGAAAACCTAGAAATAACAATAAACAAGGCCGGACAAAATAAATGTCTACAGCTTGCCCCCCTTTGTATATCCTTGAAGAATTGAAAGAGTAGACAAATGACGAAGACACAGTATTTGGGGAGGCCAAAATTTGTTTATCATTAAGAACAACATGGACCTAGGTTGGGCCAAACTTCAACTACTAATCTTGGATTATAGTACGAATTAAACAAAAAAATATGAACATACCTGGTTTAACCAGGGTTCGACCAGCTAATCTTAGATTAGGGTTCGCTTTAACCAACAGGATTTAAACGGACCTGTTTTTTCCAGGCTTCGACCGCTAATCTTGGATTAGGGTTCGATTTAACCAACAAGAATTTAAATGGACCTGGTTTTGCCAGGCTTCGACCAGCTACCAGGACTTACCCGTAGACATAGAGTTCGATTTAACCAACAGAAATTTAAAAGCATGAGTGAGATTTTTTGGAAAACAATTTGATTTCAAGACAACAGTTTTTATTTCAAAACTTAGTTGTCAAAACAAAAGACAACGGTTTTTATTTCAAAACTTAGTTGTCAAAACAAAAGACAACGGTTTTTATTTCAAAACTTAGCTGCAAAAAAGAAGACAACGGTTTTTATTTCAAAACTTAGTTGCCGACCAAAGGACAACGATTTTTATTTCAAAACTTAGCTGCAAAATAGAAGACAACGGTTTTTATTTCAAAACTTAGTTGTCGAACAAAAGACAACGATTTTTATTTCAAAACTTACCTGCAAAATAGAAGAACAATTTTTATTTTAAAACTTAGTTACCGAACAAAAGACAACGATTTTTATTTCAAAACTTAGCTGCAAAACAGAAGACAGTGGTTTTTATTTCAAAACCTAGTTGCCGAACAAAAATACAACGGTTTTTATTTCAAAACTTAGCTGCAAAACAGAAGACAACAATTTTTATTTCAAAACTTAGTTGTCGAACAAATGACAACGGTTTATATTTCAAAACTTAACTGCAAAACAGAAGACAACGGTTTTATTTCAAAACTTAGTTGTCGAACAAAAGACAACGGTTTTTATTTCAAAACTTAGCTGCAAAATAGAAGAGCGATTTTTATTTCAAAACTTAGTTGCCGAACAAAAGACAACGGTTTTTATTTCAAAACTTAGATGCAAAACAGAAGACAACAGTTTTTATTTCAAAACTTAGTTGTCGAACAAAAGACAACGATTTTTATTTCAAAACTTAGCTGCAAAAAAGAAGACAACGATTTATTTCAAAACTTAGTTGTCGAACAAAAGACAACGGTTTTTATTTCAAAACTTAGCTGCAAAATAGAAAACAACAGTTTTTATTTCAAAACTTAGTTGTCGAACAAAAGACAACGGTTTTTATTTCAAAACTTAGCTACAAAACAGAAGACAACGGTTTTTATTTCAAAACTTAGTTGCCGAACAAAAGACAGCAGTTTTTATTTCAAAACTTAGCTGCAAAACAAAAGACAACGGTTTTTATTTCAAAACTTAGTTGTCGAACAAAAGACAACGGTTTTTATTTCAAAACTCAGCTGCAAAACAGAAAACAACGGTTTTTATTTCAAAACTTAGTTGCCGAACAAAAGACAACCGTTTTTATTTCAAAACTTAGCTGCAAAACAGAAGACAACCGTTTTTATTTCAAAACTTAGTTGCCGAACAAAAGTCAGCGATTTTTATTTCAAAACTTAGCTGTAAAACAGAAGACAACGGTTTTTATTTCAAAACTTAGTTGCCGAACAAAAGACAACGATTTTTATTTCAAAACATAGCTGCAAAATAGAAGACAACGGTTTTTATTTCAAAACTTAGTTGCCGAACAAAAGATAGTCGGTTTTATTTGAAAACTTAGCTGCAAAACAGAAGACAACGGTTTTTATCTCAAAACTTAGTTGTCGAACAAAAGACATATGTTTTTATTTCAAAACTTAGCTGCAAACACAAAACTTGGAAAAGACTTTTTGGGAAAACATTAGAAACTCTCGTGATTATGAAGAAGTCCTAAATGCATTTTTTTGTTTTTTTTTTTTATGATTTGAAAACCAACATGAGTTCGTGACTGACCCTCGACAGAGAATGTGATGCAAATGCAAGTTGCAAAGTGCGATGGAATGTTGCACAAAACATGAGTGCATGCGTTGATGTGTATTTTCCTATGGCATGGATGAAACAATGTTCATTAATTCTGGGAAATGTAATTTAGCAATCTGATGAAGATATGTCTTGATTTGCTTGACTTGGCCAATGTATTTGACTTTCAAAGCATGACGTCATGATGCATATGCATGTTAACGGTGGAAGACGAATGTTTATGAATGCAACATGTGTGCATGATATATTAAAGATGATGAATGTTATGAATGCAACATGTATGCATATGTTTGACGAGGGTAGAAGAATGATTGAATGCAACGTGTGTATAATATGTTATAGGTAATGAATGATTGAATGCAATATGCTAAGGTAATAAAAATGAGCGAATGCAATGTGTGTGCATGAATCATATGATTTACCAACATGCCATGTGATTTTTTTTTGTGGAATGCTTTAACTTGAGAGAAAATAAACGTGTCGGTCCTAGATCACTCAACCATATTGGGCATTGTGGGTTGTTGGGTAGATTCTCATGTGCCAGTGGTAGTGCACTTTTGAATGTACTCCAAAATTCAAGCTGTCGAGGCTTGCCAAAATAAAATTTATAAACCCGAATGCACCGAGCAATTTGCAGCTTAGTGGTAACGGGGTCGATCCATAGGGAATTAAGAAATTTAATTCAACTAAGTCTAATTTGCTAATTATAAAAAGTATGTGCAAATTTGGTAAAAAGAATGGTAATTTGGTTTGGGGGAAGGAAGCTCCTAGAATGTAATGCTAACGGAAAATTAAATGACGAAGTGCAAAATTAAATGGTCGTGCTTAACTTCGAGTAATGGGATTGATCGCTATGGACGTTCAGTTCATCGATACAATTAATTAGCTAATCATGCTTCAGCACACAATTCATTCGGCTAATTGCTAGCTCAAATGACCCAAAGATATAATTAGACATGTGCAATTCTAATTGTTCTTGGCCAATAATCCATTCAAGGTCGCGACCCCTAAATTGACCATGAGCCAGTAACGGAAACATTGTGACGGTTTAATCCTAAGACTAACCCGATTTCTCTCTCGCCCTAAGCCTAACATGAAAACGTGTTAACTAATTCAAATCCCCAACTGTCACCTTGGGTTGAATTACCTAGCCATGCTTAAGCCCTTGCTACCTAGCGATTTGGGCAATTATACGTCCCAACCTTTAGCCCTCTATCATGCATAGGAATTAGGGAGTCATCCTAACTAAGCTATACATGCTAGAATTGAATAAGAACAAGCAAAGAGATGCAAGAAATATACTAATTAGCTCAACATTAACAAAGGGGAAAATCTCCCCAAACATCCATAATTACAATCCCAAAACTCAAAATTAAACACTAACCTTGTTTAGCCTTCCATGGAGGATGAATAAATCAAACCCCCCATGGAAGAGCTTAGCACCATACAAAAAGAAGAGAAGAAGAGCTCAAAATGGTGCAAAAATGGTGTAGACCCGAGAGGAAGAAGATGGAGAAGAGATGAAATGAAAGTCGGCCAAAAAATGAGCGTTTTCACGCTTTTAGTCGTCGGAGCTTCAAGACGCTAGGCAAGCGTCTCGACGCTGTGCCCTAAGTTGGCCGCGCGCGCGGGGGGTGGCATCTCGACGCTGGCAGCGTTGAGCGGGCGTTGAGCGCGCGCGCTCGACGCTAGGGCGCGTCAATCTTCGTAAGGATGTCGGGGCGGCGTCGAGACGCTTGGCCAGCGTCTCGATGCTGCTGCTCATGCTGATTGCTCTCGGGTTGATGGCCAAAAATTGTCCTTTTCAAGGCAATTTTTGCCTAACACTTCATGTTTCAAGCCCCTTCACTCCCGATGCATATGTGAAGCTTTAAAACGCCGCTTTAAGGCCCGAAATGTGTCCTTAGACTCCTCGAGCTCTCGACCATGAAATCACCTACAAAAATGCGTTTTAATCAATAATTGACATGGTTCTAGCCAATATTAGGGACATAATAATAGCTCTATTTTGGAGCTATCAACCAGCTTAGAGAACTTATCAAAAGTAATTGATAATGTTGAACATATTAACTGATTAAACTGCTTCATAACTTAGCCTTGTAATGAACAAGAATGTTTGATTACAAGAAAGTGAATTTAGATTTGGAAATATGGAAAGACAACCACTCAATATTTTTAAAAAAAAAAAAAAAATGAAGGAATGCGAAGGAAGATGTAATACTCGCATGCTTTTAGAAGATCTCTTGGACAATAAGAGATTGAAAATGTCTTTTCACATTTGAGTAAGAAATTGGAAACTGGTTAGACAGAAGGATGAGTGACATGACTCCATTTCCTCAGACAAAAGTTTTGATAGCTAGAAGTAGCTTCTTAAGAAATTCTTGCTTTCTTTGAGTAAGCTCGAGGTTTTTTATGATATTTGATCCAGCGTGGCAAAGGCCTAGGCTTTGCCCTAGCTTTGCAGATGTTGATCCGACGTGGCAAAGACGTAGGCTTTGCCCCAGTATTGATGTGTGACTGAGATACCTCTAGCTTTGCGAGACGTAACCTCTTGATCTACTGATTGCACCAGGTTTGCATTTTTTTTTTTTTTAGGAATGATGCATTAAAATGCCCCAACTTGTTGACGCCGACT
Organism: Herpetospermum pedunculosum; assembly: GCA_028017165.1. Lineage (NCBI taxonomy): Eukaryota > Viridiplantae > Streptophyta > Magnoliopsida > Cucurbitales > Cucurbitaceae > Herpetospermum > Herpetospermum pedunculosum. The sequence continues at coordinate 44,759,597 of CM051524.1, read as the reverse complement.
TCGCTCTATCGCTCTATTGTGTCAAAGACGTGAGCTTTGCCCCAGTGTTGCAAAGACAATGGCTTTGCCCCAGTCTATGATGTTGCTCCAGCGTGCGGCAAAGGCGTAGGTTTTGCCCCAATATTGATGATGTTCAAATGAGACACTTCAAGCTTTGTGAGATGTAGCTTCTTGATCAATTGATTGCACCAATCTCAAATTTTTTTTTTGAGACATGATGCGATAAAGTACTCCAACTTGTGGACGGTGGCTTCGCTCTATTGTGGCAAAGACGTGGGTTTGCCCCAGTGTTGAAGGCTTTGCCCCAGTTTGTTAACGGTAACCTCGCTCTATTGTGGCAGAGACGAAGGCTTTGACCCAGTCTAGTAAAAATGAATATTTCATCTCAGTTTGTTGATGGTGGCTTCGCCCTATTGTGGCAAAGACGTAGGCTTTGTCCCAGCATTAATGAAATTGATTCAGCGCAGCAGAGGCGGAGACTTTGCCCCATTATTAATGACATTGATAAGATATTTCAAGGTTTGTGAGATGTAGCTTCTTGATCTACTGATTGCACTAACTTTGCCGTTTTTTTTTTTAAAGAGACATGATGCAATAAAGTATTCCAACTTGTAGACGGTGGCTTTGCTCTATTGTGGCAAAGACGTGGGCTTTGCCCCAGTGTTGCAAAGACAAAGGCTTTTCCCCAGTCTATGATGTTGCTCCAGCGTGTGACAAAGGCGTAGGATATTCCCTAGTGTTGCGAAGATGGGGGCTTTGCCCCAGTTTGATGACGGTGACTTCGCTCTTATGGCAAAGACGTGGGCTTTGCCCCAGTGTTGCAAAGACGAAGGCTTTGCCCCAGTCTATGATAATGCTCCAACGTGTGGCAAAGACGTAGACTTTGCCCCAGTTTTGCGAAGATGAGATCCCGCGTGGCTCAGACATAAGCTTTTTCCTGATGTGGCAAAGGCTTAGGCTTTGCCCCAGCTTATTGATTTACCGCGGAGACCTTTCGGCGTTTTCAAGATGTAACTTTCATTGCATCATCCTTGCATTTTTTAGCTTGGTGCAACCAGACTTTGATTTCACTTTAGCAGACATTCCATATCATTTCTTTATCCACTCTCCTTGGAATCGCGATAATGTTAACCCCGAGCAAAAACTCATTTAAAACCTTGAGATAATTTCCACAGTTACTAATTCTCTAGCTCTCAAAACCAACACCCTTATTCCTAGAATCAATTTATAATCGAGGAAAGAGATAGATCAAAGGATAGGAAAAATGAAGACGAACATATAACAGATGAAATTGGAATAGAGAAGTACATGAGAAATTCCAAGTCTTAATTATGAAGCAGTAAATCAAAAGTGTACAACATCATTTCGTTACATTTGAAGGTCTCTTGGTAACTTTTGGTGGCTAATTTTGGAAGGTTTGCCACATAGTCGAGTGTGCCATGCTTAGCAAAAGGTGGTGGGTAGATAATGCTCCAGCGTGCATGAGAGAGAAGATGAGATTAGCTAAGTACCTGGTAACGATATTTTTGAACTATCGCTATAAACTCAAGCTGTCGAGGCTTGCCAAAATACAATTTATAAAGCATATAACCGAGGCTTTGCAGCCAGTGGTAACAGGGTCGATCCAAGGAGAAGGATTGATCAAAATCACTATTAAAATTGGGATTTAATTAATTGATTGGTTTTGTAACAGGGGGATTTTTAGCATGCAAGGGAAGATAATAAAAAGCTAACGGAAGAAAGAATAACAAGTAGAAAACGCGTGCACGGTTTGGGAGTTTCGGGATCAATTGCTAGACAATTTCGATTCATCATTTAATGCTAATTTCATGGTATTCAGTTTATTATACACGCGGACGACTACCAGAGAAGCCCCAAAGTAGCCGACTCCATAGATTTTAATCAGACCACACAGTTCCAATTATACGTTATCCAAACTTACATTAAGGTGATCAGCCCTAAGATAAATCTAGACAGTCACTAGCTAACCGCGACGAACATTCAAGTGTGAATTCTAATTGCTAGTAGATTGCCCGCAAACGCTGTATGAAATCAACAACTATCCTACACGACTCGATACTCCGATTTAGTTTTATCTACCTGTGTTACTTAGTCGAGCAGTGAGAGGCACGACATCGCTACTCTTTAACATACACAACATGCAAGATGACTCGAGTGTCAATCGTCGAAATCTAACATGGGCGTTGGATTAAGCAAAGTTGATCAATGCAAATAAACATAAACCAATATGCATAATCAAAGCGTAAATTATCAGAACCAAAATATCTAACAAAATCTCCCTAAACTATTCCCAAACCGTTCACCCTTACCTTAGCCGCTCATGGCGCGGTTTGTCAATTCCGCTCCAACGACGGCCATGGAAGGAATCATCCACGAGTTACAAAGAAAGGGGAGCTCACTAACATGCCAACAATGGCGGAGCTCCAAGAGAAATACGGAAAAATAGAGGAAGAAGAAGATGAAGATCTCTAAAAATGGTGAAGAACTTCCAATTCAAGTGCAGAAATCGTCCTAATAAGCTGCTGTAATCGACGTAGCGTCGAGACGCTAGGCCAGCGTCTCGACGCTGCGCCCTAATTAATCCGCGCGCGCCTTCGATGGCGTCGCGACGCTGCCCCGATAAATTTCCTGCGCGCGCCTCCTCCAGAGCGTCTCGACGCCAGGGCAGCGTCGAGCTAGCGTCTCGACGCTATCACTCGACGCTAGCTCTCGGGTTTTTCCAGCGTCGAGCCAGCGTCTCGACGCTGACTCTCGGGTTTGGGGCTGGAACTTTGCCTCTCCAAGGCGGTTTTGGCCCGTTTCTTCACGGATCAACTTCCCCTTTTCCCGATGCACTCCCGGGGCGTTAAAACTCCACTTTAAGCTCTCGAACGGGTCCAACGGACGCACGAGCTCTTTGCCGCATTTCTCCTACAAAAGAGATATATTAATCAATTAAAAGCGGACTTTAGCTATACTTGGGAAGTATTTAATAGCTCCAAAATGGAGTTATCAAACACCCCCAACTTAAACATTGCTAGTCCTCGAGCAAGCACTACAAAGATATCGACTCTAAGGACGCGCCTACATGAAACTAACTCAAACCTCCATGCATATTGAAAGCTTAAACACAACATAACCATGGAAGCATTTTGTTCATGCATTTACTATGAACATATCAAAAATTAACTCTTGCCCCCTAACGTGTGTGTGTGCTAGCTAACCACTCCTAAACTCACGTAAACCCGGAAAACCCACATGCAACGCACATCCCGTTTTCCCCCTACTTTTAGCGTTTAAGAACAGTCTAAACTTGACTTACACAAGAGAGAGAAGCAAATTAAGAGACCTAATTGATTTTCTCAATCTTTTTTTTTTTTTTTTTTTTCTTTCTCGAGTACTTTGTACTCATTCTTTAAGGTTCTTTGAACCAACTTTTATTCCCTTTTTCTTTTTCTTTTCCAACTCGAGTTGCCTAACACGTCAAACTTAGGCCTAAGCTTCACGTTTTTAAGGACTGACGCTCACTTCTTTAAGCGCTAATAAGAAGGAGGAGCGCCTCGAGAGGAATTTTCTATCAAACATGCCTTTCTATTCTTTTTTTTTTTATATATTAGGCTAAGCACATGCTTTCTCAATTAACTAACCACTAACTCTCATGCAACAAGCTACCTATGGGTGCCTTTCGGGGTGACAACGAGAATTAGAGCAACATGCGATTTTCGAACCTACGGAATCTAGGAAGGGGTTGCTAAGTGCTCGATAAGTGCAAGGGAGCAACAGAAAAATTTTTAAAATTTTTGACATGAACCTAATAAACACAAAACTCAAGCAAAAACTCGATTACGAACATGCTCAAATTCCCAACATGCATTTCCTAGGCTATCATCGTCAGAAAACAGTAAACAGAGTCCCAAGCACTTCAATATCAATATAGCACTTCTCAACGAACTACACATGCATATCCATCAGACCATCTCCACCCCCAACTTCAAAATATGGCATTGTCCCCAATGCCATCACAGTCAGATAAAACAAAGTAAAAGGGAAGAAGAAGTACACTTCCCTGACTCTTTGTGAAGCTGGCGAGGGCGAGGAAGCGGCGCACAAATGCATCGGAGCCCAAAATTGTCTTCTCTTCCTCGATTCCTAAAAGAAAAACAGCAAACAAATTAAAACTAAGTTAATCTAAAAAGCAATAAAACAAAAAAAAACAGCAAGTAACTAAAACATAAAAACAGTCCATCGCTCGGGTGCCTCCGAGAAGCGCAGAATTTTTAAAGTCGTTTGCTCGACTGTATTCTCTCCACAGACTCATCCATAGTCCGTAAGTGCGGGGGACGATCCAAACTTGTCCTCATCCACACCTTTCCTGCAGTCAAAATTTGAAACAATTTGCACTCTTCGTGCCTCGGGCACGTGAATATCATAGTCGTTAGTGCAAAAAACAGCCGTGTTATCACCCAAATTTAAATCAGATTTTCTCACCGAGACATGGGAACCATCCCTCAAGCGCGAGGGTAGACTCCCATTCTCGTCATGCTCAATCACAACAGAAATATTCTCAGCAGATTTCCTATCAAATAGTGAGAACTCATGCAAAATATCATCAAACTCTAACGAAACGACGCCCTTAAACACATCGATTTTGACCCTAGCGGTCTTAAGAAAAGGGCGTCCTAACAACATAGAGGACGAGGCATGCGATGACTTCTCATTCATGTCTAAAACAAGGAAATCAGCGGGGAACATCATATCCCCAACTCTAACCAGAACATCTTCTACTTTCCCCCTCGGACATATGCTTGACCCATTAGCCAACTGGACAGACACGTTACACTCATGCAATTCATTTAAATTCAGATCAAGAAACAGTGCATAAGACATAACATTTACAGAGGCTCCTAAGTCTAACATGGCATTATGAACGACCTTACTACCTATCATACAAGGAATAGTAAAGGTACCTGGATCGTTGCACTTGGCAGGCAACGTACCTGGGAGTATAGCAGAAACGTTCTCTTTTCTCATCTCAGTCCCTCTGGACTTCCTTTTCGTAGTGCACCAGCTCCTTAAAAATTTCGCATACTTGGGCACTTGACTGACTGCCTCTAGGAGCGGGATATTTACCATCACTTTTTGGAAGGTTCGAAGGACCTCCTCGTCATCGGATTCCAAAGTAGGCTTCGCAAGCCTACTCGGGAATGGTGCTCTGGCAACATCCTCAGGTACACTGACCTTCTCATCTCTTTTCTCATTTTGAACCTCGGGAGCAGGCGGGGCGGACACGTTCAGGCTGTCCTTAACTTCCTTCACAGCTCTGGTGGTAAGCGATTTCCCACTCCTCAGCTGGATAGCACTCACGTTTTCACATGAGTTGACCGTGGTTTGGGAAGGAAGCTTCCCTGAGCTCTTGCTCTCGATCTTACTGATAGACACCGCCATTTGTGTCAGCTGCTTGTTCAGATTCTGCAGCTCGGCCTTGTGAGAATTAAGCTCTTCTCGAGCTTCTTTTTGGAACTGGCTGGTGCTCGTCACAATGGTCCTTACCATTTCTTCTAGTGAGCTGGAGGAGCTCGAGGCTTGAGCGTGGGTGGAAGAATTAGGCCTATCCTGAGACTGGCCATGGAAGCGAGATTGTCCTTCCCTGTTCCCATAACTAAAGTTGGGGTGGTCGCGCCAACCGGGGTTATACGTGTTTGAATATGGGTCGTACTTCCTTGGGTTGGAAGCGTACCCCCCGATTGCATTGACCTCCTCCGCCTCGCGGGTTCCTCCAACGATCTTTTTCAGCATATTTCCTATCTCGGCCACCTGGGCCCTCATTTCAGTCATTTCATGGCTCTGAGCCACGCTGTGGACTTGTCCTTGCCCTCGAATACCAAACTGCTGCGAGTTGGTTGCCATGTTCGCTATCAACTGTTTGGCCTCAACCGGGGTCTTGTCAATCAATGCCCCGCCACTCGCTGCATCAATCATTTGCCGGTCGTGGGGTGTCATCCCCTCGTAGAAGTACTGGATCAATAACTGATCGGCAATCTGATGGTGTGGGAAGCTGGCGCACAGGCGCCCAAATCGCTCCCAGTATTCGTGTAGGGACTCACCAACATCCTGGGTGATCCCATAAATCCTCTTCCGCAGTGTGGTGGCCAAGGATGCGGGAAAATATTTTTCCAGAAATACCCGCTTCATATCCTGCCACGTGGTGATCGATCCGGAGGGCAGGTAATATAGCCAATCCTTGGCCTTGTCCTTGAGCGTGAAGGGGAATGCCCTCATGTTCAACTGCTCCTCCGTGACTCCCGCGGGCTTCATCCCCGCGCAGACGCAATGGAATTCCATCAGTTGCTTGTTCGCGTCCTCACCTACATTGCCATGAAAAGAAGGTAACTGGTGAATTAAACCTGACTTTAATTCGAAGTTACCTGCTACCACGGGGTAGTTTATGCACAAAGGCTGCAGGTTCAGATCTGGCGCTGCCAGTTGCTTTAGCGTCCGTGGCGCGTCACCTTGCGCCATCTCGTCAAACAAGAAGGGATTGCCTTCTTCTCCTTCAACCGGTCTCTGCCCCTCACGGGCTTCTCTCCTTAACCGCCGCTCCTCTCTGTCAATTTCTGGGATAAACTGCAATCCACTAACCTTAGAGGAACGGGTCATACACAAACAAAAACTCAAACATACCAAATACAAACAGAAAAAAAAAATTTCAGCCAACCATCAATCAATTAAATTCAAACTTCAATCATAATTTCAATCAAATTGCCTACTCCCCGGCAACGATGCCAATTTTGGTAACGATATTTTTGAACTATCGCTATAAACTCAAGCTGTCGAGGCTTGCCAAAATACAATTTATAAAGCCTATAACCGAGGCTTTGCAGCCATTGGTAACATGGTCGATCCAAGGAGAAGGATTAATCAAAATCACTATTAAAATTGGGATTTAATTAATTGATTGGTTTTGTAACGGGGGGATTTTTAGCATGTAAGGGAAGATAATAAAAAGCTAACGGAAGAAAGAATAACAAGTAGAAAACGCGTGCACGGTTTGGGAGTTTCGGGATCAATTGCTAGACAATTTCGGTTCATCATTTAATGCTAATTTCATGGTATTCAGTTTATTATACACGCGGACGACTACCAGAGAAGCCCCAAAGTAGCCGACTCCATAGATTTTAATCAGACCACACAGTTCCAATTATACGTTATCCAAACTTACATTAAGGTGATCAGCCCTAAGATAAATCTAGACAGTCACTAGCTAACCGCGACGAACATTCAAGCGTGAATTCTAATTGCTAGTAGATTGCCCGCAAACGCTGTATGCAATCAACAACTATCCTACACGACTCGATACTCCGATTTAGTTTTATCTACCTGTGTTACTTAGTCGAGCAGTGAGAGGCACGACATCGCTACTCTTTAACATACACAACATGCAAGATGACTCGAGTGTCAATCGTCGAAATCTAACATGTGCGTTGGATTAAGCAAAGTAGATAAATGCAAATAAACAGAAACCAATATGCATAATCAAAGCGTAAATTATCAGAACCAAAATATCTAACAAAATCTCCCTAAACTATTCCCAAACCGTTCACCCTTACCTTAGCCGCTCATGGCGCGGTTTGTCAATTCCGCTCCAACGACGACCATGGAAGGAATCATCCACGAGTTACAAAGAAAGGGGAGCTCACTAACATGCCAACAATGGCGGAGCTCCAAGAGAAATACGGAAAAATAGAGGAAGAAGAAGATGAAGATCTCTAAAAATGGTGAAGAACTTCCAATTCAAGTGCAGAAATCGTCCTAATAAGCTGCTGTAATCGACGTAGCGTCGAGACGCTAGGCCAGCGTCTCGACGCTGCGCCCTAATTAATCCGCGCGCGCCTTCGATGGCGTCGCGACGCTGCCCCGATAAATTTCCTGCGCGCGCCTCCACCGGAGCGTCTCGACGCCAAGCAGGGTCTCGACGCCAGGGCAGCGTCGAGCTAGCGTCTCGACGCTATCACTCGACGCTAGCTCTCGGGTTTTTCCAGCGTCGAGCCAGCGTCTCGACGCTATAGCTCGACGCTGGCTCTCGGGTTTGGGGCTGGAACTTTGCCTCTCCAAGGCGGTTTTGGCCCGTTTCTTCACGGATCAACTTCCCCTTTTCCCGATGAACTCTCGGGGCGTTAAAACTCCACTTTAAGCTCTCGAACGGGTCCAACGGACGCACGAGCTCTTTGCCGCATTTCTCCTACAAAAGAGATATATTAATCAATTAAAAGCGGACTTTAGCTATACTTGGGAAGTATTTAATAGCTCCAAAATGGAGTTATCAGTACCCTAAGTTGTTTGAGCAGCAAAACTTTCGAGGACGAAAGTTCTTTAAGGTGGGTATATTGTAACGCCCCGTGTTTTCAAGAATATATATATATATATATATATATATATTACTCTCTTGGATATAAATTTAGATTAATTGGATTTTTACTTCAAATCCAATTTGAGCAAATTAGATTTAAATTGAATGAATTAAGATAATAAAGTTTTTAAAGTTCTGGATGAGAGATTTTGTAATTTAAATCTCAAATTCACTACTTTAGAAATTTATTAATAAAGAATTGAATTTTTATTTTTGGAATTTAAATTGGTAAAAATTGTCTTTTAAGACCCTCCTAGATTAAAGTTCTTTTAATTTTATTTTGGAGTTTAATTTGGTTTTAAAAGAATTAAGTAAGAAAAAAAAGAATAAATGGGAAAATAAGGAAAGAAAGGTCATGAGTTAACCTAACAACAATTTTCATTATTATTTTTGTAAATTGAGTGAAAAACCCTCAATTTATCTCCATCTCCTTCTTCCTCCACGTGAAACCCGCACAGCCGCACTTAATTTGCTCTTCTCCACCAGCCGCCTCGTCCATTGTTGTTCTTCTATCATTCATCTAGCTTCCACCTCCGATCGGTCTACTTCGCGTCTCTCTCCCTTCGCACGTTGGCATCGATTGAAAAGTCCATCAGAGCCACGTCCTTTTCTTCGCTACAGAATCGATCGGAGTCACAACGATCTTCTTCTTTGTCGCGCTAGTCTACATCCATAATCGCCGACCAGTTGCGCTCTATTCGCCGGCCTTTTGCGAGCGTTGGAGCCATTCGATTGGTTCGGGTTCGTAGGTGAAATTCTAGACTCTGTAGCGTTGAGGGTGTTTGCGAGTTGATATGATGGGGCATTTTGAGAACGTGACTATGTTGCACACTTTTAATGTAGTGCAAAACCGCAAGTGTACGGGTCAAGTAATAAAAGTGTATGTAAATACGAGTATCGTCCTCAGGATTGGTTTTCTAGTTGTCTTAAGTACCGCGAATACAATCACCCAATTTTATTTAGAGAAATAAAACGATAAATGATATGATTGAAATAAAATAAAAACATAAAATAAAAGATGGAGAACAAGAAGGAGAGAGATATCTTAGGGATTTGATTTCGCCAATTAGGTCGACGCTTCAGTCAATCAAATGCCTAGATTATTCATGCAAATTTCCATAAGTCTAGAAGAACAAAAATAACAATTGACTCTTACAAGCGCAATTGGTCTCATGCAATGTAATAAAACTAATTGTTCAATCTAGTTTTTAAAGACATGCATGCCAAAATGATATGTTATGTTTACGAATACCAAAATGATATGTTATGTCTATGTGAGATTTATGCCTGCAAAAATGATGTGTTATGCTTAAGTGTGAGGAGTTTCGTGTTATGCTTATACTTGGAGGATGAAAGAAAGGTCGTTGTGTAAGTTAATAGGAATAGTTTATGAATGAGATGTATGTTGAAAGTTTGAAGTTAAGACATGAGAGAAAATTACTCCATGTTGCATCGTTTTCAGTTTCTAAAATGTTTTATGTGGGACCTCATGTATTTGTGTGCGATATAAGAGTCATAAAGTTTTAAGACAACTACCCCTCAATTTCCTAAAATATATGACTGCATGTTTAGGGGCTCTAATAACATGAAAATGATGTGCGTAGAGCTAATGAGTATGAAAGTGATGCTCACCTATGCATGAACGTGATGCATGCCTAGAGGGTTCCTTGTATATGAAATTGATATACCTGGAGCCGATGTGTATGAAATTGATGCACATCCAGAGGAAAAGGAAATGAGGTGGTAAGTTGAAAATGACAAAGTTTAGGTCCCACTAGTTAAGGTTTTTAGTCAGTTCATGTTGCGCATGTGGTGCATAGTCTGACCCCAGTAGTGGGGTTACTTACTGAGTATTTTAAATACTCATTCTTTTCTTAAAATATTTTTTTCAGGTAATGACAGGAACATATAGGGCGTTTGACGAGGTGGTTTGTTGGATGATGCCATGGGACTAGAGGAGTTAGAGCTTCCACATTCTTTCATGTCGTTGTTTTTATGAGTTAGTCCATTGATTTTGCTAAAGTTTTCAAAACTAGTAGTTTGATTTTTAAGTTTTTTCTTAAATGACCTTGTTTAATTCTTTTCATGCTTTTACTAGGATCTCTAAATAAATGCATTTACGTGGACCTTGAGATGTTTCTAAACGTTTATTTGTTTTTAATTCTAAAATAAAGATTAAAGTCTTTTAGAGATTTATGACGTCATGCACGTAGTAATGGCCCTAGAGTGATGTCATAGGAAGTTGGGTCGTTACATAAACACACTAAAACGATTCAGTTTTTGGCATCAAGCAAGCAATACTAATTATTACATGCTTATTCTCCAACCCCAAGCTAGGCTCTCGGAGCTTTTTAAACTCTTCAAACGCCTCCAAGACTCCTTGCTCCTTCTTCTCGGCTCTTTAACAACCTACGACTCTAAGACTTAACGAATTACAGACTCTCAGCCAAACATTAAGCCTTTTTAACAGATAGGCTATTACAAACCGAAATAAAGAACAAGAAATAAAGGAGATGCCATAAACCGATATCACTTCAACCACCCAAGCAGAGAAATCAAATACAACCCACCTAGGACTCAATTTGTTCCAAATTGAGAGCTTAAAGCTTGCTCTGATACCAATTGATGGAACTAAGGTCCCGACACAACCAGAGGCGCAGGGGAAGATGCCTAAACTGGCTGACGATCTTCAACAATCAATAAGCAACAAACCGGGAGAGAGAAAAATAACCAACACTTAACATTTTTCAGCCCCCCAAAAGCTACCGGTAAATGTCCTTACCGACCGGTAAAGTCAACCGGTAAAGGTTGACTGGTAAAGACCCACTGGTAAGGCACCTCGGTGTGCCACCCGTAAAGATCACGAGATCTGACCGGTAAATGGCACACCGGTAAGCCTCGACCGGTAAATCTTCATAAGATTTTCAACCGATGAAAACACGACCGGTAAATGCTTCACAAGCATTTCAACCGGTAAACCTCGATCGGTATTACAGTGTGAATAAATCAGCACCGGTAAACCGACACCGATAAATTCACACTGGTAAAGACCGGACTGTTAAGTTTACCACCGGTAAACCGGTTCAGTGAATTTACACTAAATTCACACCGGTAAACGGATAAACTTACACTGATAAAGATTATACTGGTAAACACCGACCGGTAAATCCTTATCGGTAAGCCTTGAACCGATAAATCGATTGAAAAACATCACAAGTTTTCCACTGGTAAACCGGTAAAGCTTGACCGGTAACACTTACCGGTCAGTTCTTTCGGTAAATACCCACCGGTATGCTCGACTGATAAATCTCGACCGAAGAAACAAACGCTAAACGCTTGAAAAACAACGTTTAGCCCGCGACCGGTAAATTTCCAGCAGGTAAATACTGACCGGTATACCGACTGGTAAATTTACCAGAATGCCAGAAGACAGGGCAAAACATACCTTTTGCAGATGATCGTCTTCTCGTCTCCTCAACTCCTCTATAGCCCTTTTCTACCCTTCTCCTCCGGTCACGAACGCAACAAGTCGAGGACCACCCTTAGAGAAGTCTCAGCTATCCTTGGGCTTAGTAACAGAGTTGTGGGACTCCTTGAGCTAAGGGGGTATGTTGAGAGGGAAGAAAAGAGGAAGAAGAAGATGCAATTGGTGCAAAAAATGAAGAAGAAGATGAACTTATTGTTTGAATATGTTGAACACTTCAACAACAACAACCTATCATCTACCTTCTTCTATATCTTCAACAATCGAAGATGTAAGATGATGGAGGAGAATGAACTCTTCAATCTCCTTCAATTCTACACTAGAACACCTCAATTCTCTCACCAATTCACCAAAACTTCAACACCTTCAAGCTTCATCCATGGAGTGTTCTTCAACCATTAAAGAAAACTAGAAGGATAGCTTGATGAGAGAGAAGACTTTTGGTCAAACTCAATTCTCTAGAGAATGAGTTCAAACTCATCCCAATTCTAATTGATATAGTGGGAAAAACTTGGACCTTAGGTGTTCAACATGCAAGACATGTTGAACACACTAAGTTTAATTAATTATTATAATAAATAATTATAAATAATTTTTTTTTCTTAATTAGTTATTTTATTATTTAATTTAATATCAAATATTAATTAAATAATAAAACTATCCCCACTTTTTCGAAAACCGTTTTTCCCAATATGAATCTGTATCATATTATCTTCCGGTCTCGTATTTAAATCATATTTAAATACGTCTTCCTCCAGTCACATATTTAAATCATATTTAAATACGTCCAACCTCAATCAACAGACCTGAATTCATATTTCTCCAAATTCTTCCCTATAGCACTACTACACAACTTTATCCGAGCTAACCAGGAGAACCTAAAGGACCTACAGATCATGAGCTCCAACGATACAAGATTATCTGGCCAAAACTCTTTTAACTGAATCAAACAACATTCGTCAAACCCCCGGAGACTCCACTAAAGTCCGAGGGTTGCACTCTCCTCACTGTAGATATATTATGTCCTCTTGATATAACCGTCATCGGTAAGTCGATCCTTCACAGGTCGTTCGTAAACGCATCTGGGTCATTTATACCGTTTAACCCATACATTACTTCTTATTCCTTAAGTATTACTGACATCTCTAATGAACAATTGATTTGTGGTCCAACCAGCAGATCAGAACCCTCTCTTGCCAAGGAGAGGGTGGGCGCCCATTGTTCAAGCCCCGGAGTCAGCTATTAAGGGAACAACTGTTAACTCTCCAAATGAGAGTTATTTAGGTCTATAATTGCTTTATATTCATGAAGTCTTTTGAGCATTCTAGCTATTATTGAGCATAATATGTGCTTAGTAGTGACATTTGTGAAATGGTGTTAAAATTAATGTTTATGTGGAAAATCTGTGCATAAGTGTGTAATTGGTGAAAAATGTCTAATTAATGCCTTTCAGGAGTGTTGTTGAAGTTTTGCGAGGAGCGCAATGGGATAAGAAGGAGCGCAACCAGAAACAGAGCTTTGCGATCGCAACGCAATCGCAATACTTTTTCTTCTACTGCGTTTTTCCAGCCGCCGGCCCTTCCAGTATCCGCCACGTCTGAGGTTGTTTCCCTAATTTGGATGGAGATCCGCGATTAGGGAGCAGAATATGGAACCACTAAAGGCTATATAATAGAGCAAGTTGAAGGAAGGAAAGAACAATCCCTTTACGGTGGAGAGATTCGGAAAAGGCCAATACCGCAGAAAAGAGAGTTCTCCCGTTTGTTGGATCGAAGAAAAAAGGGCTCCCTTGGCGTCAGTAATTCAAGAGGAAGAAGAGAAGATCCATCTTCTCTTCTGATTGAGTTTCCTCCCCAAGACAAGCCATTCTTCTCCTTCAACCGAGGCGAATTGTGGACAAGAGGACCTTCACCTATTCTATTGCTTTACTTTAGTTATTGTTTACGGATTGAATTGTGTTTTGCTTTTCGAATTATTACTGGATTTGCTTATCATAAGTAATCAATTAGTTTTGTTGAGTTCTTCTATTATCATGAGTAATCAATTAGTTTTGTTGAGTTCTTCTATTATCATGTGTGGCTAGAGTTATAAAGGATTGTTAAGATGAATCTGTAGGACATAACTATGTAATTTCAGCATAAAAATAAGCATGCATGCATTGAATGAGTGTGAACTTCATCCCATGGACATTTTCGATCGGCCATCCATTTTGTTCTAAAGAGTTCCTAACCTCCAGAAGGAGTAAGATCTCAGAGTCACTCATGCATGTTAGCCTTTCACGGTAGATAGAGAGTGGTCTAGGAATAGCACTTTCCTAACACGTTTGATAGCTTGAACACATAAATAGGTTGTTAACCTTACTTGGATATGAGTAATTTAAGAATCTAAAGCATAAAATCGAAAGATGTATGAGATCTACCTAAAACGATGCATGTAATGTTAATTTGCTGCTGAATGATCATGGTTTATGCCTATGGAGGACTCTTAGCCAAACCTTGCTGTCTTTATTTTAGAATTTCACTCGTTGCGAGTCTGTTGCGAAAGTTTTGCGAGATCCGCAATACTATTTTCTGTCTTTATCGTAGATTTTACTTGTCTGACAATCTGTTGCTAGCTTATTGCGAAAGTATTGCGAGACCCGTAATACTATTTTATATTTTGCGAGTTAGTCAGCCTATTTTCTTAGATTGTAGTTTCCTTAGTTTATTTTACATTACAGTAACTTTGCGTTTTATTTGCGTCCTTTACAATCTTGTGTCTCGAATTAAACCCCATATCATCCCTGGTTACCTTATCTAATTTAACACGCATAAAATCGACATTCACTCAACCTAGTCTCTGTGGGAAAACGATATAAAATATACGCATCACTTGCTGCAGACCGTGTATACTTGCATGGTTATTTGCTTAATTTAATCAATATATTACCCCATTGAGCAAAGCAACAAGTTTTTGGCGCCGCTGCCGGGGACTCTGTTGAGTCAAAACGATTCTGTGTTATTTTAGAAACAACTTAAATGATTGGAGCTAATCTTTTGCATCCTTTTTGCAGGCATTAACATCACTGGTTTATGAATGAGTTTCCAAACTACAATCTCGAGTTTGATCCCGAGCCTGAAAGAACTTTAAGGAACATAAATAGAATTAGAAGGGAAGCTAAACTTTAAGGAACAAAACTCAAGATCAGCCTGAAATTAAGCACATTGTTGACCAAGCAGAATTAGTGCAAACTGAACCGCAACAAGCTGAGATGGAAAGACCAGAAGAAGCACCAAATCGAGCACTTAACACTCGCAATCCCATTGACATTGCGAATGACAAGGACAGTGTTATATTATCCTACCTTGTACCTATGCCCGAGGAGCTCAATCCGAGCATAATACGCCTAGAAATCACAGCTCAGTCATTCGAACTGAAACCTGTAATGTTTCAGATGCTGTCAACAGTTGGCCAATTCTTCGGTGTTGAGAATGAAGACCCCCACAACCACTTAAGGAACTTCCTGGGAGTGAGTGACACCTTTTTCATTCCAGGAGTGTCTCAAGAGGTTTTGCGTCTGTACCTATTCCCATACTCATTAAGAGACAAAGCCAAGACATGGTTAAATTCTTTTCCATCCGGATCAATTGTCAACTGGACAGAGCTGAGAAGTTTCTGGTGAAATACTTTCCTCCAGAAAGGAACTCCAATTTTCGTGACGACATCATCAAATTTAAACAAGCTGAGAATGAATCTCTGCATGAAGCCTGGACCAGATTCAAGGACCTTTTACTCAAATGTCCACACCATGGCATCCCATGGTGCGTCCAGATTGAAGTGTTCTTTAAAGGATGTAATCCCAGCACGAGGCAAGTCCTGAATTCCTCAGCTGGAGGATCTATGCTGTGAAAAAGCTATAACGAAGCTTATGAAATTTTAGAGAAAATTTCAACTTCACACTGCCGGTGGTCAGATGATCCTGTGGAGCCAAATAGAAGGAAGGCTTATGACATGGATGCACTCAGTGCAATGAGCAACCAGATAAATGCATTGACAAACTTGATGAAGCAAATGGCTCAGACTAACATCCAACAGAATGCCAATACAGTGGCATCTGCTTCAACAAGCACAACAGTGGCTAATCAGTTAGATGCACTCGTTTATGGGTTCTGTGGAGAAGGACATGTATATGACTACTGCCCTGCAAATCCAGCTTCTGTGTGCTATGTTGGGAGTTGTTGCGTGCTCAATGTGTTAATAAAAATGAGAAATAAGAGAGAGAGAGCACTCAGAACATGCAAGCATACATGATCTTATAGCAAGTAGTAAGTATATTTCATTCGTTTTCCCACAGAGACTTATTTTTAGCTATTCGCGAAGTGTTTTGTTAAGAAAGAAAGGGTGGATTTGATGGGGTAAAATTGGTTTTTAATTATCTAATTTTCGCTGAATGTGTAGAGGAATGCAACATAAACAAATGGAAGTTGAAATTAGACTCAACGGACAAGAGATGAAATTAATAAACGAAGAAGAAAACAGCTAAACAGAATGGTAACTTAGCAGAATTGCGGCCACCGCAATGTTATCGCAATTGTAAAAACAGCAAACGTGTGCGAAATGGAGAATTAAGGGCTACTAACGACTATCCTATAGGCATTTTAATACGATTCCCAAGCATTAGATCAACTCTCTATGCATCAAACTCACTCTATCTCATGTATCGTCCGATTCCATGCATTAGATTCTTTAGTTTACTCAATTCAAAGTAAGGTCTTAAGCATCTTGTTAAAGCAGAAGTGTTTAGTTTGTACTAGGGAAACGCCTATTCCTAGGCCGTTTCCTGGTTACCATGAAAGGCTAGCATGATTATACGACTCTGAACTCTTACTCCTTCCAGAGGTTAGGAGTTCTTTGGACAAAATGGATGGCCAATCGAAATTGCCCGTGGGATGAAGCTTACATACAATCAATGTTCGAGAGCTATCCTACATACTTGGTTCACGTTTTTTAGCCTATAGTTCTGTCATTAGCATGCCCCTAAGTGACTTAGCTACTCATGGATATATAGAGAACAGAAATATAAGATAAAAACAGACATGCTTCGAAGGGAAATGTACTCAAAACAGTAATGCAAAACCGTAGCAGCAGAAGATGGAAACTGTGAAATGAAATCTTGCAATTTGATTACTTTGAATGTTGAACGGACAAAAGGAAACTTAAAGGAAATAATTCAAAGACAGACAACAACGAAATGCAGTAGATTAATCACTAAACTAGAAACAACAACTGATCAAAGCTGGAAATTAGAAAAGGAAGACAGAAAGCAGGAAATGCAGCTTGGAAGCTTCGTTGCAGTCGCCTCGAATGAAGGGGATGAAAGGTCAGCCTTGCTTGGATGAATCCAATCGAGAGAGAAGAAGAATCTCCTCTCCTTCCTATCAGATTATCGATTCCAACAGCTGAGACTCTCACTCCAACAGACGGCAAAGGAAAACAGGGAGAAAAGATGGACTGCGAGAAGGCTTCTACGCTTTCGGATGATGATCAAACCCTCTACTTTGACCCCCTTTTATAGTAATTTGCAGGTGCATTTGGGCCAAGGAGAACCATCCATCCTCAACGTCGTACTTCAAAATGGATGGAGGAGAAAGAACGAATCCCTGAAATAACAGAAAATAACAGAAAAAGATCAGTCAACTTACGGATTTCACTTGAAACATTGCGGTTTCAGCAATGTTTCCGCAATGCTGCCGCAATGCTCATTTTTCCTTCTTTTAACTTCGGTTTTTAATCCTTTTCTTTCCTTTTGCACACAAGTCCTAATTTAGCTACCTTCTTCTAAATCTCATATATAAGCATAGGTTTAAGCTAAATCCTATCAAAAACACCTAAGAGTGTACATCTTTCTAAGCTAAATAAGTCCTAAAAAGGTCACTTTTGGAGACGTAACACACCCCCAAACTTAAGGTTTTGCTCGTCCTCGAGCAATCTAAGGACTTGCCTAGGCTGCTGTTTCATCTTCTTTAACCACTTACTGACTCCCCTACATTCCTATCTATAGCAGTGCTGTCCTGTGACACACTTCCAAGTTTACAACTAACCTTTCATATTGCTTCTTCTGACTTCGCACGCCTAATACTCCTGCTGTTTCATTAACTCCCTACAACTGATCTACTTGCTTTTATCATATCGTGCATCTATCCCTAAGGTTTCGAATTCTACCTAGCTTTACCCCAGACTCAGTACATGCTTCTAGCTTTTACTTTTGAATTACCTAGGATTCCTTAGAGTCATGCCAGTCTTAGTATTAACAGTGACAGTAGTACTTTTAGAGAACAACCTAAACCCTGGCATCACTACATTGGACATACATTCATCTCCCTAAACAACCCTACAAGTTACAACTTTGTGCTCAGCTAATTGAGGATCAGAGTTCTTTTTATTTAGGACATCTAAGCCACAAAGTTGCAACTCCTAGGTGTACATTCTTCTTCCCTATTTTTTTCCTTTTTCTTTCTTACTTTGGTGCAGCCTCTCCTTTGGTTGCCTTTTGATGCAATGCCACTTGTGGGTTACACACTTGGCACTGATTACTCAGCACCCTAAGAGAGACACCCCTCTTTATTCTATTTTTCATTTTTTTTTTCAGCTCATCATTTTTTATAAAGGAGAAGAAGAATGCTTATGCTTTAAGGGAGAGAGGAATGTTCCTAGGCCTAGGGTGGCCTCCCCCAAACTTAAACTACTCATTGTCCCCAATGAGTGTCTGAGGTGGCACACCCCCAAACTTGTCCTAGAAGCATCTAGTCTAAGGTAAAACAAAGAGAATCTAAAAGCCCTAGGCATAGACAGAACATTCTAAAAGTAAATATCACAGCAGCATAAATTCGTAAAGACAGGCAGGTAAGGACTTAAAGCTATGCATGCTGAGCACTTTTAAGAGGCTAATTTAAACTATCAAAGGTGTCCTATGACACTCATCCAGCATGCTTTGAGATAAGCTATATAAGGTAGTCAAGATAGCAGCAAAAGACATAATTTAAACAGAACCAGCCTAGCTAAACAGTCAGTCAAAAACATGCATTTACTAATAAAAATTGCGGATTCTGCAATTATTTCGCAATAGATACAGGGCAGATATATCAGTGATCAGGGCCCCTATGCATGCTTTTTCCAGTCATTCAAGCTATACAAAAATGAAACTAAACTAATCTACCTATTCAGCTACCATCAGACTACACTAAACAAATTTAAACAGCAAAAATAAAGAATTAAAGACAGACCAAATATTAACTCAAAACAGCAGAATTCACATGGTTCGACGAAAAGCAGTTTGATTATTTTTTTTTTCTTTTAAGGAACAGAAATACTCCCTTGTCAATCTGCCTCATATGGATATTCTTCAATGTTTCGAGGCATCACTTTTGCTCCTTTAAGATACTTAAGTCTTGATTTACGGGGTCGGACATTCTGCCACACCTTGAATTTGTTGATTCTTTCAAAGAGACTGCATGTTATAACATCCCAAGGTTTGTACTTTCTGTGCGTTGGTTTTGTTTCTACAATATTTGCTACAACATAGCTTTGATGCGATGAGACTTCTTTTTCTGGCACAACTTTTTCTAACTCCTTCAGCTGGAGCATTTGTGGTGGTGGTGGCTCAACTCTTTCATTGGTGGAGAAGCTTGCTACAACCTCAAACATTTCAAATTCTTGTTCCTCAAGCAGTGCATTAGTCTCTTTGGCCTCATCCAGCACAATTTCCTTTTTCTCAACTTTCACCAACTCCACCATTTCATATGGAGATTCCATTGGATCACTCTTCTCAGATTCGAAGGTAACAAAAGATTCATCATCATAAAAATCGAACATCTGAGGGCATGGTGGTAGTGATTTTGCTATAGCAAGTAGCTCTTGTAAGTCATTTGTGAGCTGAGCTAATTGCACATCCATTCTCCTCATGGATGCATCATTCCTTTCCATGAATTCTATCCATAGTGCCTCCAAAGTGGGTGATAATTCTTCACTTGGAGTTGGGGCATAATGTTGGTAGTTTTCATGTTGGGGGAACTCTTCATAATGAGCAATTTGCACATGCTCTTCCCAAGGATTATTTGAGAGTTGCCACTGATCATGTTCACACATGTACGAATAATGGTTGTCATAGCTTTGTTGATACTGCCTCTCTTGATAATTCAATGTTGGGCAATTCTCCAAGTTATGATTATCCCCACAATAAGCACATGGCTGGTAAAATCCTTCAAACTGTTGTGGGCAAACTCGTCCTCCAATTAAGTTCTGCAGCGTATTCATTTACTTTGGCGTACCCATACGCTTTCCACCTGCAAAGTTTCTCTCTGTTGCGAGTTGAGGTTTGGAAACTCTTTCATAAACTAGCTTGATAGTACCTGTAAAGGAAATGAAAGAAGATTAGCTCCAATAGATATTAAGAGTTGGTTTTCTAACTTAACAAACTTCGTTTTCACTAAACTAAATCCCCGGCAGCGGCGCCAAAAACTTGTTGCGTGCTCAATGTGTTAATAAAAATGAGAAATAAGAGAGAGAGAGCACTCAGAACATGCAAGCATACATGATCTTATAGCAAGTAGTAAGTATATTTCATTCGTTTTCCCACAGAGACTTATTTTTAGCTATTCGCGAAGTGTTTTGTTAAGAAAGAAAGGGTGGATTTGATGGGGTAAAATTGGTTTTTAATTATCTAATTTTTGCTGAATGTGTAGAGGAATGCAACATAAACAAATGGAAGTTGAAATTAGACTCAACGGACAAGAGATGAAATTAATAAACGAAGAAGAAAACAGCTAAACAGAATGGTAACTTAGCAGAATTGCGGCCACCGCAATGTTATCGCAATTGTAAAAACAGCAAACGTGTGCGAAATGGAGAATTAAGGGCTACTAACGACTATCCTATAGGCATTTTAATACGATTCCCAAGCATTAGATCAACTCTCTATGCATCAAACTCACTCTATCTCATGTATCGTCCGATTCCATGCATTAGATTCTTTAGTTTACTCAACTCAAAGTAAGGTCTTAAGCATCTTGTTAAAGCAGAAGTGTTTAGTTTGTACTAGGGAAACGCCTATTCCTAGGCCGTTTCCTGGTTACCATGAAAGGCTAGCATGATTATACGACTCTGAACTCTTACTCCTTCCAGAGGTTAGGAGTTCTTTGGACAAAATGGATGGCCAATCGAAATTGCCCGTGGGATGAAGCTTACATACAATCAATGTTCGAGAGCTATCCTACATACTTGGTTCACGTTTTTTAGCCTATAGTTCTGTCATTAGCATGCCCCTAAGTGACTTAGCTACTCATGGATATATAGAGAACAGAAATATAAGATAAAACAGACATGCTTCGAAGGGAAATGTACTCAAAACAGTAATGCAAAACCGTAGCAGCAGAAGATGGAAACTGTGAAATGAAATCTTGCAATTTGATTACTTTGAATGTTGAACGGACAAAAGGAAACTTAAAGGAAATAATTCAAAGACAGACAACAACGAAATGCAGTAGATTAATCACTAAACTAGAAACAACAACTGATCAAAGCTGGAAATTAGAAAAGGAAGACAGAAAGCAGGAAATGCAGCTTGGAAGCTTCGTTGCAGTCGCCTCGAATGAAGGGGATGAAAGGTCAGCCTTGCTTGGATGAATCCAATCGAGAGAGAAGAAGAATCTCCTCTCCTTCCTATCAGATTATCGATTCCAACAGCTGAGACTCTCACTCCAACAGACGGCAAAGGAAAACAGGGAGAAAAGATGGACTGCGAGAAGGCTTCTACGCTTTCGGATGATGATCAAACCCTATACTTTGACCCCCTTATATAGTAATTTGCAGGTGCATTTGGGCCAAGGAGAACCATCCATCCTCAACGTCGTACTTCAAAATGGATGGAGGAGAAAGAACGAATCCCTGAAATAACGGAAAATAACAGAAAAAGATCAGTCAACTTACGGATTTCACTTGAAACATTGCGGTTTCAGCAATGTTTCCGCAATGCTCATTTTTCCTTCTTTTAACTTCGGTTTTTAATCCTTTTCTTTCCTTTTGCACACAAGTCCTAATTTAGCTACCTTCTTCTAAATCTCATATATAAGCATAGGTTTAAGCTAAATCCTATCAAAAACACCTAAGAGTGTACATCTTTCTAAGCTAAATAAGTCCTAAAAAGGTCACTTTTGGAGACGTAACAGGAGTCGGCAACAACCAAATAATAATCCCTATTCAAATACATATAATCATGGCTGGAGAAACCATCCTAATTTCTCTTGGAATGGACAACAAGGCACTGGCCAGATGCAAAACCAAACCAGACTAAGTGGACCACCTAGGTTCACTCAACCTCAGTACCAAAAATAGTATACCAGTAACCAACCGATGGGAACATTAGTGGAAAGCTTGCTGAAGGAATATATAGCAAAGAATGATGCAACCTTGTAGAGTCAGCAAGCAACTTTGAGAAGTTTAGAGAATCAAATTGGGCAATTGGCAAATGAGCTTAAGAACAGGCCCCAAGGTAGACTGTCTGCTGACACTGAAAATCCTAGAAGGGATGGTAAGGAACAAGTTCAAGCTATTGAACTGCGAAGTGGAAGGCCATTGGTGATTAGTAGTAGAGAAGTACCAAAGAGAGTAGAGAATGAAGAGTCTAGTGCTCCACTGGACCCTCTGCCTAACATTGACCAAGTACAACCAAGAACCACAAAGGCGAGGCTTGAGCCCATCATTGAGGAACCAGAAGAAATTTCAAGACCTCCCCCTGTCATTAGGCAACACAATTTGCCTACTTATGTGCCACCACCTCCATTTCCTAGACGACTTAGAAAGAAACAGAAATAAGAAGCTCATTTTCATAATTTTTTGGAAATCCTGAAGCAAGTTCATGTTAACATTCCTTTTGTTGAAGTTTTACAGTCCATGCCAACGTATGTGAAGTTTTTGAAAGACATCATAACTAATAAGAAAGTCATAGGGGAGTTTGGAACTGTTAATCTCACTGAAGAGTGTAGTGCCATAATCCAGAACAAGCTGCCAAAGAAAGAGAAGGATCCTGGTTCCTTCACTTTGCTAGTGGAATTAGGAGGCAAGCATGTGGGAAGAGCTTTATGTGATCTGGGAGCCAGCATAAACCTCATACCCTTATCATTGTTCCAACAGCTTGGAATAGGCAAGGCACGTCCAACCACAGTCACCTTCCAGCTTGCAGACAAATCAATCTCATACCTGAAGGTAAGATTGAGGACATTCTAGTCAAGGTTGACAAATTCATTTTTCTTGCAGATTTTATTACTTTGGATTATGAGGCAGACAAAGAGGTGCCAATCATCTTAGGCAGACCCTTCTTAGTCACAGGTAGGGCCCTGATTGATGTTCAAAAGGGTGAACTTACCATGCGAGTCAATGATGAAGAGGTTAAGTTTAGTGTTTTTAAAGCCTTGAGGTATCCTTCCGACCTTGAAAACTGTGCTGCTGTAGATATATTGGATTTATTAATTGAAAATGAGCATGAGCACGAGTTATTAGTTAAGCATGCTACTGATTATGCTCAAATTGACTTGAATGATTTAAATATTTCTGAATTTGTTGATACATCTGTGAATACCCCTCAGCATGTGTGTATGACCAATGAACTATCTGAAAGAACCACAACTCCCATGATTCCATCAATTGAACAACCACCTTTGTTAGAGTTAAAACCACTGCCACAACACCTTAAATATGCATACTTAGGTGAGAGAGACACATTGTTTGTCATCATTTCTTCCAAATTGCATGAACAACATGAAAATGCGTTAATTTTGCTGCTTAAGCAACACAGAAAAGCAATTGGGTGGATGTTGCGTGCTCAATGTGTTAAAGGTAAATAAGCAAGAAGGTAGAGAGAGCACTCAGAACATGCAAGCATACATGGTCTCACAGCAAGTAGTAAGTATATTTCATTCGTTTTTTCCACAGAGACTCATTTTTAGCTATTCATGAAGTGTATTTGTTAAGAAAGAAGGGGTGGATTTGATGGGGTAAAATTGGTTTTTAATTATCTAAGTTTTGCTGAAAGTGTAAAGGAATGCAACATAAACAAATGCAAGTTGAAATTAGACTTAAAAGACAAGAGATGGAATTAATAAACGAAGAAGAAAACAGCTAAACAGAATGGTACTTAGCAGAATTGCGGACACCGCAATTTTACCGCAATTGAAGAACAGCGAAAGTGTGTAAATGGGCGAATTAAGGGCTACTAATGACTATCCTATAGGCATTTTTATACGATTCTCAAGCACTGGATCTACTCTCTATGCATCAAACTCACTCTATCTCATGTATCGTCCGATTCCATGCATTAGATTCTTTAGTTTACTCGACTCAAAGTAAGGTCTTAAGCATCTTGTTAAAACAGAAGTGTTTAGTTTGTACTAGGGAAACGCCTATTCCTAGGCCGTTTCCTGGTTACCATGAAAGGCTAGCATGATTATACGACTCTGAACTCTTACTCCTTCCAGAGGTTAGGAGTTCTTTGGACAAAATGGATGGCCAATCGAAATTGCCCGTGGGATGAAGCTTACATACAATCAATGGTTCGAGAGCTATCCTACATACTTGGTTCACGTTTTTAAGCCTATAGTTCTGTCATTAGCATGCCCCTAAGTGACTTAGCTACTCATGGATATATAGAGAACAAAGTATAAGATAAAACAGACATGCTTAGAAGGGAAATGTACTCAAAACAGTAAGATAAAACCGTAGCAGCAGAAGAAGAAAACTGTGAAATGAAATCTTGCAATTTGATTACTTTGAATGTTTGAACGAACAACAGGAAACTTAGAGGAAATAATTCAAAGACAGAAAGCAACGAAATGAAGTAGACTAATCACTAAGCCAGAAGCAACAACTGATCAAAGCTGGAAATTAGAAAAGAAAGACAGAAAGCAGTAAATGGTGCGTGAAAGCCTCGTTGCAGTCGCCTCGAATGAAGGGGATGAAAGTCAGCCTTGCTTAGATGAATCCAATCGAGAGAGAAGAAGAATCTCCTCTCCTTCCTATCAGATTATCGATTCCAACAGCTGAGACTCTCACTCCAACAGACGGCAAAGGAAAACAGGGAGAAGAGATGGACTGCGAGAAGACTCTACGCTTTCGGATGATGACTGAACCTCCGACTTTGGCCCCCTTTTATAGTAGTTTGCAGGTGCGTTTGGGCCAAGGAGAACCATCAATCTTCAACGTCATATATCAGAATGGATGGAGGAGAAAGAATGAATCCCTGAAATTACGGAAATTAACAGAAAAGGATCAGTCAACTTACGGGTTTTACTTGAATAATTGCGGCTTCAGCAATGTTTTCGCAATGCTGTCGCAATGCAGTTTTTTTCATTCTTTTCCTTCGGTTTTCAACCTTTTTCTTTCCTATTGTGCATAAGTCCTAATTTAGCTACCTTCTTCTCATTCTCATATTTAAGCATAGGTTTAGGCTAAATGCTATCAAAAACACCTAAAAGTGTTCATCTTCTTAAGCTAAATGGGTCCTAAATAAGTCACTTTCAGAGACTTAACACACCCCCAAACTTAAGGCTTTGCTTGTCCTCAAGCATACTAAGGACTTACCTAGGCTGCTGTTTCTTCTTCTTTAACCACTTTACTGACTCCCTTATATCCCTATCTATAGCACTGCTGTCCTGTGACACACTTCTTAGTTTAAAACTACCCTCTTATCTAGCTTCTTCTGACTTCGCCTGCCTAACACTCACCTGCTTTTATTAACTTCCTACAACTGATCTATTTGCTTTTGTCATATCATGCCACTATCCCTAAGGTTTCAAATTCTGCCTAGCTTTACCTCAGACTCAGTACATGCTTCTAGCTTTACTTTTAATGTGTCTAGGAATCCTTAGAGTCATGCCAGTCTTAGTATTAACGGTGACAGTAGTACTTTAAAGAACAACCTAAACCCTGGCATCACTACATTGGAAAAACACTCATCTCCCTAAACAAACCTACAAGTTACAACTTTGTGCTTAGCTAATTGAGGATCAGAGTTCTTTTTAAATAGGACACCTAAGCCACAAAGTTATAACTCCTAGGTATACATTCTTCTTCCCTATTCTTTTCCTTTTTTCTTACTTAGGTGGGACCTCTCCTTTGGTTGCCTTTTGATGCAATGCCACTTGTGGGTCACACACTTAGCACTGATTACTTAGCAACCTAAGAGAGACCCCCCTCTTTATTCTATTTTTCATTTTTTTTTTTTCAGTTCATCATTTTTTTTTTGTAAAGGAGAAGAAGAATGCTTATGTTTCTAAGGGAGAGAGGAATGTTCCTAGGCCTAGGGTGGCCTCCCCCAAACTTCAACTACTCATTGTCCCTAATGAGTGTCTGAGGTGGCACACCCCCAAACTATCCTAGAAGCATCTAGTCTAAGGTAAAACAAAGAGAATCTAAAGCCCTAGGCATAGACAGAACATTTAAAAGAAAATATCACAGCAGCAGTAATTTTAAAAAAAACAGACAGTTGAGGGCTCAAAGCTGTGCATGCTGAGCTTTCTAGAGGTTGATTTAAACTAGCAAAGGGTGTCCTCTGACACTCATCCAGCATGCTTTTAGATAAGCTATATATGGTAGTCATGATAGCAGCAAAAGATAGAATTTAAACAGATTACAGCCTATCTAAACAGACAGTCCAAAACATGCTTTCAGTCATAAAAATTGCGGGTACCGCAATTATTTCGCAATCAATTCAGGGCAGATATAACATTGATTAAGGCCCCTAAGCATGCTCTTTCCAGTCATTCAAGCTCTTCTAAAAATAAAACAAAACTAACCTACCTAAGCTCCTATCATCAGACTATCCTAAACAAAATTAAAAACATAAAACTAAGCATTTAAAACAGATCAAAAGTGTACTAAAAGACAGCATAATTCACATAGTCTATGAAAAAAAAACAGAAAATTGTTTTTGTTTCTAAGGGAACAGTAATACTCCCTTCAGTGCAATTCAAACCAGCACTCAAACGTCTTCATCTTCATCAGGTTGCCGTGGTCGTGGGGGCACCCATGGAGTCAGGAGATTCGTAGGGAAATCAGGAAAGATGCACCCAAGTTGGTCTGCAACTTCCTTGTCCCTCGCCTGCGCATAAGTGGCCCATTGAGCCATTCTCCGCTGCATATCCATCAGGCAGGCCATGGATAGGGACTGTTCAGCAGCCAGCCTATCTAGTTCAAACTCCATATTCCCCTTTCTCCTCAGCCTCAGGCTAGCAGGCAGCTCCAAGTGGCCTGTGTAAGCCATTTGCTGCTCCATGCGCTCGGTGGGGACTCCTGCAAGCAAACATAGCTTGGTTATGGTGTTAGGGAAAAACAGTGGTCCCTTACCTTTCCTGGCGCACTCAGCAATAGCAGCAGTGATGACTTCTCCCACGTTGATCGTGAGACCTCTCATTATCGCATACACCAGCAGCGATCGGCCCTGGTTGATTGTAGTCTCATGAGTCACTGGGGACAATCTCCTTCTCACGAACGAAAACCAAACAGCCGCCTTAGCCGTGAGGTTGGCACTCATGAGAGTGTGCCTCCCATTGCGTGACACGGTCCAGGAAGCTTCAGGCTGGCCAATGGTCCGAATGGCCTCTTCCAGAACAACCTCAGTAGGCTCATCAACAATCCGTGCATAATCTGTATGTGTTTGGCCCTTGAGACCATAGGCTTCGTTGATGGCCTTGGCTGAGAAATCCACTTCTACCCCTCTGACCACAGACAGGCCATCCTCAGGGCTGAGCACATTGGCGTAGAAATCATACACCATGCTCGTGTAGGCTGGATTGGGCGGTCTGCAAAATTCCTCCCAGCCGTGGTTGATCACTCCTGCGCGCAAGAACTGCGGCAGGTCAGCAGGTCGGTCGAGGAAGCCTTTCTCGTGCAGCAACTCCCTCTTCCTCAGCTCAGCACCCCTGGACTCAGCATCAGATGAAACATACCTCACTGACTGAGGCTCGTCTTCAGGGTAGAGCTTTGCCTTCCCCTTATCTGATGGCCTGGCTGACTCGGCAGCCTCAACCTTGAGTCGTTTGAGCGATGGCTCAGTACTTTCCTTCTCTGATGAAGGCACCTCCTTAGCCTTCTTCCTCTTTAGTTTCTTGGATCGCTTGGCTTTAAGGATCTTGGCCTTCTTTTTCTTCTTCAGCTTTGCCTCAATGTTGATCTGCTGCAGGCATGCCCCCAGCGTCTCCTCCATGGAATCATCCTGCTGTGCAGGACTCTCTGGGCTAGCTTCCCTTGCAGGTGAGAAGGCCTCGTCTTCACCACCTTCCCCACTGCCCTGAGTGGATTCCTGGTACTCCCCATAGGGGAATTCAGGGTCAGGCCGTGGAGGCGTGTGCGAAGGTGTGGCACTCTGCTCTGCTGTAGGCGTCTGCACGGAATTCAGTGGTGAAGACGGCGTTTCAGGGCTCTGTGCAGGCGGTGACGATGAAAGCTCTGGGCTGTGCACTGGTTCAGATGATGAAGGGTTGTGCGCAGGTGAGGCAGATGGCGACGAACTCTTCTGGGGCGACTCGTGGGACGCACGATTTGTTTCTTGACTCTCCACAGAGAGAGTCTTGGCTTTGCTTGGTTCGGCGGCCGTCTCGACACTCCACCGGCGTTTCTTGGGCGTGCCCGCTGGTTCAGAAGGTCCAGCAGGGATCTCAGTGACAACCCTCCACTTCTTCCTACGGATCGGAAGCTTGGGAAGAGGTCCGGTGCGTACAGCCCCAGCATCTGCAAGGGTCAGAAGTGCTTCCCTCGCAGCCGTTTCAGCTGCATCATCAGCCTTCTTCTTGGCTGCGGATCTTTCAGCCCTTGTGGACACCATTGTCGAATCTTGGAGGTTTGGAGAGAAGGATCAAAGATGAAGAGAATCTCAGTTTTCTTGGAAATCAGAGAATGAGAGAATCGTATCGATCGAGCGCCTTCTAACGGATATAAAGGCAACGGCTAAGTCCCAACGGCTCTATTTTGCGGATCCTGCAATTCCAGCGCAATTTTAGGGATTTCTTTTTATCTAAATGGCAAACTTGGTTCGTCCGTATCTTTTATTTGGCTCGATCGTTTCTTGATTTTTAAAGCTGGGATTACTCTCCTTGATCCCCTCTTTCGATTCCCTATAAAAACAAATAAAACAAACATTAAATACTTAATTAAAATCACACCACAAAACATACAAACGATAACCGAAAAAAGTGAAAAAAATAAACTAAGGCATTAGCCTTGACTGAACGAGCACAGTGACCACTCGTTCTCTCTCGTTTTTAGTTTCATGCTTCATTCAAGAGGAAGGCCGAGAGAGTCTTCACATCTCCTTCCTCATAGTAGTGCTTCAACCTCGCCCCATTGACCATAAATGGCTGGCCTTGCTGCAAGTTCCTTATCTCTATCGCACCATGAACAAACACATTAGTAATGACAAATGGACCCGACCATCTAGACTTAAGTTTCCCTGGAAATAGTTTCAACCGTGAGTTAAACAACAAAACAAGTTGACCCTTCTTAAAGTCCTTAACTCTAAGTCTACTATCGTGCCAAATCTTGGTTTTTTCCTTGTACATCTTAGCATTTTCATAGGCCATATGCCTAAGCTCATCAAGCTCATGTAATTGCAAAGACCTCAGTGTCCCCGCATCCTTTACACAAAAATTCAATTCCTTCATGGCCCAAAATGCTTTGTTTTCTAACTCAAGTGGTAAGTGACAAGCCTTGCCATATACCAGCCTATAAGGGGACATACCTAGGGGTGTCTTATATGCTGTCCTATAAGCCCAAAGTGCATCCTCAAGCTTGAAGGACCAGTCTTTCCTATTAGGTTTGACCACTTTTTCTAGGATGTTCTTAATTTCCCTATTTGAGATTTCAGCTTGGCCATTTGAGTGTGGGTGGTAGGGAGTGGCTACTCTATGTCTAATGTTATATTTAGCCAACACTCTCTCCATAGCCTTGTTAATGAAATGTGACCCCTCATCACTAATGATAGCACGAGGTGTCCCAAACCTAGTAAAAATGTGCCTATGCAAGAAGTTGGTGACTGTTTTAGCATCATTATTAGGACATGCTTTGGCCTCTACCCACTTGGACACATAATCCACTGCTACTAATATGTAAAGGTTACCTGATGATGGAGGGAATGGCCCCATGAAATCAATGCCCCATACATCAAAGAGCTCTAACTCTAAGATGTAGGTGAGGGGCATCTCATCCTTTCGACTGAGGTTACCTGTTCTTTGGCATTCATCACAGCTGTGGGCATAATTGTGGGCATCCTTGAAGATTGTTGGCCAGTAATAGCCACTCTGAAATACCTTTGCAGCTGTTCTTTGTCCACCAAAGTGTCCACCATAAGGAGATGTGTGACAGTGCTGCAGCACAGACTTCGCTTCAGCAGCTGAAACACACTTCCTCAGCAAGCCATCAGCACAGGTTCTGTAAAGTGTGGGGTCATCCCAGATGAATTTCCTTGCTTCATGAAGGAACCTCTTCTTCTCTTGTCCTCCCTTGAACACTGGTAATACCTGTGATGCACGGAAGTTAGCAATGTCAGCAAACCATGGTTCCTCATCGTTATCACGATGAGTCAAAGCAAAGACATGTTCATCAATAAAAGCATCAGAAATTGCGGGGTCCGCAATTTTTTCGCAATTGTGCTGCAATCGAGACAGGTGATCTGCAACCACGTTTTCACATCCTTTCTTGTCTCGAATGTCCAAATCAAACTCCTGCAGCAATAACACCCACCTAATCAACCTAGGCTTGGCATCAGCCTTCCTCATAAGATATTTCAAGGCAGAATGGTCAGTGTATACAATTGTCCTAGTGCCTACAATATAGTTTCTAAATTTTTCGCAAGCAAACACTACAGCAAGCATCTCTTTCTCAGTAGTTGTATAATTACATTGAGCCTCATTCAAGGTCTTACTAGCATAATAGACAGGGTGTGTTAGCTTGCCAATCTTCTGGCCTAACATCACTCCTACAGCATAGTCACTGGCATCACATAACATCTCAAAGGGCAGATCCCAATTTGGTCCTACTATGATAGGGGCTGTGACTAGTGCTTTCTTAAGGGTGGTCCAGGCTACTACACATTCCTTAGAGAAGATGAATGGCCTATTTAATTCTAGAAGCTCACACAGAGGCTTGGCTATCTTAGAAAAGTCCTTAATGAACCTTCTGTAGAAGCCAGCATGCCCTAAGAAGCTTCTAATGGCTTTGACATTCTGGGGCTCTACCAACTTCTCTATGATCTCAATCTTTGCCCTATCAACTTCTACTCCTGCCCTTGACACTCTATGTCCTAAGACAATCCCCTCATCCACCATAAAATGGCATTTTTCCCAATTTAGGACTAGGTTGGTCTCCTCACACCTAGCCAGGACTTGTCCTAGGTTTTCTAGACAGTTTGAAAATGAGTCCCCAAAGACTGAGAAGTCATCCATGAATATTTCTATCATGGACTCATCCAACTCAGAGAAGATTGCCATCATGCACCGTTGGAAAGTTGCCGGTGCATTGCATAAGCCAAAAGGCATTCTGCGAAAGGCAAAAGTTCCAAAAGGGCAAGTGAAGGTGGTCTTCTCTTGATCCTTAGGGTCTATAGTTATTTGATTATAGCCTGAATAGCCGTCTAAGAAACAATAGTAGGCTCTACCAGCTATTCTGTCTAGCATCTGGTCAATGAACGGTAGAGGAAAGTGATCTTTTTTAGTTTCTTTATTTAATTTCCTGTAATCCATACACGCTCTCCACCCTGTGACAGTCCTTGTTGGAATCAGTTCGTTGTTCTCATTGACTACCACAGTTATTCCCCCCTTTTTAGGTACACATTGGATGGGGCTCACCCACTGGCTAATAGCTATTGGGAAGATCACTCCTGCATCTAACCATTTTATTATTTCCTTCTTTACTACCTCTTTCATAGAGGGGTTTAGCCTACGCTGGTGATCTACCCTAGGTGTGTGCTCTTCCTCTAGTATAATTTTGTGCATGCAATAAGAAGGGCTAATGCCTCGAATATCAGCAATAGTCCATGCTATAGCCTTCCTATGTTGCTTAAGCAGTAAAATCAGTTCAACCTCATGCTTTTCGCTTAATTTAGAAGAAATGATAACAGGCAGAGTTTCATTACTTCCTAGATATGCATACTTGAGGTGAGTAGGTAGTGGTTTCAGTTCTAAAATAGGTGGATGCTCAATGGAGGGCTTTAAAGGATTCACAGATCTATCAGTTAAATCTATATTCATACATACATGTTGTGGTTTATCTACAGGCATATCCATTATGTCAGATACATTCAAGTCAGCTACATCTAATTGTACATATTCGTTAGCATGCTTAGTTAATAATACATGCTCCAATTGTTCCTCCATCAAGGAGTCTACTACGTCCATGCTAGCACAGGATTCAAGGTCAGAGGGGTACCTTAAAGCTTTATAGACACTAAACTTCACCTCTTCATCATGAACCCTCATAGTAAGCTCACCTTTTTGGACGTCTATAAGTGCCCTACCTGTGGCTAGAAATGGTCTGCCTAGCAGGATGGGGACCTCCTTGTCTGCCTCATAGTCCAGGAATATGAAATCTGCAAGGAAAATAAATTTGTCAACTTTCACTAGAATATCCTCAATCTTACCTTCAGGGTATGCGATGGATCTGTCTGCTAGTTGTAAAGTGACAGTGGTTGGACGTGCTTCCCCTATTCCCAACTGGCGGAATAGGGACAGGGGCATGAGATTTATGCTGGCGCCCAGGTCACAAAGCGCTCTGCCCACGTGCTTGCCTCCAAGTTCTACAGGTAAGGTGAAGGAACCAGGATCCTTCTCCTTCTTGGGCAGCTTGTTCTGGAGGATGGCACTGCACTCCTCAGTGAGGTTTACTGTTTCAAACTCACCAATTATTTTTTTGTTAGTAATGATGTCCTTCAAAAACTTTACATAAGAAGGCATAGACTGTAAAACTTCTACAAAAGGAATGTTAACATGCACTTGCTTAAGAATTTCTAAGAATTTATTAAAATGAACTTCCTGTTCCTGCTTCTTCTTAAGCCTTCGAGGGTATGGAGGTGGAGGCACATATGCAGGCACGTCAGGGCGCTTTAGGATAGGTGGAGGCCTTGGAATTTCTTCTATCTCCTCAATAATTGGCTCTAGCCTGGCTCCTGATGTGCTAGTTGGTGGTGGACCTTGGTTTGGCAGAGACTCCAGTGGAGCACTAGACTCAGTGTTCTCTACTCTCTTTGGTGTGTCCTTTGTGTTGCTCACCAAGGGTCTACCACTTCTAAGTTCAATTGCTTGAACTTGTTCTTTACCATCTCTCCTTGGTACCTCGGTGTCAGCAGGGAGTCTACCTTGGGGCCTACTCTTGAGTTCATTGGCTAATTGGCCTATTTGGTTCTCTAGGCTCCTAAGAGTAGCTTGCTGGCTCTGAAGCGTAGCATCATTCTTAGCTATATATTCCTTGAGTAAGTTTTCTACAGAAGATCCTACAGGTTGATTGTATGGTTTTTGGTACATTGACTGATTATGTTGGGGAGTGAAACCAGGTGTTCCACTCGGTCTAGGTTGGTTAGGATTTTGGTTAGTGTTTTGTTGGCCACCCCATGACAGGTTTGGGTGGTTTCTCCACCCAGGGTTATAGGTGTTGGAGTAGGGGTTATTCCTAGGCTGCTGCTGGCTCCCAACATAGCAGACTGAGGATGGATTCCCAGGGCAGTATTCATATGGGTGCCCTTCCACACAGAATCCACAGATAAGTGCCTCGCCTTGACTTGGTTGGGTGCCCATTGACATGGCTGTGGCGGTATTGGCACTGGTTTGGAGATTGGCCTGAGCCATCTGCTTAACTAGGTTGGTCAGGGCATTTATTTGGGTGCTCATGGCGCTTAGAGCATCCTTGTCTTGAGCTCTAGTTGGCTCTACTGGATCATCTGACCACCTACAGTGAGATGTTGAGATCTTCTCCAAGATCTCATAAGCTTCGTTGTAACTCTTGGACAACATGGAACCTCCAGCAGATGAGTTTAGAACTTGTCTGGTGCTGGGGTTGCATCCTTTAAAGAAGACTTCTATTTGGATACACCATGGAATGCCATGGTGTGGACATTTAATGAGAAGGTCTTTGAATCTTGTCCAAGCTTCGTGAAGAGACTCACTCGGAGCTTGTTTGAATTTGATGATATCATCACGAAAGGTCGAATTCCTATCTGGTGGGAAATATTTGACTAGGAATTTTTCTGCTAAGTCTGTCCAATTGAGGACAGATCCTGAGGGTAATGAATTTAACCACGTTTTGGCTTTGTCCCTCAAAGAGTAAGGGAACAGATATAGCCTCAGGGCTTCTTGGGACACTCCAGGAATGAGGAAGGTATCACTGACTCCTAGGAAGTTCCTAAGGTGGTTATGGGGGTCCTCATTTTCTATTCCAAAGAATTGTCCCACAGTGGACAACATTTGGAACATCACTGGTTTTAACTCGAATGAGTTGGCAGTGATTTCAGGACGGATTATGCTGGGGTTCAGCTCCCCAGGCATAGGTACTAGGTACGAAAGGATGGCGCTATCCTTGTCATTCGCTATTTCAATGGGATTGCGAGTGACAGACACCAGGTTTTGATCTATTCCAGCCATTTCTTCTTGAGTGGATTGCGGAGACTCTGAGGTTTCAGCAATTATTTGAGGTAAAAGGGGTTGTTTAAAGAGACGTTTCTTGGCTCTATTTCTAGCTTTAAATAATCTCTCAGGCTCAGGGTTGAACTCTAGATCACTACTTGGAGTCTCATTCATAAACTACCCTAAATTGTACCTGAGGAAGAAATGAAGATGGATCAAATTCAATGGAAAATAATTTGGTGTTTCAGACTTAACAAACTTCGTTTTCACTTAAAATAAGTCCCCGGCAGCGGCGCCAAAAACTTGTTGCGTGCTCAATGTGTTAAAGGTAAATAAGCAAGAAGGTAGAGAGAGCACTCAGAACATGCAAGCATACATGGTCTCACAGCAAGTAGTAAGTATATTTCATTCGTTTTTTCCACAGAGACTCATTTTTAGCTATTCATGAAGTGTATTTGTTAAGAAAGAAGGGGTGGATTTGATGGGGTAAAATTGGTTTTTAATTATCTAAGTTTTGCTGAAAGTGTAAAGGAATGCAACATAAACAAATGCAAGTTGAAATTAGACTTAAAAGACAAGAGATGGAATTAATAAACGAAGAAGAAAACAGCTAAACAGAATGGTACTTAGCAGAATTGCGGACACCGCAATTTTACCGCAATTGAAGAACAGCGAAAGTGTGTAAATGGGCGAATTAAGGGCTACTAATGACTATCCTATAGGCATTTTTATACGATTCTCAAGCACTGGATCTACTCTCTATGCATCAAACTCACTCTATCTCATGTATCGTCCGATTCCATGCATTAGATTCTTTAGTTTACTCGACTCAAAGTAAGGTCTTAAGCATCTTGTTAAAACAGAAGTGTTTAGTTTGTACTAGGGAAACGCCTATTCCTAGGCCGTTTCCTGGTTACCATGAAAGGCTAGCATGATTATACGACTCTGAACTCTTACTCCTTCCAGAGGTTAGGAGTTCTTTGGACAAAATGGATGGCCAATCGAAATTGCCCGTGGGATGAAGCTTACATACAATCAATGGTTCGAGAGCTATCCTACATACTTGGTTCATGTTTTTAAGCCTATAGTTATGTCATTAGCATGCCCCTAAGTGACTTAGCTACTCATGGATATATAGAGAACAAAGTATAAGATAAAACAGACATGCTTAGAAGGGAAATGTACTCAAAACAGTAAGATAAAACCGTAGCAGCAGAAGAAGAAAACTGTGAAATGAAATCTTGCAATTTGATTACTTTGAATGTTTGAACGAACAACAGGAAACTTAAAGGAAATAATTCAAAGACAGAAAGCAACGAAATGAAGTAGACTAATCACTAAGCCAGAAGCAACAACTGATCAAAGCTGGAAATTAGAAAAGAAAGACAGAAAGCAGTAAATGGTGCGTGAAAGCCTCGTTGCAGTCGCCTCGAATGAAGGGGATGAAAGTCAGCCTTGCTTGGATGAATCCAATCGAGAGAGAAGAAGAATCTCCTCTCCTTCCTATCAGATTATCGATTCCAACAGCTGAGACTCTCACTCCAACAGACGGCAAAGGAAAACAGGGAGAAGAGATGGACTGCGAGAAGACTCTACGCTTTCGGATGATGACTGAACCTCCGACTTTGGCCCCCTTTTATAGTAGTTTGCAGGTGCGTTTGGGCCAAGGAGAACCATCAATCTTCAACGTCATATATCAGAATGGATGGAGGAGAAAGAATGAATCCCTGAAATTACGGAAATTAACAGAAAAGGATCAGTCAACTTACGGTTTTTACTTGAATAATTGCGGCTTCAGCAATGTTTTCGCAATGCTGTCGCAATGCAGTTTTTTTCATTCTTTTCCTTCGGTTTTCAACCTTTTTCTTTCCTATTGTGCATAAGTCCTAATTTAGCTACCTTCTTCTCATTCTCATATTTAAGCATAGGTTTAGGCTAAATGCTATCAAAAACACCTAAAAGTGTTCATCTTCTTAAGCTAAACGGGTCCTAAATAAGTCACTTTCAGAGACTTAACAGTGGACAATCGCTGACATTAAGGGCATAAGTCATTCTTATTGTATAAATAAGATATTGTTAGAAGAAGGGCACACACCTAGAATAGAACATCAGCGTAGGTTGAACCCCTCCATGAAGGAGGTAGTTAAGAAGGAAATTATTAAATGGTTGGATGCGGGTGTAATCTTCCCAATATCTAATAGTCAGTGGGTCAGTCTCATCCAATGTGTACCAAAAAAAGGAGGTATGACAGTAGTAGTTAATGAGATCAATGAATTAATACCCACTCGAACCGTCGCAGGATGGAGAGTGTGTATGGACTACCGGAAGCTTAATATAGAAACAAAAAAAGACCATTTTCCTCTAACTTTCATCGATCAAATGCTTGATAGATTAGCAGGCCAAGCCTTCTATTGCTTTTTAGATGGCTACTCAGGGTATAATCAAATCACCATAGACCCTAAGGATAAAGAGAAGACAACATTTACATGTCCATTTGGCACGTTTGCATTTCGCAGAATGCCATTCGACCTCTACAATGCACCAACAACGTTCCAACGATGTATGTTGGCAATCTTCTCTGATCTAGATGAGTCCATAGTAGATATATTCATGGACGATTTTTTAGTGTTTGGTGATTCCTTTAACCACTGTCTAGCCAATCTAGGACAAGTTCTCACTCGGTGTGAGGAAACAAATCTAGTTTTGAATTGGGAAAAATGTCACTTCATGGTGGAAGAAGGCATAGTTTTGGGACATAGAGTGTCTAAGGCAGGAATAGAGGTTGATAGGGCCAAGATAGAAGTCATTGAGAAGCTGGTTGAACCTAAGAATGTAAAAGCCATAAGGAGTTTCCTAGGACACGCAGGGTTTTACAGAAGATTCATAAAGGATTTCTCAAAAATCTCCAAACCCCTCTATGAGCTGCTAGAGCTAAATAAGTCTTTTATCTTTTCAAATGAGTATTTGATAGCTTGGAATAAGCTCAAGACTTCTTTAGTCAAGGCTCCAATCATAATCAGACCAAATTGGGATATGCCTTTTGAATTGATGTGCGATGCAAGTGATTATGCAATTGGAGCCATGCTTGGCCAGAAGAAAGACAAATTAACACATCCCATTTATTATGCGAGTAAAACATTAAATGAGGCTCAATGCAACTACACTACCACAAAAAAGGAGATGTTATCCGTAGTATTTGCATGTGAGAAGTTCAGAGCATATATTGTAGGAAATAAAACAATCGTGTACACTGATCATGCTGCAATAAAGTACTTAAGTAGGAAAGATGATGTCAAGCCTCGTCTAATTAGATGGGTATTACTTTTGCAGGAGTTTGATTTGGAAATACGGGATAAAAAGGGATGTGAAAACGTGGTTGCTGACCACTTATCAAGATTGCAGAGTCATTGCGAATCTATTGCGGAGCCCGCAATGATGGATTCTTTTATTGATGAACATATTTTTGTTTTAGTACACTGTGATAATAATGTTGAGCTTTGGTTTGCTGACATTGCAAATTTTCTTGCCTCACAGGTATTACCCGAATTCAATAAAGGGCAGGACAAGAAGAAGTTCTTGAATGATGCCAAGAAGTACATTTGGGACGACCCCACCCTTTACAAGTGTTGTGCGAATGGATTGCTAAGGAAATGTGTGTCAGCTACTGAAGCAAGATCCATCCTGCAGCATTGTCATAGAGCTCTGTATGGAGGGCACTTTGGTGGTCAAAGGACTACTGCGAAGGTATTTCAGAGTGGCTATTTCTGGCCAACAATCTTCAAGGATGCACATGACTACGCGCGCAATTGCAATGAATGCCAACGAACAGGTAACCTCAGTAGGAAGGAGGAGATGCATCTGACATACATCTTAGAGTTAGAACTCTTTGACGTATGGGGTATTGACTTCATGGGTCCATTTCCACCCTCTACTGGTAATCTGTATATTTTAGTAGCTGTAGACTATGTCTCAAAATGGGTTGAGGCAATTGCATGTCCTTTAAATGATGCTAAGACGGTTATAAAATTTCTTAATAGACATATTTTCACACGATTTGGCACTCCACGTGCCATCATAAGTGATGAGGGATCACACTTCATAAACAAATCTATGAAGAAGGTGTTAGCTAAGTATAATGTTAAGCATAGGGTAGCAACACCCTATCACCCCCATTCAAATGGGCAAGCAGAAATTTCTAATAGAGAGATCAAAAGTATACTAGAAAAAGTTGTAAAACCAAATAGAAAGGATTGGTCTTTTAAATTAGATGATGCATTATGGGCATATAGAACTGCATATAAAACCCCTTTGAGAATGTCCCACTATAGGTTAATTTATGGAAAAGCATGCCATCTCCCTCTCGAATTAGAAAACAAAGACTTTTGGGCTTTAAAGGAATTAAACTTTTGCGTGACCGATGCGGGAACATTGCGGTCTCTGCAATTACATGAATTAGATGAATTAAGGCACATGTCATACGAAAATGCTAAAATGTATAAAGAAAAAACAAAAATCGTGCATGATAGTAGACTTAGGCCAAAGGATTTTAAAAAAGGACAGCATGTGTTACTATTTAATTCAAGATTGAGGATTTTTCCTGGAAAACTCAAATCTCGGTGGTCTGGTCCCTTTGTCATTACTAACGTTTTTGTGCATGGTGCAATTGAGATTAAAAATTTGGAACAGGGCCAGTCGTTTATGGTGAATGGTGCAAGATTGAAGCACTACTACGAGGAAGGAGACGTAGGGACGCTCTCGGCGTTCCTTTTGTCCGAAGTTTGAATTCAATCAAGAAGGGATGAGCATGAGTTTTATTAAGAACTATCCTTGTGCTCAAATTTTGTTATAAATAGGAAAAATTTATGTTTATTTTTATTTAATGTTTTCAATTGAATTCTTAAAATTCTGAAATTAATTAATTTTGTTTATGGTGATTGGAATTAGGAGAGTGGTGATTGAAATTCTAACAACAATTTGGGTGGATCAATCAAGAGGAAGAGAGAAGATATAGGGAGAATCGGAAAATTCAGAGATTGGATATTGTGAAGATTTTGCGGCAGTCGCCAAAAAGGGAAAGAAAATCTCCAACGGTTATATTTTGAAGATTTCCGTTAGAAGAAGTAGCATTGCGATTGTGTTGCGAGGTCGCAACGATCGTCCCTTTAATTTCGCAAAACGTTATAAATTGTGAAAGGCTGCAGCCTCATTCTCATTGCAAAATCTCAAAACCTATTTGAGCTCTCAATAGACTTTCTTTCTTCTTCTTCTCGAAAATTTCATCTCTCTATCTCCGAAAAACATAAACCATGGCATCAACCAGAGACTCTCGTCGTCAAGAAGCAGAAAGCTCTACTCCAACAAAACCATCTCCCACAACGGAAGACACATCTATGGCAGGGGACGTTCTGATCTCCTTAGCCTCGGCTGAGGCAGCCAACCCCTCTGAGCCTAGAAAAGTCCCTGCAAAAAGAAAGAGAAAAGTCATGGCAGGGAGGGACCCAAAGACCAAGATCAGAGAGGAAACAAGTGAGGAAAGCCCCACCACCAGCATGCCTTCATTCGAAACTGCCATGCAAAGCCCTTAAGGTACACAATAGCAGTCTGGGACCGAGGTCTCTCCTACAGAGCAACCAAATTCTGCATCTACCACAATTGGTGATGCGCAAGAGGGAGAGGAAGTCATCAGCCCCATTAGGGACGAAAGTCCTGCTGCGGAAGAGAACGAGGGAAGGTCACCTACGGCCGAAACTATAGATGAATGCATAAAACGGGTGGCTGCTGAAGTAGTGGCTGGATTAAAGAAGGAGGCAGAGACGGCGCCCAAGAAGAGGACCCCCGTGATAGTAAAGGCGAAAAGGTCGAAGGCCTCAAAAAAAGGCTAAGAAGAAGACCGAGTCCCAGCACCCTACAAAGAAGATGAAAACAGAAGTTGTTGAGGCAGCTAAAGCTAAAGCAAAGGCGAAGGGGAAAAAGAAAATATTTCGGGAGGATGAACCTCTAACTGAGAGATACATGTCTGAAGCAGCAAAAGCAAGGGGCTTGACCTTGATGAAGAGGGAACTCCTCCACGAGAGGGGGTTTTTGGATACTCTTGCTGACCTGCCGCAATTCCTACGCATAGGCATTGCAAACCATGGCTGGGAAGAGTTGTGTAGACCACAAAGTCAAGCCTATTCAGAAATGGTCTACGACTTCTATGCCAACCTAATTCATCCAGAAGGTTGCTACTCCACAGTGAGGGGTGTTGAGATAGATTTCTCAGCTGAGGCAATCAATGTAATTTATGCTCTCAAGGAGCATAAGAATTCGGACTATGTGAAGATAGTAGCCAACCCATCTGAGGCTATTCTGGAGGAGGTGTTGAGTGAAATAGGCAAGCCCGAAGCAATGTGGGCAATTTCCAAACAACGGAAGCACACCTTGATGAGTGCAGTGCTAAAGGACAAGGCGACCGTCTGGTTTTTCCTGATTAGAAGGAGGATCACCTCAGTTACACACGAGACAACAATCAATCAAGGGAGGTCCTTGCTGGTATATGCGATCATGAAAGGGTTGACAATTGACGTGGGCGAGCTCATATCTGCCTCCATCCTCGAATGCTCAAAGAAGGGAAAGGGCAGACTCTTCTTCCCTAAAACCATTACTAAACTTTGTCTACGTGCAGGAGTGACTGTGACAAAGGAGGAGAAGAAGTTGGCTTATGCAGACCACTTAGAGCTGCCCAACGAGCTGAAATTGAGGAGAAAGGGGAATATGCAGATCGAGTTGGACAACCTTGCATCTGCTCAGTCTGTATCTATGTCATGTTTGCTGGACATACAACAAAAGCTAGCCCAATGGGCAGAGTACTCGCAAGCGAGGGACATAGAACTGGTTGAACACCTGAGGTGAAATTCCCTGATTTCCCTACTGCCTTGTTGGAACCCTGGATGCCTTCAAGTGTGGAGGAGTTTGAAGATGAAGAAGAGGATGATTGAATGCCACTGATTGAAGGCATTCGAGGGAGTTGTTCTTCCCTTCCTTTTCCCTGTTTTTCTGTTACCGGATACCCCCCCCCCCCCCCCCCCCAAAAAAAAAAAATATCAAATGATGTTCTGCTTTAATTTCAGTAGTTAGCTTAGTTTAGAGTAGCTTAGATTAGTTTAAATTCGTGTAGCACAGTTAGTTTAGATAGTTCTTTTAGGTTGTCTTTAATTTTCCAAAAGCCCCATGGGCCCACAATAGAAGTAGAGTAGTTAGGAGCCTTGATGAATGACATATTTGCTCTGTTTAGTTGTTTGCGGTTTCATTGTGCCTATCAGCATTGTTACGTCTCCAAAAGTGACCTTTTTAGGACTTATTTATCTTAGAAAGATGTACACTCTTAGGTGTTTTTGATAGGATTTAGCTTAAACCTATGTTTATATATGAGATTTAGAAGAAGGTAGCTAAATTAGGACTTGTGTGCAAAAGGAAAGAAAAGGAATGAAAACCGAAGGAAAAAAGTGAAAAATATGCATTGCGGAAACATTGCTAAAACCGCAATGTTTCAAGTGAAAACCGTAAGTTGACTGATCTGTTTCTGTTAATTTCCGTGATTTCAGGGATTCGTTCTTTCTCCTCCATCCATTTTGAAGTACGACGTTGAGGATGGATGGTTCTCCTTGGCCCAAACGCACCTGCAGATTACTATAAAAGGGGGTCAAAGTAGAGGGTTCAATCATCATCCGAAAGCGTAGAAGTCTTCTCGCAGCTCCATCTTTTCTCCTGTTTTTCTCTGCCGTCTGTTGGTTTGCGAGGTTTAGCTGTTGGAGTCGACGAGGCGTTCTTTCTCATCCAAGCAAGGCTGATCTTTCTCATCCTTCAGCCGAGGCGGTTGCGACGAGGCGTTCAAGCTCTTTTCCTGTTTTCTGTCTTTCATTTCTAATTTCCATTTCTGCTTTGTTGTTGTTTCCCTTCTAGTAGCTAGTTTATTGCATTTCGTTGCTTTCTGCCTTTATGATATTTACGTTAAGCTTTCCTTTGTTCATTCAAACAATCAAGTAATCAAAGCAAAATTCAGCATTTCACAGTTTCTTGCCTTTGCAATCTACTGTTTTTCCTTACTGTTTTGTCTTTAAATTCCTTCTAAGCATGTCTGTTTCAACTCTTATTTCTGTTCTGTCTATATCCATGAGTAGCTAAGTCACTTAGGGGCATGCTAATGACAATACTATAGGCTAAAAAACGTGAACCAAGCATGTAGGATAGCTCTCGAAGCATTGATTGTATGTAAGCTTCATCCCACGGGCAATTTCGATTGGCCATCCATTTTGTCCAAAGAACTCCTAACCTCTGGAAGGAGTAAGAGTTCAGAGTCATACACTCATGCTAGCCTTTCAAGGTAGCCAGAAAACGACCTAGGAATAGGCATTTCCCTAGTACAAACCATAACTTTCTGCTTTAACAAGATGCTTAAGACCTTACTTGGACATGAGTAAACTAAAGAATCTAATGCATGGAATCGGACGATACATGAGATTGAGTGAGTTTGATGCATAAAGAGTTGATCCAATGCTTGAGAATCGTGAGAAAATGCCTATAGAGGAGTCGTTAGTAGCCCTTGTTTCTCCATTTTACACACTTTCGCTGTTAGTAACATTGCGGTAGAATTGCTGTTTTTGCAATTCTGCTAAGTTTACAATTCTGTTTAGTGGTTTTCTTCTTCGTTTATTAATCTCGTCTCTTTTCCTTTGAGTTTAACTTTGACTTGCACTTGTTTATGTTGCTACCCTTTACATATTTCGTAGGAATTAGACAATTTAAAACCAATTCTACCCCATCAAATCCACCCATTCTTTCTTAACTTTACACTTCACGAGTAGCTCATAATAAATCTCTGTGGGAAAACGAATGAAAAAATACTTACTACTTGCTATAAGATCATGTATGCTTGCATGTTCTGAGTGCTCTCTCTATCTTATTGCTTATTTATTTTAACACATTGAGCACGCAACAAGTTTTTGGCGCTGCTGCCGGGGATTTATTTTAGTGAAAACGAAGTTAGTTAAGTTTGAAACATCAAGTTTATTGTCTATTGTAACTGATCTATTTCCATTTCTTTTGCAGGTACCATTGGGTTAGTTTATGAATGAGTCTTCAAGTAGTGATCTAGAGTTCAATCCTGAGCCCGAGAGACTATTTAGAGCCAGAAATAGAGCCAAGAAACGTCTCTTTGACCAACCCTCTATACCTCCAATAATTGCGGGAACCGCAATTCCTCCGCAATTGTCTCAAGAAGAAATGGATGGAATAGTTCCAAATCCGGTGCCTGTCACTCGCAATCCCATCGAAATAGCGAATGATAAGGATAACGCCATACTCTCTTACCTAGTACCTATGCCTGGGGAGCTGAACCCCAGCATAATCCGCCCTGAAATCACTGCCAACTCATTCGAATTAAAGCCAGTGATGTTCCAAATGTTGTCCACTGTGGGACAATTCTTTGGAGTGGAAAATGAGGATCCCCACAACCATCTTAGAAACTTCTTAGGAGTTAGTGATACATTCATCATCCCTGGAGTTTCCCAAGAAGCCTTGAGGCTCTATCTGTTCCCTTACTCTTTGAGGGACAAAGCCAAAACGTGGTTAAACTCATTACCCTCTGGATCAGTCCTTAATTGGACAGACTTAGCAGAGAAATTCCTAGTCAAATACTTCCCACCTGATAGGAATTCTACCTTTCGTGATGACATAATCAAGTTCAAACAAGCTGAAACTGAGTCTCTTCACGAAGCTTGGACAAGGTTCAAGGACCTTCTTCTCAAATTTCCACATCATGGCATCCCATGGTGTATCCAAATAGAGGTCTTTTTCAAAGGATGCAACCCCAGCACTAGACAAGTCTTAAATTCATCTGTTGGAGGCTCCATGTTGTCCAAGAGTTACAACGAAGCCTATGAGATCTTGGAGAAGATCTCAGCATCTCACTGTAGGTGGTCA
Source organism: Herpetospermum pedunculosum (assembly GCA_028017165.1). Taxonomy (NCBI): domain Eukaryota; kingdom Viridiplantae; phylum Streptophyta; class Magnoliopsida; order Cucurbitales; family Cucurbitaceae; genus Herpetospermum; species Herpetospermum pedunculosum. Next base: position 44,715,115 of record CM051524.1, on the reverse strand, counting down.
GATGATCCAGTTGAGCCAACTAGAGCTCAAGACAAGGACGCACTCAATGCCATGAGTAGCCAAATAAGAGCCCTGACCAACCTAGTCAAGCAAATGGCTCAAGCCAATCTCCAAACAAGTGTCAACTCCGCCACAGCCATGTCAATGGGCACCCCAACCAAGTCAAGGTGAGACACTTATCTGTGAATTCTGTGGGGAAGGGCACCTGTATGAATACTGCCCTGGGAATCCAGCCTCAGTCTGCTATGTTGGAAGTCAGCAGGAGCCTAGGAACAACCCCTATTCTAATACTTACAACCCTGGTTGGAGGAACCACCCAAACCTGTCATGGGGTGGCCAACAAAATGCTAACCAAGCTCCTAACCAGCCAAGACCGAGTGGAACACCTGGTTTCACTCCCCAACATAACCAATTCATGTATCAAAAGCCATACAACCAACCTGTAGGGTCTTCTGTAGAAAACTTACTCAAGGAATACATAGCCAAGAATGATGCCACTCTACAGAGTCAGCAAGCTACTCTTAGGAGCCTAGAGAACCAAATAGGGCAACTAGCCAATGAACTCAAAAGTAGGCCCCAAGGTAGACTTCCTGCTGACACTGAAGTGCCAAGGAGAGATGGTAAAGAGCAAGTTCAAGCAATTGAACTTAGAAGTGGGAGACCATTGGTGAGCAACACCAAGGACACACCAAAGAGAGTAGAGAACACTGAGTCTAGTGCTCCACTGGAGTCTCTGCCAAACCAAGGTCCACCACCAACAAGCACATCAGGAGCAAGGCTGGAGCCAATCATAGAAGAGATAGAAGAAATTCCAAGGCCTCCACCTATCCTAAGGCAACCTGAAGTGCCTGCATATGTGCCACCACCTCCATTTCCTAGAAGGCTAAAGAAAAAACAAGAACAGGAAGTGCACTTTAATAAATTTCTAGAAATTCTTAAGCAAGTGCATGTTAATATTCCTTTTGTAGAAGTTTTACAGTCTATGCCTTCTTATGTAAAGTTTTTGAAGGATATTATAACTAACAAGAAAATAATTGGTGAGTTTGAAACAGTCAATCTCACTGAGGAGTGCAGTGCCATACTCCAGAACAAGCTACCCAAGAAGGAGAAGGATCCTGGTTCCTTCACCTTACCTGTAGAGCTAGGAGGCAAGCACGTGGGCAGAGCTCTTTGTGACCTGGGAGCCAGCATAAACCTCATGCCCTTATCACTATTCCGCCAGCTAGGAATAGGAGAAGCACGTCCAACCACTGTCACTTTACAGCTAGCAGACAGATCCATAGCATACCCTGAAGGTAAGATTGAGGATATTCTTGTAAAGGTTGACAAGTTTATTTTCCTTGCAGATTTCATTATCCTGGATTATGAAGCAGACAAGGAGGTCCCCATCCTGTTAGGCAGACCATTTCTAGCCACAGGTAGGGCCCTGATAGATGTCCAAAAAGGTGAGCTCACAATGAGGGTTCATGATGAAGAGGTGAAATTTAGTGTGTATAAAGCCTTAAGGTACCCCTCTGACTCTGAATCTTGTGCTAGCATGGACATTGTAGACTCACTAATGGAAGAACAGCTGGAGCATGTATTATTGACTAAGCATGCTAACGAATATGTAGGTTTAGAATTAACTGACTTAAACATAGCTGAGATAATGGACATACCTGTAAATAACCCTCAGCATGTTTGTATGAATATTGACTTAACTGAAAAATCTTTGAATCCATTAAAACCCTCCATTGAGCATCCACCTGTTTTAGAATTGAAACCACTGCCCACACATCTTAAGTATGCATATTTAGGAAGTAATGAAACTCTGCCTGTTATCATTTCTTCTAAATTAAGTGAAAAGCATGAGGTTGAACTGATTTTACTACTTAAGCAACATAGGAAGGCTATTGCATGGACTATTGCTGACATTAGAGGCATTAGCCCTTCTTATTGCATGAATAAGATTATACTAGAGGAAGAGCATACACCTAGAGTAGATCACCAACGTAGGTTGAACCCCTCTATGAAAGAGGTAGTTAAAAAGGAAATAATAAAATGGTTAGATGCTGGTGTGATCTTCCCCATAGCTAGTAGTCAGTGGGTGAGCCCTATACAATGTGTACCTAAGAAGGGGGGGATGACTGTGGTAGTCAATGAGAACAATGAACTGATTCCAACTAGGACTATCACAGGATGGAGAGTTTGCATGGATTATAGGAAATTAAATAAAGAAACCAAAAAAGACCACTTCCCTCTGCCATTCATTGACCAGATGTTAGATAGGATAGCTGGTAGAGCCTACTATTGCTTCTTAGACGGTTATTCAGGATATAACCAGATCACTATAGACCCTAAGGACCAAGAGAAGACAACCTTCACTTGCCCTTTTGGAACTTTTGCCTTTCGCAGAATGCCTTTTGGCTTATGCAATGCACCGACAACATTCCAAAGGTGCATGTTGGCAATCTTCTCTGATTTGGATGAGTCCATGATAGAGATATTCATGGATGATTTCTCAGTCTTTGGGGATTCATTTACAAACTGTCTAGAGAATTTAGGACAAGTCCTGGCTAGGTGTGAAGAGACTAACCTAGTCCTAAATTGGGAAAAGTGCCATTTCATGGTGGATGAAGGGATTGTCTTAGGTCACAGAGTGTCAAGGGCAGGTGTAGAAGTTGACAGAGCAAAAATTGAAATAATAGAGAAATTGGTAGAACCTCAAAATGTCAAGGCCATTAGAAGTTTCTTAGGGCATGCTGGTTTCTATAGAAGGTTCATTAAGGACTTTTCTAAGATCTCCAAGCCTTTATGTGAGCTTCTAGAGCTAAACGAGCCGTTCATTTTCTCTAAAGAATGTTTCCTAGCTTGGAAAACCCTTAAGAAAGCACTAGTCACAGCGCCTATTATAGTAGGGCCTAATTGGGATCTTCCCTTTGAGATGTTATGTGATGCAAGTGACTATGCTGTAGGGGTTATGTTAGGACAGAAGATGACAAGTTAACACACCCTGTATACTATGCTAGTAAGACACTTAATGAGGCACAATGTAATTACACAACTACTGAGAAGGAGATGCTAGCTGTAGTGTTTGCTTGTGAGAAGTTTAGGAATTACATTGTAGGCACTAGGACAATTGTGTACACTGACCATTCTGCTTTAAAGTACCTTATGAGGAAGGCTGATGCCAAGCCTAGGTTGATTAGATGGGTGTTATTGCTGCAAGAGTTTGATCTAGACATTAGAGATAAGAAGGGGTGTGAAAATGTAGTTGCGGATCATCTTTCTAGATTGCAGCATAATTGCGAAAAAATTGCGGAAACCGCAATTTCTGATGCTTTTATTGATGAACATGTCTTTGTATTGACTCATCGTGATAACGATGAGGAACCTTGGTTTGCTGACATTGCTAACTTCCTTGCATCGCAGGTACTACCATCTTTCAAGGGAGGACAAGAGAAGAAGAGGTTCCTTCATGAAGCTAGGAAATTCATATGGGATGATCCCACACTTTACAAGACATGCGCTGATGGTCTGCTCAGGAAGTGTGTGTCAGCTGCTGAGGCGAAGTCTGTGCTGTAGCACTGCCATACAACACCCTATGGTGGACATTTTGGTGGCCAAAGGACAGCTGCTAAGGTGTTCCAGAGTGGCTACTATTGGCCAACGATCTTCAAAGATGCCCACAACTATGCCCACAGCTGTGATGAATGCCAGAGAACAGGTAACCTTAGCCGAAAGGATGAGATGCCTCTCACTTACATCTTAGAGTTGGAGCTCTTTGATGTGTGGGGCATTGACTTCATGGGACCATTTCCCCCATCATCAGGTAACCTCTACATATTGGTAGCAGTAGACTACGTATCTAAGTGGGTAGAGGCCATAGCATGTCCCAATAATGATGCCAAAACAGTCATAAGATTCCTTCATAGACATATTTTTACTAGGTTTGGAACACCTCGTGCTATCATTAGTGATGAAGGGACACATTTCATTAATAGAGCTATGGAGAAAGTGTTGGCTAAGTATAATATTAGACATAGAGTAGCCACCCCTTATCACCCACACTCGAATGGCCAAGCTGAAATTTCAAATAGGGAGATTAAAAACATACTGGAAAAAGTGGTCAAACCCAATAGAAAAGATTGGGCGTTTAAACTCGAGGATGCACTTTGGGCGTATAGAACTGCATATAAGACACCCCTAGGTATGTCTCCTTATAGACTTGTGTATGGTAAAGCATGTCACTTGCCATTCGAGTTAGAAATTAAAGCATTTTGGGCCCTAAAAGAGTTGAATTATTGCGTGACCGATGCGGGAACATTGCGGTCTTTGCAATTACATGAGCTTGATGAGCTTAGGCATATGTCTTATGAAAATGCTAAAATGTATAAGGAAAAGACCAAGATTTGGCACGACAGTAGACTTAGGATTAAGGACTTCAAGAAAGGCCAGCTTGTCTTATTATTTAACTCACGATTAAAATTATTTCCAGGCAAACTTAAGTCCAGATGGTCAGGTCCATTCATAATAACTAATGTGTTTGTTCATGGTGCAATCGAGATAAAGAACCTGCAGCAAGGGCAACCATTCATGGTTAATGGTGCAAGGTTGAAGCACTACTATGAGGAAGGAGATGTGAAGACTCTCTCGGCCTTCCTCTTGACTGAGACATGAAAACAAGAACGAGAGAGGACGAGTGATTACTGTGCTCGTCCATGCGAGGCTCATGCCTTAGTTTATTTTTGCTATTTTTCCGGTTATCGTTTGTGTCTATTTTTGTGTGATTTTAATTACGAATTTAATGTTGATTTTATTTCTTTTTGTAGGGAATCAATAGAGGGAATCAAGGAGATTAAATCCAGCTAAAGAAATCGAGGAGATATTGGGCCAAATCAAAGATTCGGTTGAGCAAAGATTGGCATTTAAACTCAGAAAATCTCCAACGGTCACTAGAATTGCGCTGGATTTGCAGAATCCGCAAGAAAAATAGAGCCGTTGGGATTTTCATCATTATTTATATCCGTTAGAGGCGCGATGATCCGTACGATTTCCCAATTATCTGAACTCCAAGAAAACTCTCTCCCTCTTCATCTGCAATTCTTCTTTCCAGATTCCCACAATTCAACGATGGTGCTAACAAGAGCTGAACGGTCTGCGTCCAAGAAGAGGGCTGATGACGCTGAAACTGCTGCGAGGGAAGCACTTCTTGCCCTTGCAGACGCTGAGGCTGCGCGCACTGAACGACTCCCTAAACTGCCGATTCGCAAGAAGAAGTGGAAGGTAGTTACGGAGATACCTGCTGGACCTTCTGAACCAACAGGAACACCTAAGAAGCGCCGATGGAGCATGGCGGTGGCTGAAGAAACGAGCAAGCAAAAGACTCCCTCTGTGGAGAGTCAAGAAAGTGATCCTCGGTCACACGAGTCACCAAAACAGAGCTCTTCGCCATCTCCACCAGCGCAAAGCCCTGAGCTTCCCCCATCGCCGCAGAGTTCTGATCACACCCCACCAGAAGGGAGCCCTGCAGCATCACCCACTTCCCCACAACCTGACCCTGAATTCCCATATGGGGAGTACCAAGAATCGACGCAGGGCAGTGGGGAAGCTGAGGAAGAAGAGGTCTTCTCTCCTTTGAGGGACGCCAGCCCTGAGAGCCCTGTGCAGAAGAATGATTCGATGGACGAGACACTGGGGGATTGCCTCCAGCAGTTGACAACCAAGGCGAAGTTGAAAAAGAAGAAGGCAGCCAAGGCTGTCAAGGCCAAACGGCACAAGAAGTCAAAGAAAAAGAAAACCAAGAGGGCTGCGCCTTCCTCACAGAAAGAGAGTGATGAGCCGTCGCTGAAAAAGCTCAAGATTGAGGTTGCTGAGTCAGCCAAACCGAAAGACAAAGGGAAAGCCAAGCTTTACCCTGAAGATGAGCCTCAATCAGTGAGGTATGTGTCTTCTGATGCTGAGTCCAGAGGCACTGAGCTGAGGAAGAGGGAGTTGCTGCACGAGAAGGGATTCCTCGACGCACCTACTGACCTGCCGCAGTTCTTGCGCGCAGGGATCACGAATCACGGTTGGGAGGAGCTGTGCAGACCACCAAATCCAGCCTACTCCAGCATGGTGTATGACTTCTACGCCAATCTGATGAATCCTGAGGATGGCCTATCTGTGGTCAGAGGGGTTGAAGTGGACTTCTCAGCAAAGGCGATCAACGAAGCCTATGGCCTCAAGGGCCAAAAACACACTGACTATGCTAGGATTGTGGATGAGCCAACAGAAGCTGTCCTGGAGGAGGCCATACGGATAATTGGCCAGCCTGAGGCATCATGGACAGTCTCGCGCAATGGGAGGCACACCCTGATGAGTGCCACCCTCACAGCCAAGGCGGCTGTTTGGTTTTCCTTCGTTAGGAGGTAGCTGTCCCCAGTGACTCATGAGACCACCATCAACCAGAGCAGGTCGCTGCTGGTCTACGCGATCATGCGAGGTCTCACGATCAACGTGGGCGAAGTCATTGCAGCCTCCATTGCTGACTGCGCCAAAAAGGGTAAGGGACCACTTTTCTTTCCTAACACCATTACTAAGCTGTGCTTACGTGCAGGGGTCCCAATGGAGCGCATGGAAAGGCAGCTGGCCTACACGGGCTACCTGGAATTGCCTCCGGCCTTGAGGTTGCGCAGAAAGGGGAACATGGAGTTCGAGCTCGATGGCTTGGCTGCTGCTCAGTCTTTGACCATGGCATGCCTGACGGATCTGCAGAAGAGGTTGGCTCAATGGGCCACATATGCGCAGGCAAGGGACAAGGAAGTTGCTGACCAACTGGGATGCATTTTTCCTGAACTCCCCACGAACCTAATGACTCCATGGGCGCCTCCACGACCACGAAGGACTGATGATGAGGAAGACATTTGAGTGCTAGTCTGAGAAGCACTAAAGGGAGTATTGTTGTTCCCTTAAATTAAAAAAAAAAAAAAAAAAAAAAAAAAAAAAATCAACCTGCTTTTTGTTGAACCATGTGAATTGTGCTGTTTTGAGTTAATCTTTTGATCTGTTTTAGTTGTTTAGTTGTAATGTTTAAATTTGGTTAGTGTAGTCTGATGATAGTTGAATAGGTAGATTAGGTTAGTTTTATTTTTGTATAGCTTGAATGACTGGAAAAAGCATGCATAGGGGCCCTGTTCACTGATATATCTGCCCTGTATCTATTGCGAATTAATTGCGGAAACCGCAATTTTTATTAGTAAATGCATGTTTTTGACAGCCTGTTTAGCTAGGCTGGTTCTGTTTAAATTCTATCTTTTGCTGCTATCGTGACTACCCTATATAGCTTATCTTAAAGCATGCTGGATGAGTGTCATTGGACACCCTTTGATAGTTTAAATTAGCCTCTTAAAAGTGCTCAGCATGCATAGTTTTAAGCCCTTGCCTGACTGTTTTTTATAAATTTCTGCTGCTGTGATATTTGCTTTTAGACTGTTCTGTATATGCCTAGGGCTTTTAGATTCTCTTTGTTTTACCTTAGACTAGATGCTTCTAGGACAAGTTTGGGGGTGTGCCACCTCAGACACTCATTGGGGACAATGAGTAGTTTAAGTTTGGGGGAGGCCACCCTAGGCCTAGGAACATTCCTCTCTCCCTTTAAGCATAAGCATTCTTCTTCTCCTTTACAAAAAAATGATGAGCTGAAAAAAAAAATGAAAATGAGAAATAGAATAAAGAGGGGTGTCTCTCTTAGGTTGCTGAGTAATCAGTGCCAAGTGTGTAACCCACAAGTGGCATTGCATCAAAAGGCAACCAAAGGAGAGGCTTCACCTAAGTAAGAAAGAAAGAAAAAGAAGTAGGGAAGAAGAATGTATACCTAGGAGTTGCAACTTTGTGGCTTAGATGTCCTGATTAAAAAGAACTCTGATCCTCAATTAGCTGAGCACAAAGTTGTAGCTTGTAGGGTTGTTTAGGGAGATGAATGTATGTCCAATGAATGTAGTGATGCCAGGGTTTAGGTTGTTCTCTTAAAGTACTACTGTCACTGTTAATACTAAGACTGGCATGACTCTAAGGAATCCTAGGTAGCTCAAAAGTAAAAACTAGAAGCATGTACTGAGTCTGGGGTAAAGCTAGATAGAATTTGAAACCTTAGGGATAGATGCACGATATGACAAGAGCAAGTAGATCAGTCGTAGGGAGTTAATGAAACAGTAGGAGTATTAGGCGTGCGAAGTCAGAAGAAGCTAGATAAGAGGATAGTTTAAACTTAGAAGTGTGTCACAGGACAACACTGCTATAGATAGGAATATAGGGGAGTCAGTAAGTAGTTAAAAGGAATGAAACAGCAGCCTAAACAAGTCCTTAGATTGCTCGAGGACGAGCAAAACCTTAAGTTTGGGGGTGTGTTACGTCTCCAAAAGTGACCTTTTTAGGACTTATTTATCTTAGAAAGATGTACACTCTTAGGTGTTTTTGATAGGATTTAGCTTAAACCTATGTTTATATATGAGATTTAGAAGAAGGTAGCTAAATTAGGACTTGTGTGCAAAAGGAAAGAAAAGGAATGAAAATCGAAGGAAAAAAGTGAAAAATATGCATTGCGGAAACATTGCTAAAACCGCAATGTTTCAAGTGAAAACCGTAAGTTGACTGATCTGTTTCTGTTAATTTCCGTGATTTCAGGGATTCGTTCTTTCTCCTCCATCCATTTTGAAGTACGACGTTGAGGATGGATGGTTCTCCTTGGCCCAAACGCACCTGCAGATTACTATAAAAGGGGGTCAAAGTAGAGGGTTCAATCATCATCCGAAAGCGTAGAAGTCTTCTCGCAACTCCATCTTTTCTCCTGTTTTTCTCTGCCGTCTGTTGGTTTGCGAGGTTTAGCTGTTGGAGTCGACAATCTGATAGGAAGGAGAGAAGATTCATCTTCTCTCCCGATTGGATTCATCCAAGCAAGGCTGATCTTTCTCATCCTTCAGCCGAGGCGGTTGCGACGAGGCGTTCAAGCTCTTTTCCTGTTTTCTGTCTTTCATTTCTAATTTTCATTTCTGCTTTGTTGTTGTTTCCCTTCTAGTAGCTAGTTTATTGCATTTCGTTGCTTTCTGCCTTTATGATATTTACGTTAAGCTTTCCTTTGTTCATTCAAACAATCAAGTAATCAAAGCAAAATTCAGCATTTCACAGTTTCTTGCCTTTGCAATCTACTGTTTTTCCTTACTGTTTTGTCTTTAAATTCCTTCTAAGCATGTCTGTTTCAACTCTTATTTCTGTTCTGTCTATATCCATGAGTAGCTAAGTCACTTAGGGGCATGCTAATGACAATACTATAGGCTAAAAAACGTGAACCAAGCATGTAGGATAGCTCTCGAAGCATTGATTGTATGTAAGCTTCATCCCACGGGCAATTTCGATTGGCCATCCATTTTGTCCAAAGAACTCCTAACCTCTGGAAGGAGTAAGAGTTCAGAGTCATACACTTATGCTAGCCTTTCAAGGTAGCCAGAAAACGACCTAGGAATAGGCGTTTCCCTAGTACAAACCATAACTTTCTGCTTTAACAAGATGCTTAAGACCTTACTTGGACATGAGTAAACTAAAGAATCTAATGCATGGAATCGGACGATACATGAGATTGAGTGAGTTTGATGCATAGAGAGTTGATCCAATGCTTGAGAATCGTGAGAAAATGCCTATAGAGGAGTCGTTAGTAGCCCTTGTTTCTCCATTTTACACACTTTCGCTGTTAGTAACATTGCGGTAGAATTGCTGTTTTTGCAATTCTGCTAAGTTTACAATTCTGTTTAGTGGTTTTCTTCTTCGTTTATTAATCTCGTCTCTTTTCCTTTGAGTTTAACTTTGACTTGCACTTGTTTATGTTGCTACCCTTTACATATTTCGTAGGAATTAGACAATTTAAAACCAATTCTACCCCATCAAATCCACCCATTCTTTCTTAACTTTACACTTCACGAGTAGCTCATAATAAATCTCTGTGGGAAAACGAATGAAAAAATACTTACTACTTGCTATAAGATCATGTATGCTTGCATGTTCTGAGTGCTCTCTCTATCTTATTGCTTATTTATTTTAACACATTGAGCACGCAACAAGCATGCTCCCATTAGAAAAATTCCAAGCATGCTACTATTCAATAATGAACCTTTTGCTGTTTGTTCTATCTTGAGCTCTTAATAATTAGCTGAATTGTGATTTCTCTCTGTGGGTTGGTTGTTGAGTGTGTTGGATGAGTGTCGAGTATACGCTTTAAGTTTGAATTAGCTTCATAGGTTGGAAAGCATGCAACTTTGTAAGACCTTACCTTTGTTTCGAATAAACCTCTACTTGGTGTGTTATCTAACCTAGGAGAGCCATTCCAACCTTTAGATATTTAAAGTCTGTCTGCTCTTCACTTAAACTAGATGCTTCTAACTAAGTTTGGGGGTGTGCCACCCAATGCTCTCATTGAGGACAATGAGAAGTCCAAGTTTGGGGGTAAGGCAGCCTTTTAGTCCCTAGGAACACTCTTCTCTCCCTTATTAGATATGCATTGTTCTTCTTTGAAAAGAAAAAAACCATTTTTCTTTTTTTCTAGGAATGCTGAGTAATCAGGGCCATTTGTGTAACCCACAAGTGGCACTGCATCAAAAGGAAAACTTAGAAAGAAAAAAAAAAACAAAAAAAAACAAAAAAAAACAAAAAAAAACAAAAAACAAAGAAGAAGAATGTATGCCAGAAGGTTGCAGCCTTGAATGCTTAGATGTTCCTATGTACTGAAATCTGATCCTAAGTTAGCTAAGCAAGGGGCTGTAACTAGAAGGCTTATCTAGGGAAATGAGTGTCTGTCGTAAATAGAGTGATGCCATCGCTTAGATTGTTCTATGGATTCTGTACTCTGACACTTTTTGGTTCTAAGCATGACATGAGTTTAAGTATTCCTAGGAAACAAAAGAATGAGAATAAAATTTAGAAGCATGTACTGAGTTTTAAGTTGAGAGTGGGTAGATTTTAAAGCTAAAGGATGACTGCACAATGAGCTTGGTGACATAGGCAGATAAACCAAAAGGTAGGGAGTTATAAAAAACTGAAGGTTTTAAAGGCAAAAGAATTCAGAATGATAACACGAAGTTAGTTTTAGTTTAAAGTGTGTCACAGGACAGCAATGCCTTCAGCAGTAAGCCGAGAGAATAACAGTTTGGTTAGTTGGAGAGAACGAAAAGACTTAGCAGCTAGACCAAAGAGAAAGAGAGGGAAGGTGAGTTTTATAGTATTGCTCGAGGGCTAGCAATAGCTCAAGTTCGGGGGTGTGTTAACTCTCCAAATGAGAGTTATTTAGGTCTATAATTGCTTTATATTCATGAAGTCTTTTGAGCATTCTAGCTATTATTGAGCATAATATGTGCTTAGTAGTGACATTTGTGAAATGGTGTTAAAATTAATGCTTATGTGAAAAATCTATGCATAAGTGTGTAATTGGCGAAAAATGTCTAATTAATGCCTTTCAGGAGTGTTGCTGAAGTTTTGCGAGGAGCGCAATGGGATAAGAAGGAGCTCAACCAGAAACAGAGTTTTGCGATCGCAACGCAATCGCAATACTTTTTCTTCTGCTGCGTTTTTCCAGCCGTCGGCCCTTCCTGTATCCACCACGTCTGAGGTTGTTTCCCTAATTTGGATGGAGATCCGCGATTAGGGAGCAGACTATGGAACCACTGAAGGCTATATAAGAGAGCAAGTTGAAGGAAGGAAAGAACAATCCCTTTACGGTGGAGAGATTCGAAAAAGGCCAATACCGCAGAAAAGAGAGTTCTCCCGTTTGTTGGATCGAAGAAAAAAGGGCTCCCTTGGCGTCAGTAATTCAAGAGGAAGAAGAGAAGATCCATCTTCTCTTCTGATTGAGTTTCCTTCCCAAGACAAGCCATTCTTCTCCTTCAACCGAGGCGAATCGTGGACAAGAGGACCTTCACCTATTCTATTGCTTTACTTTAGTTATTGTTTACGGATTGAATTGTGTTTTTCTTTTCGAATTATTATTGGATTTGCTTATCATAAGTAATCAATTAGTTTTTTTGAGTTCTTCTATTATCATGCGTGGCTAGAGTTATAAAGATTTGTTAAGATGAATCTGTAGGACATAACTATGTAATTTCAGCATAAAAATAAGCATGCATGCATTGAATGAGTGTGAACTTCATCCCATGGACATTTTCGATCGGCCATCCATTTTGTTCTAAAGAGTTCCTAACCTCCGGAAGGAGTAAGATCTCAGAGTCACTCATGCATGTTAGCCTTTCACGGTAGATAGAGAGTGGTCTAGGAATAGGCATTTTCCTAACACGTTTGATAGCCTGAACACATAAATAGGTTGTTAAACTTACTTGGATATGAGTAATTTAAGAATCTAAAGCATACAATCGGAAGATGTATGAGATCTACCTAAAACGATGCATGTAATGTTAATTAGCTGCTGAATGATCATGGTTTATGCCTATGGAGGACTCTTAGCCAAACCTTGCTGTCTTTATTTTAGAATTTCACTCGTTGCGAGTCTGTTGCGAAAGTTTTGCGAGATCCGCAATACTATTTTCTGTCTTTATCGTAGATTTTACTTGTCTGACAATCTGTTGCTAGCTTATTGCGAAAGTATTGCGAGACCCGCAATACTATTTTCTATTCTGCGAGTTAGTCAACCTGTTTTCTTATATTGTAGTTTCCTTAGTTTATTTTACATTACAGTAACTTTGCGTTTTCTTTGCGTCCTTTACAATCTTGTGTCTCAAATTAAACCTCATATCATCCCTGGTTACCTTATCTAATTTAACACGCATAGAATCGGCATTCACTCAACCTAGTCTCTGTGGGAAAACGATATAAAATATACTCATCACTTGCTGCAGACCGTGTATACTTGCATGGTTATTTGCTTAATTTAATCAATATATAACCCCATTGAGCAAAGCAACATCAACCTATCTACTAACCCTGGAGCAGGTTAGGAGTGAATTCCATCTTGTTGTACTATGTTCCCAGCCACCTATTCGAGTTTTTACCCAAGATGGTGGGCTTATTGAGTCGGCGCTAATTAGTCACTATCACCCGTGAAAGTCAAAAGATACTCTCGAATAAATAGGAGTTCACAGCGAGCTCAGGATTAAGCTCGAGTTACCTAGGTCACCATATGAAATAGTCAACCTCAGTAAACGGTGTTATAAAAAGAGAGCGACTTAATTTTGCGGTTCAGTCTTATGAAAACTCATTGCACATGACGCCCTCGCTCGCACATCTCAATGTGAAACGATTCGGATCACATCGTTTTGTACAATACAAAGCGAGCCACATCCAATAGTGTTAACATGATAAGGTACCCAACCTTATCCATATACTATAGACCGTTTTGACTGTCTACTTGAGCCTGATCCACAATCATGTCATACATGAAGCTCAAGTACTCATGAATTGCCATGGGTGTTGGTCATTGGTATAGGTTAATCTAAACACGTTTCACTTTATTCCAGTAAAATCTTTTACTGAATAAAACTTTAATAACTCTTTATTACTAAATAGAGTATTTACAAACATAACTGTTTACAAACCACGAGTTTTAGGACATAAAACCCAACAGGAATAGTATCCTCAAACACCTCAAAATGTTGAGAACATAAGATTGACTATCTACGTTTGAGTGGAAAAAAATCCAGCGAATACATGATACATAACATTTGATATACAATAAAATTGGTTAGCAAATATTAGTTAACCCAATAGTATGACCATTGCGTGGAAAATTAAAAAGTTTTCTCTAAATATCTTTGGATAATGAGAAAATATAATTTTGTGTATAGGGTTAAAGATTTGATCTTTACGAGATGCACTTGTTTTGACAAAGATTTATGGAAATATACGTTTACCTTAGGTGGTAGAGCTTGATGTACAAGTTAATATTTTTGCTTATGAAATAATAAAAGAACTCGTATATAGCTAAAACAGTCTCCTATTGATCTGAACGGCGTTCAAGACATGGTTCAGCCTATCACACTTTATTAAGATAGAGTAGTGGTATAATGGCTAAAATTGAGGAACTGAGAAACCACCAATGTATAAGGTATCATGTTGAGAGAGAAAGCATCATGGTAGGGACCACGATGACTTTTAGTTGGCAGTCATTTTGATCTATATAAAAAGACTCTCCAGGCTAAATTGTTTGAGGGTCACTTAGAATGTCTAAGATTACGAGACATGTCTCATCTTCACTAGGGCAAATGGGAGAAAATGTTGGGTGTAGAGTATGCCCTAGGATATATGTCTCACCGACTTTAGTGAAAGTGGGAGATTGTTGGAATTTATGCCCTAAAGCCTCGTAATTAATTAATAATTATTTTATTATTATTTGCAATTTATAATATTCATTTTATATAAAAATCCAAGGTTATTAGTGTAATCTTGAACAGTGTGTAGTTGACATACAAGAGGATCATGTTCAAGGAATAACCTAAATAGTTTATAGTATATTGTTGCGTGCTCAATGTTTAAAATAAAGAAGCAATGATAGAGCACTCAGAACATGCAAGCATACATGATCTTGTAGCAAGTAATAAGTATTTTTCATTCGATTTCCCACAGAGATTTATTCTTAGTTACTAGCGAAGTGTTTTGTTAAGTGAGAATGGGTGGATTAAGTGAGGTAGATTTGGTTTGAAGGTTCCTAATTACTAAGGAATATGTAAAGGATGGAAGCATAAACAAGTGCAAGTAGATAGTAAACTTGAATGTAAAGAGAAGAAAATAACAAAGGAAGAGAAAAATGACTAAGGCAAAATTTCAACTAAAGGAATTGCGGAAACAGCAATTATTTAGCAATGTTACTAACAGCGAATTAAGTGTAAAGTGTGGAAACAAGGGCTACTAACGACTCCTCTATAGACTTTTTCACACGATTCTCAAGCAGTAGATCAACTCATTATGCATCAAACTAACTCATTCTCATGTATCTTCCGATTTCATGCATTAGATTCTTTAGTTTACTCATGTCCAAGTAAGGTCTTAAGCATCTTTTTATAACAGCGAGTATTGGTTTGTACTAGGAAAACGCCTATTCCTAGGTCGTTTTCTGGCTACCTTGAGAGGCTAGCATGGATGTACGACTGTGAACTCTTACTCCTTCCAGAGGTTAGGAGTTCTTTGGACAAAATGGATGGCCAATCGAAATTGCCCGTGGGATGAAGCTTACATACATTCAATGCATTCGAGAGCTATCCTACATGCTTAAGTCATGTGTTTCTTCCTACAGATTTGTCATTAGCATGCCCTTATGTGATTTAGTTACTCATGGATGAAGATGGAATAGAAAGAATAGATGGAGATGACATGCTTAGTCGAATAGTAAAGGCAACACAGAAGCTAAAAAACAGTAAGCAAAGAAAGTAAAGAACTTGCGAAGTGATGAAATTATACTCTGATTAACCAACGTTTGAACTAAATAAATGACGACTACGAGTGAATAAAACTAAACAGACAGCACCGAGATGAAGTAGAGTAGCTAACGAAAAGGGAAATAACAACAAACAGCAAAGGGAACAGAAAGCTAAAACAGAAAGCGATTTAAATCTGTGCGTGTTCTTCTCGTTGCGAACGCCTCGGCTGAAGGTGAGAGGAAGCCTTGCTTGGATGAATCTAATCAGAAGAGAAGATAAATCTTCTCTCCTTCCTATCAGATTGTCGACTCCAATAGCTGAACCTATCAAACCAACAGACGGAAGAGCAAAAGAATGGGGAAGACTGCATTGAACTGGAAGTCTACGCCGTTCGAGTGTGTTTCAACCTTCCATCTTGACCTCCTTTTATAGTATTCTGCAGGTACGATTGGGTCAAGGAGAACCATCCATTCTCAACGTCGTTCTTCCATGTGGCAGCAGGAGAAAGAATGGGCCCCTGAAAGATCGGAACAAAACAGAAATTAGTTAGTCAACTTACGGATTTCACTTAAAACATTGCGGTTTTAGCAATGTTTTCGCAATGCTTCCGCAATGTTCAATTTTCATTCCTTTAACTTCGTTTTTGGTTCTTTTTCTTTCCTTTTGCATATAAGTCTTAATTTGGCTTCATTCTTCTAATTCTCATATATAATCACGAGTTTAAGCTAAATCCTACCAAAAACACCTAAGAGTGTACATCTTTCTAAGGTAAATAAGTCCTAAATTAGTCACTTTTGGAGACGTAACATATATGGATAAGGTCGGGTGCCTTATCCTGGTAACACTATTGATACGACCCGCTTTGTAATTGTTACAAATGATTTTATTCAAATCATTCATGTAGAAACATGTGACTGAGGTATCATATACAATTCGTTTGTATAAGACTGGACCATGAAATATATAATCTGTCTTTATAAATCCGTTATTTGAGAAGATTAATATTTCACAGGATTATCATATGTGACTCGATCTTAATCTTGAGTGAGTTATGAACTTCTGCATGTGAGGGCTCGTCCTTTGATTTGTATGAGTGAGAATGACCTTTATAGCCGATTCAATAACCCTACCATTTTGGGGACTTGACCAAATAGAGAGCTGGGAACATAAGTTTCACAAGATGAAATTCACTTCTTCCCATATAGGAAAATTAGATGAGTAGTTCCCTTAGCTGTTGATTTCGAAACTTGAACAATGGGACCCCACCCTCTCACTGGCCTGAGAAGGACTTGGTTTATGGTTGGATCATAACATGTTGTTCATTAGAGAATCAGTCGTACTTAAGGTGTAAGATGTAACTACAGGGGTAAAATGGACATTTGACCCAGCTATAATTACGAACAACCCGTGAAGGATCGACTTGCATGTAATGGTTATATCCATGGACACAACTTGTCCTACAGTGCATAAGTGTGCAACTCTAGGCCTATAGTGGAGTGACCTAGAGTTAATGAATGAAAGTTAATTACTTAAAGAGTTTAATTGATTAATTTTGTATCATTGAAGCTTATAAATCTGTAGGTCCATAAGCCCCTTGCTAGCTCAGAGTAACACTAAAAGGATCAATTTAGTTGAAAGAGAAATTTGAAATCTTCAGATTAATATTTAATATATTTGATATATTAAATATAGAAAAGAAAAAAAAAAAAAAATATATATATATATATATTGTATTTGATACAGTAAATATTAGAGGAAATAGTTTATGTATTAGATACATTAATATTGAAAATTATATATACATATAAAATTCGAATGAGATTCAAATTGGTTAAATGTATATTACAAAAGATTAATTTTATGATATTTGAATGAGATTCAAATAAATATAAAATACATATTTTAATATAAAAATTTTAATATAAAAGATATTAAAATATATTCTATTAAATAAAATTAATTCCTAAAGGCCTTATAAATAGGGCATTTTGGTTTAGCCAAAAGGTTGGCCAAAAACACTACTCACCCAGATAGCCCAGAGTGGGAGTGGGGGTTAAAATGTGGTTTTTTTTTTTATCGAACAGCCACTTGGTGCAGTGGGTGAGTGCTCCGCTTAAGATAACAGAGAGTGGAGGTTTGATTCTGCCCTAGGGCAGATTTTCAAAAAAATTATCAAACAATCACTTGGTGCAACATGTGAGTGAACGCATCACCTAGATAGCTCAGAATGGGGGTTGATTGATTTTGCACCTATGCAAAAAACCACGCACGGGGCATGCATTTAAATGCATTATTACTGTCCAAATTTTAATCGAACAACCACTTGGTGCAGTGGGTGACCGCTTCGCCTAAGATAGGAGAGAGTGGTGGTTTGATTCTGCCCTAGGGCAAATTTTCAAAAAAATTATCAAACAACCATTTGGTGCAACGGGTGAGTGAGCGCATCACTTAGATAACCTAGAGTGGGGGTTGATTGATCCTGCACCTGTGCAACAAACCATGCACGGGGCATGAATTTAAATGCATTATTACCGCCAAATTGGGCCCACGTTATTTTTTATTGATCCTGCAATTGTACAACAAACCACGCACGGGGCAGGGAATGATTTAAAACTTGCACCTGTGCAACAAACCACGCACGGGGTAGGGAATGATTTAAAACTTGCACCTGTGCAACAAACCACGCACGGGGCATGAATTTAAATGCATTACTACCGCCCAAATTGGGCCTACATGTAGGTCAAACCGAGCATAGCTCAATTGAAATTAAAAGGTCATGGGTTCAATCCTCGCATTAATTAAAATTTCGTTGCAAAAAAAAAAAAAAAAACACTACTCACCCTCTCTTTTGAGAATTGTTCTCTCAAACTTTCAAAGAGCTCCCACAAGCCTTGATCCCGTGTTCGAGTCATATCGAGGAAGGTCTTGTGGAGATGGAATACAAGAAGGTTATTGTTCTTCAAAGGTATTTGTTTAACTTGTTCGAGTCTTTCAATCTTTTTGTGCAGCTAAGGCAATAATCATTCTTACTGTATCAATCCTGGCCACCGGAGCACAAACTTCTGTGTAGTCTATTACATGTTGTTGAGAGTAACCCTTAGCAACCAACCGAGCCTTGAACTTATCAATTTTTCCATGCTCATTGTATTTGGTTTTGTAAACTCATTTTACTCCAATCTTTTTAGCTTCAATCAGAAGTTCAACGAGTTTTCATGTGTTTGTTCTTCTCGGTGGATTTGATTTCATTGTCCATGGCCAATCTCCAATTTTTATTTTGTGTACAACATCCTGAAAATCAATGGATCGGTTGATATCCTTAGTGTCAAATGAGCTTCATCCTCTGAAAGACCTTCTCCACTGACATCATCACTCATCCATGTAGGTATGGGTGGCCAAGTGAACCCCGAAAACCGATTTGACTGACAAAAACTGACTGAACCGACGTCGGTTGGTCGGTTTAAAGGGTGAATCAGTCAGAGTCGATTTTGCACAATGTAAAACCGACCAGTCGATCGGAGTAAAAAATAAAAAATCTCGACCGACCGATATAATCGTAAGTTAAAGAAAAAAAAATGTATTTATCATTTATCATGGCTAAAAGGAGGATGGTTTCCAAAAAACCGCAGGCGAAATCCATAGTTTTCTAAAAACCACTTTATAACTTAAAAAAAAAAATCCATCATCTCTCTCTTCTCTCTCCCACCCACGATTTGACTCATCACTCATCATTATTGTGCTACTACTAATGTGAAGGGAAAGGAAAGATACGTCTACATTTCTTCTATCTTTCCCATCTCTTCTTTCCTCTCTCACACGTTCTTCTCCTTTTTTTGATATTTATTCTTTCCTTTCTTTTCACCGGCCACCGCCACCGCCACCGTCTTTGTCTCCGTGTGAGTTCCTCTCTCTCTCTTCTTTTCCCCGACCACCGCCATCGTCGCTCGTTTTCTTCTTCGTCTCTCCCTCTTTCTCTCTTTTTGCTCTTCTTAACTCCTCATTATTTCTTCTCTACAACTCCGAAAGTGAAAATGATTAAAAAAACGTAAATCTTTTTTTCCTCTTCTTTCTTCCTCTCTTATCCCATAAACCGACCGACTGCTACTAGGATCGGTTGATCAGCGCAACGAACCATCACAAAACCGATTGTCACCGACCGGCTTAAACCGACCTGTCGGTTTGAGCCCAAAATCGACATCGACCGACCGATGTCCACCCCTACATGTAGGAATATACCTTTCATGAGATTGTCTCACGCCTTGTTCACCTTCGCTAAAAACATGGTCTTCCTCACTTACTACATCTTCTCTAATCTCTCCATCCCTATTAAGTTCATTTTCATTATCACCCACATCTTCTTCATTTGCATCATCACCATCACCTAAATTTAGGTGTACAATTTGTATATGTTTTACATCCCAATCCCATTGTTTTTCTTCTTCAAAAAAGCACTATTGAATAATAAATTTCGGTCAATCACAAAATTACACATCATTAATTTAAGTTATTTTAAGTTAATGATAAAAATATATATTTATAAATTTGGGACAAATTACAAATTTACCTGTGTCCTAAAATTAAATTAAAAGACATGTAAATTTGGCAAATCAGATCATGCCACATGTCTAGTATTGATCCATCACTCAAGCTAGTCCAATCAAAGCTTGCCACATGGCGGTGGCCCACCAAATTACATTTATAAACTGGCTTGCTAATCTAGCTGGTAGATAATGGTAGTCAGGTCGATCCTTAGGGAACCTCGAATTAGCTTTTCCTAATTAATTTCTATTTGCTTTAATTAAAACTCAAAAGTAAACCGAGGAATTAGTTAAAGAAAACTAATTAAAAGCATGCATTAAATTAAAAAGCAGAAAATAAAATTGTAACCTGTGCTCCTATTTTAAGGGATCCAGATTTACTTTGATGCGACGACCATAGGGATTCTAACATGCTTAGCTATTCTATCTCATGCACACGAAATGTCTCGCCATGTTTTAGCACAAACACGCCAACGAATTAACTAGAAATGTGCAATTCTAATTCAACTTTCCTTTTAACTAATCTAAGGTGATCA
Source organism: Herpetospermum pedunculosum (assembly GCA_028017165.1). Taxonomy (NCBI): domain Eukaryota; kingdom Viridiplantae; phylum Streptophyta; class Magnoliopsida; order Cucurbitales; family Cucurbitaceae; genus Herpetospermum; species Herpetospermum pedunculosum. The sequence continues at coordinate 44,694,679 of CM051524.1, read as the reverse complement.
ATAATCCTACATTAATTAAAAGACAGTGATGCGTAACATCACGACGAACTACTTTGTAGACTAATTCGATTTCTCTCCTAACCTTGAGCCCACCGTGAAAACAATAAAGTAAGTCTAGTGCCTACCATTTGTATAGGCTCGACATACTTAGCCATGATTAAACCCTTGCTACTTGGAAATTAAGACTTGCCAGGACTCAATTGTTAACAAACTAACATGTATAACAATTAGGGGCGTCAATCCTAATTAGAAAGACATTTTATTCGAGATCGATATAGGAAAAAGATGCAAGAGCTAATAAAATGCCAAGCTATAAATTAAACACTAACTCTCACTAAATGCATCAAAGGTATAATCTCTAACCTTAAATTAGAGCACTTACCATAGTTGCTCGTGATGAAAATCAAGACATTTCAACAAAGGTTTGAGCCTTCATACAAGAAATTAGAGAGAAAATTGATTTTTTCCTCCCAAAATCGGAATTTGGGGGAAAGAAGATGAAGGAGTTATGGAGGATGACCTAAAAAATCTGGAACTTTCATATTTATACTACAGGGGAGCGTCGAGACGCTACGGACGAAGATTCTAGCGCGCGCGTCTTCGTAACGTCGCGACGTTGTGGCGTAATTTACTCTCGAGTCTAAATTTATGAAATTGTCTTCGAGCAACGTCGATACGCTATAGGCAGCGTCTCGACGCGGGACCTTTCAGTGTCAAAACGTCCTTTTGCTTCACTTCTTCACCCGGTTCATTCCAGAAGCCTGAAAACACTATTCTTAGCACCGAAACACGCCCTTGGACTTCTCGAGCTCTCAATCGTGAAATACCTACAATAAGGTAGAATTAATATCATTGAGCACGCTAATTAGCCATAATTAGGGAGTAAATAGTAGCTCATTTGGAGAGCTATCAGACCCGAAGCTAATTTAGTCTGAGATCGCTAAAAATGATATTTGGCCAAATTTAAATAGGGACAAAGAGACAAATGACCCTTTTTTATTATCAAAATCGATAGATGCCCATTTTTTAAAATGTTTGATATGTCATTTATCTAAAAATAGATGGATTCAAATATGGATAGAAGAACGATAATGGCCCCGGTTGTTAAATGCAACAAAATAAATATAAAAAATAAACATAATCTAAATATCCATGAAATAATGTAGATATCCATGAAATAAGGTAGATTACGGTGTAATTTAAACTACTAAAATTAGGCATTACACTTATAACAACTGTAACACATAACAAAAATAAATCAGTAGGTTTAGGCATTGAAGAAAAACAAAATGGAGGTGAAGTTCAAACTAAAAATTGAAATTGAATTGAAACATCACTTCAAATTTAATAAAAATTAAAATAATAACTTGCATGCAAAAACACAATCATAAGCTCCAAGGTGTGATGATGAAAAAACCTAAGTGTATTTGTGAGAACAAAATAAAATAAAAAAAAATCAAAATGAAGGAAAAACGTTTAACTTTTGTTGGAGAAAAACACCCTCACCCCTACCAAACGACATTTCAGTCTCGACAAAGCTTCATCTTCATCGCTAATTGGTTTCAGTCTCGGCAAAGCTCCGACGTAGATCCATGTTCATCGTTGCTCCACCGGTGCTTCATCATAGCTCCATATTCAACCGGGACAATTCTTGAACTCGAAAAAAATCAGTAGAGAGTGATCAAACAATGGGGAGATCACAGTTAGAAAATTTGTGGAGATAGACTAGTAAGGGATTTTACCTAATCTTTAACTGATTTTAAAGATTTGTTTGGGGGTTTGTTATATTTTAAGATTTTAAAATTTTGATGCACAAAATACGGGTGTTGTACAATTTACACAAAAAAAATCTCAAAAAAAAATATTTTCAAAGAAAAATACGGTTACAAAAAAGAAATAGTAATACATTTTCTAAAAGCATGGGTAATTGTTGCGTGCTCAATGTTTAAAAGAAATATGCAATAAGAGAGCACTCAGAACATGCAAGCATACATGATCTTGTAGCAAGTAGTAAGTATTTTTTCATTCGTTTTCCCACAGAGATTTATTCTTAGTTACTCGCGAAGTGTATTGTTAAGCAAGAATGGGTGGATTTGATGGGGTAGATTTGGTTTTAAGTTGCCTAATTACTAAGGAAAATATAGAGGATAGATGCATAAACAAGTGCAAGTAAATGATAAACTCAAATGCAAAGAGAAGAGATAACTAAACGAAGAGAAAAAATTACTAAGGCAGATTTTAACTTAAAGGAATTGCGGGAACAGCAATTATACCGCAATGTTACTAACAGTGAAAGTGAGTAAAAGGTGGAAACAAAGGCTACTAACGACTCCTCTATAGTTTTTTTTACACGATTCTCAAGTATTAGATCAACTCACTATGCATCAAACTAACTCATTCTCATGTATCTTCCGATTCCATGCATTAGATTCTTCAGTTTACTCATGTCCAAGTAAGGTCTTAAGCATCTTGTTAAAACAGTAAGTTGTGATTTGTACTAGGAAAACGCCTATTCCTAGGTCGTTTTCTGGCTACCTTGAGAGGCTAGCATGAGTGTATGACTCTGAACTCTTACTCCTTCCAGAAGTTAGGAGTTCTTTGGACAAAATGGATGGCCAATCGAAATTGCCCGTGGGATGAAGCTTACATACAATCAATGCATTCGAGAGCTATCCTACATGTTTGGCTCACGTGTTTCTTCCTACAGATTTGTCATTAGCATGCCCTTATGCGTTTTAGTTACTCATGGATGTATATGGAATAGAAAGAGTAGCTGAAGAAGACATGCTTAGAAGATTATTAAAGACAAAACAAAAGCTAAAGACAGTAACAGAGAAGGTAAAGAGATTGTGAACTGGTGAATTGTGCGTTGATTAATCAATTGTTTGAACGAAACAAATGAAGACTTAGAGTTACTAAAGTAAAGACAGAGAACAACGAAATGAATTAAAGTAGCTAATGGAAGAGAAATAACAACAATCGGTACTGAAAACAGGAAACTAAAACAGAAAGCAGTAAAGGTATGCTTGTTCGCCTCGTTGCAGTTGCCTCAGCTGAAGGGAGAGAAAGGCAAGCCTTGCTTGGATGAATCCAATCAGAAGAGAAGATGAATCTTCTCTCCTTCCTATCAGATTGTCGACTCCAACAGCTGAACCTCTCAAACCAACAGACGAAGAAGAGAAAGAATGGGAAAGACTGCGCTGAGAAGAGAAGTCTACGCTTTTCGGATGTCCTTCAACCCTCCACTTTGACCTCCTTTTATAGTATTCTGCAGGTGCGATTGGGCCAAGGAGAGCCATCCATTCTCAACGTCGTACTTCTACGTGGCTGGAGGAGAAAGAACGAATCCCTGAAATATCGGATCATAACAGAAAAAGGTTAGCCAACTTACGGATTTCACTTGAAACATTGCGGTTTTAGCAATGTTTCCGCAATGCCTCCGCAATGCACAGTTTTCATTCTTCTAACTTCGTTTTTCATTCCTTTTCTTTCCTTTTGCATACAAGTCCTAATTTAGCTTCCTTCTTCTAATTCTCATATATAAGCATAGGTTCAAGCTAAATCCTATCAAAAATACTTACAAATGCACAACTTCCTAACACAAATAAGTCCTAAAATAGCCACCTTTGGAGACGTAACACACCCCCAAACTTAAGGTTTTGCTCGTCCTCCAGCAAGCTAAGGACTTACTTAGGCTGCTGTTTTATCCTCTCTAACCACTTGTTGTTTTCTTCCTTGGTTGATGGTGGTCTCGTGGGTCACTGGGGACAGCCTTCTGCGCACGAAAGAAAACCAGACAGCTGCCTTGGCTGTGAGGGTAGCACTCATCAGAGTGTGCTTCCCATTGCGCGAAATCGTCCACGCAGCCTCAGGTTGGCCGATGATCCTCAGCGCTTCCTCCAGGACAGCCTCAGTTGGCGCATCAATGATCCTTGCATAATCAGTGTGCTTCTGCCCCTTGAGGCCATAGGCTTCATTGATCGCCTTGGCTGAGAAGTCTACCTCGATTCCTCTTACCACGGACAAGCCATCCTCAGGGTTCATCAGGTTGGCATAGAAGTCGTATACCATGCTGGAGTAGGCGGGAATGGGCGGTCTGCACAGTTCTTCCCAGCCATGATTGGTGATCCCTGCGCGCAAGAACTGCGGCAGGCCTGCCAACGCGTCAAGGAACCCCTTCTCATGGAGCAGGTCTCGTTTCCTCAATTCAGTGCCTCTTGACTCAGCATCAGAAGACACATACCTCACAGCTTGAGGCTCATCTTCGGGGTACAGCTTGACCTTCCCCTTATCTTTTGCTTTGGCTGATTCAGCAGCCTCAATCTTTAGCTTCTTCAGAGAGGGCTCACTACTAACCTTCTTCGAAGATGGCTCACCTCTGGCTTTCTTTTTCTTGGATTTCTTTGAAGCTCTTGGCCGTTTGGCCTTGGCAACCTTGGTGGCTTCCTTTCTCAACCGTGCCCTCGTGGTGATCTGTTGGAGGCAGTCCCCCAACGTTTCATCCATTGAATCTTCCCCCCTTGCTGGGCTATCGGGGCAGACTTCCCTCAAAGGAGAGAAAACTTCCTCTTCCTCAGCTGCATCATCGCCCTGTGCCGATTCTTGATGCTCATCATTTGGACTTTCAGGCTCAGGCGTCTGGGATACTGGTGATGCCTCAGGGCTCTGCGGCGGTGGAGTTTGTTCAGAGCTCTGTGGAGATGGAGAAGGCTCGGGGCTTCGCGCTGGTGGAGAGGGAGAGTGGCTTTGTCTGGCCGTCTCGTAGGATGGACGGCCACTTTCTTGACTCTCCACAGTGGGAGTCTTCTTCTTGATCGCTGCGTCGTCGACAGCCATACTCCACTTCCTCTTCTTGGGCGTTCCTGCTGGTTCAGACGGCCCAGCAGGGATCTCCGTCACCACCTTCCACTTCTTCTTGCGGACAGGTAGCTTGGGAAGTCGTTCGGTTCGCGCGGCTTCGGCATCTGCCAAGGCAAGGAGTGCCTCCCTCGCAGCTACCTCTGCTTCAGCGGCCTTCTTCTTGGAAGCAGATCTTTGAGCCCTTGTTAGCACCATGGTGGAATCGTAGAAATCTGGAAAGAGGAATTGCAGTGGAAGAAGGAGAGAGATTTCTTGAAGTTCAGTGAATGAAGGAAGCGTATGGGCCACCGCTATTCCAACGGCTATTTGTAATGATGAAAATCCCAACGGCTATTTCTGTTGCGGATTCAGCAAATCCATCGCAATTAAGTGGCCGTTGGAGATTTCCTCGTTTCAAATGCCAATATTTCCTCAACTAAATCTTTGATTTGGCCCAATATCTTCCCCGATTTTTTATCCTAGATTCATCTCCTTGATTCCCTCTTTCGATCCCTATTAAAAGAAATAAAATCAACATCAAATTCGTAATAAAAATCACACACAAACATACACAAATAATAACCGAAAGAATAGCAAAAAATAAACTAAGGCATAGCCTCGTATGGACGAGCACAGTGATCACTCGTCCTCTCTCGGTTTTATTTTCAAGTTTCAGCCAAGAGGAAGGCCGAGAGAGTCTTCACATCTCCTTCCTCATAATAATGCTTCAATCGTGCACCATTAACCATGAACGGTTGCCCGTGCTGCAGGTTCCTAATCTCAATTGCACCATGAACAAACACGTTAGTTATAACAAAAGGACCTGACCATCTGGACTTAAGTTTGCCTGGAAATAATCTCAACCTTGAGTTAAATAACAAGACATGCTGGCCTTTCTTAAAGTCCTTAATCCTAAGTCTACTGTCATGCCAAATCTTAGTCTTTTCCTTATACATTTTAGCATTTTCATAGGACATATGTCTAAGCTCATCAAGCTCATGTAATTGCAGAGACCGCAATGTTCCCGCATCAGTCACGCAATAATTTAGTTCTTTCAAGGCCAAAAATGCTTTAATTTCCAATTCGAATGGTAAGTGACATGCTTTGCCATACACAAGTCTATAAGGAGACATACCTAGGGGTGTCTTATATGCAGTCCTATATGCCCAAAGTGAATCCTCGAGTTTAAACGACCAATCTTTTTTATTGGGTTTGACCACTTTTTCGAGTATGTTTTTAATCTCCCTATTTGATATTTCAGCTTGTCCATTCGAATGTGGGTGATAAGGGGTGGCTACCCTATGTCTCACATTGTATTTAGCCAACACTTTTTCCATAGCTTTATTAATAAAGTGTGTCCCTTCATCACTAATTATAGCACGAGGTGTACCAAACCTAGTAAAGATATGTCTATTGAGGAACTTAATGACTGTTTTGGCATCATTGTTTGGACATGCTATGGCCTCTACCCATTTAGATACATAGTCTATAGCTACAAGTATGTAAAGGTTACCTGCTGATGGGGGAAATGGTCACATGAAGTCAATGCCCCACACATCAAAGAGCTCCAACTCTAAGATGTAAGTGAGAGGCATCTCATCCTTTCGACTAAGGTTACCTGTTCTCTGGCATTCATCACAGCTGTGTGCGTATTCGTGGGCATCCTTGAAGATCGTGGGCCAGTAGTAGCCACTCTGGAACACCTTTGCAGCTGTTCTTTGGCCACCAAAATTTCCACCATAGGGGGCTGTATGGCAGTGCTGCAGCACAGACTTCGCCTCAGCAGCTGACACACACTTCCTCAGCAAACCATCTGCACATGTCTTGTAGAGTGTAGGATCATCCCATATGAACTTCCTAGCTTCATGCAGGAACCTCTTCTTCTCTTGGCTTCCCTTGAAAGTTGGTAGTACCTGCGAGGCAAGGAAGTTAGCAATATCAGCAAACCAAGGTTCCTCATCGTTATCACGATGTGCTAACACAAAGACATGCTCATCGATAAAGGCATCAGAAATTGCGGTTTCCGCAATTTTATCGCAATTATGTTGCAATCTAGAAAGATGATCCGCAACCACATTTTCGCATCCTTTCTTATCTCTAATGTCCAGATCAAACTCTTGCAGCAGCAATACCCATCTAATCAACCTAGGCTTAGCATCAGCCTTCCTCATAAGGTATTTTAGTGCAGAGTGATCTGTATACACGATTGTCCTAGTGCCTACGATGTAATTCCTAAACTTCTCGCAGGCAAACACTACAGCTAGCATTTCATTTTCCGTGGTTGTGTAATTACATTGTGCCTCATTAAGTGTCTTACTAGCATAGTATACAGGGTGTGTTAGTTTGTCAATCTTTTGTCCTAGCATAACCCCTACAGCATAGTCACTTGCATCACATAACATCTCAAAGGGAAGGTCCCAATTTGGTCCTACTATAATAGGTGCTTTGACTAGTGCTTCCTTAAGGGTTGTCCAGGCTAGTAAACATTCTTTTGAGAAGATGAATGGTTTATTCAGCTCTAGAAGCTCACACAAAGGTTTGGAGATCTTAGAAAAGTTCTTAATAAACCTTCTATAGAAACCTGCGTGTCCTAAGAAACTTCTAATGGCTTTCACATTCTGAGGTTCCACCAACTTCTCTATTATTTCAATCTTGGCCCTATCGACCTCTACTCCTGCTCTAGACACTCTATGACCTAGGACTATCCCTTCTTCCACCATGAAGTGGCATTTCTCCCAATTAAGGACTAGGTTGGTCTCCTCACACCTAGCCAGGACTTGTCCTAAGTTCTCTAAACAGTTTGTAAATGAATCACCAAAGACTGAGAAGTCATCCATAAATATTTCTATCATGGATTCATCTAAGTCAGAGAAGATTGACAACATGCACCTCTGGAACGTTGTTGGTGCATTGCATAAGCCAAAAGGCATTCTGCGAAAAGCAAATGTTCCAAAGGGACAGGTGAAGGTTGTCTTCTCCTGGTCCACAGGGTGTATGGTGATTTGGTTATATCCAGAATAACCATCTAGAAAGTAGTAATAAGCTCTACCAGCTATCCTATCTAACATCTGATCTATGAATGATAGAGGGAAGTGATCCTTTTTTGTTTCCTTATTCAATTTCCTATAATCCATGCAAACTCTCCATCCTGTAATAGTTCTAGTTGAAATCAGTTCATTGCTCTCATTCACTACTACAGTCATCCCCCCCTTCTTAGGTACACATTGTATTGGACTCACCCACTGACTACTAGCTATAGGGAAGATTACACCTGCGTCTAACCATTTTATGATCTTCTTCTTAACTACCTCTTTCGTAGTGGGGTTCAACCTACGTTGGTGATCTACTCGGGGTGTATGTTCTTCTTCCAATATTATCTTATGCATGCAGTAAGAAGGGCTAATGCCTCTAATGTCAGCAATTGTCCATGCAATAGCCTTTTTATGTTGTTTGAGTAGTAAGATCAACTCAATTTCATGCTTTGCACTCAATTTAGATGAAATAATAACAGGCAGAGTATCATTACTTCCTAAATATGCATACTTAAGATGTTCAGGTAGTGGTTTTAATTCTAAGATAGGTGGATGCTCAACGGATGGTTTTAATGGATTCATGGATCTTTCAGTCAAATCAGTAGTCATACAAACATGCTGAGGATTATTCACAGGTATGTCCATTATTTCAGCTATGTTTAAGTCAATTAAATCTAATTGTACATAATCATTGGCATGCTTAGTTGACAATTCATGCTCAAGCTGTTCTTCCATCAGTGAATCTACTATGTCCATACTTGCACAAGATTCAGAGTCAGAAGGGTACCTTAGGGCTTTAAAAACACTAAACTTAACCTCCTCATCATGAACTCTCATGGTGAGCTCACCTTTCTGGACATCAATCAGGGCCCTACCTGTGGCTAGAAATGGTCTGCCTAATAGGATGGGGACCTCCTTGTCTGCTTCATAATCCAGGATGATGAAATCTGCAAGGAAAATAAACTTGTCAACCTTTACAAGAATATCCTCAATCTTACCCTCAGGGTATGCTATGAATCTGTCTGCAAGTTGTAAAGTGACAGTGGTAGGACGTGCTTCTCCTATTCCTAGCTGGCGGAATAGTGATAGAGGCATGAGATTTATGCTGGCTCCCAGGTCACAAAGAGCTCTGCCCACGTCCTTGCCTCCCAACTCCACTTGTAAGGTGAAGGAACCAGGATCCTTCTCCTTCTTTGGTAGCTTGTTCTGGAGTATAGCACTGCACTCCTCAGTGAGATTCACTGTTTCAAATTCACCAATGATTTTCTTGTTAGTGATTATATCCTTCAGAAATTTAACATAAGAAGGCATAGACTGTAGAACTTCTACAAAAGGAATATTCACATGCACTTGTTTAAGAATTTCTAAAAATTTGTTAAAGTGCACTTCCTGTTCTTGTTTTTTCTTTAGCCTTCGAGGAAATGGAGGTGGTGGCACATATGCAGGCACTTCAGGTCGCCTCAGGATAGGTGAAGGCCTTGGAATTTCTTCTATCTCTTCTATGATTGGCTCCAGCCTTGCCCCTGATGTGCTTGGTGATGGTTGACCTTGGTTTGGCAGAGACTCCAGTGGAGCACTAGACTCATCGTTCTCTACTCTCTTTGGGGTTTCTTTAGTGTTGCTCACCAATGGTCTCCCACTTCTAAGTTCAATTGCTTGAACTTGCTCTTTTCCATCTCTCCTTGGCACCTCAGTGTCAGCAGGTAGTCTACCTTGGGGCCTACTCTTGAGTTCATTGGCTAGTTGCCCTATTTGGTTCTCTAGGCTCCTAAGGGTAGCTTGCTGACTTTGTAGAGTGACATCATTCTTGGCAATGTACTCCTTAAGTAAATTCTCTACAGAAGACCCTATTGGTTGGTTGTATGGTTTTTGATACATCGATTGATTATGTTGGGGAGTGAAACCAGGTGTTCCACTCGGTCTTGGTTGGTTAGGAGCTTGGTTAGTATTTTGTTGGCCACCCCATGAGAGATTTGGGTGGTTCCTCCAACCAGGATTGTAAGTGTTAGAGTAAGGGTTGTTCCTAGGCTGCTGTTGGCTTCCAACATAGCAGACTGAGGCTGGATTCCCAGGGCAGTATTCATACAGGTGCCCTTCCCCACAGAATCCACAGATAAGTGTCTCACCTTGACTTGGTTGTGTGCCCATTGACATGGTTGTGGCGGTGTTGACACTAGTTTGGAGATTGGCTTGAGCCATTTGTTTAACTAGGTTGGTCAGGGCGCTTATTTGGCTACTCATGGCATTGAGTGCGTCCTTATTTTGAGCTCTACTTGGCTCGATTGGATCATCTGACCACCTACAGTGAGATGCTGAGATCTTCTCCAAGATCTCATAGGCCTCGTTATAACTCTTGGACAGCATGGATCCACCAGCTGATGAATTTAGCACTTGCCTGGTGCTGGGGTTGCATCCTTTGAAAAAAACCTCTATTTGGATGCACCATGGAATGCCATGGTGTGGACATTTAATTAGAAGGTCCTTGAACCTTGTCCAAGCTTCGTGAAGCGACTCATTTTCAGCTTGTTTGAACTTGATTATGTCGTCACGAAAAGTAGAATTCCTATCAGGTGGGAAATATTTTACTAGGAATTTCTCCGCCAAGTCTGTCCAATTGAGAACTGATCCGGAGGGTAATGAGTTTAACCACGTTTTGGCTTTGTCCCTTAATGAGTAGGGGAAGAGGTAGAGCCTCAAGGCTTCTTGGGAAACTCCAGGGATGATAAAGGTATCACTAACTCCTAGGAAGTTTCTAAGATGGTTGTGGGGGTCCTCATTTTCCACTCGAAAGAATTGTCCCACAGTGGACAACATTTGGAACATTACTGGCTTTAACTCGAATGAGTTGGCAGTAATTTCAGGGCGGATTATGCTTGGGTTGAGTTCCCCAGGCATAGGTACTAGGTAGGAGAGAATGGCACTATCCTTATCATTCGCTATTTCGATGGGATTGCGAGTGGTCGGTACCGAATTTGGGACTGGTCTGTCCATTTCTTCTTGATAGAATTGCGGAGACTCTGCGGTTTCAGCAATTATTTGAGGTATAGAGGGTTGGTTAAAGAGACGTTTCTTAGCTCTATTTCTGGCCCTAAGTAATCTCTCAGGCTCAGGATTGAACTCTAGATCGCTACTTGAAGGCTCATTCATAAACTAACCCACTGGTACCTGCAAAAGAAATGAAAATAGATCAGCTCCAATAGATAATAAGAATTGGTTTTCTAACTTAACAATTTTCGTTTTCACTAAACTAAATCCCCGGCAGCGGCGCCAAAAACTTGTTGCGTGCTCAATGTTTAAAAGAAATATGCAATAAGAGAGCACTCAGAACATGCAAGCATACATGATCTTGTAGCAAGTAGTAAGTATTTTTTCATTCGTTTTCCCACAGAGATTTATTCTTAGTTACTCGCGAAGTGTATTGTTAAGCAAGAATGGGTGGATTTGATGGGGTAGATTTGGTTTTAAGTTGCCTAATTACTAAGGAAAATATAGAGGATAGATGCATAAACAAGTGCAAGTAAATGATAAACTCAAATGCAAAGAGAAGAGATAACTAAACGAAGAGAAAAAATGACTAAGGCAGATTTTAACTTAAAGGAATTGCGGGAACAGCAATTATACCGCAATGTTACTAACAGCGAAAGTGAGTAAAAGGTGGAAACAAAGGCTACTAACGACTCCTCTATAGTTTTTTTTACACGATTCTCAAGCATTAGATCAACTCACTATGCATCAAACTAACTCATTCTCATGTATCTTCCGATTCCATGCATTAGATTCTTCAGTTTACTCATGTCCAAGTAAGGTCTTAAGCATCTTGTTAAAACAGTAAGTTGTGATTCGTACTAGGAAAACGCCTATTCCTAGGTCGTTTTCTGGCTACCTTGAGAGGCTAGCATGAGTGTATGACTCTGAACTCTTACTCCTTCCAGAGGTTAGGAGTTCTTTGGACAAAATGGATGGCCAATCGAAATTGCCCGTGGGATGAAGCTTACATACAATCAATGCATTCGAGAGCTATCCTACATGCTTGGCTCACGTGTTTCTTCCTACAGATTTGTCATTAGCATGCCCTTATGCGTTTTAGTTACTCATGGATGTATATGGAATAGAAAGAGTAGCTGAAGAAGACATGCTTAGAAGATTATTAAAGACAAAACAGAAGCTAAAGACAGTAACAGAGAAGGTAAAGAGATTGTGAACTGGTGAATTGTGCGTTGATTAATCAATTGTTTGAACGAAACAAATGAAGACTTAGAGTTACTAAAGTAAAGACAGAGAACAACGAAATGAATTAAAGTAGCTAATGGAAGAGAAATAACAACAATCGGTACTGAAAACAGGAAACTAAAACAGAAAGCAGTAAAGGTATGCTTGTTCGCCTCGTTGCAGTTGCCTCAGCCGAAGGGAGAGAAAGGCAAGCCTTGCTTGGATGAATCCAATCAGAAGAGAAGATCTTCTCTCCTTCCTATCAGATTGTCGACTCCAACAGCTGAACCTCTCAATCCAACAGACGAAGAAGAGAAAGAATGGGAAAGACTGCGCTGAGAAGAGAAGTCTACGCTTTTCGGATGTCCTTCAACCCTCCACTTTGACCTCCTTTTTTAGTATTCTGCAGGTGCGATTGGGCCAAGGAGAGCCATCCATTCTCAACGTCGTACTTCTACGTGGCTGGAGGAGAAAGAACGAATCCCTGAAATATCGGATCATAACAGAAAAAGGTTAGCCAACTTACGGATTTCACTTGAAACATTGCGGTTTTAGCAATGTTTCCGCAATGCCTCCGCAATGCACAGTTTTCATTCTTCTAACTTCGTTTTTCATTCATTTTCTTTCCTTTTGCATACAAGTCCTAATTTAGCTTCCTTCTTCTAATTCTCATATATAAGCATAGGTTCAAGCTAAATCCTATCAAAAATACTTACAAATGCACAACTTCCTAACACAAATAAGTCCTAAAATAGCCACTTTTGGAGACGTAACAGTAATGCCCTAATCTGTGAATATTTGTCAATTATAAGTGTATGGTTAATTTTGAAGTACAAAATATTCAGTAAAATTTTGGTTTTATTGTGGAACACTACTGAGTTTAATTAATGTGTAATATTGTTTTTGTTTAGTTCATGCATCAAGAGAAAATATTTTTATGACAGTGAATTATGTGAAAATAGAGGGTGTCTAATATGTTAGAAGAAAGTAAATATAACATGTAACTCATTGCGTGAAACAAAAAATACAGTGTAATTATTACTTGCCCAGATTAGATATGAGATAAAAACAAAATTCCAAATATGAGAATGAAATGAAATGTGGTGTACTTCACAATTACAGAGTAATTAGGTAAACTACCCTTCGAAAATACTGTACATGTGGACTGTGACATACCTTGTTGGAAATATACGTTGAAACTGTACTTAAAAATTTGACAATACATTGTAATTGTGTGTAATAAAAAATAGACTGTAAATATTCAATACTTGTAGAGAAAATGTTAAGAATGCAATAAAGATATGTTATGTATAAATTAAACACAACTGGTGCAAAAATGATTCATACAATGTATATGAAATATACAGGTAAAATGTATTGACAAGGGAACATGAATATGTATGCAACGATATAGGTGCAAAATTAATTACACTATAATTTAACACTAAGACTGCAAGCTGACTTTATTGATAGGTTTCTAAATACATTTCCCGTTAAGAAATATAACGTAAGTATAATTAGAACACTAAGAAGTACCGAAAAATAAATGAATGTTTAATTATAACATAATAAAAATAGATATTATGTAAAAACAATTATATCTAACATCAATTGGATAGTGGATTCTTCAAAGTTCTTCGGTTGTGACCCACTTGCCGACACCGACCACACCTAATTATTGATGTGCTCTCATTGCGAGATAAAATTCTATTCTTCTTGGGGCGGTCGGGCGACCATTTCATATTGAGAGGGTGGGGCCCCATTGTTCAAGTCCCGAAATCAGCACTTAAGGGAACTACTCATCTACTTTCCCTATATGGGAAGGAGTGAATTCCATCTTGTGAAACTTATGTTCCCAACTCCCTATATGGTCAAGTCCCCAAAATGGTAGGCTTATTGAATCGGCTATAAAGGTCATTCTCACCCATACAAATCAAAGAACGTGCCCTCACAGGAAGGAGTTCATAACTCACTCAGGATTAAGATCGAGTCACATATGATCATCATGTGAAATATTAATCTTCTCAAATAACAGATTTATAAAGAGAGATTATATATTTCGTCGTCCAGTCTTATACAAACTCATTGTATATGATACCCCCACACACATGTCTCTACATGAATGATTTGGATCAAATCATTTGTAACAATTACAAAGTGGGCCATATCAATAGTGTTACCAGGATAAAGCACCCAACCTTATCCATATACTATAGACCCTTTAGGTTATTACTTGAACATGATCCTCCCGTATGTCAACTACATACAGTTCAAGATTACACTAATAACCTTGGAATTTATTTATATAATGGATATTATAAATTGCAAATAATAATAATAAAATAATTATCAAATAATTATTAATTAATTACGAGGCTTTAGGGCATAAATCCCAACACTATGATCGGTAATATATTAACTATTTATCAAATATTATTTTTCCTTCAACTTGACTTACATAGTATACTAATGTGGAAATTCAAAATTTATTGTAGGAGGAACTTATAAGAGTAAATTTTTGAACAACGACTGCGTTCTAAATGGAGTTTGTTGATGCACACTTATGAAGGGGCTTTGAATCAAATATCTTCAGTGTTAAAGACGTATGTCATGTAACTTAAATATGGATTAAATTTCTTAATTTAGCACTAGAGTTTATTGGATGTCTTCGGTACTTTGTAGATTTAGACACTTCTTAATGGCCATCCTGCAGTTACGGTAGCCACTTTTTCTTTTGTTATTCTTTTCTAAACTTTATTGCACGTATTCGATACTTTGTAGATTTAGACACTTTGTAATGGCTATCCTGCAGTTATGGTAGTCACTTTTGTTTTTGTTATTCTTTTCTAAACTTTATTGCATGTATTCGGTACTTTGTAGATTTAGACACTTCGTAATGGCTATCCTGCAGGTATGGTAGCCACTTTTGCTTTTGTTATTCTTTTCTAAACTTTATTGCATGTATTTGGTACTTTGTAGATTTAGACACTTCGTAATGGCTATCCTGCAGTTATGGTAGCCACTTTTGCTTTTGTTATTCTTTTCTAAACTAAATTGGATGTCTTTGGTACTTTGTAGATATAGACACTTCTTAATGGCTATCTTGTAGTTACGGTAGCCGCTTTTGCTTTTGTTATTCTTTTCTAAACTTTATTGTATGTATTCGGTACTTTGTAGATTTAGACACTTCTTAATAGTTATCCTGCAGTTATGGTAGCCAAATTTGCTTTTGTTATTCTCTTCTAAACTTTATTGCATGTATTTCCTAAGTTTTTATTAAGCTTAATTTAGTTGTTATGTTTTAATTTTTCCTAAGTTTAGTTGTTACATTGATAAATGTTGATAGATTAGTTAAGTTTTGTATTTATGTTGAATAAAACTTGATAATTAACTATAGTTGTCTGTGTTAACTTGACATTTTAATTGCATTGACAATTTTTAGGTACTTTTTTACTACTTATAATTTTAGGTTCATTTTAGTCACTTGCTCAATTGTTTTTCAACTACAGATTGTTTTCTAAGTATATATAGCTTATAACTATTTGGGAGGATTCTGGATATTTGTTGAAATGATTTCTTGTTCTACTTTCGAAGTAAGAAGTTATTGTGTCTTCTTGAATTTTTGTTGTAGGAACTACAAAGCGAAGTGAAGATATTTTCTTCAAGCTAGAAGCTATATTGCAACAAATAATAGACTTTTTTGTTGGGTTAAATGAATATTTCATTATGTTATGCAACATTTTAGTGTTAATGCTGCAACAAATCAGGGGCATCGTAGTTAGTTTCAATATTGTATACATATGAATTAGTTTATGTAAAAGTTGATGAACTTTGATATTTGAATGATATATTGATATATAGATCTTATTTCAATGATATTTCATTGTGTCAATCTTAGAGTTATTTATTTTGCTTTGTATTCACAGGTATATATATCGATATGTATATTTATATGTGTAATTTTCATTATTATAAATAATAATAATAATAATGACAATTACAAATATTAATATTAATATATTTAGATTCGAGACAAAAAAAACCATGTCATTGAATTCATTTTGTTGACTCAGAATAGTTGTCGTCTTCAACCTATTAGTGACAGAAAATATAAGTCATCAAACCGTACAAAATTTATTGTCATCAACTCAGATTAGTTGACAAATATTTATTGTCATCAATTCAAATTATATGACAAATATTGCATGTCATCAATTGTGATTAGATGACAAACATTTAATGTCGTCAATTGCGATTATATGACAAAATATGATATGGGTGGTCATTCAGTGATAATGTTTAGGTGTCATAAAATAAGGTTTCTTGACAAAAAATACTTGTCATTAATCGTATTATGAAGACAGACAAAAACTGTCACGAAACCATGATTGATTACAGTTTTTGGTTTTTGTCATCTATAGAGTAAAGAAGGCAGAGGCTATAACGACTGCAAAAAATTGTCATCAAAAGTCATGATGACAGTTTTTATTTGTCATCATAGCCCCGATTTCTAGTAGTGCGAGTTATACAACAATCCTTCAAGATAGTTTGTGTGTAGCTAAGCTCTCTTATGAATTCCCGATCGCTTGTATGCTCCAAATCAAAAGACTCAAAACACCAAAGAATTGTGGTAAAATAAAGAAATTACTTGAGAAGAACTGTACAGATCTTCATTAATATCTCTACGTGAGGTATTGGTTCTCTTTTATAAGAGAACATTCTCCTTTATTAGAGAAAACTTGTTAACATGTTTTTAACACATCTGCAGCTACTCCCTCCTATTTACTAGGGAGAGTGGAGTGGTTCATACAACAACAAAAAAGAAAAGAAAAAAGTGATAATAATAAATAAATAAATAAAATATTTAAAAAAATTCAACACAATGAGAGGGAATGAAAATGCGTGAGATCAAAGAGAGGGAATAATTGGTTATTAGAGATTTCAGGTGAGATGAGAGAGAATGAATAATACGTAAATGAAGGTGAGTGGTGAGAGAAGAGAAAATGATTTTTTTGTGATGGGAGAGAGAGTGAATCATTGGTTATTGGAGATTTGGGGGAGAGGAGAGAGAATGGAGAATCAATAAATGAAGATTATGTGTGAGGGGAGAGAGAAAGATTTTGTTGAAGAAAATCTTGGAAGAGAGAGAAGAAGTTTTTTTTAAAGATATAATTTTAAAATGAGAGGAGAAGTTGAGAGGGTAAAAAATGAATGAAAAATAAAGGAGAGAGAAAATGAAAAAAGAAAAGGGACACCAAACCTAATTTAAAAAATCAGGACATCGTTTGAAATAAGATCTCAAAAAGAGTCATCTACCATCATTTCCCATTTAAATAAGGGATAATCTTCCAAATGACCACCTTTAAGGGTAGTATTTTTAAATATGTCTTAAAATCTTGAAATTTGTATTTCTATTTTTTATTAATTTTAAATACTATTATGCCCCTTTAATGTACCTATTTTCATACAAAATAAAATTATTAGTGTATTAAATTTTAATTTCGTAATAAATTTCGATTTTTTCTCTCCTTTAGTGTATTAATGTGCCCATTCATGATTCGTTTTATCTCTCTATTTCCATACAAAAAAATATATATATCTCTCCTGTCAAATTTAGTGTAAAAAAAAATTCTCAATCCAAATTGACTACATTAAATTTCATTTTTTAAATAAATTTTGATTTTATCTCTCATTTCCTCTTACCACTTATTTTTTCACCATTTAATTTTTTTTTATATAACCACCATATACACTTATATATACTTCATATATGAGTATATACTCATATACTGCATATATACTTATAACATATATATTTTTTATATATATACCCACCATATATATTTCATCTATGACTATATATTCATATATACTGTATATGTACTTATAGATAATATGGATTTTTTTTTTATATAAAAATATATGTAATTTTTATATATACCCATCATATATACTGATATATAGTTCATATATGGGTATATATGGTTATATACTTCATATATACTTATAGATATTGTGTATTTTTTTTAAAGAAAATATATGTATTTCTCTATATATATACCCAACTTATATATTTCATATATGAAAATATATACTGCGGAGAGAAAATTGTTTAGGTCTGGATACAAGGAGGGAGAATACAATTTAAATGAGGAGAGAGAATACGGTTTTAATGAGGAGAGATGTGATTAATGCAAATTTTATGGTTTCATTTTTTTTTCGTTAGATGAGCTTGTTTTACTTTTTATTTTATTTTATTAAAATGTTAGAGAAAATTCAATATAAAATATTAGAGAGGTTGAAGGGTATGAAAGTAATTACAACCCTATTTTTATGAATTTTTTTAAAGTAGTTAGACATTTTTGATAAAAATAAAATGTGAGGATATTAATTTAATATTATAGGCATAAAGTGGCTATTTGTGTAATTATCTCTTTAAATAATTCAAGTTATTGAAAACAATTGGATTAAGCCCAAATAAATAAAAGCTCAAAAATTGGGCCAAAAGTCAACCAAGCCCAAACCCATATTAGGTTCATCAAACTCTATAAATAGAGGAGACCACCATTCATTTTGGGCATTCCGCATTGAGCCAGAATCTAGAGAAGTCAAAAACTCCAGCAATCAGAAAGTCAAAATCCAGAGAATTCAGAAGCGTCAAGGACTCATAATTCAGAAGATTCAAAGGCTTAGAACTTAGAAGATTCGAAGACTACAAGACTTCAAGATCAACAAGTCAACAAGTCGCTCCAAAGATCAACAAGTCGATAACGATCCAAGAAATCACCAAGTTCAAAGCAAACATCTACGTTCGAGAGAAAGCATCAGAGGATAAATATTAGAGACTGTAACACTTATACGAAATTAATAAAATCAAGTTATTTTTCACGTATTAAATTTTTGCAGGAAATCTCGTGTGAACAAATTGGCACGCCTGGTGGGACAGTTTTTACCTTTCATCTCTTTATCTATCCAAGAAGTGATGACATCCAAAAAAGTTTCTTCAAATATTGTTGCTTCAAGTGACTCCTATGGAGGGTCAGTTACGTGTAGTCGCTCTAAAGAAATCTAGTATGAAGAAAGTCAAACACCCGTCATCGCGAACAAAATGTTAAGACGCATGACAAAATCTGCTCAAGCTGATATCGCCATTGCAGAATACCTTGTGTTTAACAAACTTTCTTTTCCTTCTCTTCAACCAAAAGAAACATCAAATCTGGATGTGATGTCCATCATAATGACTAATGCAGGCACTAATGAAGAAATGATGGTTGAAGTGGAAAAGAAGATTAGCATGTTATTGAAGGCAGTCGAAGAAAAATACTATGAAATAACTTCTCTCAAAAATCAAATTGAAAGTCGAGATGTCGTTGAATAAGTCAAGACCCTGCCATCAAAGATAAAGGAAAGAACGTTGCACAAGAAAATTTGTCGCAACATTCTACTTCAATCGCTTCATTGTTTTTCCAACAACTAATGATATGATCATGAACTTCATCAGATCCAATATAGTGGACCTGTTCAAAGTTCCATCTTATATTCTAAGTCATATACCAAGAGGATTGACAACCTGAAGATGCATAGTGGATACCAACCACCAAAGTTTCAACAGTTCGATGGGAAGGGCAATCCCAAGCAACATATTGCTCACTTTGTCGAAATATGTGAAAATGTCGGTACCCGAGGAGATCTACTAGTCAAGCAATTCGTCCGAACACTGAAGGGAAACGTTATCGACTGGTATACTAATCTTGAATATGAGACTATTAAAAATTGGGCGCAACTTGTGAGTTCCTCAACCGCTTTTATAGTATAAGGCGAACTGACAACATGTTGGAGCTCACAAATGCCCAGCAACAGAAAGGTGAACCAATCGTTGACTACATCAACCGCTGGAGAACTCCAAGTCTTGACTGCAAAGACCGACTCATCGAAGTATCTGCAATTTGAATGTGTATTCAAGGTATGCATTGGGGACTTCATTATATTTTGCAGGAAATTAAGCCTCACATTTTTTAAGAATTATCAACTCGTGCTCATGATATGGAGTTGAGCATCGCTAACAGAGGAAATAAAGATCTTCTTGCTCTAGCCATCAAGAAAGAAAATAAATAAGTGACAACTACTGATTTTTTTCTAAAGGCCCTACCAAAGAATCAATGGTCATTAGTGCAACTCCGTTCAAATTTTTCGCAAAAGGAAAAGACAAGAAGATGGAGAAGCAACATGATGGGGGCACGGAGACAGAAGCGCCAAGGAGAACATCTGACATTCAACATTGAGCCAGAATCCAGAGAAGTTAGAAGCTTCAACAATTAGAGAGTTAGAATCCAGAGAATTCATAAGCATTAAAGACTCAATATTCAGAAGATTCAAAGGCCTAGAAGATTCAAACACTACAAGACTTCAAGATCAACAAGTCAACATACTGCATCAAAGATGAACAAATTGATAGGTCGATCTAGGAAATCAACAAGCCCAAAGCAAACGTATACATTCAAGATAAAGCATCAGAGGATAAACGTTAGAGATTGTAACACTTATACAAAATCAATAAAATCAAATTATTTTCCACGTATTAAATTTCTGCAGGAAATCTATTGTGAACAAATTGGCACGCTCGATTCATGTTAACAAAGAGGATAAATTGTGCATGTCAATTTGTTCACACGATATTTCCTACAAAAATTTAATACGTGGAAAATAACTTGATTTTATTGATTTCGTATAAGTGTTACAGTCTCTAATATTTATCCTCTGATGCCTATGATGCTTTCTCTCGAACATAGACGTTTGCTTTGGTGATATGAATATTATTGGTCATTGTCTGATCACCTCAAGAAGATGATGACTTTGCTTGACAAACATGGGAGCTACAATTGAGGAAGTGGACGGTTATTCCTTAGTGGGCGGTTACACTCATGATCGTTGACGGTTACTCGAAGATCATGGTTGGTTATTTGCAAACGTGGGAAGTTACCTCCGACATAGTGGGCGGTTGCTCGAAGGTGGGGAGTTATCTCCAACTTAGTGGGTGGTTGTCATGTAATGGGTAGTTAACCTTAAATTGTGGAGGATTGTGGGGAATGTCCCACAATCCCTCTCCTATATAAAGAAGTTTTCTTTGTAGTGCAAATGGAGAATGGAAAAAGATATAGAATTTTGGGTTTTAAACCTTGAAAGCTTTTAAGTTTTGTTTTCTTGTGTGTTCTTGTGATAGAATGCATGTATCAGAGCATTCAAGTGAGGATTGATCTATCTTACTTGTGGAGTGCTTTGAAGATCGAGGGTTAATGGGAGTCAAAAACTTTGTCTGGTCCTTGGTTTTCTTGATCATCTAAGCAATTTGTATTCTAGCCTTTCTTAGGGCTTGAGACCAAATTGGCTAATGGGGTTTTCGGGTTTGAGATCTAAAGGTCTTGTTCTTTAGCAAGGTTGTTAGATTCATTCGTGGGAGTTTTTTTAACATTTTGGTATCATAGCTTTTGGCTCAAGATCGGATATATGTTTATTTTGCGTCTCTCTATTTTGTCTAGTTTCTTAACATTTGGGCTTGTTGATTTCCTGGATTGAACTATCGGCTTGTTGATGTTTGGAGCGGTCTGTTGACTTGTTGATCTTGAAGTCTTGTAGTCTTCGAATCTTCTGAGCCTTTGAATCTTCTGAATTCTGAGTCTTTGACGCTTCTGAATTCTCTGATGGACCTGATATGTGATTGAGATTGGTTGACTTTTGACCAAACTTTTGGGGTTTTATTTATTTGGGCTTAATTAATTATTTAAATTTGGCCCAATATCCTTTTTAGCATCCGGGCTTAGCTTCGGGTCCGACCGCCATGTGACAAATTTGGTTGGACTAGCCTAAGTTGTCCGATAGATCAATACTAGACACGTGACATGATTTGCCAACTTTACATGTCTTTTAATTTAATTGGAGGACACGTGTAAATTTGTAATTGATCCCCAAATTTATAAATATATATATTTTTTATCATTAACTTAAATTAATGATGTGTCAATTTGTAATTGACCGAAATTTATTATTCAACAATTGCCCAATTTTCGACATTTATGCACATATATGTGTGCGTGAATTTCGAAAAAAAAATGAAATAATTTACAATATATGATATTTAATCAGAATTTTGATTTTTTTTTATGTTGATTGGCAGCATGAATTTGATTCACGACTCCGAATTATTTTCTTTCCAAAGTCAACATTATTTTTTTTTACGTCACAATCTTTGACAATTTTTTTAATGCCAAAGAATTGAAACAATGAGCCAAAAGTTTAACTTCCATCATTATCAAAATAATGATTTCAGACAAAATTTTGAATTTGATTTTTGTAATTGGCGAAAATTTTGCACTTAACAAAAATTTCCTCCTAATTGAAACATGTATTAGAAGTTAGATTTTTTTACTTCTTTTTCTTAATGGAAAAGTAGGAAACATTTTTCGTATGTCAAAATTTTTTCTTATTGGACAGATGAATGTGGAATAGAAATTTAATATGAGAATCAGGTGTGCCAATTTGTTCACACGAGATTTCCTGCAGAACTTTAATACGTGGAAAATAACTTGATTTTATTGATTACGTGTAAGTGTTACAGTCTCTAATATTTATCCTCTGATGATTTCTCTCGAACGTAAATGTTTGCTTTGGGCTTTGATTTCCTAGATTGGCTTATCGGCTTGTTGATCTTTGGAGCGGCCTGTTGGCTTGTTGATCTTGGGGTCTTGTAGTCTTCAAATCTTCCGAACAATCTTCTGAATTCTGAGTCTTTGATGCTTCTGAATTCTCTAGATTCTGGCTCTCTGATTGCTAGAGCTTTTGACTTCAATGGATTCTGGCTCAAGGCTAAATGCCCAAAATGAATGGTGACCTCTATTTATAGAGTTTGATGAACCTAATATGAGTTTGGGCCTGATTGACTTTTGATCCAACTTTTGAAATTTTATTTATTTGGGATAAATTCAATTGTTTCAATAGCTTGAATTATTTAAATTTGGCCCAATATCATTTTTAGCGATCTCGGGCTAAACTAGCTTCGAGTCCAACCACCATCTGGCAAGGTTTGATTGGACTAGCTTGAGTCGTCCGAGAAATCGATACTAGACCTGTGGCATGATTTGATTGGCCAATTTTACATGTCTTTTAATTTAATTTGAGGACACGTGTAAAATTTGTAATTGGTGCCAAATTTATAAATATATATTATTATCATTAAGTTAATTTAGCTTAAATTAATGATGTCTCAATTTGTGATTGACCGAAATTTATTATTCAACAAATGCCCATTTTCGAAATTTATGCACCTATATGTGCGTGGATTTCGGGAAGAAATAAATAATTTGTTATCAAAATATATGATATTAATCAAAATCTTGATTTATTGATTTTGATTGGCAACGTGAATTTGATTTGCGACTTCGAATTATTTTCTTTCCAAAGTCCCCACTAATTGTTTTTTATGTCACAACCTTTGACATTTTTTTTAATAGCAAACAATTGAAACAATGGACTAAAAGTTTGACTTCCATCACTAGTTAGTAATCAAATAATGAATCAGAAATTTTTTTGAATTTAATTTTCGTAATTGGCCAAAATTTTGAATTTTGCATTTAGCAAAAATTCCCTCCTAATTGAAATATGGATTATGAGTTAGATCTTATTTATTTATTTATAATGAAAAAGTAGAGATCTTTTTTATATGTCAAAATTTATTCTTATTGGACACATGAATGGGGAGTATGATTTTTTTACCTTAATGACAAAGTAAGAGACATCCTTTTTCGATTAGGCCAAAATCTCCTATACACATGGATTTTGGAGTAAGTTTTTTGCCTTAAATGAAAAAAAAAAAAAGTAGGAGACATTCTTATTTGATTAGACCAAAATTTCTACCAAAACAAACAAATTCCTTGTATGTTGTGACCTAATTTCTTATTTTATAAATTGGAAGGTTGTATAGGTCAAAAACACAAATCATTTTATCAAAAGGCTCAAGGTATTTCTTGAA
This sequence comes from Herpetospermum pedunculosum, assembly GCA_028017165.1. Classification (NCBI taxonomy): domain Eukaryota; kingdom Viridiplantae; phylum Streptophyta; class Magnoliopsida; order Cucurbitales; family Cucurbitaceae; genus Herpetospermum; species Herpetospermum pedunculosum. Next base: position 44,670,577 of record CM051524.1, on the reverse strand, counting down.
GATTTCTCTCTTCAATCTCCATCATTTTTTCTATTTGGCCTCTAACGCTCATACACTTTATTTTTTGTGTAGGTCTTGGATTCTTCTTTTGCTCGTAGTAATAATCGTTCTTCGAGCCATCTATTTGCATCGTTGGTGAGTTAAAACTGTGGGAAACTGTTCTTGTTTTTCTTTTTTTTTTAAACCACACATGTTAATATCGTCGTCATTGTATGTGAATGAGAGTATATTTTTGTTTTCTGCTTTTTCTTTTATTGCTAATGCAAATTGTGTGTCGCTGCTTCTATATATATATATATAACAACTTAATTGTGGGATTTATTTATTTATTTATTTTTGCGTAAACCAAAACTCATATAGACGTCTCGGTAGAATGCCTTGAATGGATAAATAAAAAATAAAATAAATGAAGCCTAGCCAAGATTCAAACTTCTATGTGCATGCCTAAAGATCTATAGATTTCAATTCCACTAGGACATAATAGGTTTTTGATGAATTTAACGACTTTTGTTTTACACACACACACATATATATATATATATATCATAATACTATAGCCTTTTTTTTAATTGAAATCTATTTTACCATATGCCCACAAGACATTTATGTGGCCTTTAGCACATACATACATGCGTGAAGATGTGCTTGCCACTTTTGTCGTTCCTTTTTTCTTCTAAATATACTTTCTTTAATAATTGGAGTGAACAATTTTGTTTAACAATTGCTTTCATTACTCAATTGATCTTTGTTCGTCATCAAGAGGTAACATATACTCTTGTCAGGCTACAACAATCACCAAATGTGATGTGTCTAGACAGAAGTGACATCACTACAAGTGGATCTAGTGAGCACTTCTGCCAGGTTACAACAATCACCATACGTGTCTAGACAGAAGTGACATCACTGCAAGTGGATCTGGTGGGAGCACTCCTGTCTAGAACAATTACCAAAGATGATGTGTCTAGACAGAAGTGACATCACTGTTGAATTTGGTGAGCAATAAGTAGGGAGTATCTTAGACCCATTTGAATATTCATATGTGAACTGCTTCTATTCCACCATAGATCTCTCATTTGACATCATTGTTATATATATATATATTAATACAATTTTATTTTTTTATTTTATTTTTTATTTTTATTTATGTATATTGTATGTATATATATGTATGTATGTATATTATGTATATATCTGTATGTATATTATGTATATATCTGTATGTATATGCATATATATATATAAACATTATGTATACATATATATATATATGCATATATATATAGAACAATCGAGGACAATGCCTTCCTTCCGCAAATCGTTTGCCTATAACTATTCAATATCCCGACACACTAGCTATATTTACTAAGGCTTCATCCCACTTCATCCTACGAACTATACCTGATATAAAGGCATTCTATAACAATTCGACGAATTGAAGAAAGCAAGAAAACGATAGCGATCGGTTTGGGAGCGTCACGGGGGATGTTGAAAATAATCTTATTGAAAGCAGCTTTCGAGTGAGGGCAATCGTCATAGTCAGCCAGCGAGCAATCCCAAGAAAGCCAGCTTCCTAGCCTTTCCCCATCGCTAGCTTAAACTGAGGAATAGGAATAGGAAAAACAAACCTCCAAGCACCCATAAAGTAAGTTATTTCAATGTTATTATTCTGTCTCTTTCTTCTGTCCGGTATCAAAGCCACTCGAAGTCGTATGCCTCACCAGCACCTACTTCGTAGCACCAACTCCCTCAAACACAAGGGAGCGGGTACTACTCTTATCTTGTCGTAACAACAAAATGAAACTCCATACCGCACTACTAGAAAAATGGGAATAGATGACATGTGGGGCATCCAAAAATTAAGGAAGGGAAGAAAAAAAAGTGTCATCTTCAGTTTGAGGCGCGTTCTTGGCGGGAAAAACGGAGTTTTTTCAGATTTTCGAAATTTAATGACAGTTTTCTAATGTCGTCAATCGATGGCAGTTTTAAAATGTCCTAAATCGTTTACATTTATTAACTATCATTAATTTGTTTATGTTTTTTTTTTTATTCAAGCGTGTTTTTTAGAAACTAAAAAAAATTAAAAAAGAATTAGAATTAATTTACCACTAAAAAATAATTAATTAACAAATAAAATAAAAAGAGGAAAAATGAAAAGAAAAAAAAGTGAAAAAAAAAAGAAAAATCAAAATTTTGAAAAAAACACTCAAAGTTTATAATTAAATATATATATATATATAGTATTATTTAATATAATATTAGTTTTAAAAAATAAATTAAAGTAGAGCGTTGAAGACCGACGCCCTTCATCCCTTAGATCTTCCTCCCCCTAAAGTCTCCCTCCCCCTCAAAACTCCATCTCACTCCCTCAACTCTGACCAGCCATGTCACCTCCCTCTTCGCTCAGCCGAACGTCGGCGCACACCGCTCTGCTTTCCCCTCCGAACGTTAGCCACATGTCTTGCTTGTCGACGTCATCCTCGTCTCTGATTGCACGTCGCTCCGCTCTCCCCTCCGACTTAATTGTTTAAGGGTTATAATTCGGGAAATTGGAATTTCTAGTTTAGTCCTAAGTTGAGAAATTAAATTTATATAAATTTTTTTAAATAAAAAAAAAAAGAAGTCTTTTGGTTAGTAATTTATAAAATAAATTTGTACCTATAATTGTTTTGTTAATTTTTTTAGTTTAAGAATTAAAGTCCTTTTGTTAGTTTTTCGTTGACCACCCACGCGACGATTTGTCCTCTTTTTCGCGACAGACGATGATTGTAACGACCCGAACTTTAGGTAAGAGACATTTATTTAATTTTTATTATTATCGAGTGAGTTTAAGTGGAAGAATCGTGTAAAATTTAGGTTTCGAAGATGCTAGGGTCAGTCGTGTGACTAAGTCAAACTTCGGGTCAATGAATTAATAATAATAATAATAATTTATTATTATTATTATTTAATATAATATAATAATATTATTATTATTATATAATAATAATAATATAATATTATTATTATTATGATATAATATAATATAATATTATTATTATGATGTATTATAATATAATAATATTATTATTATTCAATATAATATTATTATATAAATAAAATTAAAAAATATATATAAAATAAGAAAATTGGGCCTTCTTCGAAGACCCACCTTTCAAACACATCCCCAAACCCTCCCATGTTCTCACTCTCTCCCTTAGCACACTCTCTCCCTGAGCTTCATTCTCCGACGTTCGACAAGCAAGGCGTTCCAGCACCGACGATCTTCCCTCTGCTTCGCGAACGACGACATTTTGCACACATAACGAGTCTCCATCGTTCTTCTCCATTTTGGCCAACCACGACCTGGCGACTCCCACCTCCGGCGGGGACGGGTTTCGACAGTTCACTGCGCCTCCTCTTGCGACTGTGAGCGACAATCTTCGACGGTGAACCGTTTGGTTTGTGATTCTTTTTCCTAAACATTCTCACAGATAAATTTTATTTTTTGTTTTTTTTTATATATCTAAATAGGGGCTTTTACATTAGGATTATCGGGAACAAAACAAGAACAACAAGAATTATCACAATCAGAACAGAAAAACACAACAAGAGTAAATCTAACTAATTATTCTTCAGATCCTGGAGATTATTTTGAGATCGATCATCGTCCACTGACAAAGTAAGTCAAGAATATGCATTCAATCAATTTCAATTTCAAATCTTGCAATCATAGTCTCTGTTTTAGGAAATTAGAGTTTGTGTGTGTTGGAAAAATTATGTTGCAAAGAAGAAGACTGTGAATATGTATGTGAAAGTAAGCTTGGATAGAACTCCTTATCTTAGAAAGATTGATCTCAAGCTTTATGTAACACCCCGTATCCTATTTTACCGCATTGAATCCTTATTTCAGATTTAGAACTTATTTAAAGTAATATTTTAAAATACAAAAAAAAAATAATAAATAAAGGAACTGAAGTGGTGGGAAAGAAATAAATTTCTTTAAATAATATTAATAACATTAATATTATAAAAATCATTTTATAATATTAATATTAATATTATTAAACTTATCTTTAGGGTTAAACCCTAAAGGGTTTCTTCATTTGTTTTTCTCCATACGTGTTCACAGTGAGCATTCCCATTTCCCTTTTTCTTTACTTTCATCTGCACTTTGTCGCTGAAGTAAAAATTGGCCATCGTTCGTAAAATTGGTCATCTTCGTTTGATCCACGCCCAACCCTCATCGTCAATCGATTCCTCCACCATCGTCACACGAATCCAACCAACACCCGTTCATCGACATCGGCACTTCAGCGCGGCGGTCTGAGGTTTTGCGCGGCAGCAATCCACGATAAGGGGTCGATCGGCGAAGGTTGGGTAATTCTCATTTTGACAACGCTCAATAGGTAACAATCCGTTTTGGAACCTTTAGACTTTATTTCAAGATTTCAGATTTTTCATAACTTGTAAAAGCCTCTTTGTTTCAGTGTCGAAAACGGTCTGGGATTGAAATTTAATTTAGTGTAGGAGTGACGTCAAGCAGGGACTACGTAGGTAACCTATGGTTTTTGTTTAGACATTTTTACAGTACTGTTTTTATCTCAAAAATGAGTTTTAATTGTTGAAAGTTGTTTAGGTTGGGGACCAAGACCTTCTGTAACCAATTTAGAGATTGTTTGGGTTTTCGACTCAAGGTAAGTTTCCTTAGTGATGGAAAGCCTTTGGCTTGGTGGGAAAGTTTGTTTGTTTGTTTGTTACTGTATTATATGTATGTTTGTTTCTGGTTGTTCTGGATGAGTGATGTTGTGGAAATTCATATGTGTATTGTTTCTCATTCTTGGAATTAATTTATAAGTTGGAACTGTCCATATTTTCTTGGTGAATGCTTCAGGATATGGTGTAGTTGGTTTGTTTGACTATTGATTGGGTCAACGAACTTATTGTCATGTCATTATAGGATATTCAGCTAGGGGGCCTCATGCATAATGGTGAATGATTCATGTTTTAATGTAGAAGTTGTGGCAATTATCCATCCATGTATGCTGATGTACTATGACTAGGAGCTAGGTGGGTGGATCTTGGCTCCACAGACTGGGGGTCAGTTACCATCTGTTGGGGTAGAGGTCCACGTTTTAAAAAAAACCCACCTACGTTCCACCAGTGAGCTGACAAACTTAATGCAGTTTGTGTACATCTCAGAATGAGGCGCTCTGACGGGTGAGACTTGGCTCCGCTGATTGGGAGCCAACTACCATCAGCTGGGGTAGAGTCTCTCAAGTTGCCCGCTTAAGCGCCACCAGTTAGTTGGTATAGTTTTGATGGGTTAATTGTCCACAGGTTGATTTGAAAGTTTTGACAGGAAATAAAGGCCCCACATGATTAAACTATTTAGTGCATGTTTTGCTTGTGTATGCATGTCTATCCCATTTGGGGTTACTTACTGAGTAATTTTATACTCATCCTTTTCCAATTAATATCTTTCAGGAAATGGCAAAAACGTACAAGGCGAGTGACGAGATCGTTTGCTGTTTGTGCCATGGGTCATTGTCAGCATGGCTTCCGCATATTTGATATTTAAGTTTTAATGTTTTATTCTAGGTTATGCTATGAAATAATTTTAAAGCATAAGAGTTTTATTTGATGTTTTCAATATTTTAAATGGGATCCCAAATTATTATATTTTAGTTTATTTAAATGGAATATTTATTTCTATATTTTTTTTATCAAGAGTTTTTTTTTAAATGTTAACAACATGCATTTAGTAGCGTCCCTTAGTAGTTTAAGTTAGGAAAAGTCGGGTCGTTACAGTTGGTATCAGAGCCCAAGGTTATGGGTTCTGTAGACTTGCTTACAATGTAAGCATTAAGTGTCATCATGGCCAAGCAGCAAACACCTTGTCACCGCCAGGTACGTTAGTTATTACGAATTGTTTTATTTTATTATATATATTTGTTAAGTTATTTTTTTTAAATAAGGAAAGAAAGATAAAGAAAAGAAGTTATTGAATAGACCAAATTGATGCCTTGTACGCAATAATATGTTTGATAACGATGTTTGTAGCATGTTGATTTAGAAAAAAAAAAAAGAATGCTTTGTGGTTATTAGATTTTTGACTCCATTAAAGGTAGGCCACGTGACACTAGTTTTTAGCTCTTGGATGACTCTGTTAAGAGGAACAAATGCTTATTTCAAATATCTTGGAGGATAGAGAAAGATAAAAACCCTACAATGTTGTGATGATTAAGATGGATAAAAGTGTACACACTCCAGCTAGCAAATAAGTTTGTCCATTTGAGAATGCACTAAGGAATGATGTTAGAGTCGAGTAAGTTAGTTAAATTGGAGTGAGGGAAGGATCTAGTAATAAGCAAACTACTTGGTGAAGGAATAATCCAAGATGTCTGTTTTTTTCGTTGGGCTTAAAAGTTTAAAAGTATGTTTCGACATGAAGTTGAGGGAATATGAAGGTATATTTTAATCTTGTAGAGTTCAAGGTTTGATGAACTAAGTAGATATTTTGGTTTTTCTTGTGTCGTGCAAAAAAAAAGTTACGAGATTGAGTTAAGTGATGAATTGATGATGTCTCATTAAAATACATAACTTAGTTGTTGTGGTTAACAAAGAAGGTCAAAGTAGCGAAAGAAGACTTGAGATGTAATGGGAAAAAAGTAAGTTGTTAGTTTTGAACTAAAAAGTCATTTTCAAAGCACCTCAACCTACTTGGATTTGATCCATGCCATGGTTACGAAGAAAGATTAGTTTAATTGGTCTAAGAGAAAGTTTTGGGTCCTTAAATGCAAGACCATAAAGTAAGCATAAAATCCTTTCAGGGAATCAATTTGGAAACCCCAAATCTAAGATCTATGGAAGAATTATAAGTAGAAACATATTTACATATTGTTCAGGATAAGCCCGACTTGAAAAATAAAAATTGTCATTTGGAGTATAAAGACTTCAATAAAGAAAAGTATAAGAAGGGGAAAGGTAATATGGGGAAGTTTTGCTATCTTGAAAGATGTAGGAAATAATCATGTTGAAACTCCAAGTACGTTTGGGCACAACCTTCTATGGTATTAGTTTTGTTTGGATGTAAATTAGAATTGGTGGAAGAATTCTTGTTATTAATTTGGGACTTTGAACCTTGGTATGTATTGGTCTATATATATATGTATATGTATATATATTTCCTAAACCAAGGATTTAAGCAGGGACAATACAAATGTTGGAAGAGTGCTTTAGCGAGCTTCAGTCCTAGATTTCATAGGAATTGAAGAAAACAATTTTTTTTATTATTATTAGAAATGACTATCGTCAACGGTTGTCAAAGAGCTATGAAAAAAAAATGAAACTTTGTGGCTTTATTGGAAAAGGTAGATGGTGGTCAAGTTAATACCCAAAACTAATGAAGCCATCATTTCGATTGAAAGAAGAAAGTAAGCCAACTTTGAATGGAAAAGTAAGTTGGACTTTCCAAGTTTTCCACCCGCACGAGAGGTAGATTTCGGCATAGAGCTCAAACTGAAAAAAAAAAAAAAATACTTTCATTTCTAAAGTTTCATATAGAATGGCTCAACCGAGTTAAAGTAGCCAAAGACACAAATACAAGAGTTATGGGATATAGGCTTTATTCGCCCCAGTGTTTCGCCTTGGGGTGCCCCAATCTTGTTCTTGAAGAAAAAAGATGGGTTCATGTGCCTATGCATCAACTATCAGGATTTGAACAAAGTGACGATAAAGAACAAGTACCCTTTGCCTAAGATTGATGATCTCTTCGACCAGTTGCAGGGGGCAGTTGTGTTTTCCAAGATTGATCTACGACCGGGTACCATCAATTGAGGATAAGAGATGAGGACATTCCTAAAACGGTTTTCCTGTCCAGGTATGGACACTATGAATTTACTGTAATGTTCTTTGGACTGACTAATGCACCAGTAGTATTCATGGCTCTGATGAATAAGGTGTTTAAGGAATTCCTGGACACATTCGTGATGGTTTCATTAACGATATTTTGGTCTACTCCAAGCCAGAGGAGGAACACGAGGATCACCTCAAGAGGGTCTTAATGACCTTACGTGTGAACAAGCTATATGCTAAATTCTCTAAGTGTGAGTTTTGGCTTCAGCAAGTGTTTTTTTAGGATACCTGGTGTCAAAAGGTGGGGTCACTGCAGGCTCAGCGAAAGTGGAGGTCGTGACTAATTGGCCTCGACCCTCTACGGTCAAGGAGCTACGTAGTTTCTTGGGGCTGGCAGGCTATTATCGTCGCTTTGTGCAGAACTTCTCCAGCATAGCCACACCTCTAACTCAGTTGACCCGCAAGAGAAATTCGTTCGTTGGAATCAAGCTTGTGAGACGAGCTTTCAGGAACTTAAGCAAAGACTAGTTTCAGCTCCGGTGCTCGCAGTACCCGACGGGTCGGGAGATTTTGTTATTTACAGTGACGCCTCTAAAAACGGGTTGAGTTGTGTACTCATGCAACACGCTAAGGTAATTGCATAAGCTTCTCGACAGTTGAAGAATTATGAGCAAAATTACCCAACCCACGATTTGGAGTTGACATCAGTGGTCTTTGCCTTGAAGATTTGGAAGCACTACTTGTACGGGGAGAAAATCCAAATCTTCACAGACCACAAGAGTCTTAAGTATTTATTCACTTAAAAAGAGTTGAACATGAGGCAGCGAAAGTGGTTGGGGTTGGTAAAATATTATGATTGCAAGATCTTGTACCATTCAGGTGAGGCGAATGTGGTCGTGTATGCCCTTAGTAGGAAATCAGCACACACATCAACCTTAATCACCACTCAGGCACACATACTTTATGACCTGCAACGAGCAGAGATAATGGTTGCAGTGGGTGAGGTTACCGCACAATTGGCCTAGTTGACAGTTAAGCCAAGCATGAGACAAAGCCTTTCATCCGCAGACAGATGGTCAAACTGAACGTTTGAACCAAACCTTAGAGGATATGTTACAAGCTTGTGTGCTAGACTTCGCAGGAAGTTGAGATGTTCATTTGCATCTCATAGAGTTTGCTTATATCAATAATTATTAAGCAACTATAGGCATGACACCTTTTGAAGCTCTCTATGGGAAGGGGAGTAGGTCCCCAGTTTATTGGGACGAGGTAGGAGAGCGACAACTGTTGGGACCCGAGCTGGTCCAAGTCACAAATGAGGCAATTTAGAAGATCGAGGCAAGGATGTTAACATCGCAAAGTAGACAGAAAAGTAATGTTGATACCAGGAAGAGAGACTTGGAGTTTGCAGTGGGTGATCATGTTTTGTTTTCCTTGAAGGTAGCACCAATGAAGGGGGTTATGAGGTTTGGACGGAAGAGGAAACTTAGCCCACATTTCATCGGTCCATTTGAAGTGTTGGACCGGGTTGGCCCGATGGCTTATCAGGTGGCCTTACCGCCTTCTCTATCGGCGATCCACAATGTCTTTCACGTCTCTATGCTACAAAATTATTTGTGAATTCATCCCACATAATTGACTTCGAACCCTTACGGTTTAGTGAGAACCTGAGCTATGAGGAGAAGTCGAAGCAAATTCTTGCAAGAGATGTGAAGACCCTTCGCAATCAAGAAATAACGCTTATTAAAGTCATTTGGCAAAATCACCAGTTTGAGGAAGCTACGTGGGAAATAGAAGACGATATGAGGATCATGTACTTTTTCAAGACTAGCCACTTTCGAGGACGAAAGTTCTTAAGGTGGGGAGAATGTAACACCCCGTATCCTATTTTACCGCATTGAATCGTTATTTCAGATTTAGAACTTATTTAAAGTAATATTTTAAAATACAAAAAAAAAATAATAAATAAAGGAACTGAAGTGGTGGGAAAGAAATAAATTTCTTTTTTAAGTAATAATATTAATAACATTAATATTATAAAAATCATTTTATAATATTAATATTAATATTATTAAACTTATCTTTAGGGTTAAACCCTAAAGGGTTTCTTCATTTGTTTTTCTCCATACGTGTTCACAGTGAGCATTCTCATTCCCTTTTTCTTTACTTACATCTGCACTTTGTCGCTGAAGTAAAAATTGGCCATCGTTCGTAAAATTGGCCATCTTCGTTTGATCCACGCCTAACCCTCATCGTCAATCGATTCCTCCACCATCGTCACACGAATCCAACCAACACCCGTTCATCGACATCGACACTTCAGCGCGGCGGTCTGAGGTTTTGCGCGGCAGCAATCCACGATAAGGGGTCGATCGGCGAAGGTTGGGTAATTCTCATTTTGACAACGCTCAATAGGTAACAATCCGTTTTGGAACCTTTAGACTTTATTTCAAGATTTCAGATTTTTCATAACTTGTAAAAGCCTCTTTGTTTCAGTGTCGAAAACGGTCTGGGATTGAAATTTAATTTAGTGTAGGAGTGACGTCAAGCAGGGACTACGTAGGTAACCTATGGTTTTTGTTTAGACATTTTTACAGTACTGTTTTTATCTCAAAAATGAGTTTTAATTGTTGAAAGTTGTTTAGGTTGGGGACCAAGACCTTCTGTAACCAATTTAGAGATTGTTTGGGTTTTCGACTCAAGGTAAGTTTCCTTAGTGATGGAAAGCCTTTGGCTTGGTGGGAAAGTTTGTTTGTTTGTTTGTTACTGTATTATATGTATGTTTGTTTCTGGTTGTTCTGGATGAGTGATGTTGTGGAAATTCATATGTGTATTGTTTCTCATTCTTGGAATTAATTTATAAGTTGGAACTGTCCATATTTTCTTGGTGAATGCTTCAGGATATGGTGTAGTTGGTTTGTTTGACTATTGATTGGGTCAACGAACTTATTGTCATGTCATTATAGGATATTCAGCTAGGGGGCCTCATGCATAATGGTGAATGATTCATGTTTTAATGTAGAAGTTGTGGCAATTATCCACCCATGTATGCTGATGTACTATGACTAGGAGCTAGGTGGGTGGATCTTGGCTCCACAGACTGGGGGTCAGTTACCATCTGTTGGGGTAGAGGTCCACGTTTTAAAAAAAACCCACCTACGTTCCACCAGTGAGCTGACAAACTTAATGCAGTTTGTGTACATCTCAGAATGAGGCGCTCTGACGGGTGAGACTTGGCTCCGCTGATTGGGAGCCAACTACCATCAGCTGGGGTAGAGTCTCTCAAGTTGCCCGCTTAAGCGCCACCAGTTAGTTGGTATAGTTTTGATGGGTTAATTGTCCACAGGTTGATTTGAAAGTTTTGACAGGAAATAAAGGCCCCACATGATTAAACTATTTAGTGCATGTTTTGCTTGTGTATGCATGTCTATCCCATTTGGGGTTACTTACTGAGTAATTTTATACTCATCCTTTTCCAATTAATATCTTTCAGGAAATGGCAAAAACGTACAAGGCGAGTGACGAGATCGTTTGCTGTTTGTGCCATGGGTCATTGTCAGCATGTCTTCCGCATATTTGATATTTAAGTTTTAATGTTTTATTCTAGGTTATGCTATGAAATAATTTTAAAGCATGAGTTTTATTTGATGTTTTCAATATTTTAAATGGGATCCCAAATTATTATATTTTAGTTTATTTAAATGGAATATTTATTTCTATATTTTTTTTATCAAGAGTTTTTTTTTAAATGTTAACAACGTGCATTTAGTAGCGTCCCTTAGTAGTTTAAGTTAGGAAAAGTCGGGTCGTTACACTTTATTAGAGCTATCAACAACTTTTGTCTGCTTTGGAAAACACGTTCAACTTCCAACTTGGTTCATTTTATTATATACTAATATTAAATTAGGCGTTGTTTGATAATTTTTTTTTTCATTTTTCACTCCTTAAAACGTCACTTTAAAAAATAACCTAGCCTCAACTAGTTAAGGTATTGGGAGAAGAGGAAGATTAGGAAGAAGACGAGACATAATTGGTTGTTCATTTTATTTGCACTATAAAGGCTCTTACATTTCAAGTTCAAGGTATGTACCTAAAAAATTTCTGCTCTCATTCATCTATCTGAGGTAATTATTATATATGTGAAAGATTGGTTAGTTATTGTTGATGGAAGATGAAAGATGGGACTGGTTTCTTGTTGAAATTTATTGGCTTGACCAAGTAAAGTTGAATTATAATAAAATTGGGTTTCTTTCTAAAAGGGGCAATGTAATGAACATTTTAGAGTTATTTCCAGCCGCAATGATTGTACTCTTCTAGAGAGAATCTTATCACAACCAATGTGGTTGAATAAGAAGTACACCGAAAAAGAGGTGAGCATCACGATCACTAGCAACAATCTTTATAATGCATTGGTCATCAATGATAGGTTTTTTAAACGAATATCGAAGTGGTAGATTTTTTATAAATAGAAATGGTAGGGATGATATGTTTTTCATTCTACCCTAAGTTGAGACAACATATTCAATTGATGGGGAGCTTCTGATCTTAGATGCTAAAAATAGTAACATCTATAAAGTTTCAATGTGTCTTGATTTAAACAACTTTTTGGGTTAATTTTTTCATGTATTTTTATGTCACATGATGAAGATTGAGCTTATTATTATTATTGACATTATTGGCATTATAGATAGAAAGTTTCAAATGTAAGTTTCGCTTCTTAGTTAACTTTCTAAATGAGTGCTTATTTTCCACAAAGAACCTCTACTTTATTGAGATTTTTATTAACTTTAGTTATTTAACATTGAACTTATGTCTTGAAGAAAGCTTTGCTTTTTTTTAGTATAATGTAATCTTGCTAGTTCTATCTTTTCTTGCCACTTTCGAGTTGAGACTTTTTAGATTTAGTAGTTTTGGACCTTTATTTCTTTCATTGTTGTATTTATATACCAAATCCCTTAGAGGTTTTTATGTACTTCTGTTGTAAAAATTTGTGTACCTAAATGAGATGGTTTTAAGCTTCCTTAGGAATGCACATTCAAATGTTTGTTTGGTTAAAAAGTGTTATTTCTTAATATTTTTCTCAAGAATCTAACATTTAACTCATTCTTGAAATCAAAGGAGAAAGAACACCAACTTCTGTGGCTAAAATACTAAGCCATTTACCTTCAATATTCATTTTCTGAATAAGATTTAATAGTCTGTGAAAGAGATTAAACTCAACACATCTTGATTATGAATGTTTATTAACTTTTACAATGTCTTGAGACTGCACATGGAACTTCTAGCGGTGTTGATTTTCATTAAGTAAAAACACTTATACATGTGAGTTAATCTTTATTAACACTGTAGGGGTTAAAACTATTATTGTTGGTGGAAGATGAAACCAAGGGAGAGTGATCAAATTGATGCTTCAAGTAAATATGCAAATTTCCTTTCAGTCATGCATCTAAGAGGTGTTCAATCTAAGGTGAGATTTCTCTCTTGCTTGAAAAAAGCTTGAATGATTTTTGTGGTATACCTTATGATTCCTTCATTGTTTTCTTCTTTGCATTGAGTATCATGTAAAGTGAAAGTCAATTGAGTAAGTTATCTGAATAAGGGTTGGAGTATCTTTATTGTTGTTAGCTTCAAAATTATAATAGAGTCGTATCACGATTTTTATTTACCGAGAATGTCCACAAAATAGTGCAAATTAACATTTTTTACTTATACTTCGAGCAAATGATACTCTTAGCGAATTTTACAGTGTTTTGTTTCTGCAAATGAGTGTGAGAACTGATGTTTCTTGGTGTTAATGATCTTTTTGTTTTTTAATAACAGAAGAAGTGAAGTCTAAAAATCTGAAGGCTACTTATGCATATTTGTACCAGTAACAAGTTTCCCGAAATGAATGATGAACAATAAGACATTCTTCTTCTTCTGATGTGTTGTTTGTTTTGTTGTAATACAAATATGGAACATTTTGGGATTGATTTCAGGTTTCAAATACTTTATCACATCGTTTCCCCATTCAGATTCAGTTTTATGTGTTGGGTTAGTGGCTTGATCATACGAATCCACATTGTTTAATCATACGAATGCTCCAATTGTGGCTTATGAATTGGTTTAATCAATATTTGATAGCTAAACGTTATCAAATGAGATCATAGTTATGTTTATACAATACAAATATTGGTGTATTGATTCTACCTATAGATAATATTTATTATCATCTCAACTTTGATGGTTGGATTATCTACCTATATATGTTGTCTTTGTTTTGGGTTATTCTAAATCGACTCCCATGCTTTCTTGTTTATTTTCTTTCAAATTGTTGGGCTTTCTATTTTCATTTTCATTTTTCTTGTTCCCGCAGTTCATTCTAATTTATGTAATTGTTGGTGTTTCTTTTGGCAAATTCATTTGCAACACCCAAGAGGAAAGTGGGTGAGGAGGTCGATTTTGATACACCAGATTTGGTGATAAAGGTATGTTTAGTTCTCATACAAATAGTATTTAAATTCTTCCATTGAAATTGTGTTCATGGTGTTTTCACTGTTGATAGAATGTTTGATATTATTATGCTTTAATTTCTAGCCAACTTTAAAGGAGCTATTGGTTTTCTCTTTTAGAATGATGCAATTTTACTATTGTATAGTTTATCTTCTTCCCTTGAATTTTTTTGTTCAATATTAAATCTCAAATATAATATATATTTGTATCTACATCTTGGATAAAGGGAGAAGGCTACAAAATTTAGAGTTGAATGCATATTTGTGTTGTTTGTTCTTTCTGGTTTGTGGGTTAATGAAAGTTGAGTTGGTTGGAGACTTAGGTGGCTGACCCTAAATTGGTTTTGAGAAATTTGATCACCTCTAAAATGTTTAATGTTTAGAATTTAAAAATCTAATTAAGGTTTAAACTGGACTTGTTCAATTTCAGCATTCTTGGACTAGGTATCTAAAATGTTTGAGTGAACTTCTTTTGGTCAATGACAAGGATAATTATGTTAGATGAGAGCTTATTAGCCAATTCACACAATAGGACTCCATTATATATCTATATTCATAGGAAATTATGAATTTTTGTTAGCATCACTCAAAAGCTATTCCTCAATTTTCTTTTCTTCTAGAATGAAATAATTTTTCTCTTGGTGGATCCATCTAGTTCATACTTCTCTTGGAAGCTTCTCCAATGGGGAAGAATGTTTCTAACGCCAAGACATTCTTAGAAAAAAAAAGTATTTGTTTTATTTTTCTATTGACTGAGTTCTTTAGCCGTAGTAAGTAGTTTCTGCATCGAATTTCACATTAATTATTCTGTTTAATTTATTATGCACATTAATGTTTCTAACTCCCTTACGCATATAATTGGACTGTGTGTTATACTATAGTACTAATGTGCTTCATTGTAAGTGTATTATTCCAAATTTGGTGAGGGTTTAGTATAGAAACCTAGCAAGTTGCTTTTGAATGATAACACTTTAAACTGGAAAAATTTGATCTTTCACTATTAGCAAGTACCTTGGGTGGTCCAAAAATGTCATGAATATATGTAGAGTTTTTAATTCTTTCTGATGAAGTTGATATCATAGAACATCGGTGGGTCTTGTGAAAAACTTAATGAAGTGTTTTGGTGGGCACTTACGAAAGACCACCTTTGATGGTCTATGATCGGTAATATATTAATTATTTTTTCTTCAACTTGACTTACATAGTATAATAATGTGGCAATTCAAAATTTATATTAGGAGGAGCTTATGAGAGCAAAATTTTGAACAAAGACTAGGTTTTAAATGGAGTTTGTTGATGCACACTTATGAAGGAGCTTTGAATTGAAAATATCTTTGATGTCTAAGAGGTATGTAATGTAACTTAGAACATTGAAGTTTATTGAATGTCTTCGGTACTTTGTACATTTAAACACTTCTTAATGACTATCCTGCAGTTATGGTAGTCATTTTTGGTTATGTTATTCTTAAAGTTTATTGTATATTTTTGGTACTTTGTACATTTAGACACTTTTTAATGACTTTCCTGCAGTTAAGGTAGCCACTTCATGCATGTAGTTTCGATGAGTTTAGGCATTTCAATTTTCTTTTTGGCATCAAAGTACACATAGACACCACACTTTTTGTAGCATCGAGGGTGAGTTAGAAGCTTTTTGTATATTGCATAAAAAAAGAGTTAAATTTTGTATTTATGTTGAATAAATGTTGATAATTTTAGTTGTTTGTGTTAAGTACTTAGACACTTTTCATTGCATTTGCTAAGATATGTTGAGGTTGAAAATGACATTTTGATATTTTTTTTAGGTACTTTTTTTGCTACCTGTAATTTTAGGTTCATTTTAGTCATTTGCTACTTTGTTTTTTAAGTATATATAGCTTATAACTATTTGGGAGAATTCTGGATATTTGTTGAAATGATTTCTTGTTCTTCTTTAGATGTAAGAAGTTATTGTGTCTTCTTGAATATTTACTAGAACTACAAAGTGAAGTCAAAATATTTTCTTCAAGTTAGAAGCCATATGACAATCAATGATAGGCTTTTTGGTTAGGTTATATGTATATTTCATCATGTTATGCAACATTTTAGTGTTAATGATGCAACAATTGATAGACAATATTATAGTTAGTTTCAATATTGTATACATATGAATTAGTTTATGTAAAAGTTGATGAACTTTGGTATTTGAATGATATATTGATATAATAGATCTTATTTCAATGATATTTCATTGTGTCAAACTTAGAGTTATTTATTTTGTTTTGTATTTACAGGTATGTATATCGATATGTATATTTATATTTGTAATTGTCATTATTATTAAATAATAATAATAATAATAATAATAATGAAAATTACAAATATAAATATAAATATATTTAGATTTTAGACAAAAAAAAAAAAAAAAAATTGTCATAAAAACATAATTTTTGACAAAAAAAATCATGTCATTGAATTCATTTTGTTGACTCGCAATAGTTGTCGTCTTCAAACTATTAGTGACAGTAAATCTAACTCATCAAAGCGTACAAAATTTACTGTCATCAACTCAGATTAGTTGACAAATATTAATTGTCATCAATTCAGATTAGATGACAAATATTTCATCTCATCAATTGCGATTAGATGACAAAAATTTCATGTCGTCAATTGCGATTAAATGACAAAATATGATATGGGTGGTCATTCAGTGACAATGTTCCAGTGTCATAAAATAATGTTTCTTGACATAAAATAATTGTCATTAATCGTATTATGAAGACAGAAAAAGATTGTCACGAAACCATGAATGGTGACAGTTTTCGATTTGTGTCATCTATAGAGTAAAGAAGGCAGGGGCTATAACGACGGAAAAAAATTGTCATCTAAAGTCCTGATGACAGTTTTTATTTGTCATCATTACCTTATTCCTAGAACGGAATATAGATATTGGTACAACAGGGGGCTCGAGAGACCTCGAGCGACACATCGTAATTTACGCTAACCTCAGCGTACCATAGGAGAGACTTTAGCCACTAACCCCTGGATGGAAGGTGGTAGTAGTATTTTTTAATGTCCTACTAAATTTCAAGTTGTCGAGGCTTGCCAAAATACAATTTATAAGTACCGCAACTACTAAGCTTTGCAGCTAGTGGTAACGGGTGTCGAACCACAGGGAACCTAAATCAATCTCTCTTAACTAATTTCTATTTGTCTTTTAAAATACTCAAAATGAAACAGTAAGATAAAGGGGGAGTTAATTAAATCTAAAATAAACGGAAACTAAGCTAACGAAAAAATAAATGGCGAAAAGTAAAGAGCGGAAAAATAAATGTAACACGTGCTCCTAATTCGAGTGCTCGAGATTTATCTTGATGCGCTTAATTCATAGGGATTGTAATTAGCAAAGTAATTCTATTTCATGCACGCAAAATGCCTCGTCCAAACCGGGTCCAAAACACCCCAAAGAATTAATTAGAGGCGTCAATTCTAATTAAACATGCTTCTTAATTAATCTAAGGTGATAAGCCATCAATTAATCAGAAAACAGTAACGGGTATTGTTGACACCGTATTTTGTCCGGCCTTATTTATCATCATTTTGGATTCTTGCATAATTTTATGTTTTTCGCTTATTTTTCAGTATTTTTTTAGTTTTTCTTTAATTTCGTCATTTTTCTGTTATTTTCGGGATTTTCGAGAAAAGCACTAGATTTGTCTTCCGTTAGTGGATCGTTCAGGCGTCCAGGTCATTTTAGAGTTCGGTGTCTTAGTCTCGGGACTCCAGTTTAGCGTTTTATTTTAAGTTTATTATTTTAGGGTTTCATTTAGAGTTCCAATTTAGCGTTTCATTTAGAGCTCCAATTTAGCGTTTTATTTTAAGTTTTGAGTTTAGGGTTTCAATTTGGGGTTTCGGTTTGAGATTTCATTAATTTAGGGTTTATGGCCATTTTGACCTAAAAATGACTATAAATAGAAGAGAAAAAAAGTGAGGGAAATGGGAGGAAGATAAGACAAAAATGGGTGGATCCCAAAAACCCCAATAAAAAAATCATTTTTTTCTCTCCACTCTCTCTCTCCAAGCACATCATCTTCTCCATATCCTCTACCTAACTCCGGCAATACCCAAGGCGGCGGCACGGCGGCGGAGCTCCGGTGATCCACGGCGGCGCACGGCGGCGGCAGACCTTCATTCTCTCCGGCGGATCTCCACGACGACGGCAGTGACCGGATCTCTACGTCTTCTCCAGCAGCCCGAACCAGTCGACGGACTTCGTCTTCTTCAGCAACCCAGACGGCGGAGCTTCACCTTTAAGCTACGGGCGAGGACGGCGGCGTACCTCATCTCTCCGGCGATTCGAACTCAACCCGAACCTGAGGCGGAGCTTCTTCGTCTTCATCTTCAGCCTCGAACCCAAGAAGTTCACGGCGGCGTCTTCGCGAACCAGCGACTTCGTCTTCCTCAAGCATTCAACTCCGACGAATCTTCGAACGACGACATCTCTTCAAACCCAGACGGCGTCTTCTGCCTTCAACCGCGGCAATATCTCCACAAGCTCAGACCCAGACCGGTCTTCGCCTCCCTCAATCGACGGTGGTGAGGATTCCTCAGATCTGCAAACCACGACGACGGCCGATGAGCTCGAACCTGCAAAGAAGATCCAGACGGCGGCGTACGAGTGCAGATCTTCAAGGGGAAGTCGCAGACGACTACGGCGGCGAACCTGAAGCTCAGACGACGACGGCGGAGTTCTAGCTGCTCACAACAGCATTCATCTCCTCCATTCCAACGACGGACATCAGGCGTTCTTCTTCTTCGCATCCTCCAGTGGGTCTTCGGCGCTGAAGCTGCAAACGACGACGACGACAATCTTCATCTTCTCTGGCGATGCAAGCTTCAACGGCGACCGGCGACGGCAGCCTCGGCTCCGACGATGGTGCTGCGTGAAGAAGAAGACCAGGCGGCTGCGTGGGTAACGAGATTGTAATTTTTTAGTTAATTACGATAATGCCCCTGTCCTTCTTTTGAGCATGATATATACCCTGCCCATATGATATATACCCCCACTATTTGAACGCATATATACCCCTGCATATACGATATATACCTCCTGTTTTGAGCATGATATATACCCCCGTTTATATGCATATATCCCCACTGTTTTGAGCATGATATACCCTGTTTATTTCATATATACCCCCTGTTTGGTATTCTTATTTTAATCTTAAATCTCGATGCATGTTTTCCTAATTGCAAAGCATATGTTCATTATTTTTCTACTTTGTTAAATTAAGTTTAATTCACAACCCCGGGAGAGATGAAGGACTGTTCCTTTCATCTCGAGGGTATTTTCAATTTAAGTTGCAACCCCGGGAGAGATGAAGGACTGTTCCTTTCATCTCGAGGGTATTTTAAATTTAAGTTGCCACCCCGGGAGAGATGAAGGACTGTTCCTCTCATCTCGAGGGTATTTTAACTTTAATGAAATCCCGGGATAAATAGGGTTTCCCTATTTGTGAGGATTTTTCGTTACAGCCATTATGCGCTAATTACAAGAACGCCCTTCTTTTAAAAAGTGGTTTTCCTTTGATTTTTAAATTGAATTTTGTTACTATTTCAAAACAAAAATACATTTTTAGTTCAAATCATGTTTCAAATTAAATTTCAAATGATTTGTTTTCAAAGCAAAAATTGTTTTAATTTTTAATTCAAGTTTTAATCGAATTTCAAATTGAATTTAAAACAAAACGATTTTATTCGAATTTCAAATTTAATTTGAAACAAAACGATTTTATTAAATGATTTTTAAAGTTCTATGATCTCGGTATCGGGATTAAGGCGTTAATGGCGAAATTAACAAATTTACTCACAAAATCAAATTCCTACTTTCTTTAAAGTTAGGATATGATTAGTTGAGACATTGTATTATTTTTAATTGTTTATTTATTTATTAAGGACCATTTGAAATTAGTTAAATAATTAGGATAAAAATGTTTTGGCTACCGTTTTAAACGGGATGTTGTAGGGTGCTAGCACCTTCCCTACACTCAACCGACTCCCGAACCTTGTTTTTTTTACTTCGTAGACCGTATTTTTAAGGTGACCAATCACACCCGAAATGATTGGTGGCGACTCCATTTTTTGTGAAAACCCCTGTTTAACAGAAGGTTGTCGGCCGCTCCGCGTCGAAAAAACGTTGCGACAGCATGGCGACTCCACTGGGGACATTTTTTAGTGGGTCTAGGTCATTGCATTTTATCTTACATTTATCCAATTTTCTTTTTGGTCCTTGTTTGTCTTTGTTCCATTTATTTAATTTTGTGTTGTTTTAATTACATTGCTTTATTTATCGTAATTTACTTCTTATTGCATTATCATGCATTTCACATACATTTTCACAAGCTTCCTACCCGGGCTCTACCTCTTAGGATTAAAATTGAGAATCGAGTAATGTCGACCTTCAAGGGGATATAATTGCCCCTGTATAGGCGCAGGAAAGATTCTCGCTCAGATTAATTCGTTTGCTAATCTTTAGCATCCGATTTAATTTGGGGGCCTTTATCCTTAGATTTAGAGTCTTACCCTCACATCATTTTTATTATTCAAGTTTTCTCGTAATTATGCTTTGATTAAACTTGTTTCATTTATCGTAATTTAAATTGTTTGCATTATCATACATTTCACACACAATCACGAGCCTCCTACCCGGGCTCTACCATTTAGGTTTAGAATCGGAGATTGAGTAGTGTGACCTTCGTGGAACTTCGGTTCTCGTGCAGGCGCATGAAATTCTCCACTCGAGCTGACCGTACTGTTTAATCAGTTGGAAAGCTGGAGGACCGTTTTCTTCTAGGATTGTTTAGAACCTAAACCACACTCATGTGCATCCTAGAGCCGATCGTCGTTTATTTATATTTATGTTTTGTGTTGCTTCTCTCATGTCGGGTTTTTATTTTTTGTTATTCTTGCAATTTACTGTTTATTGCATTATCATGCATTTCACACACGTTCACGAGCCTCCTACCCGGGCTCTACCTCTTAGGATTAGAATTGAGAATCGAGTAATGTTGACCTTCAAGGGGATATAATTGCCCCTGTATGGCGCACGAAAGATTCTCGCTCAGATTAATTCGTTAGCTAATCTTTAGCTTTCAAATTAATTTGGGGACCTTTATGCTTATGTTTAGAACCCTACCATCACATCATGTTTATTATTTTCGTTGTTATGCATTGTTTTAATTTAAATTGTTTGCATTATCATGCATTTCACACACTCGTTCACGAGCCTCCTACCCGGGCTCTACCATTTAAGACTAGATTCAGAGATTGAGTAGTGTGACTTTCGTGGAACTTCGGTTCTCGTGCAGGTGCATGAAATTCTCCACTCGAGCTATCCACACTGTTTAATCAGTTTGAAAGCTCGGGGACTGTTTTTCTAGGATTGTTAGAACCTAAATCACACTCATACACACTCTAGGGCTAACCGTTAATTTTTTTAAAAAAACACTGAATTGTAGGATACACTTACTTTGTCGCATGTTCGATTCTCGCGCCTGTATCATATTGCTTGTTTCATTCACGTTGCGTGTGTTGTTTTCATTATGTGTTTTATTTTGTTTTCTACAAAAAAAAAAAATCGAGTCGTCCTCCTTAGGTTTAGAACTGATAATCGAGTAATGCTGGCCTTCAAATGGGACATAATCGCCCTTGTATGGCGCACGAAAGATTCACGTTCAAATTAATTCGTTTGCTAGTCTTTAGCATTTGATTAATTGGGGACCTCTTTGTTTAGGGTTAGAATGGAGAGTCGAGTAATGTCGACCTACGGGAGGACGTAAAATGCCCCCGTAAAGGCGCACGAAAAGTCTTCGTTCGTTTTTATTTTCTCATTTAGGTTTTGAATGAAGAGTCGAGTAATGTCGACCTACGGAAGGACGTAAAATGCCCTCGTAAAGGCGCACGAAAAGTCTTCGTTCTTTTCTTCATTCATTTTTTTCGTTGTTGGAAATTTTTCTTCTTGTGATATTTGTTCTATACGTCGGTTTTTCAAAAAAAAAAAAAAAAAAAACATCAAAATCAAAAGCAAAAAATCATTTGTATTTCGACACCTTAGAATTTAAGAACCATGCATTTTTTCACGAGTCATCACGTTCTCGTCCAAATAAGGTATTTCGTCAAAAAAAAAAAAAAAAAAAATCGTTAATTGCATCTCATCTATGCATCGCAAAAAAAAAATCGGGTTTCATTTTATCATTCATGCATAAGTAAAAATTCATGAATTGTTTCAATTTGCACGACATTTAAAAAAAAATGCGGGCATTATCCCAATTGCATAGTATCATCTCACTCATGCATAATAAAATGTGCATTCATACATGTTGAAAAATCATTTTGCATAAAAAATGCTCATGCGTAAAATCATAGAAAAATCATTCAATTCTTACATTTTTGCATGTCAAAAAAATCATCTCATATTGCATGGTGTCATGTCACACGTGCAACTGTAATAAAAGCATAAATTCTTGCATTTTGCATGTCAAAAATCATCTCATATTGCATGGTGTCATGTCACACGTGCTCACATAATAAAAGCAATTCTTGCATTTTGCATGTCAAAAAATCATTTCATATTGCATGTGTCATTTCACACGTGCACGTGTAATAAAAACATAAATTCATGCATTTCGCATGTCAAAAAATCATCTCATTTTGCATGTCATTTTATCATTTGTTTATTATTCAATTGTGCATCATCATGAATATTAAAAAAATGTCAATGCATCATAAACTCATTTTGCATGTCGTTTGATCATTGGTTTATCATTTCATTGCATGTCATCATGCGTAAACAAAAAAAAAAAATGTTCATTCATCATCTCATTGTGCATTTCGTTTGATCATTTGTTCATTCAATTGCATATCATCATGCATATTAAAAAAAAAATGTCAATGCATCATAAACTCATTTTTCATGTCGTTTGATTATTGGTTTATCATTCCATTGCATGTCATCATGCGTAAAAAAAAAAAAAAAAATGTTCATTCATCATCTCATTGTGCATTTCGTTTGATCATTTGTTCATTCAATTGCATATCATCATGCATATTAAAAAATGTCAATGCATCATAAACTCATTTTGCATGTCGTTTGATCATTGGTTTATCATTCCATTGCATATCATCATGCGTAAAAAAAAAAAAAAAATGTCCATTCATCATCTCATTGTGCATTTCGTTTGATCATTTGTTCATTCAATTTCATATCATCATGCATATTAAAAAAAATGTCAATGCATCATAAATTCATTTGGCATCGTTTGATCATTTGTTTATCGTTCAATCGCATATCATCAGGCATAATAAAAAAAATTGTTCATTCATCATACACTCATTTCGCATGTCGATTTAGCATTCAGTTGCATATCATCATGCATTCACAAGGAATGTATATACATTGTTAATTCACTAAGCATGCATCAAAGTTCATCACATCATCACGTCATAAAAGAGGTTCAGGCATTTTCTCATTTGAACGAGAAGTCATAACATTTCATCATTCGCTGCATTGTATCATTTGGTACGTGCACCAAAATTCATCACATCGTAGAAAATGTTTTGGCATTAGCTCATTTGCATGAAAAAAAATCATATGCATCATAGAAAGTGTTCATGCATGCATTATTTCATTTTTGCATGACATACATAGAATCTAAAAAAAAATGCATACATAAAAATTCACACTTAAAGAAAAAACAAGGAAAATGCATTAACTTATGTTGCATGACAAGTCACAAATCATTAATCATTTGCATAACATTGTGCATTCGTTAGCTCATCTGGCATGTCAAGTCATAAAAAAAAAAAACATTTTGCATAAATGCATAAAATAAAAAAAAGGTGTCCATGCAGCGTCGATTCATTTTTGTATGATAAGGAAAAAAATCAAAATCGTTGCATAACACCACGTCATCACATCATGAAAATTGTTCATGCATTTTCACAAACAAAAAAACCAAAAAAATATTTGTTGTTTCATCTTGCATAGAAAGCCGAAAAATCAAACAAAAAAATCAGTTGCATTACATCATATCATTCAAGCATGCATTATCAGATTTCGCATGACAAGTCGTTCAAGGATTTCATTTGTTTTAATTGCATAAAATCGCATGTGACAATATTTTCATGCATCGTCTCATTTTGCATATCATAAAAATCATGTCTCTCGATAATTGAATCTCGTGCATCTTTTGAAATAAAAAAATAAAAAAATAAATAAAAAAATAAAAAAAAGTCTTTTGTGTATTTACTTGATCATTCTGGTGATTGTTTTAGTCGTTCTTATTAGCTAAAACTTTAGCGATAATTGAATACAAATCATGGTGAATCATCGTTAAAAAAAAAAAATGATTTTTCTTTGAGAAATTTGTCGGTCTCAACCATCTCATTACCTTTTCAAATACTCTTTTCAAACTTAATTGTTAAGCCAAACTCGAAAATTGAGAAAAACTTTATTTTGACCATTATTATCCCTCTTGTGCTAAAATTCATATCATCATACCCCACTGAGCCGTGTTTAAATTATCATACTGGGCAAACCCATCTTGCAGCGAGAGTTCAAAATTACTCACTGTGAAACATTGTACCTGCATGCCGCACATAATTTTGAGGCAATCTACTCAATTTGTAGATCCACCGTAAAATCTTGGGCTAATTTCACCATCTACATTTATACGGTGTATCTTTACATTTACCTACCCATCAAGCCTTTTGCTAAGCATGTCATACTCAACTATGTGGCGAACCTCTCAAAATTATCCACCGGACCAGGAGAGCTTCAGATGTAATGAAATAGTGTTGAATGCTTGTGATTTACTGCTTCATAATTAAGACTTGTAATTTCTCATACACTCTTTCATTCCATCTTCATCTGATATGAATTCATTCTCCTTTTTCCTATTCTTTGATCTATCTCTTTTCTCGATTATAAATTGATCTCAAGACTAAGGATATTGTTTTTTAGAGCTGGATAGTTAGTAATTTGGGAAGTTATCTCAAAGTCTTAAATGAGTTTTTGCTCGGGGTTAACATCATCACGGTTCCAAGGAGCGTGGATAAAGAAATGATAGGGAATGTGTGCTAGAGTGACATCAAGTCTAGTTGCACCGTAAAAAAAAAAAAAAAAATAAATAAATAAAATAAAAAAAAACCGAGGATGATGCAATAAAAGCTACATCTTGAAGGTGCCGAAAGGTCTCCGCGGTAAATCAATAAGCTGGGGCAAAGCCTTCGTCTTTGCAACACTAGGGCAAAGCCTACGCCTTTGCCACACGTTGGAGCATTATCATAGACTGGGGCAAAGCCTTCGTCTTTGCAGCACTGGGGCAAAGCCCTCATCTTCGCAACATTGGGGCAAAGTCCACGCCTTTGCTGCTCTGAATCAATATCATTAATATTGGGGGAAAACCTTCACATTTCCAAAACTGGGGCAAAGCCCACGTCTTTGCCACAATAAAGCGAAGCCACCGTCTACAATTTGGAACACGTTATTGCATCATGTCTCAAAAAAAAAAAAAAAAATTTGAGATTGGTGCAATCAATTGATCAAAAAGCTACATCTCAAAGCTGGAAGTGTCTCATTTGAACATCAGCAGACTGGGGCAAAGCCCACGTCTTTGCCATAAGAGCGAAGTCATCGCCATCACGTTGGGGCATTTTATTGCATCATTCCAAAAAAAAAAAAAAAAAAAAAATTAGTGCAATCAGTAGAACAAGAAGGTAGAGGTACCTCAGTCACACATCATCAATACTGGGGCAAAGCCTACGCCTTTGCCACGCTAGATCAAATATCATCAAAGATCTCGAGCTTACTCAAAGAAAAGCGAGAATTTCTCAAGAAGCTATTTCTAGCTCTCAAAACCCTTGTCCGAGGAAATGGAGTCAATTCACTCATCTTTCCATCTAATAATTTCCAATTTCTCACTCAAATGTGAAAATATATTTCCGATCTCTTATTGTCCAAGAGATCTTCTGAAAGCATGCAAGTACTACATCTACCTTCGCATTTCTTCATTCTTTTGCTTACAAAAAAAAAAAAAAAAAAAAAAAAAAAAAATCTCATTAGTTGTGTCATCCCATTTTTCTAAATCTAAATCCAATTTCTTGTAACCCAACATT
This sequence comes from Herpetospermum pedunculosum, assembly GCA_028017165.1. NCBI lineage: Eukaryota > Viridiplantae > Streptophyta > Magnoliopsida > Cucurbitales > Cucurbitaceae > Herpetospermum > Herpetospermum pedunculosum. The sequence goes on along the minus strand of CM051524.1, from coordinate 44,644,103 downwards.
CTTGTTCATTACAAGGCTAAGTTATGAAGCAGTTTAATCAGAAGATGTTCAACATTATCATTACTTTTGATAAATTCTCTAACCTAGCACATGAGAATCTACCCAACAGCCCACAATGTTCAATATGGTTGAGTGATCTAGGACGGACACATTTAATTTCTCTCAGGTGAAAACATTCTAAAAAAAAAAAAAAAAAAAAAAAAAAAAATTCTGATGACGACACCATTATTTTTCATTTGATTCTCTGCTAAGTATTGGCTGATAAGATCAATGAACTTAAGCAAGAGTGATCATTTCAATAACACAAAATTCATTTTTGATTAAGCATTTGTTTTCACAAATCCTGCATTCAATCATGTAAGTTGATATCATTTACATCATCAAAAAAAAAAAAAAAAAAAAAAAAAAAAAAAAAAAAAAAAACACATATCATGGTTAGTTGGTAGATCATATGATTAGTGCATACACGTTGCATTCTACAGTTTTCTACCATCAACATGTTGCATTCAATCATTTTTATACCCTCGACAAGCATGTGCACACATGTTGCATTCATGACATTATTTTATCCATAGGATGCATGTGCATCAGTATCATGCATACATACTGCATCCATGACATTCGTCATCCTACTCCTGGCATGCTCATGCATACAAGCTACATTTAGGACATTTTGTTAATGCACATGCAAACATGTTGCATTCTTGACATTCATTACCCTTAACATCTTATGCACATGTTGCATTCATGACATTATTCTATCCTTAGGATGCATATGCATCAGTATCATGCATACATACTGCATCCATGACATTCGTCATTCTACTCCTAACATGCTCATGCATACGTGCTATGACATTTTTTTAATGCACATGCATACATGTTGCATTCATGACATCCATTATCTTTAACATATTATGCACACATGTTGCATTCATAAACAATCATCTCCTACCATTAGCATGCATATGCATCATTACGTCACGCTTTCAAAGTCAAATTCTTTGGTCAAGCCAAACAAATAAAGACATATCTTCATCAAAATTGTCAAATGCATTGCCATTTCCCAAAATTAATGAGCGTTGTTTAATCATTGACATTGCACATCAAGGCATGCACTCATGTTTTGTGCGACATTCGAGTCACATTTTGCAACCCGCATTGGCATCATATTCCCATTTGAGGGTTAGTCATCAATCCATCACATTTTGCAACTCGCATTTGCATCACATTCTCATTTGAGGGTCAATCTCGTTAGTTTATATTAAAAAAAAAATCATGCATTTAGGACTTCTTCATATTCACGAGAGTTTCTAATGCTTTTCAAAAAGTTTTTCCAAGTTTTGTTTTGCAGCTAAGTTTTGAAATAAAAACCGCTGTCTTTTGTTTTGACAACTAAGTTTTGAAATAAAAATCGTTGTCTCTCTCTCTCACACACACACACGCACAAAAAAATCTCACTCTGCTTTCAACTTTCTCTTGGTTAAATCGAACCATAATCCAAGATTAGCTGGTTGAAGCCTGGCAAAACCAGGTGCGTTTAAATTCCTGTTGGTTAAATCGAACCCTAATCCAAGATTAGCTGGTCGAAGCCTGGCAAAACCAGGTCCGTTTAAATTCCTGTTGGTTAAATCGAACCCTAATCCAAGATTAGCGGTCGAAGCCTGGTCAAACCAGGTCCGTTTCACTTTCTCTTTGGTTAAATCGAACCCTAATCCAAGATTAGCGGTCGAAGCCTGGTCAAACCAGGTCCGTTTCACTTTCTCTTTGGTTAAATCGAACCCTAATCCAAGATTAGCGGTCGAAGCCTGGTCAAACCAGGTTCGTTTCACTTTCTCTTTGGTTAAATCGAACCCTAATCCAAGATTAGCGGTCGAAGCCTGGTCAAACCAGGTCCGTTTCACTTTCTCTTTGGTTAAATCGAACCCGAATCCAAGATTAGCGGTCGAAGCCTGGTCAAACCAGGTCCGTTTCACTTTCTCTTTGGTTAAATCGAACCCTAATCCAAGATTAGCAGTCGAAGCCTGGTCAAACCAGGTCCGTTTCACTTTTTCTTAGGTTAAATCGAACCCTAATCCAAGATTAGCGGTCAAAGCCCGGTCAAACTAGGTCTCTTTCACTTTCTCTTTGGTTAAATCGAACCCTAATCCAAGATTAGCGGTCAAAGCCCGGCCAAACCAGGTCTCTTTCACTTTCTCTTTGGTTAAATCGAACCCTAATCCAAGATTAGCGGTCGAAGCTTGGTCAAACCAGGTCCCTTTCACTTTTTCTTAGGTTAAATCGAACCCTAATCCAAGATTAGCGGTCAAAGCCTGGTCAAACCAGGTCTCTTTCACTTTTTCTTTGGTTAAATCGAACTCTAATCCAAGATTAGCGGTCGAAGCCTGGTCAAACAAGGTCCCTTTCACTTTCTCTTTGGTTAAATCGAACCTTAATCCAAGATTAGCGGTCGAAACCTGGTCAAACTAGGTCCGTTTCACTTTCTCTTTGGTTAAATCGAACCCTAATCCAAGATTAGCGGTCGAAGCCTGGTCAAACTAGGTCCGTTTCACTTTCTCTTTGGTTAAATCGAACCCTAATCCAAGATTAGTGGTCGAAGCTTGGTCAAACCAAGTCCACGTTGTTGTTGATGATAAACATTTGTGGCCGAACAAATACTTTGTCTTTATCATTTGTCTACCCTTTTCAATTCTTCAAGGATATAAAAAGGGGGGCAAGCTGTTGACACCGTATTTTGTCCGGCCTTATTTATCATCATTTTGGATTCTTGCATAATTTTATGTTTTTCGCTTATTTTTCAGTATTTTTTTAGTTTTTCTTTAATTTCGTCATTTTTCTGTTATTTTCGGGATTTTCGAGAAAAGCACCAGATTTGTCTTCCGTTAGTGGATCGTTCAGGCGTCCAGGTCATTTTAGAGTTCGGTGTCTTAGTCTCGGGACTCCAGTTTAGCGTTTTATTTTAAGTTTATTATTTTAGGGTTTCATTTAGAGTTCCAATTTAGCGTTTCATTTAGAGCTCCAATTTAGCGTTTTATTTTAAGTTTTGAGTTTAGGGTTTCAATTTGGGGTTTCGGTTTGAGATTTCATTAATTTAGGGTTTATGGTCATTTTGACCTAAAAATGACTATAAATAGAAGAGAAAAAAAGTGAGGGAAATGGGAGGAAGATAAGACAAAAATGGGTGGATCCCAAAAACCCCAATAAAAAAATCATTTTTTTTCTCTCCACTCTCTCTCCAAGCACTATTCATCATCTTCTCCATATCCTCTACCTAACTCCGGCAATACCCAAGGCGGCGGCACGGCGGCGCACGGCGGCAGACCTTCATTCTCTCTGGCGGATCTCCACGACGACGGCAGTGACTGGATCTCTACGTCTTCTCCAGCAGCCCGAACCAGCCGACGGACTTCGTCTTCTTCAGCAACCCAGACGGCGGAGCTTCACCTTCAAGCTACGGGCGAGGACGGCGGCGCACCTCATCTCTCCGGTGATTCGAACTCAACCCGAACCTGAGGCGGAGCTTCTTCGTCTTCATCTTCATCCTCGAACCCAAGGCGTTCACGGCGGCGTCTTCGCGAACCAGCGACTTCGTCTTCCTCAAGCATTCAACTACGGCGAAGCTTCGAACGACGACATCTCTTCAAACCCAGACGACGTCTTCTGCCTTCAACAGCGGCAACATCTCCACAAGCTCAGACCCAGACCGGTCTTCGCCTCCCTCAATCGACGGTGGTGAGGATTCCTCAGATCTGCAAACCACGACGACGACCGACGAGCTCGAACCTACAAAGAAGATCCAGACGGCGGCGTACGAGTGCAGATCTTCAAGGGGAAGTCGCAGACGACTACGGCGGCGAACCTGAAGCTCAGACGACGACGGCGGAGTTCTAGCTGCTCACAACAGCATTCATCTCCTCCATTCCAACGACGGACATCAGGCGTTCTTCTTCTTCGCAACCTCCAGTGGGTCTTCGGCGCTGAAGCTGCAAACGACGGCGGCGACAATCTTCATCTTCTCCGGCGATGCAAGCTTCAACGGCGACCGGCGGCGGCAGCCTCGGCTCCGACGATGGTGTTGCGTGAAGAAGAAGACCAGGCGGCTGCGTGGGTAACGAGATTGTAATTTTTTAGTTAATTACGATAATGCCCCTGTCCTTATTTTGAGCATGATATATACCCTGCCCATATGATATATACCCCCACTATTTGAACGCATATATACCCCTGCATATACGATATATACCTCCTGTTTTGAGCATGATATATACCCCCGTTTATATGCATATATCCCCACTGTTTTGAGCTTGATATACCCCTGTTTATTTCATATATACCCCCTGTTTGGTATTCTTATTTTAATCTTAAATCTCGATGCATGTTTTCCTAATTGCAAAGCATATGTTCATTATTTTTCTACTTTGTTAAATTAAGTTTAATTCACAACCCCGGGAGAGATGAAGGACTGATCCTTTCATCTCGAGGGTATTTTAAATTTAAGTTGCAACCCCGGGAGAGATGAAGGACTGTTCCTTTCATCTCGAGGGTATTTTAAATTTAAGTTGCCACCCCGGGAGAGATGAAGGACTGTTCCTTTCATCTCGAGGGTAGTTTAATATTAATTTTTAACCCCGGGAGAGATGAAGGACTGTTCCTCTCATCTCGAGGGTATTTTAACTTTAATGAAATCCCGGGATAAATAGGGTTTCCCTATTTTTGAGGATTTTTCGTTACAACCATTATGCGCTAATTACAAGAACGCCCTTCTTTTAAAAAGTGGTTTTCCTTTGATTTTTAAATTGAATTTTGTTACTATTTCAAAACAAAAATACATTTTTAGTTCAAATCATGTTTCAAATTAAATTTCAAATGATTTGTTTTCAAAGCAAAAATTGTTTTAATTTTTAATTCAAGTTTTAATCGAATTTCAAATTGAATTTGAAACAAAACGATTTTATTCGAATTTCAAATTGAATTTGAAACAAAACGATTTTATTAAATGATTTTTAAAGTTCTATGATCTCGGTATCGGGATTAAGGCGTTAATGGCGAAATTAACAAATTTACTCATAAAATCAAATTCCTACTTTCTTTAAAGTTAGGATATGATTAGTTGAGACATTGTATTATTTTTAATTGTTTATTTATTTATTAAGGACCATTTGAAATTAGTTAAATAATTAGGATAAAAATGTTTTGGCTACCGTTTTAAACGGGATGTTGTAGGGTGCTAGCACCTTCCCTACACTCAACCGACCCCCGAACCTTGTTTTTTTTACTTCGTAGACCGTATTTTTAAGGTGACCAATCACATCCGAAATGATTGGTGGCGACTCCATTTTTTTGTGAAAACCCCTGTTTAACAGAAGGTTGTCGGCCGCTCCGCGTCGAAAAAACGTTGCGACAGGTATAATTGCGACGAATTATTTCTTAAGACTAATTCGATTTCTCTCCTAACCTTGAGCCCACCGTGAAAACGTTAATCAACTCATACCCCCACTGTCACTTGGGCTCGAATGGATTAGCCACGAGCTAGACCCTCGCTACAATGCATTAAAGCTTATCAAGAATTAACGCTTAGCCTACTAGCATGCGTAACAATTATGGGTGTCAATCCTAATTAGAAAGGCATGACATTCGTTCTTTGTACAGATTGGAGATGCAAGAGATTAACAAAACTAAGCTAGAAATTCATACAAAACCCTCCCTAAGCATCAAGACAACCCCTAAACTCGAATTAGAGCACTTACCTTAGCTCCCCGTTGTGTGAATCAAGAGAAATGCTCAATGTTTGAACTTTATTGAAGATAAAATGGAAGAAATATCAGTTTAGAGCTCCCACCCAAGCTTAAACAATGGTGGAAATCGAAATTGGGAAGAAGAATGCGGCTAAAAATCGGAGAAGAAAGACTTATATCCGTCGGAGCGTCGAGACGCTAAGGCAGTGTCTCGACGTTGTGCCCTAAGTTGGCAGCGCGCGCGCTCGGGGTAGTGTCGAGACGCTCGGACAGCGTCGCGACGCTGTCGGCGTTGAGCGAGCGTTGAGCGCGCGCTCGACACTGGGGCGCTCGTCAAATTCTGGAAAATGTCGGGGCGGCGTCGAGACGCTAGGACAGCGTCTCGACGCTGCCGCTCAACGCTTGCTCTCGGGTTTGTTGGCCAAAATTTGCCTTTCCATGGCAATTTTTGCCATTTCTTCAATTCTTCAAGCCTCTTCACTCCCGATGCGTCCATGAAGCTCTAAAATGACGCTTTTAGCCCCGAAACACGTCCTTGGACTCCTCGAGCTCTCTACCATGAGTTTACCTATAAAAAGGGATTTTAATCAACATTGAACATGGTTTTAGCTATAATTAGGGAGTAAATAATAACTCTATTTGGAGCTATCAGAAGGGAAGAATGAGGCGATCAAGAAAGTCCTCCCCCTAAACAGGATAAAATGTTCGAAGACCTTTTCATTACAAACAAAGCGAAGGCTGTACTTAGCCCTATAAAGAATGAAGGCTCATACGACAGCCGGCGTTAACACTCCGAAATCTGGAAATATTAACCACAGTTTCAATGGTAACGGAACACTACTAGAAAATTGGGAATAGATGACATGTGGGTCAAGGAAATATAATGGAGAGGAAAAAAAAAGTGTCATCTTCAGTTTGGGGTGCGTTTTTGGGGGGGAAAACAAAGTTTTTCAAATTTCCGAAACTTAATGACAGTTTTCTAATGTCATCAATGAATGACTGTTTTAAAATATCCTAAATCGTTTACATTAACTTATCATTAATTTGTTTATGTTTTTTATCCAACAATTTTTAGAAACTAAAAATACTTATAAAAAATTATAATTAATTTACTAGTAAAAAATAATTAACTAATAAATAAATAAAAAATAGGGGGAAAAAAGAAGAGGGAACCAAAAAATTGAAAAAGAAAAAGAGGCAAATCTAATATTATATATATTATTAATATATATATATAAGAAATGCAGAGGAAAAAACATTTCAGTACTCTTTGTAAACAACCCACGTCTTGAAACTTCTTCAGTCTCTTCTAACCACATCTTGAAACCCTCTTCAGCCTCTATATTCGATTCGCTTCGTCCGCCAAGCTCCGGTCCGGCGCCGTCTCAGATCAGGTTCGCCACCATCGCAGCGCCGGTTCGCCTCCGTCGACGCTCCGGTCCGATCTTCTCCGCCGAAGTCCGGCCACCCTCCCTCTGTTGGCAGTCGTCCGCCTCCGTCTTCTCTGCCAAGCTCCGATTCTTCGCCGCCCAGGTCCGATCTTCTCCGTTGAAGTCTGGCCATGTCTCCTACCAAGGCTCTGTCGTCGTCTGTGGCCAGGTCCGGCGGCGTCTCTGCCATGCTCTGGCTTCTTCTGCGGTCAGCTCCAGCCACGTCTCCGCCCAACTCCGGCCTCAGCTCCACCCAGCTCCGTTGGCCTTCTCCTCCTCCCACCTCCAAACTCGTTGCTCATTGAACAATATAATTGCTATTTTTTTATACTAATTTGATATAATTGTTAATGTTGGATTTATTTTGAACCTTTTAAAATTACTGTCAAACACGTCGTTGAAAATTGGCAATTGGCCTTTAGTAGGGACATACATTCTTCATGTTTTAGTAGAGAATGAATGATTGAACAACTATTTGATGGATGATTATTTGTTCGAAAGGAACATTTTGTGGGAGTTGTGAAAACATCATTGAAGAGCTAAAACAAACAATGATTTTTCTTTGTACCATCTGTAAAAAGATATAAAACCAACCATGGTCTTTCTTTGTAGGAGTGCTTTGTTCATAATGTTTGTCAAAATATGTTGGTATATCGGTAAATCGGAGGATGATATATCTGTAAATCTTGGTTGAGATATCTTTTAATACGAACTTGAATCATTCTGACATTGTTGAAAATTGTTCATTATGGGATATCTGAATGAAACTATGGCATATATATATGTTCAGAATTATTCATTGTTAATCGGACATGACTTGATTAGCTGTTTATTCAAGATTTTTCTTTCGAACATAATGTTCTATTGTGTTAAACTGTTGATATTGTTTTTTGTTATGATTCTTTGTTAAGGGATTAAATTTTATAATTTTACTTTTGAAGGAGATCTATACAAAAAGAACAAAGAGGAAATACAGAGAAATTATTAAATATTAAGGTTTTTAAAATTGTACCATGGACAAATCATGGATGATGAGAAACAGATTGTCTAAAGATTATGAGTTAGAAGTTGAAACATTCATTGAATTTGGTTTACATTATGCCAATGGTTCCCATTTGATTCGCTGTCCATGTTTAAAATGTGGGAATCGTATATCTAAGGAGGTTGTAGTTATTAGGGATCACTTGTATGTTAATGATATTGATCAAAGTTATAAGGTATGGTTTTGGCACGGGGAAGAATGGACAACAGAAAAGGTTAGCGATAGATTCAATGATGAGATGAATGGACATTGTGAGGATGATGATGATTTATTTAATGTAATTGACATAGTTTAAGTTGCTCATGATGAATTTTCTCATTTACCTAAGATGTTCGACACTATGTTCGAGGATGCCAAAAAACCCTTATACCCAGGATGTAAAAAATTCACTAAGTTGTCTGCTCTTGTGAGGTTGTACAACTTGAAAGTAAGATTTGGGTGGAGTAATTCTAGCTTTTCTGAACTACTGGCCATGAAATCTTGTTATCTCAGATAAGGAAAAGGTAATGTGTTTTATCTTCTACAATAATATGTGTTCGTTCGTATTAAATTCATAATTTTATTTTGTTTCATGTTAAAAGGATACTGAATTGGTTAGCAAGAAGTCGAAAAAGTCGAAGGTAATTGACTTATCTACAATGAACATCACTCAAAGTAGTCCAGTCTCTTTACGTTATTTGTTGCAGACACTTAAGCATGTTGGTAGTGCAATTCAAATAAACACACCCATAAAAGTTTTTGGTATGCAACGAAAAAGTCATATTATGGTTAAGGTCATAGAAGAGGTTTGTAACATGCGTGCAATATCAACTGCATGTCTCGATGCGTACATCATGTAAGTTAGATGTTTATTTTAAGATTCAATGTGTCACTTAACTTGTTATTCTGGTGCTTCTTCACTTTCATTTACATTTTACAGGTATCTATACAAATTTATCGAAAGAACTAGGACATGTAGTAAGTACAAATACTTAGACGTTGGATCGCTTTCAATATCAACTTATAAGGAAGAACGAGCAACACTCTTGACTAATCGGTTGCTTGGAATGGATCTAAATTAATTACCATTTTTTCCTTATAATTCTGGGTACGTTATGTTTTAATGATTTATTTCTTCTTAATAACTATCAGAGCATATTTAACGTGTCTTCTTATTGCCACTTGTAGAAATCATTGGGTGTTGATCATCGTCGATCATTCAAATGATAGTGTATTCTTTATCGACCCATTAAAAAATCGTCTCTACAATGATATTGCTGAAGTGGTTGGCAAGTATGTAAAATTAAACATAGTTTATTGGATTTACAAACTAATTAGCTTCTAGGACTAATGATTATCTTTTGTATCATTTGCATCTCTAGGGGCTTCAAGGTGATGAAGAAGATGAAGTCGAAATGGCAAATTCTGAAGGTAAATGATTTCATCTTCAAGGCATGTTAATAAATCTATATGTCTAAAATATTCAATAATTGGTTCTATATTGTTATGCACAATGCCTTAAGCAAACAAGTTCGGTTGAATGCGGGTACTACGTCATGCTATTTATGCGTGAGATAATATATCAATCGGACACTTCAATCCTAGATCTATACTCAATCGCTAATGTTTATTTCATTGTCTCTAGATGAGAGATGCACTGTCTACGTACACTCAAGATGACATCGATGATGTCAGAACTGAGTGGGGAGAATTTGTTGCATCACACGTTTTCTTTACATAAACTTTAGGTTCATTTTTGGATATATCATTCACATATTAGTTGTGTGCATGATATACACTTTTGATGCTCCAAACATCGGTTGGTCATGTGATAAACTTAATGAAGTGTTTTGGTGGACACTTACGAAAGTGCACCTTCGATGATCTACGATCGGTAATATATTAATTATTTATCAAATATTATTTTTCCTTCAACTTGACTTACATAGTATACTAATGTGGAAATTCAAAATTTATTGTAGGAGGAGCTTATAAGAGCAAATTTTTGAACAACGACTGTGCTCTAAATGGAGTTTGTTGATGCACACTTATGAGGGAGCTTTGAATCAAATATTTTCAATGTTAAAGAGGTATGTCATGTAACTTAAATATGGATTAAATTTCTTGATTTAACACTAGAGTTTATTGGATGTCTTCGGTACTGTGTAGATTTAGAAATTTCTTATTGGCCATCCTGCAGTTACGGTAGCCACTATTGCTTTTGTTATTCTTTTCTAAACTTTATTGCACGTATTCGGTAGTTTGTCGATTTAGACACTTCGTAATGGCTATCCTGCAGTTATGATAGCCACTTTTGCTTTTGTTATTCTTTTCTAAACTTTATTGCATGTATTCGGTACTTTGTAGATTTAGACACTTCGTAATGGCTATTATGCAGTTATGGTAGCCACTTTTTCTTTTGTTATTCTTTTATAAACTTTATTGCATGTATTCGGTACTTTGTAGATTTAGACACTTCGTAATGACTATCCTGCAGTTATGGTAGCCACTTTTGCTTTTGTTATTCTTTTCTAAACCTTATTGGATGTCTTCGGTACTTTGTAAGTATAGACACTTCTTAATGGCTATCATGTAGTTACGGTAGCCACTTTTGCTTTTGTTATTATTTTCTAAACTTTATTGTATGTATTCGGTACTTTGTAGATTTAAACACTTCTTAATAGTTATCCTGCAGTTATGGTAGCTAATTTTGCTTTTGTTATTCTCTTCTAAACTTTATTGCATGTATTTCCTAAGTTTTTATTAAGCTTAGTTTAGTTGTTATGTTTTAATTTTTCCTAAGTTTAGTTGTTACATTGATAAATGTTGATAGATTAGTTAAGTTTTATATTTATGTTGAATAAAACTTGATAATTAACTATAGTTGTCTGTGTTAACTTGACATGTTCATTGCATTGACAATTTTAGGTACTTTTTGACTACTTATAATTTTAGGTTCATTTTAGTCACTTGCTCAATTGTTTTTCAACTACAGATTGTTTTCTAAGTATATATAACTTATAACTATTTGGGAGGATTCTGGATATTTGTTGAAATGATTTCTTGTTCTACTTCGAAGTAACACTACAAGAAAATTAGTCTACTGCGACAATTGTAAGTATATACACTTCTACTTATTGGATGTCTTCGGTACTTTGTAAGTATAGACACTTCTTAATGGCTATCATGTAGTTACGGTAGCCACTTTTGCTTTTGTTATTATTTTCTAAACTTTATTGTATGTATTCGGTACTTTGTAGATTTAAACACTTCTTAATAGTTATCCTGCAGTTATGGTAGCTAATTTTGCTTTTGTTATTCTCTTCTAAACTTTATTGCATGTATTTCCTAAGTTTTTATTAAGCTTAGTTTAGTTGTTATGTTTTAATTTTTCCTAAGTTTAGTTGTTACATTGATAAATGTTGATAGATTAGTTAAGTTTTATATTTATGTTGAATAAAACTTGATAATTAACTATAGTTGTCTGTGTTAACTTGACATGTTCATTGCATTGACAATTTTAGGTACTTTTTGACTACTTATAATTTTAGGTTCATTTTAGTCACTTGCTCAATTGTTTTTCAACTACAGATTGTTTTCTAAGTATATATAACTTATAACTATTTGGGAGGATTCTGGATATTTGTTGAAATGATTTCTTGTTCTACTTCGAAGTAACACTACAAGAAAATTAGTCTACTGCGACAATTTTTTTACAACGGTTTAGAAAGTGCTGCAAAATTTAATAAAATCGCAATAATTTCTGGAAACAAATAAAAAATTGTTGTAAAATATATGTATTGCAACGATTTTCTTGCAGCGATTTTAAAATGTGTTGCAATAAGGGTGTTCATTTTTTTTGGACAATTGGCGAAGCACAAATAAAAAAAAATCTTTAAAAAATTTAAAGCCCAAACAAATAAGAAAGTGTTGCTATTTATTTTAAAAATGTTGCAATAGGATGGGTGCTATTGCAACGGTTGTGAGAAGTCATTCCAGCACTTTAAAAAGTGTTGCTTGATCCCTTACAACACTGGTTTAGCCAGGTGTTTCTCAAGCGTTGCAAAAAGTGTTGCAGCAGTTTAAAACCGCTGCTATAGCTCAAAAAAACCTCTACAATAACCCTGTTTTCTTGTAGTATAAGAAGTTATTGTGTCTTCTTGAATTTTTGTTGCAGGAACTACAAAGCGGAGTGAATATATTTTCTTCAAGCTAGAAGTTATATTGCAACAAATGATAAACTTTTTTGTTGGGTTAAATGAACATTTCATTATGTTATGCAACATTTTAGTGTTAATGTTGCAACAATTCAGGGGCATCGTAGTTAGTTTCAATATTGTATACATATGAATTAGTTTATGTAAAAGTTGATGAACTTTGATATTTGAATGATATATTGATATATAGATCTTATTTCAATGATATTTCATTATGTCAATCTTAGAGTTATTATTTTGCTTTGTATTCACAGGTATGTATATCGATATGTATATTTATATTTGTAATTTTCATTATTATTAAATAATAATAATAATAATAATAATAATGACAATTACAAATATTAATATTAATATATTTAGATTTTAGACAAAAAAAAAAAAAAAACCATGTCATTGAATTCATTTTGTTGACTCAGAATAGTTGTCGTCTTCGACCTATTAGTGACAGAAAATATAAGTCATCAAACCGTACAAAATTTACTGTCATCAACTCAGATTAGTTGACAAATATTTATTGTCATCAATTCAGATTATATGACAAATATTGCATATCATCAATTGTGATTAGATGACAAACATTTCATGTCATCAATTGCGATTAGATGACAAAATATGATATGGGTGGTCATTCAGTGATAATGTTTAGGTGTCATAAAATAAGGTTTCTTGACATAAAATAATTTTCATTAATCGTATTATGAAGACAGACAAAAATTGTCACGAAACCATGATTGATGACATTTTTCAGTTTTTGTCATCTATAGAGTAAAGAAGGCAGGGGCTATAATGACTGAAAAAAATTGTCATCTAAAGTCCTGATGACAATTTTTATTTGTCATCATAGCCCCGATTTCTAGTAGTGGAAATACGCCAGACGGCGAAAGGATACAAAGATAGTGGCGCTTCCATCGCTTAGATTTAGGGTGATAAGGTGCACCACAGATACGCAAAATGATTGCTCAATCGAGAGGTCAAAGACAGAGATATAGTACCAGTTCCATCTCTAATCTTTGAGAAAATTGAGGTTTATATATATATATATACATTTATATATATATTAATAAAATTTATTTATTTATGTATATTTATTTATTTTTATTTATGTATATATATGTATATATATGTATATATATTATGCATATATGTATGTATATGCATATATATAATATATATATATATGTTATATGCATATATATATGTATACATATATGTTATATATGTATGCATATGCATATATATATGTTAGATATGTTATATATGTATACATATATGTTACATCTATGCCTATGCATATATATATGTTATAAGGAAGAACGAGCAACACTCTTGACTGCTCGGTTGCTTGAAATGGATCTAAATTAATTACCATTTTTTCCTTATAATTCTGGGTACGTTATGTTTTAATGATTTATTTCTTCTTAATGACTATCAGAGCATATTTAACGTGTCTTCTTATTGCCACTTGTATAAATCATTGGGTGTTGATCATCGTCGATCATTCAAATGATAGTGTATTCTTTATCGACCCATTAAAAATTCGTCTCTACAATGATATTGCTGAAATGGTTGGCAAGTATGTAAAATTAAACATAGTTTATTGGATTTACAAACTAATTAGCTTCTAGGACTAATGATTATCTTTTATATCATTTGCATCTCTAGGGGCTTCAAGGTGATGAAGAAGATGAAGTCGAAATGGCAAATTCTGAAGGTAAATGATTTCATCTTCAAGGCATGTTAATAAATCTATATGTCTAAAATATTCAATAATTGGTTCTATATTGTATGCACAATGCCTTAAGCAAACAAGTTCGGTTGAATGCGGGTACTACGTCATGCTATTTATGCGTGAGATAATATATCAACCGGACACTTCAATCCTAGATCTAGTATGTTTACAACGTAAAATGTTGTATACAACATTTAAATGTAATACTCAATCGCTAATGTTTATTTCATTGTCTATAGATGAGAGATGCACTGTCTACGTACACTCAAGATGACATCGATGATGACAGAACTGAGTGGGGAGAATTCGTTGCATCACACGTTTTCTTTACATAAACTTTAGGTTCATTTTTGGATATATCATTCACATATTAGTTGTGTGCATGATATACAATTTTGATGCTCCAAACATCGGTTGGTCATGTGATAAACTAAATGAAGTGTTTTGGTGGACACTTACGAAAGTGCACCTTCGATGATCTACGATCGGTAATATATTAATTATTTATCAAATATTATTTTTCCTTCAACTTGACTTACATAGTATACTAATGTGGAAATTCAAAATTTATTGTAGGAGGAGCTTATAAGAGCAAATTTTTGATCAACGACTGTGCTCTAAATGGAGTTTGTTGATGCACACTTATGAAGGAGCTTTGAATCAAATATCTTCAATGTTAAAGAGGTATGTTATGTAACTTAAATATGGATTAAATTTCTTGATTTAACACTAGAGTTTATTGGATGTCTTCGGTACTTTGTAGATTTAGAAATTTCTTAATGGCCATCCTGCAGTTACGGTAGCCACTATTGCTTTTGTTATTCTTTTCTAAACTTTATTGCACGTATTCGGTACTTTGTCGATTTAGACACTTCGTAATGGCTATCCTGCAGTTATGGTAGCCACTTTTGCTTTTGTTATTCTTTTCTAAACTTTATTGCATGTATTCGGTACTTTGTAGATTTAGACACTTCGTAATGGCTATTATTATGCAATTATGGTAGCCACTTTTTCTTTTGTTATTCTTTTATAAACTTTATTGCATGTATTCGGTACTTTGTAGATTTAGACACTTCGTAATGACTATCCTGCAGTTATGGTAGCCACTTTTGCTTTTGCTATTCTTTTTTAAACCTTATTGGATGATACTTTGTAGGTATAGACACTTCTTAATGGCTATCATGTAGTTACGGTAGCCACTTTTGCTTTTGTTATTATTTTCTAAACTTTATTGTATGTATTCGGTACTTTGTAGATTTAGACACTTCTTAATAGTTATCCTGCAGTTATGGTAGCTAATTTTGCTTTTGTTATTCTCTTCTAAACTTTATTGCATGTATTTCCTAAGTTTTTATTAAGCTTAGTTTAGTTGTTATGTTTTAATTTTTCCTAAGTTTAATTGTTACATTGATAAATGTTGATAGATTAGTTAAGTTTTATATTTATGTTGAATAAAACTTGATAATTAACTATAGTTGTCTGTGTTAACTTGACATTTTCTTTGCATTGACAATTTTAGGTACTTTTTGACTACTTATAATTTTAGGTTCATTTTAGTCACTTGCTCAATTGTTTTTCAACTACGGATGTTTTCTAAGTATATATAACTTATAACTATTTGGGAGGATTCTGGATATTTGTTGAAATGATTTCTTGTTCTACTTCGAAGTAACACTACAAGAAAATTAGTCTATTGCGACAATTTTTTTACAACAGTTTAGAAAGTGCTGCAAAATTTAATAAAATCGCAACAATTTCTGGAAACAAATAAAAAATTGTTGTAAAATATATGTATTGCAACGATTTTCTTGCAGCGATTTTAAAATGTGTTGCAATAAGGGTGTTCATTTTTTTTTGGACAATTGGCGAAGCCCAAATAAAAAAAAAATCTTTAAAAAATTTAAAGCTCAAACAAATAAGAAAGTGTTGCTATTTATTTTAAAAATGGTGCAATAGGATGGGTGCTATTGCAACGGTTGTGAGAAGTCATTCCAGCACTTTAAAAAGTGTTGCTTGATCCCTTACAACACTGGTTTAGCCAGGGGCTTCTCAAGCGTTGCAAAAAGTGTTGCAGCAGTTTAAAACTGCTGCTATAGCTCAAAAAAACCTCTGCAATAACCCTGTTTTCTGGTAGTGTAAGAAGTTATTGTGTCTTCTTGAATTTTTATTGCAGGAACTACAAAGCGATGTGAAGATATTTTCTTCAAGCTAGAAGTTATATTGCAACAAATGATAAACTTTTTTGTTGGGTTAAATGAACATTTCATTATGTTATGCAACATTTTAGTGTTAATGTTGCAACAATTCAGGGGCAGCGTAGTTAGTTTCAATATTGTATACATATGAATTAGTTTATGTAAAAGTTGATGAACTTTGATATTTGAATGATATATTGATATATAGATCTTATTTCAATGATATTTCATTGTGTCAATCTTAGAGTTATTATTTTGCTTTGTATTCACAAGTATGTATATCGATATGTATATTTATATTTGTAATTTTCATTATTATTAAATAATAATAATAATAATAATAATAATAATGAGAATTACAAATATTAATATTAATATATTTAGATTTTAGAAGAAAAAAAAACCATGTCATTGAATTCATTTTGTTGACTCAGAATAGTTGTCGTCTTCGACCTATTAGTGACAGAAAATATAAGTCATCAAACCGTACAAAATTTACTGTCATCAACGCAGATTAGTTGACAAATATTTATTGTCATCAATTCAGATTATATGACAAATATTGCATGTCATCAATTGTGATTAGATGACAAACATTTCATGTCATCAATTGCGATTAGATGACAAAATATGATATGGGTGGTCATTCAGTGATAATGTTTAGGTGTCATAAAATAAGTTTTTTTGACATAAAATAATTTTCATTAATCGTATTATGAAGACAGAAAAAATTTGTCACGAAACCATGATTGATGACATTTTTCGGTTTTTGTCATCTATAGAGTAAAGAAGGCAGGGGCTATAACGACTGAAAAAAATTGTCATCTAAAGTCCTGATGACAGTTTTTATTTGTCATCATATCCCCGATTTCTAGTAGTGGAAATACGCCAGACGGCGAAAACATACAAAGATAGTGGCGCTTCCATCGCTTAGATTTAGGGCGATAGGGTGCACCACAGATACGCAAAATGATTGCTCAATCGAGAGGTCAAAGACAGAGATATAGTACCAGTTCCATCTTTAATCTTTGAGAAAATTGAGGTTTATATATATATACATATATATATATATATTAATAAAATTTATTTATTTATGTATATTTATTTATTTTTATTTATGTATATATATGTATATATATACATATATATATAACATATATGTATACATATATAACATATATGTAACATATATGTATACATATATGACATATATATATATATATATATATATATTATACATATATACATAATATATATAATATATATATATATATATATTATATATTATGTATTATGTATATATGTATGTATATGCATATATATAATATATATATATATGTATACATATATGTTATATATGTATGCATATGCATATATATATGTTAGATATGTTATATATGTATACATATATGTTACATGTATGCCTATGCATATTATACATATATGTTATATGTTACATGTACATATATAACATATATATGCATATGCATACATATACACTAGTAGAAATTGGGGCTATGATGACAAATAAAAACTGTCATCAGGACTTTAGATGACAATTTTTTTCAGTCGTTATAGCCCTGCCTTCTTTACTCTATAGATGACAAAAACCGAAAACTGTCGTCAATCTTGATTTGGTGACAGTTTTCTTCTATCTTCATAATACAGCTAATGACAATTATTTTCAGTCAAGAGACCTTATTTTATGACACCTAAACATTGTCACTGAATGACCACTCATAGCATATTTTGTCATTTAAACACAATTGACGACATGTAATGTTTGTCATCGAATCAGAATGAATGACAGTAAATTTTATACGCTTTGATGACTTAATTTTTCTGTCACTAATAGCTTGAAGACCACAATTATTGTGAGTCAACAAAACGAATTCAATGACATGATTTTTTTGTCAAAAAAAAAATCAATAATAGATTTTTTTTTGTATCAAATCTAAATATATTAATATTTTTATTTTTATTTGTCATTATAATTATTATTAATTAATAATAATAATAATAACAAATATAAATATACCTATCGATATACATACCTGTGAAACAAAGCAAAATAAATAAATCTAAGTGACACGATTCAATATCATTGAAATAAGATCTATATATCAATATATCATTGAAAAACCAAAGTTCATCAACTTTTACATAAACTAATTCATATGTATACAATATTGAAACTAATTACGATGCCCCTAAATTGTTGCAACAGTAACAGTAAAATGTTGCATAACATGATAAAATATTCATTTAATCCAACAAAAAAGTTCTCATTTGTTGCAATATGACTTATAAGTTGAAGAAAATATCTTCACTTCGCTTTGTAGTTCCTACAATAAAAATTCAAGAAGACACAATAACTTTAATAACTTTTTACTTTGACAGTAGAACAAGAAATCATTTCAACAAATATCCAGCATCATTCCAAATAGTTAGAAGCTATATATACTTAGAATGAACCTAAAATTACAAGTAGTCAAAAAATACCTAAAATTACAATGTAACAACTAAACTTAAGAAGTGTCTAAATCTACAAAGTACTGAATACATCCAATAAAGTTTAGAAAAGAATAACAAAAGCAAAAATTGCTACCATAACAGCAGGATAACTATTAACCAGTGTCTAAATCTACAAAGTACCGAAGACATCCAATAAAATCTAGAAAAACAAACTCAATCTTCAGGGGAAACAAAGAGTCAACAAATGGTGGAACAGTTCAACGCCAACAGAGAAATAGAATTAATATAAAACCAATTTCAAAGGCGGGCTAACTAACAAATTCGAAACAGAACCCAAAACAAACTCCATCACACAAGCAAAACCTTCAATTAAGGATTTCAAGAATCATAATTAAAAATCAAACGATCAAATTAGGAGAAGAACTCTCACTCTTGAACCATCGCATCCCTCCATTTCTGCCATTGCACGAACATCTTCGCCACTTTATCAACATCCATCGATCTCGCGATCAAAACCTCATCATCGTCAGGTCTCCATACTTCTACAAAACAAAATTTTCATTACACAAACTCAACACTCAAACATTCCAATCTAAAAAGAAGAAACCCTTACTTGTGTAGAAATCCCATTTTTGTCCATTAATCTCCTCATATGTGCAATCCGCTGGGTTTCTTCATTAATCGGCCTAGAGTACAATCGAAACAACGGACTTGAAATCAAAATTTGACCCAGCCAGCTTTGGATATATGATATATGATAGCATCGTCCACCAACTTTCTTAAGACCTAAACAAACGCCATTCAACATGCTTGAATAATTGAGAATCATACACAAAATCCATATGTCTAGACTTAAATTCAATAAGGAAAATCTCGTATTCTACAGACATCTAAAGCAATTTCCACGGGATAATATCTCAACAAATATTATCTTGTGGTTCTGTTACACTCAACTAAGGAAGTCATTACAAATGTTTTTAGAGCAATTTAAAGACTTATAAACTAGTGAAGAATAATGACTGGAAAATATTCTAGTTGAAGAACTAATGCTTCCACAAGGTCTACATAGTTTAAGAGAAAAAATGTAAAGTAAGTAGCATAAGATATTCTACAGCATAATCTACTCTCCAAAGTTGAGCATCCGAGCTCCTCAAATTGTAAAAGCCATTTTTTTATTGAAAAATCTATAACAAATCAATCACAGATCATAACAAGTTCAGATGCCTAAGAAATTTTACTAACTATAGCTGTGCTACTTCATATTATGAATGATGCTAAAAATATGCTCACTCAAACCAATAATGCCTTTCCAAATATTCAATAGAAATTCATAATACCAACATCAGACATCCTAAGCATTGATTCCATGATAATCATTCTCAAAATAGAGGGAAGTGTGATCGAGTATAAACATGGTCGTCTGAGGGAAGACATGAAGAATTAGTCACAAATGCAAGTTCATCCTCGAAGCCAGATGATGCAGTCATCAAGGGAAATTATATGTTTCTGCAATGAAGAAATTCAGCAAAATTATTATTTGAAATATCAAGTTTACCATAATCATCATTCCTAAATTTGGCTAAACGTTTTTTGTTCAATGGTATTCAGGAAGAAAATCAATGGTTTTAGTAAGATTTTATATTTCTAGAGTAAGATTTTATATTTCTTTTTAACTCATAGTCAAGGAAACAATTGACATTGAACTCAAGTTCCTAGCCTAAAAAAACTAACAAACAAATACACATCCCAGTCCAGATAATCGTTTGCTGCAATCTGAATCATCTCTCCTGGTTCTGTGTGATAAAGTTTGCTGACATGTGAAACGCTAAAATCTAGTAATTAAATTTATGGTAAAAAGAGGTGCATAAGTTGTGAATATGCAACTAGTTAAGAAATCTGCATGACATACCTGTAAACCACCATCGTGAATTGAAAGCACAACCAATCACCAATATATCTACAAATGGCATTGCTGAAGCTTCACTCTCCATTGAACTTGATTTACCAAAAAAAAACAAAAAAATATCGAATCATGAAATAAAACACCAGTCTCACATTTCCAATATCATTAACAAAATTTCACCACACATGAATGACAAGGAAAGCAAGAATTCAATCTGTAAAATCAGTAAACAAATAAGATTTTTTTTTTTTTTTTTTTTTGTATTTCTCCACATGCTACATACACATACAACATTTTGAATGCCTGCTGGTGCCAAATACATAGCTCTCAGTTTACTCTCTCTCCACCACTATAAGATGTAGTATTACAACATAACACATGTCTTATTTTCACTATTAGCACTTCACCCACAAATTAACGTGAAACTATTGCAGACACTTGAGTCAATTCAACATAATTCTAATACATTATACAACAAACAAACAAACAAGGAATCAAAAGCATATTTAGCTCATAATTTAAGTCAACTCTAGTAAATAACAAGATCATTTCAACAAGATGATGAAAACTTCCAACCATGGTCTCTGTAAATAAAACTTTGAATGCCAATACACTTCCTCTGAAAATATGTTTGAATCCACATGATCGAGCAAATTACATGGACCATTAAAAGAAAAGCTCTTGTATAAGATCTACAAAAGAAAAGACAATGCAACTGTTCACACGAGAATTCGAACGACGGATGGAAATTCGACACGTGTAAATGCAATTTAAATTTGTATTGATGTATTGTATTTACCAGTGCGTAGTGGATTACAATCTCTAATGTTTGATCCTCTGATTCTCTCTCTTAAATGTAACGTACTCGAGGGCTTCGTAGCTTTTACCAGTGCGTAGTGGATTACAATCTCCAATGCCGACGCCGACGCCGCCGCCTCAGCCTCGCGCGCAGCCGCATCCGCCTCAGCCCCCCGCGCGCCAGTTGCTCCGCCGCATCGTCGCACTGCCGCATCCGCATCAGCCCCGCGCACCGCCTCAGCCGCCGCGCGCCAGCCGCATCGTCGCACTGCCGCATCCGCCTCAGCCGCCTTCGTCTCAGCCCCCGCGCGCGTCAGCCGCTCCGCCGCATCGTCGCACTGCCGCATCCGCCTCAACCCCGCGCACCGACCGCCGTCTCGCAACCCGCGCAGCACCGCCGCAGCCACTGCAGATCCGCGCCTCTGCCGTCGCTGCCGCACGCCGCCGCCGCCTCTGCTGTCGCAGTCCCGTGTCGCTCCGCCGCCGCACGTCGCAGCCATTGCGGCTGTACAAGGTGGGTTTTTTTTTTTTTATTTGGTTTTTTTTTTGTTTTTTATTTTTCTATTATCAATTCTTTACTGTATTTTTATTTTTCATATATATATATATTTCTTTACCATTTTTAATATGTATATATTTTTTTTATATACAGGCGCCTATTTCCCGTCGCAAAAATTCTCACGGTGTTCTTCGTACCAACATTAATTTGGTAAATAAATAAATAAAAAAAAAACTTTTAATATCATTTGATTTGGACTGTATGTGATTTATTGTATGTAAATTTGGACTGTATATAATTTATTGTATGTAATTTATTGTATGTAATTTATTGTATGTAATTTATTGTATTGTAATTTATTGTATTGTTATTTATTGTATGCAATTTATGGGCTGTAATTTATGGGCTGTAATTTATTGTTGTATATTTATGTATTTATGATGGCCTGTAATATTTTGCATTTTGTTATTTTGTTGGCTGTGATTGATAAATTAGATTTATTTTATGGCAAGATTGGACTTTAGAAATCCTCACTAAGTAATTTTGAATTTGAGATTTTGTGATTAAATAGCCAATAAAAAAAAAATTAATTTGAAATTAAGGCTTTTAAAATTAGTTAAGTGATTTGAGATTTTGTGATTAAATAGCCAGTTTTTTTTTTTTTTTAATTTGAAATTAAGGCTTTTAAAATTAGTTAAGTAATTTTGAATTTGAGATTTTATAATTAAATAAAGTAATTCGGGAATTGGGGGTTAGGAATTTTAAAATTAGTTAAACGATCTTAAATTTGGGATTTTATAATTAAATAGCAAGAAACTTTTTATTTTTATTTTTTTTTATTTTTTTAATTTGAAATTAAGGATTAGAATTAGTTAAATAATTTTGAAATTGGGATTTTATAAATACATTAAAGTAATTTGGGAATTGGGGGTTAGGAAATTTAAAATTAGTTAAATGATTTTGAATTTTAGATTTTATAAATATATTATTTTATTATATATATACACACATTGATTTGAAATTTATTCACTTTTCAATTTTAATTTGTTTATTCCAAATGGGGGAAAAAAGTTTTTTTTTTGTAGGTGTGACATTTCTTTTACCGCCGATTCAGGATTTGGCGTACTGATTTGGGCGTTACTTCTTCTTTGCAGAGGCTTCGGTTCTTACTTTGTGTGAGATCGGAGTGTTTGCTTGGGGAATGTACTCCGTCCTTGTTGGTGCGCCGAATCGTCATGTTCAGCTCCCGTGGCCTTGACGTAACAATCTAAGGGCGTTACTTCTTCTATGCAGATGCACGTCTGCTTAGGGAACGTATTCCGTCCTAGGTTGTGTGTCGAGTCGTTCTGTTCGGTTCTCGTGGCCTCGGCGTAACAACTTAAGGGCGTTACTTCTCTTATGCAGATGCACGTCTGCTTAGGGAACGTATTCCGTCCTAGGTTGTGCGTCGAGTCGTTCTGTTCGGTTTTTGTGGCCTTGGCGTAACAACTTAAGGGCGTTACTTCTCTTATGCAGATGCACGTCTGCTTAGGGAACGTATTCCGTCCTAGGTTGTGCGTCGAGTCGTTCTGTTCGGTTCTCGTGGCCTCGGCGTAACAACTTGAGGGCGTTACTTCTCTTATGCAGATGCACGTCTGCTTAAGGAACGTATTCCGTCCTTGGTTGTGCGTCGAGTTTTTATGTTTTGTTCTCGCGGACTCGGCGTGACAATTCAAGGGCGTTACTTCTTCTATGCAGATGCAAATCTGCTTAGGGAACGTATTCCGTCCTTGGTTGTGCGTCGAGTCATTATGTTCTGTTCTCGTGAGATCGACGTACTGATTTAAAGGCGTTACTTCTCTTTTGTAGATGCGTCAGTTTGGGCATTTCCACTCTACGTGAAATGAGCGCATCTACTTAGAGAACGTACTCCGTCCTTGTTGGTGCGTCGGATCGCCGTGTTCCGTTCCTATGAGATTGGCGTGCCGACTTGAAGGCGTTACTTCTCTTTTGTAGATGCGTCAGTTTGGGCATTTCCACTCTACGTGAAATGAGCGCATCTACTTAGAGAACGTACTCCGTCTCTGTTGGTACGTCGGATCATCGTGTTCCGTTTCTGTGAGATCGACGTAACAAATTAAGGATGTTACTTCTCCTTTGCAGATGGATGTCTGCTCAGGGGACGTACTCCGTCCTTGTTGGTGCGTCGGATCGCCGCGTTCCGTTCCTTTGAGATTGGCGTGCCGACTTGAAGGCGTTACTTCTCTTTTGTAGATGCGTCAGTTTGGGCATTTCCACTCTACGTGAAATGAGCGCATCTACTTAGAGAACGTACTTCGTCTTTGTTGGTACGTCGGATCATCGTGTTCTGTTTCTATGAGATCGACGTAACTAATTAAGGACGTTACTTCTCCTTTGCAGATGGATGTCTGCTCAGGGGACGTACTCCGTCCTTGTTGGTGCGTCGGATCGCCGCGTTCCGTTCCTATGAGATTGGCGTGCCGACTTGAAGGCGTTACTTCTTTTTTGTAGATGCGTCAGTTTGGGCATTTCCACTCTACGTGAAATGAGCGCATCTACTTAGAGAACGTACTCCGTCTTTGTTGGTACGTCGGATCATCGTGTTCTGTTTCTGTGAGATAGACGTAACAAATTAAGGACGTTACTTCTCCTTTGCAGATGGATGTCTGCTAAGGGGACGTACTCCGTCCTTGTTGGTGCGTCGGATCGCCGCGTTCCGTTCCTATGAGATTGGCGTGCCAACTTGAAGGCGTTACTTCTCTTTTGTAGATGCGTCAGTTTGGGCATTTCCACTCTACGTGAAATGAGCGCATCTATTTAGAGAACGTACTCCGTCTTTGTTGGTACGTCGGATCATCGTGTTCCGTTTCTGCGAAGTCGACGTAACAATTTAAAGATGATACGCCGACTTAGAGACGTTACTTCTCCTTCGTAGATGCGCCAGCTTGACATTTACACTTTATGTGAAATGGGCGCGTCTACTTAGAGAACGTACTCCGTATTTGTTGGTGTGCTTCCCCCATAACACTCTCTCCTTTTTTTTTGCTTTAAGATTTCTCCCCTTTTTTTGGAAGGCTATATGTGTTGTCCTTTTCTTTTTGTCATTTGGTTATATATATATATATATATAATACATATATATTTTTTTTTTGTTTTGTTTTAAGGTTGTATATAGTTCTTTTTTTTTGTTGTTGTATTTTCTTGGTAATCACTTCATGCTCGCATTTTTGTGTAGCTCATTTAATACTTTCGCCACAATTATCGCTTTGTTTTGAATTTATTAACTCTTTCGAATTTGTTTTGCAGGAACATGGTGTATTTTGCAGAGCAGATCGTCTCTGGAGAGAAACATCTCGTTCTTTTACAAGATGAACATCAGCCCTTAAAACGCAGAGTTAACCTCCTAGTAGAAGAACCCAAGATCGGCGATTACTCCAATAAGTGGCCGCGACTCGGAAAACCAGGTCGTTTGTCAAAATGGTCCTCAGAAAAACCTTTGGGTCAGGGTTCCTCGTCTAAGGTGTGGATGTTAGGTTTTGCGCTTCACCGCCAAAATCCCAGTCAAACCCCCGAGCTAACATTGGGACGCCGAATTATCGAAGGTACCACTCGTTGGGGCTCTGTATTAAAGATTTCTGGAGAATTCCTTTTTATCCCTCAATATTGGGAGTGGTTGGAGCTTGTCGTCGGTCGCAGTAAGAAGATACTTCGCCATGCTTGTCTACTAGATGCCGTGATGGCTTTTCTCTATACTTACGATCGCAATAAGGTCGTGGTACGAGCCTTTTGTGAAGCATGGTGCCCTGCAACTAATACTCTTCATACCCAAGCTGGGGAACTTTCCGTCTCTTTGTGGGACCATTGGAAATTCGGGGGTCTTCCTATTGATGGACAATTTTACAAGGAAGTCATTCCCTGTCTTAAAGAGTTGACTGGCTCGGGGCGGAATGGCAGATATCTCCCAAAAAGTTGCGAACATTTATTTCGCGCTTATTATACACTAACTGCTAAGAAGACGGATCATTCTCACGTTGCCATCAGTGATTGGATCTCACTACGGTTTAAAGGCACCCAGCGATATGGTAAAATACCGGCGCAAAGGTCAAAGAAAAGAACTGCTTCTAAGCCTACTTCTCGCCCCAGCGTGACTCATAACCCCGACGGCACGAAAGTTAAATATCGTGAATGGTCAGACGATGAGTGCAACATGTTCCATAATCTAAATATTGAAGAAGGATGGAAGGATAAAACATACTTGGCCGCCTTTTTATGTTGCTGGCTCTGTGCCTTCGTATTTCCTCAGGCCAATGCTCACCACATTCGTCCAGGTGTTTTCAAGATTGCTTGTCTGATGGCCGAGGGTGAAACTTTTAGTCTTGCCGTTCCAGTCTTAGCTAACCTTTACCACGTGTTAGGCAAAATCTCAATGACTGCTAGTTCGGTCGGCTGTATCGAAACTTGTCTCCCGGTGCATTACATTATTGGTTGGTTAGCTCATTACTTTAATACTCATCACAAGACTCCTGAGGAGGTCCAAGGTCCAGAGATGGTTGAATTTTCCGGCGAAGGTGGGGCTAAATATCTAGATGAATATGAAGCGCATGAACTGATCCATGAGGGCGCATCGATAGCATGGCACGTGAATCTCCAACATAGGAATAAACATGAAATCTTAAATAGAGAAACCATCAACGACTCTGAAGATTCTTCATATTTTTCGAGCCTCCGATCGTGCTATATATCAGCGCGATGTGAGGAATCGCTTGTCATCGAATCATATAGTCCGTATCGATTTGGTCGTCAGTTCGGGTTCTACCAAGACGTGCCAAATGATATAGGGGAAGCTTCTCCTTCGGTCAATTTGTGTACTATTTTACATCATTGGCGGGTTTGTATTTGCGCTGACGCAGGGTGGGAAGTGTTCCTTCCAGCTCGAATGTTGAACCCCCATGACCATGTTACTTCAAATTATCAAAAGTGGTGGTCGATTAAGCATGGCGATTATTTGAGGAAAGGTGTGGATAAATTGATTGACAGCGCTCTTCCTCACTCAGATTGTTCAAAACCTAAGAAGCCTAAGAAGGTCAATGCTAACCTCGGAGGAAAGAAAATTCATTTACTCAAAGATAAACCGTCATGCAATGCCTCAGATCAAGCTGAAGATAGTCAAGGCAATGATAGAGACGTTTATTGGAAGAAGGATAAAAGGCTCAGACAGACCCCTGATCTCCCCGATCTCGGTGACAGATTCTTCGACGATGTCCCTACTGCTTGTGACATACCTGATGATGTTGGAGCCTTAGTTCAGTAACTTTCTCCTTCTTCTTTTTTCTGAATATTTTTTTTTATATCCGCCTTTCGTTTAAATTTTTATGTATATATATATATATCAGCAAATAACTTATTTGAAAATCTTCTATTGTTACAGCTTCACCTGGATGATTATATTCAAGCCGAGGGCGAGCAACATAGCGACCAATCGTCGGAGGGTTCAGAAGCTTCGGTTTCTATTGATAGGCGACCTGGGAGCTCTTCTGCCCCATTGGAAGAGCGAAGTACCAATTTACCTCTGCTTACCATCAGGGAGCGTTCGCAGCATGTTCCATTGAATGCAGTTTCGCAAGCTCCTAAAACCTCTGTTTATTGTGCTGACAATATAGTATCCAGCCTTCAACGAAAAGCGGCCATGTCTATGTGGCAAAGCTTGCGAGAGAAAATGGCGCGTACCCCTTTTGAGGATGTTCCGAAACTTGAGCCAGAGATTCGTAAGATTCTTAAAGGCATCTCGGACACTCGGGCAAACAACCAGGTGTCTCTGCAAGAATTTGTAGAAGGCTATTGTAAGAGAGTGGAAGACTACAACCAGATGCAATCTTCAATTTCCACCCATCTAAACTCCGACAGTAGGGATCGTCAACTGGAAGAAAAGAAGATTTATTTGGACCGATCCCTCCTAGAGGTTACAGAGACGAAAACGGAGATAGAAGAGGCGAAAGCGAGGATAAAAGCTGCGAAGATCGAGCTTGAGAGGCTTTCCACTTTTGTCTCCGCCCGGGAGCAAGTCTTGAGTCGCGGGACACTTGAAGTCTCGCGTGTACGCGAAGAGATTCGTGCCCTCGAATGTGCCCCCATTATTGACGAGGACGATGCTCGAGTCGTTGCTGCAGTTCGCGAGCTTCTAGAGAGCTCGCGCGCAGAGTTGAAAGAGTTTCAGTGGGCGCCTTGATTTACGCATATATGTGCATATATATTTTTTTATCTATCTTCTTCTAGATTTCTCTCGTGTAAAAGAACTTTATGTTTTCTTTATGACCATTTGGCTTATCTCCCTCATTTTGGAATAATAATTTTCCTTTGTTGCTTTGTTGAACTTAATTTTTTTTGTTGCTTACGTATTTTTGAAATCAAGAGATCACTTGTTTGAACGTAGCTCGAATGGAATGAATATATTTTTTTTATTGCGCGCGACTGATCTTAAAGTATATATGTATTTTTTCTTTAAGTTGCCTACGTACCCTTAGATGGAAGGGATCAAGTCATAACGTAGTTCAAATTACATGATGAATTTTTTTTTTTACTTGGGCCGTTCACCTTTTAAGCTCGTGCGGGCCAGGAGCAACATGTAATTTATACTCTTACGTTAAGGAGTATTACATTTTTTTAATGCATAAAATTTCTTAAGAAATTTGCCGTTGATTGGGCCAATCCTTAATCCATCTTGATCCACAATTTTGTATGCTCCATTTGTATAGACTTCCTTAACAACATAGGGTCCATCCCACTTAGGGGTGAACTTGCTCCCCGTATGTCTCGTTGTGATGATGGGTCTTCGAACCGCGAGTACTAGATCGCCAACTTGAAATGATCGAGGCTTCAAATTTTTGTTGAAAGCCTTGGTCATTCGCGCTTGGTAATATTCCAATGCTTGCTGAGCATCCAATCTTCTTTCATCGAGTGCTTCCAATTCTTGGAGACGCAATCTTGCATTCTCTTCCGTAGTTAACCCCTCTTGCACTGCCATCCCTAAGGATGGGATTTCTCTGTCCAAAGGGAGCACAACTTTAACCCCATAGACTAGGGAATAAGGTGTGACTCCTGTAGGAGTGCGGTGGGTAGTTCGGTAAGCCCATAATGCCTCACCAATCTTTTCCTGCCAGTCTCTTTTTGACTTGGAGACCACCTTTTTCAACAAGTTGCATAATGTCTTGTTGAATGCTTCTGCCAATCCATTTGCCGGAGCGTTGTACATGGATGGCTTGCATTGCTTGAACTTGAATTTATCACATAAATTGTCCATTAGACTATTAGAAAATTGTCTTCCATTATCAGTCACGATGCGGTGAGGGATGCCGTAACGGTAAATGATGTGGGTTCGGATGAAATTCACAACAGTTTCCTTCTTTGCCTCCTTTAACGCAATTGCCTCGGCCCACCTTGAAAAATAATCTGTCCCAGCGAGGATATAAGAATGTCCTGCTGAGGACTTAGGTGTTATTGGACCAACGAGATCAAGCCCCCAAGCTTCAAAGGGCCATGAAGCTATGGTCGGGTGAAGGGGTTCTGGCGGTTGATGTATGAAGTTTGCATGAAACTGACAAGCCTATTTCTTAGCATACTCCATCGAGTCTTGAATCATCGTTGGCCAGTGATAACCCATTCTCTTCAACTGAAAATGAAGTTTCGGTCCCGATTGATGAGCACCACAGACCCCTGAGTGCGCTTCCTCTAATGCCTTTATCGATTCTTCTTTTCCTAGGCATCGAAGAAAAAGTCCGTCATAGGAGCGTCGATAAAGGGTTTCCTTGTAGTAGATGAATCGAGCACTTCTTCTTTGTATATCGGCCTTACGTCGGGACTCTGTGGGAAGTTTTCCATGTTGTAGATAATCTACAATCGGTTGTCGCCAATCCTCTTCCTCAATCACATAGACCGATATTACGTTTGCTTCTTGACTTTCAACTTCAGTTGGCAGTATAACCCATTTTTGACAAATCGGAACGTTTAATATTTCACTTTCTGATACAGTCAGGGCTGTGGCCAAGTTTGCTAATGCATCTGCCTTTGCATTTTCAGCTCTTGGAATATGCTCTATCGTCATACTATCAAAGCTCTCTAAGAGTCGTCTTGCATAATTAAAGTAAGGCATTAAATCTGGATGCTTCACCTCGTATTGGAGCGACAACTGATTAATTATCAGTTTTGAATCTCCCTAAATCTCAATGTAGGTCACTCCAATTTCTATTGCTATTTGAAGACCCATAATGAGTGCTTGATATTCAGCAACATTATTCGAACATACCTCTTCAAATGCGAAGCTATACGGCAGCATGTGTTTTTCAGGGGTAATGAATACTATACCCGCTCCTGCGCCATATCTTCGAGCTGCACCGTCAAAATACATAATCCATGGGTCAACAATTTCAACGTAGAAGATTTCTTCGTCAGGCAGGTCGTCGGATAATTTCCAGTCTGACGGCACCGGATGATCTGCCAAGAAATCAGCCAAGGCTTGCCCCTTCACTGCCTTTTGTGGAACATAAACAATGTCATACTGTTGTAGTAAAATTGCCCAGTTTGCCAACCGACCTGAGATAATTGGTCTAGACAGAACATACTTGATTGGGTCAGCCTTAGCCACCAGATGCACTGTGAATGCCTGCATATAATGCCTCAGCTTGTCGATGGCGAAGAAGAGCGAAAGACACATCTTCTCAATGGGTGAATAATTCAGCTCTGCCCCATTGAGAGTTCTACTTATGTAGTAGATGGCACATTCTTTACCCTTCTCGCTTTCTTGTGCAAGCAATGCCCCAAGCGACCTTTTTTGCGCAGTAACGTAGAGAATCAATGGCTTTCCTGCTACGGGTGCGCCCAAAACAGGAGGGTTAAGCAAATATTGCTTTATGTTGTCAAAGGCATTTTGACATGCTTCATCCCACTCAAAGGTCGTGTCTTTCCTCATCAATCTTTGAAATGGTTGGCATCGGCCTGCTAGATTGGAGATGAACCTCCTGATATAAGCAAGTCGTCCTTGGAGACTTCTTAGTTCATGCAAGTTTCGCGGCTCTGACATTTTTTGAATGGCGTCGATCTTGGACTGATCAATCTCGATCCCTCGATGTTTTACGACGAAACCAAGGAATTTCCCCGAAGTTACACCGAATGCACATTTGAGAGGATTCATCCTCAATTGGTACTTTCTCAAACGATCGAAAACCACCTTTAGATCTTTCAAGTGATCCTGTCGCTTTTTGGACTTGACTACAAGATCGTCGACGTAGCATTCGACATGTTTATGCAGCATATCATCGAAGATCCTTTGCATGGCATGTTCATAAGTTGCGCCGGCGTTCTTTAATCCAAAGGGCATTACCTTGTAACAGTATATCCCTTTCGGAATCCGGAACGCTGTCATTTCTTCATCTTTGAGGGCCATTCGAATCTGGTTGTATCCTGATGACCCATCCATGAAAGATAAAGCTTCATGCCCTGTGGTAGCATCGACCATTAGCTCAGTGATGGGCAATGGGAAGTCGTCTTTCGGACATGCACTATTCAGATCGCGAAAGTCAACGCATACCCGTAATTGTCCGTTTTTCTTTCTGACAGGGACAATGTTTGCTATCCATGTCGGGTAGTTTACTTCGCGAATGAACCCTGCTTCAATTAACTTGTTAACCTCATTTTCAATTTGGGGGATGAGCTCTGGCCTGAAACGTCGTTGAGCTTGTTTGACTGGTCGATACCCGTGTTCAATAGCGAGATGATGTACTGCGACTTTTGGATCAAGTCCCGACATCTCTTTATACGACCAAGCAAATACATCTTTATACGCAATGAGCAAACTCAAGTACTCGCACTCCTCTTCACCGGAAAGTGATGCGCTTATAAAGGTTGAACGTGGTTCTTCCGTCGTACCCAGATTAACTTCTTTTAGTTCATCAACTGTTGGTTGGCTTCCATCTTCGAGTGGCAGTGGAGCCTCTTCAACATCCTCTTCAGATATCTCGGCCTCCGTTTCTTCCCCAGCAGTAATATGATGACAAGAGGCTTCATCCCCATTCTCTGCACGTTTGCTCGCAGGGTTGGTGATGATGACATTGTGTCGTTTAACCTTCAATGCACCATCTGTATTCACGGTAACAAAAGTTTTTCTTTTCATCCGTGAGGGGACAATACTGCGGATCTCTTCATCGCTTTTTGTTTTGCTAGACTCTTTATTGTTCAAAGTCTCTCGAGCCTATTCGTGTAGGAGGCGATCGAAAATGGAAGTGGATGAAAGTTTCTTATCTCTCTTTGTGGTCACGCTTAATCTTTGCAACGCTGACGTTCGTGAGAGAGATTTATCGGGCAACGTATTTTATTTCTCTTCTGTCGGCTTACTCAACCTTTGAAATGCTGACTTCCGTGAGAGGGGTTTAGCGGACGGTGTGTTTTCCTTCTCATCTGCTGGCTTACTCAACCTTTGAAATGCTGATTGCCATGAGAGAGGTTCAGTGGACGACATGTTTTCTTTTTTATCTGCCGACTTACTCAACCTTTGAAAGACGGAAGATCTGATGGGATTAGGTGTTGAGTGCGAACTGTCTTCTTCTGTCACAGCCGCTTTCAATCGCTGGAAGGCTGAAGCGCGCGTAGCCGGCGGCTTGATGCGCTTAAAGATAGAGATCCTTGGTTTGACAACTTCCTCTTCTTTTGAGTTGCGTGCCTTTTTGGTCGTTATGTTATTACTGTTGACCACTTTCTCTTTCCCTTTTCGGGTTATCCGGACTGGTTTAGGCGACTTATATCCAAGCCCCTTTCTTGATGCCGGTATAGGATATCCCTCCTTTAGGAGTTTTTTCTGTGTCGAAGAAAGCTCTGACCTGCCCTCGAGAATTTTCAGGCCCTTGAACTCAGTGTGAGTTGTGAAGTCATATCCTGCCTTTGCTAGCAGTTTATATGCCTTGGGATCGTATCCTTCTTTCGTTCGTTTCTCAGGTAGGACCATCCCTTTCTGAGTCTCTTTGGACTTCGTGACCTCTTGTTTCGTTATCTTCGTAAGAGGGGTGACAAAGTTTTCTTTCAGGATCTTAATATCACCGACTTTCAAACTTTTAGTACATTCTGCGAATGGTGATTCACCTTTCTTACGCCGGGACAAGGGAACGTAGCGCAGAACAGAAGGGTTCAAACTTTTCTCGTCTTTCAAGGCCTTAGCCTTCGTAGGGCTGACGGATGTCTTGCTTTCACAAAACTTGGGAACATTTTCTTCTTTGATTGATTCTTTCCCTGCGCAAGTCTTCTGCTCCCCGCTGATCAAAGGGATTTCTTTTGGCATTATTTCTTCTATGTTGCTGTTATTTATATAAAACTTTGCATCCGCGAAATGAGACTCGACCTCTGAAAAATGGCTTAGTGTCTGCCTCAACCTTTTTGACGCCGTTCTGATAAAACTTGAAGCACTGATGCAATGTGGAAGTTATTACCCCATTTCCATGAATCCAAGGGCGACCCAACAATATTTTATAGGTAGTCCTGGAGTCTATGACATGAAATAAGGTATGTGCTTTTAAGTCTCCAATGATGAGCTGTAGGCGAATCATGCCGATCGCTCGTTGTCCTCCCTGATTGAAACTCTGGATTACCAGCTTGCTACTTGATAGCTCTTCCATCAGGATGCCAATCTCCTTCATGACTGATTTCGGCATTATGTTGACGGCCGATCCATCATCAATGAGGATTCGACCGACCCTCTGTTCTCGAATGTATCCTGAGACAAACAAAGGTCTATTGTGAGGTTTTAACCCCAACTTCAAATCATCATCGGTGAAGCTTATGGACATGCAATCAGACGCGCATGCATGTGCTGTAGAGGTTGAAGGTTCTGAAACATTAGAGTCCTTCAACGTGTTGATGTGAGCAGTTTTGTCCATTTGAGGCGAATCTACTATATTAAGGGAAGGTGTATCGTCCAGCTTTGTTACCAACTCCGTTGAACTTGGAGTGGCGCTGTCATCCTCGATTGCCACAACGACATGACACGTAGCAGCTTCAACTATTTCTTCATGCTTCTCATTAAAAAATCCCTTGGGGAAAAATTCCCGTAGGGTCATAGGCTGCTGGGGTCGAGGGAGGTCTTTGTTTTCCTCCACGACAAGTTTTGGCCTTCTCATACTCTTTCTTCCTTTTCTCTTTGGAAGTTTGCTTTTTCGCCTATACTCTCGAAGTAGGCGGGCTTCTTTCTGAACAGGTCTCTGTCGCCGCATTTTTCGACGAGTTACGACGGTCCATCCTTCATCCTCATCCCCAACGGGTTCGGGTTTCACCCACGAAGTCTCCTGTAGGATTTCATGTTCGAATCGAACGATTACAGGTTCGCAAGTCCCGAACTGGATCAAACTCTCCTCTTGCTTCTTAGGAGAGACATGAGATAATTGAACGCCGGAGTTCAATGTTACGGCGGCGTGATTTTCTTGAGCTATCTCGTCGAGATCCAGCTCAATCTTCTTTTCACTAGCTAACTTCATGATTAGCTCTTTCAAGAAGAAACATTTTCCTACAAGATGACTGACGACCCGGTGGTATTTGCAGTAGTTAGGATCATTTACCTTTCCTAACTCCTCCGGTCGTTTGCACTCTGGCAGTTGGATGAGTTGCGTTTCCAGCAATTGCTCTAACATATCGGGAATGTCAGAGTCTGGAAACGGGTAGATCTTTTCTTGTCTTTCTTTCAACGTAAGGCGACGTCTTTCGCCTTTGTCATTTCTTGCTTCCGTTTTGTTTTCCTTTGCTTTGGAGGAAAACCTTAAAGGGGCCGTGTTGACGACCATGGATTCTTTCACGACATTCTTCGTGATCTTCCCAACGCTCTTCATTTCTGTCTTTGTTTTCTTTACGTCGGAGATTAAAAGGTCTTTGTTTCCTCTATTGGCAATACTCAACTCCATATCATGGGCGCGAGTTGCCAACTCCTCGAATGTTTGGGGCTTTATCCCTTGCAGGATGTAGTGAAGTCCCCAATGCATGCCGCCGATGCACATCTCGACAGCAGACACTTCCGTGAGTCGGTCCTTGCAGTCAAGACTCAACGATCTCCAGCGGTTAATGAAGTCGACGACAGGCTCGCCCATTCTTTGGCTAGCATGCGATAGTTCAGACATGCTTACTGTTCGCCTCGTGCTGTAGAAGCGATTCAAGAAGTCTCTTTCAAACTGCTCCCAACTTTCGATCGTCTCGGGTTCCAAGTCGGTGTACCAGTCAAAGGCGTTTCCTTTCAAAGTTTAGACGAATTGCCTAACCAGCAAGTCTCCGCGAGTTCCAGCATTCTCGCATGTTTCGACGAAGTGGGCAATGTGTTGTTTAGGATTTCCCTTCCCATCGAATTATTGAAACTTTGGCGGCTGATACCCAATGGGCATTCTTAAGCTGTCGATCCTCTTGGAATACGGTTTGGTATACAAGAGGGTGCTTTGGGCTGGTCCACCGTACTAGACTCGGATGGTGTTGGTAATCATGTCCTGCAGTTGTTGGACAGATAAGGAAGCGACTGACGTCGAGTGTTGCGCTTGGTCTTCCTGGATGACCATTTTTTCTTTGTCATTCTTTCTGGCCGCAGGAGTTAGGCTTGACTCCGCGACCTCACGACTTTGCATCTGACTCCTTAGTTGGGCAATCTCAAAGTCTTTGTCCTCGACTGCTTTCATCAAGAAACTATTTTTCTTTTCCATTTCAGCCATCGCTTCGCCGTTAGTACGCGCATCCGCCATCATTACAGATACGTTGGAGTCAGACACCTTCTCCGGCTGATCAGAGGAGGGAACAACCTCATCGAACAAAGGATTGTCCTTGATGATTATCCCAACCTGCTCGGACTCCGTCAGTCGTTTGTATATTTTGCGCACTATGGCCGGAGTGTGTTCGTCCGTCCGCGAGACTTCTTTGATGACGCGGCTGCGGGTGGCAGGTCCTCTGTAAGGGCTGTTGGAACTGACAGCCTTGAATGTTGTTTTCTTTGATGCCATTGTAAAAAAAAATTTGTTGAGAGAGAGAGATGAAAGGTAGAGTGCTCCCACCGGGCGTGCCAATCTGTTCACACGAGAATTCGAACGACGGATGGAAATTCGACACGTGTAAATGCAATTTGAATTTGTATTGATGTATTGTATTTATCACTGCGTAGTGGATTACAATCTCTAATGTTTGATCCTCTGATTCTCTCTCTTAAATGTAACGTACTCGAGGGATTCGCAGCTTGTT
This sequence comes from Herpetospermum pedunculosum, assembly GCA_028017165.1. NCBI lineage: Eukaryota > Viridiplantae > Streptophyta > Magnoliopsida > Cucurbitales > Cucurbitaceae > Herpetospermum > Herpetospermum pedunculosum. Next base: position 44,607,860 of record CM051524.1, on the reverse strand, counting down.
CTCGAGGTTGAATCTTCAGCTCCGCGTAGCGGTGAAGTCTTCAGATGTTTGAACTTGGAGTGGCGTTCAGTCTTCAGGATTCAAAGAGTCTTTCGTTGTTTGGGAATTCTCTCTGAGTTCTTAGGAGAAGAAATTTTCTGAACCTTAAAAATGAAAATGAACTCTCTATTTATAGAGTTCTCATGGGCCTGGTGGGCTTGGGCCTGGATCCAATGGGCTTGGGCTTTGGGCCCAATGGGCTTTTGAATCTTGGGCCCAATGGGTTTGATCTTTGGGCCAAATTGTCTTTTGCATATCTTTCTGGCCCGATTCGATTTCGAGCCCAATTGCAGTTTGACCGAATTTGCTCGGTCAAGTCTATCTGATCCCCGATCGTGATGGAGACACGTGCCGACCGCTGATTGGCCGAAATTTCTCGGTCAACAGCAACCTCTGGAAATATGCTTGAATCCACTCACCCAACATTCGAAACGCTCCTCAAGAAAATAAGATTTGAAATTCATCCCAAAGGCATTTGAATTTACAGTGTTTGCTTATAGAAGGATTCCATTGTAAATTTCTAGACTTCCATCATATATGTTTGTATCTCAATAAGCTTCTTCTTTTGTACAAAAGTAATAGAAAGCTCCAAATAACATATAAAAAATTGAAGGAAATGGCATATGACATACTGAATGTATCGAACAAAGGAACACACTATATTGTACTTTAACGTTAATCAATTTTTCTGGAATCAAGAATAATTTCGAAAAACAACTTCAATCATCTTTCTTCATACAGATTGAACAACTTCAACTATGAAGCTATTTCTGAAACTATTTCTGAAATCAGTTTTCAAAGAGCGTTGAGACAGCTGCAAACAAAAGAATTCTACGCATTAGGATTAAATTACATTACTTAAGAAATGGTCAAAAAGGGATTAGATTGCGGTTTTACCTACTGTTTTACCTCAAAAGGTCCCGAATGTGTAGTGGTTGGTGTCCGACGAAGCCTAAATTGCAAACGTGAAGCCGTTAGAGAATGGGTAATTCAAATCAAGCATTGATTGAGGTTTGGTCATTGGCGAACCTTACCAAAACAAATGGGATGTTACTTGTTCTCCGCTGAAACGCAAGGAAGAAGGAGACAACACGCTGCCAGAGCACGTCGTCGAACGCCGCTGCACCACTCGCCGAGATCTGATGGAGGCTGATCCGAAGTTGCACGATGAGGGCTGGCCGAACGAAATGACTGAGAGGGAATGGTGGAGGTGTGCGACTGAAATGAAGGTGGAAGAAGGGGAGAACGAATGGAAGTTTTAGGGCTTCCTTTCCTTTTATTCTTTCTTTCTTTTTTTTTTTTTTTTTTTTTTTTAAGTCCCCACAAACCCAATTTAAACCCTTAAACCATGAAATCAAAGATTTAATTGAAAAAAATTTCTTCCCTAACACTTGTAAATTTCAATTTAATAAGATTAACTTGAAATTCTAATTTAAAATTTCAATTTAATAAAACTTAAGGATTAACTTGAAATTCTAATTTAAAATTTAGAACTGATGAACAACGAAGACCAATTAACAAAGAATTAACACTATAAGAAATTAAAGTCACGATTTTATTTTGAATCAAATAATTTAGAAACGAGGGAACGCTACACCATATCTCAAAATCGAAGTAGATCTGACTTAGATCTAAGAAGATTTTGTCTGAAACTCCCATTAGATGCGAAAACAAATCCAGGCCCGAACATCGACAACCCACGAACAATTACACATATGACCTCAGATCTACAGCCTTACGAACAGCTACACGACAAATTTTACTCATTAGAAACTCTGTTATACTAATTTCAAAGAGTTCGAAATAGAAATAGAGAGGTCGAACGGAGGCGTGGTCGATGCAGCCAAAGGGAGAAAAGGGGAGGTGATTTCACTTGAGTTTGCCAATCCGATGAAAGCTTCTTTTTTGTTAGGGATTTCAAATATAAATTAGAGATGACGAAATCTGATGTAAATTAGGGATTATATATATATATATATATATATATATATATATATATATATTTATATTTAATTATAAATTGTGAGATTATTACAAATCAATTTTGAGAAGAATTTGAGTGTTTTTTTTTTCACAATTTTCATTTCCCATTTTTTGACATTTGTTTTTTTTTTTTCATTTTTCATCATTCTTATGTTATTTGTTAATTAATTAATTTTTTTAGTTGTAAATTAATTTTAATTCTTTTTTAAGTATTTTTAGTTTCTATTTTATTTTAATTACAAATTTATTTTATAAATAAAAAACTTTTGAGTAAAAAAACATAAACAAATTAATGATAGTTAATAAATGTAAACGATTTAGGATATTTTAAAATTGTCATCGATTGACGACATTAGAAAACTGTCATTAAGTTTCGAAAATTTGAAAAACTCCGTTTTTTCCCGCCAAAAACGCGCCCCAAACGGAAGATGACACTTTTTTTCTTCCCTCCCTACATTTTTGGATGCCCCACATGTCATCTATTCCCATTTTTCTAGTAGTGATATAATATACATAATATATATGTATGCATATGTTATATGTTACTGATATGAAATGCATGTAATAGTAATGCATGCAATAGTACTATTACATGCATTTCATATCTCCTTCCTTACTGTCAATAAATGGTATCAGAGCCATTTGCATGTGGTAGAGAGTATCCAAGAGTAGTGTTATTTAGTCATTAGCGTTTATGATTAATCAAGCGCATACTTTTAATAGGCTTCTGATAATCCTCTTGTCTTAATAATCAAAGTTAGCTAATTAATTCTACTGAATAGCACATTGGTAAACCTTGTGTTCCCGGCTGTTTAATTCGTAAGTCTGTTGGTAAGCTTGGTATTCCTGTGTTGTAGAATTATTTACTATCTTGCTTATTAATTCAAAAGTTTATTAAAACTATAAAGCTTCTTTAACTCTTAAACAAGATGTCTAAATTGTTAAGTAAATTGCTCTCTAAACCAAAAATCTCTAAAAATTCAAACAATGAAGATTTACAAGAAGACTACTCAAATAATTCTCAACTTTCAATATCTACAATCAACAGTCAAGAAATTCAAATAGCAAAGATTGAGCGAAACCTCCATAATTGGTCAATACCAAAACTAGATGTCAAAACGATTTATGAAATAGGAAAATTTGATTTTATTCAAGATTTTTGCATAAAAACTACTGAACAAACCGTCCCTATCAATAAAGATTCTGAAACCTTTCATCTTTTATCAAAACAATTAATTTATAAATATCAAGAAAAATATAATTTTCTACATATAGTGTTACAGGTTGCAAGATAGAGTTTGTAAAGGAGAGAAAAGAGATGAAAAGTAAGTTATTATTACAATAGAAAAAACCAAACATTATATAGGTTTTTCTTACACCTATTTTAGTGTTTCCAAAATAATAGCATCAACATATGAATAGGAACAATAATACTAAAAAAAACTCATTCAAACTAAAACTCATTCAACTTTAACATCCTCCCTTAAACTAAAACTATGTGATTTAGTTTAAACTAGAGAGTGAAACAACTCCAAGCAGATTACGAAGCTTCACAAACGTTGCTAATTTAAGAGGCTTGGTTAATATATCTGCAACTTGATCCTCGCTTCTACAGTAGGTCAATTTGATGATCCCATCATTTGTAAGATCTCTTAAGTAATGATATCTTACGTCGATGTGTTTGCTTCGTCCATGCAAAACAAGATTTTTCGAAAGCTTGATTGTTGAAGTATTGTCACAGTGAATAATAGAGGCTTCTTCTTGCTTATAATGTAACTCTTCAAGAATATTTCTTAACCAGATGGCTTGACATGCACATGATGTTGCTGCTACGTGCTCAGCTTCAGTGGTAGACAATGTGACAATTGCCTGTTTTTTGGAAGACCATGAGATAGCTCCTGAACCAAGCATGAAAACATACCCTATAGTACTCTTTCTATCATTTACATCTCCTGCATAATCACTATCGCTAAAACCAATAAGGTTTAATTTGCCCATTCTCTCATAAAATATGCCAAGATCATGAGTCTCTTTCAAGTAACGTAAGATTCTTTTGGCTACTAAGAGATGGAGCTCATTTGGAGATTCCATAAACCTGCTAATTAAACTTACAACATACATAATATCAGGTCTTGTAGCTGTCAAGTACATCAAACTTCCAACTATTTGCTTCTAGAGAGTATTGTTGACCTTCTTCCCTTCATGGTCCCTTGTGAGCTTCAAGCTGGGTTCAACTGGAGTTGAGACTAAGTTACAGTCTTTCATTTGAAATCTATCCAAGATCTCCAATGCATATTTCTTCTGATTGATGAAAATTCCAGCTGCTGATTGCATTACCTCAATGCCGAGAAAATAATGCATCATCCCTAGATCTGTCATTTCAAACTCCACCATCATGGACTACTTGAATTCTTCAAACATTATTGGATCATTACCTGTGTAAATCAAATCATCTACATACAAACATACGATCAAAATGTTGTTTGGAGGTTCAAATTTAATAAAGAGATGACTCTAACAAAGTAAGCCTTAATCCGACTATACCAAGCTCTAGGTGCTTGCTTCAACCCGTATAAAGCTTTCTTCAACCGATATACCTTTCCATCATTTCTCTGTTGTTCATAACCAGGGGGTTGATCTATGAAAACTTTTTCATTCAAATTTCCATGTAGAAATGCTGATTTCACATCCATTTGAAGAATTTTCCAATTATTTTGTGCTGCCATTGCTACCACCATTCGAATGGTATCATGTCTTGCAACTGGAGCGAAAACTTCATTGTAATCGATGCCAATTTGTTGCTTGTACCCATTTGCAACGAGACGAGCTTTGTACTTGTCTACTTTTCCATCTTTATTCAGCTTTGTTTTGTAAACTCATTTAACACCAATGGATTTCTGTCCTTCCGGAAGTCCTGACAACTCTCAAGTATTGTTTTTCTCTATTGACTTGATCTCATCATCCATGGCTTTCTGCCATTTTAGATCTTTCACAGCTTCTTCAAAGGTTACTGGATCACATTCTGATAATAAAGCAGAATGGACAAGTGTTTCGTTAGAAAGATCACCACTAACATCATAATCTTCCATCCATGCTGGTCTTCTTCTAACTCGTTGTGATCTTGAACTTGTACCTTCTGTTTGAGTTTCAATAGTCTCAACTGATTGTTGAACTGGACTTTCAGGTTGTGGTGGCGAAGAAACATCACTAGTAGTTTCTTCAAAGTTCATAGGTATTGATTGTTGCTCCACAGTATCTTCTATCCAGTTCCACGTGCTTACTTCATCAAATATAACATCTCGACTAATTACAATTTTACCTGTAATAGGATTGAACAATTTGTAAGCCTTTGATTGCTCACTAATGCCAAGAAAGACACATTTTTGGCCTTTGTCATCTAGTTTTTTTCTTCTCTCATCAGGAATATGTGCATATGCAATGCACCCAAAGATTCTGAAATGGTCAACTGATGGTTTACGCCCATCCCAAGCTTCTTGAGGAGTCATGTTTTTAACCGAAAAAGTGGGACTTCGATTCAAAACATGAATAGCCCAATTTACAGCTTCTGGCCAAAAATGCTTTGGGACTCTCCCATTTGCAATCATGCTTCGAACCATGTTGAGGATAATACAATTCTTTCTTTCGGCAACACCATTCTATTGAGGTGTGTAGGCTGCCATCAGTTGGCGTCGGATTCCATGCTCATTACAAAACTTACAAATTCTTGTGACATGAATTCTCCTCCGCGATCCGTCCGAAGAGTTTTAATTTTCCTTCCAATTTCATTTTCATCTGCCGCCTTAAAGTTCTTGAAAATTGAGAATGCTTCTGACTTTTCCTGCAAGAAATAAATCCATGTTTTTCTGCAAAAATCATCAATGAAAGAAATAAAATATTTCTTCTTCCCATTTGATATTGGATTTATTGGGCCACATATGTCAGAATGGATTAACTCCAAAGGTTTGCGCGCTCTCCATGCTTTACCCTTTGAAAACTGTTCACGATGTTGTTTGCCAACAACACAATCTTCACATACTTTTGAGGGAGGAGAAATTTGAGGAAGACCAACCACCATTTGCTTCTGAGAAAGGACTTGTAAACCTTTAAAATTCAAGTGGGCATATCGCAAGTGCCAAAGCCACATAGGATCTTCTACAACCGTCTTGAAACATGTTTCCAAACCTTCTAGTTTGAGTGGAAACAACCTGTTTAATGTCATCTCAATACGAGCAATCAATCCTCTCCTTGGATCATATATTTCACAACCGCCTTCTTTGATGGTTGTAACATACCATTTTTCTTGTAACTGTCCAACACTCAACAAATTGCTTTTCAAGTCAGGAATATAAAACACATTTGATAAAGTTTCAACACTGTCTTTTTTGGTCTTAATTTGAACATCACCTTTGCCCACAACATTTACTTTAGAATTATCACCAAACGATACAGTAGAATGATAACTTTCATCCAAATAGGAAAATAGAGACTTGTTACCACATATATGATTGCTGCAACCAGTGTCGATATACCATATGTTTGATCCAAGCTCATCATTGTGGTGACACGTCATCAAAAGTGTTTCTTCCTCCTTTTTTTCTATGAAATTGGACTGCTCTCCTCTTTCATAGGTAAGGTTGACTGTGCATTCAGACTTGTAATGACCAAACTTATGACAACGGTAACATTGAATGTTGGACTTATCAAACCTCGAGTTATTGGACCTTTGTTTGTGTTGGTCATGTCCTCCACCTCTTCCACTTCCTTGTCATCTACCACGACCTCTATTTGATCATCTTCCCATAGAATTTTCACCTTGAGTTGAAACCTTCAAGGCTTGTTCTTCAGTTGGACCTGTAGTTGGCGTCATTCTTTGCTCATTCACAAGTAAAGAAATTTGTAATTCATCAATTGATAAGTTATCGACATCTTTTGATTCCTCGATTGAACAAACCACATAAGTAAATTTAGGAGCCATCGACCGAAGAATCTTCTCAACCACGGTGACATCTTCAATCTTCTCTCCATGGATCCGCATCTTGTTTACTATAGCCAAGGTCGGCGAGAAATACTCACCTACAGACTCATCTTGCTTCATGTTAAGAATCTCAAACTCTTTGCGAAGAGCTTGGAGCTGCTGCCTTTTAACCCTCGTTGTGCCTTGATACTTTTTCTTCACGGAGTCCCATATTTGCTTGCATGTGTCTTTTTGCAAAATGGTCTCCAAGATGGCACGCTCAATGGCTTGGAATAAATAATTCTTGGCCTTGAGATCCTTCAACCTCCGTTCCTCTAACTTCTTTTTATCAATTTCTGGCAAGACAACTCTAGCGGCAGGTTCATTCACTTCTGCATCTACAACGGTCCAATACTCTTTGGATCGTAGAAAATTTTCCATCAACATGCTCCAATGATCATAATGACCATCAAAGAGAGGAATTGTCGGTTGCACATAATTGTCCGTGACCATCTTTTTTATTTTGCTAGCTACCTTAGAAGATAAAAGGAAAAGATGATATAACTTTTCACTCCTGCATCTACAACGGTCCAATACTCTTTGGATCGTAGAAAATTTTCCATCAACATGCTCCAATGATCATAATGACCATCAAAGCGAGGAATTGTCGGTTGCACATAATTGTCTGTGACCATCTTTTTTATTTTGCTAGCTACCTTAGAAGATAAAAGGAAAATATGATATAACTTGGCTCTGATACCACTGTTACACTTTGCAAGATAGAGTTTGTAAATGAGAGAAAGAGAGATGAAAAGTAAGTTATTATTACAATAGAAAAAACCAAACATTATATCGGTTTTTCTTACACTTATTTTAGTGTTTCCAAAATAATAGGATCAACCTATGAATAGGAACAATAATACTAAAAAAACTCATTCAAACTAAAACTTATTCAACTTTAACATATAGGACTGGTTCAAGTTGCAATAAAACTTCTTTATAGGTTAGGATTAAACACCCCAATTTTATTAATCCTAAGAGATAAAAGAAATAAAAAATTCTCAAATTCAATTCTTTCTGTAATTGAATCAAACCTTGAAAAATGACCAATATATTTCAATTGTTATCCAAATTTTTCTGTCTCATTAACAGATCCAAACATAATTTCTTCCTTAATGCTTGACATCAAAATTCAAAATATGGATTGGGAACCCCAAACTGAATCAATTGCCCTAATAGTCAGAGTACATTATAAATTAATGCATACAAATCTATCCCCTAAAGACTTAAAATCCTCTCCAAAAGATCAAACTCTTTTAATGGAAGCCAATACTGAAAATTCAAATACCTTTATTCCAAAAATGTTATCTTGGAGTCAAATTACTCATAATCCTAAGTGGAATATAGAAAATGCCTTCACTCCTTTCAAAGAAAATTCAAAATTAACTCAAATAGTTGAAAATGAAGATGGAAGTGTAGAAATACAATTTCATTCTAAACCTTCTAGATTTTGCACTACAGTAATTCCCAACACTCTTACTAATACCCAAGATGAACCAAGTACTTCCACAATTTTTCAAGGAGTAAGATTTGAAAACACAATACCAGAACCTTTTTATAAAAAAGAAAATGATCAACCTTTATCTCCAACCCATTCTGACATGAGATATATTAATCAATTAAATGTTATCTCAAAAGCTTTTACCATAGATAAAGTTAATCTCGACCAAGAATTTTGGTCTAATAAGAGAATCTTTTTTCAAAACTTTTAACAAAGATGAGCAAAAAGAAATTCGTGATCAATACTACGAAACAATGGAAAAGCTAAAGATGAATATCAGTTTCTTCCATTGGATGAAAAATAGAACTTACTACCAAAACATTACATCTCCTTTATATCAAACCATAAATACAAACACTTCTCCACCAACTTGGGAGACAACAGATTCAACAAAAATAACATGTACACATCCTCCACAAGAAGAAGTCAAATTCAAAAACAAAAACCAAGAAGTAATAGCTTCTCATTTTAAAATGATCACACCTGAAAGTGAAACAAAACCACCAACATTAAAAGATATAAAGAATATACAATTACAAAATAATTACTCAAATAAAATTCTTCATACAATATCTAATCAAGTAGAAAGAATAGAAAATAAGCTTGAATCTCAAAACTATTCAAATATACGGACTCATCCCCAACCAGTTGATAAAACAATACCTTTATTCAAACGTTTTGAAATCCCCGATAAAGATTTGATTTCAATTCAATCCAATAACAAAGATTATAATTCAATCATTGATAAAATAGAACTTCAATTGCAAAACTTAAGTTTAAATCCTTCAACATCTAAAGTAAATACCATAAATGAATATCCTAATGAAATAAATACTGACTTTGATAAGTTAGAAAATCAATTTCAAAATCTCACTCATCATAAAATAACAAACCCAAGATATTCAAAACTAAAAAACTATTATCCAAGACCTTTATTCAGGAAGTGGCGTCTGTGAATGGAACATAGACGGCTTCATCAAACACCAAATTTTAAACTTAATGCATGAAATGACCATGGCCGGTACGGCCTATAAAGTTAGATCATACACCGATCATCAAATAGCTAAAGTTTTAGTTTTCGGGTTCACGAGACAACTTAAAGGTTGGTGGGATAATTATCTAACTACGGCAGAAAAATCAAAAATCTTAGGTGCCATCAAAACTGAACCAAACGACATAGGAATAAACCAATCTCAAGATGCAGTAAACACCTTAATTTATACAATCACCAAAATTTTCATAGGAGAACCCGTTAAATGTCAAGAAAGAGCTTCTGAAATTTTAACCAATCTTACTTGTCCAAAACTTCAAGATTTTAGATACAAAGATGTATTCCTCAATAAAGTCTTCATTAGAACTGACTGCAACCTTCCCTATTGGAAAGAAAAATTCATCTCTAGATTACCCAAATTATTTGCTGAAAAGATACGTCAAACCATTAGACAAGCTTATCAAGGAACAATTCCTTATGAATCCCTAACTTATGGTGAATTAATCAACTACATTAATAATGAAGAACTTGCCTTATGCACTGATCTCAAACTCACAGCAAAATTAAAACATGATTTCCACAAAGAAAAACAATAATTAGGATTCTTTTGTGCTCAATATGGTTATGAGAAAATCCAAGCATCTTCTGCAAGAAAGAAACAAAAAATATTTAGAAGAAACACTTATAGAAAACCTTATCCTTATCGCAAACAAAGATATTTTCAATATAATAATCAGAATAATCAAAATAAACAAAATCATAAAAATACAACTAGGAGAAAAGAAGTCATTTGTTACAAATGTAGACAAAAAGGACATATAACCCCAAATTGTCCCATGAAAGGAAAAATCAATAGTTTAGAAATAGAAGACGATTTGAAAATCCAACTATTAAACTTAATGAAGAATCCTCTTACGATCAAATCTTTGGAATTCAAGAAATACATATGACACCTCCTCTGAAACTTCCATATCTTCAAATAGTGATCAAATAGAACCTTGCGCGTGTAATAAAACGATAAATGTTATTTCAAAAGATCAAGAATTACTTTTTGAATTAGTCAATCAAATTGATGACCCAAAAATTAAAAAAAATTACTTCTTAAAATTAAAAGATCTTATTACAAATGAAAGCAAAAAGAATGATATAAAACCTTATAATCTCAAAGAAATATTTTCTCGTTTTGAACCCAAAACCAAAATGGTAACCCATCCTGATCTTCACAGAGAAATTAATTTATTAAAAGAAGAAATTTCAAATATTAAAAAAGAAAATTCTCAAATAAGATTTGAACTACTAGCCTTACAAACTCAACAAGTAATCGATCAACCTTCAACCTCAAATCTTGAGGATCTTGAAAATATTGAAATGAATAATACAACAAATGAAATTTCTCATGAATCTTTTATCAATCTTATTAATAAAGTTCAATTACAAAAATGGTATTCCACGATCAATCTTGTAATAAACAAAGAATATCATTTAACCTCTAAAGTCCTGATCGACTCAGGAGCTGATCAAAACTGTATTCGCGGAGGATTAATACCCACAAAATATTTTGAAAAAACTTCTGAAAGATTACATGGTGCCAATGGACAAAGATTAAATATTTGTTATAAACTTTCAAATGCCCATATTTGTAATCAAGGATATTGTTTTAAAAATATTTTTATCCTAGTAAAAGACTTAGATTAAGAAATAATCTTAGGAACTTCGTTCCTCTCTCAACTTTATCCCTTCTCAGTAAACGAGCAAGGAATAACCTCAAAAATTCTCAATAAAAGTATTAATTTCAAATTCACAAACCCTATATCAACTAAAACCATACACTCTATTCAAAATTCATAAATTTTTAAATCCATTAATTCTATTAAAAGAAAAGCACAACAAATACAATTCTTGAAAGAAGAAATAAATCATAAAAGAATTGAGCAACAATTAGAAGATTCTTATATTCAAAATAAAATAAATCAATTTAAAGAACTAATTGAAAAGGAAATATGTTCTTCAATACCCAATGCTTTTTGGGAAAGAAAACAACATATTGTCAATCTTCCCTATATCAAAGACTTTCATGAGTCAAAGATTCCTACTAAAGCAAGACCTATTCAAATGAATTCTAAACTACTAAAACATTGTCATACGAAAATTCAAGACTTATTACACAAAGGATTAATAAAACCAAGTAAATCCCCTTGGAGTTGTGCATCTTTTTATGTCAATAATCAAACAGAAATTGAACCAGGAGTACCTCGCCTTGTAATTAATTATAAACCTTTAAATTCTATTTTAGAATGGATTATATATCCTATCCCAAATAAAAAAGACTTAATCAATCAAATTCATAATGCTTCTATATTTTCAAAATTTGATATGAAATCAAGTTTTTGGCAAATACAAATTGCAGAGAAAGATAAATATAAAACTGCATTCAATGTTCCATTTGGACAATATGAATGAAATGTAATGTTATTTGGCTTAAAGAATACTCCTTCTGAATTTCAAAATATAATGAATGAAATTTTCAATCCATACCAAGACTTTACCATTGTTTATATTGATGATGTTTTGGTTTTTTATCAATCAATGGATCAACATTTCAAACATTTAAATATATTCTACAAAATAATAAAGCAAAGTGGTCTAGTTTTATCTTTACCCAAAATAAAATTATTCCAACAGAAAATAAGATTCCTTGGATATGATATTTTTGAAGGAAAAATTAAACCATTCAAAGATCAATAGAATTTGCTAATAAATTTCGAGATGAAATCACGGACAAAAATCAATTACAAAGATTTTTAGGTTGTTTAAATTACATTTATGATTTTGTCCCCAACTTAAGGCAAACCTGTGAACCATTGTATAAGAGACTTAGAAAAACTCCTCCTCCATGGTCTCATGAGCATACATGCATTATCAAAATCATTAAGGGTCTAGTAAAAAATCTTCCTTGTCTTTCCATTGTCACTCTTCATGCATCACTCATAGTAGAAACCGATGCCTCTGACATTGGTTATGGTGGAATCCTCAAACAACTCATTAATGGTCAAGAACAGCTGGTTAAATATCATTCAGGCATCTGGCTAGGCTCTCAAAAAAATTATTCTACAATCAAAAAGGAAATTTTATCAATTGTTTTATGTACCAACAAATTTCAAAGTGATTTGATCAACAAAACTTTTTTGATACGTGTTGATTGCAAAGTTGCCACAAATGTTTTACAAAAAGATATCAAAAATCTAGTTTCTAAACAAATTTTTGCTAGGTGGCAAGCAATCCTCTCATGTTTTGATTTCAAAATATAGGCTATAAAAGGCAGCACAAATTCTCTTCCTGATTATCTTACGAGAGAATTTGTAACGACCCCGAATTTTCAACTAAACTCGAGAACGTTACTAACACTAACTTTTTAATTTCCCTTAGATCTAAATGCAAGGCTCCGAACACTTCGGCAACATAACAATGGTAAACCCAATACTCATCCAATTACCTAATACCTGTTATGCAATTTAATTCAGTAAACCGTCCACAACCGAAACCAGCAAGCTAAAACAGAATCAACTTCAAAACAAAACATGAGACCACTAACAACTTAAAGAAACTTTCACTCTATCACTCCTCATCTGAAGAAACTTCAACAACCAAAATGATTAACAACTCTGAAGTGAAAAAGTACTGACAAAACTACGCCCTCTAGGCTTAACTCTTGCTAACGAATAAAACAATAGGATGACAATGCTTGACAAGCTACAATTCTATTACAACTTCACATAACCAAACCAACTCAAGTAAACCAAGAATAAATGAACAAGCGTACAATGTTCGACAATCTAAAAACCTAAAGCAACTTAACATGATCGAGCCAAGCTCAACAGAACCAAAAATAAGAATCTAGCAAGTTAAATACAACGCACGAAATCTAGCTAATGGTATTCTTTTCTCAGGTCTCCTCGTCAGCATCACCTAGTTCGTAGTACTTCTCATCATCTGCAAAATCTGTTAGTGGGTCAGTACATAACACGTACTGAGTAAGTAGCTCCCACTTGAGGAGCCACATCCAACATGCTTAAACAAAGCAACATATCATTTATAATTTGCTTATTAACAAGACATTCACACGTACATCATTTCACAACATAAGAACGCATAAACAACACAATGCATAATCAACTTTCTTCATGCTCAATCGATTTAAGTCTAGTCTCACAGGCCATCTCAACCTCCATTGAGTCCTCTCTGACTCATCTCTAGCTTCACAAGCTCACTCAGACTCTACTGAGTTCTCTAAGTCCACGCTCGGACTCCACCGAGTTCTCCTGTCCACGCTCGGACTCCACTGGGTTCTCTAGTCCACACTCGGACTCCACTGAGTTCTCTAGTCCGCACTCGGACTCCACTGAGTTCTCTAGTCTGCACTCGGACTCCACTAAGTTCTCTAGTCCACACTCGAACTCCACTAAGTTCTCTCAACTCAACTCATGGCCCTCACAAGCCCTCTGAGACTAACTCCTTCGAGTCACATTGACCCCTGACCATTTATACCCAGGGCCTCGACACTTCTCTACAGCGCTCATCGTTCGATCCTTGACCATTTATACCCAAGGCCTCGAACTGTTGCATCGCCCCTTGACCATTTTTACCCAAGGCGCACCGATGACTTTCCAATAACGGTGACATATCACCCGTCGACCATTTTTACCCGAGGCGCACTGATATTCACAGACTGTTGCATCGCCCCTTGACCATTTTTACCCAAGGCGCACCGATGAATTTCCAATAACGGTGACATATCACCCCTCGACCATTTTTACCCGAGGCGCACTGATATTCACCCCACTTTTTGGTAACCACAAGTTACCCCACGTGACATACCACCCCTCGACCATTTTTACCTGAGGCACACTAGTATTCACTCACCTTACCTATAACCGCAAGTTACACTATTTCCTCACAATATCGCTAGGCTACATGAATTCCACATCATGCAACTAGACCCGATTTACACCTTAGATACGTGGCCAGATACAGCCCGCTCACAACATACATCACATGCTCATCACACAACATGTCATTCATCACACCATTCACACAACGAACAACACAATCAACACCACAACATCCACAACATGTTCATCACACACTCCACAACACTAAGCACTCAATAGTGCTAAACCCTGTCCAAAACATCATATTCAGCCAACATGCTCATTATATAAATCAACGAATCTCACTATACTCCAACACATCAGCGCAAAACAGCATACACAGTTCATAATCACATCATCACGTCAACCATTCAGAACACAACTCAACACATCACGCTAAGCACTCGGGTGTGCTTAGTTTTATGAGAGAAATCATAACGACAATATATAGATTGCTAAGCACTCAGGTGTGCTTAGTCTTATCAGAACATATATAATAACATAATGCAAACCATACAACTAGTAACATATATATACTAGTATTTATACATACAACATGCTACATAGAATTAAACAGACTCAACAGGTAGAAGCCACTTACCAAGAACTTCTAACACAACCTAATGATTTCCCTGCAACCCGAGCTCTTACTTCGGATGTTCCGAAACGAACCCTTTGAGATACGCCCAAAATGACCCAAATCCTAGTTTATGGGTAATCGGAGTGTTCGGGTAGGTTTGCAGCTGCAAACAGAAGATTCCTATGTATTATGATATAAATTACAGCAAATAACAAACCAAGTAAAAGGTTTAACACTCGTTGTTACCTACCGCCTTACCCAAAAGGTTCCGAACACGCGCAGAATATTGATCGATGAAGCCCAAACCTGCAGATCTAGAATCATTGGGGAATGGGTAAACCAAATTTGGGGTTAATAAAGCTTGGGTCATTGGCGAAACTTACCAAAGAGACTCGACACCTTGCTGGTTGGTGTTCGATGGTGTTCGAAACTACAAACGAAAAGCTTTCACGCATTAGGATCTAAGGCATACTAAAAATGAATTTGAAGAGGTCAAAAGAGAGTTTTACCACCTTAATCTTACCGAAAAAGGACTTGGGTCCTTGCTGGAAATTAATCGAATGAGTTCAATTCCGCTGGTTTAAACACCACAACCTATGGGTAATCCAAATCGAGCTTGGGGTGTGTATTGCTGCTGAAAGTCACTAAGCTAAAAGGAATGTAGCACTCGGGCGCCAAATCCACACTTTTTGTCGCTCTTGTCCGTGGGTTTTGAGATTGAAACAAATCGGGTTGTTCGTGAGGCTTGGCTTGTGCACACTGACAGCGGAGAGGAAGAATTTGTCGCTTCCCAACTGAGCGAACTCGCACCACCAAATTTGCCGCTCGCAACCGCACGAAGAACACCCGCGAGTCGCCGTCGAATGCTTGCATCGCCGTGGGTTGTTGTGCCGTCGTAGGTCGCCGATGGAGGACGTCAATGGAACTCGAGGTTGGGGCGTGTGGCTAAGGTTTGTTGAGATGCTGTCGCGCCGTCGTTTGCGAACGCTGGAGAGGGGTTGGGGATCGCCGTCTTGCGACGCACGCTTGGGATGAGGTGCTGCCGATCTGGGAGAAAATGACCATGGGCGAGAGCACGAGCTCTTGTCTCGCCGTCGCCGGAGATGGTTTCTGCGGCTAAAGAACGTGAGGTTTGGGCGATTGAACGAAGGAGATAGAGAGAGGGAGGTGGGCGTGCGGCTCATCGTGGAAGAGGGGGAGGGAATAAATCATCCATTTAGGGCTCTTTCTTTCCTTAATTTACAAATGAACCCTTAATGACAAAAGCACTAACGATTTCTCTTCTTTCTCATTTCCCAAATGCTCTAGAAATTTTATTAATCAAACTTGGGGACTAAATCCAACTTCTAACTTCCCAAATAAAAATCCATAAACGAATAAATCCATTTAATCTAAAGCTTAAAAGGACATAAGAGGTTAAATGCATATCTTATTCTAAAATAGCAAAATTTTGAAACGCGGGGCGTTACAGAATTCCTCCAAAAGAAAAGTGAGAATGAGTGAAAAAATGAGTGAAAAAGGGAGAAAAGAAAGAACAACAACAGATTGTTCCTCCTCAAACAAAATCATCATATTCTCAAGCATGTCAATTTCTCGAAGGAGAATCCTCACAAAAATTGCAGACTCGCAAAGAAAATCCTCCTCAACAAACAAATTTCAAATTTTGGGATCTTTAATCCCCCAAGGCCTTCCGCCTTACAACCAAGTTCGCTTCATTTACCAACAAAAAGGAGTCTTCCACTCCTCCAACAACCTATATTCAAGCCATTACCGGTTCAAATTCCTCAAACTCAGAAACTATCCTTCCAAAACCTTCATCATCTCTTAATTATTTCACAAAAACCCAAACTTCCTCAGTTACTATTCTCGAACCCGAATATTTGGACAACTCAATTTCTGAGGTGATCCAAAAAACTTTTGCATCAAACTTTCATTATATTCCAAGCCATATTCAAAAAACTCGTTTATTTTACGAATTTATTCTTGTTGATACTGATTCAATAGAAGTTACTCATACCCGGGATAAAACCAATCCCAACAAAATTGTTTTTTCAAAAATAAGAATTCTCAAAGTTATAACTCCAACAAAGTGGAATCAAAATATTTACACTGAAAAACAATTTTCTCAACATTTTCTTCCACAAACATATTCATACCTTGACTATCAAAATGCATGGTACAATATGTTTTGGTTGAACAATTTTAATCATTCTTGGTTTATCATGTTTGATAAATCATGTATTCAAAATTTTCCATTATGGTTTAATGATTGGTGGAATATCCTTGGCCTAACCGAGACCATTCTACCACCCCAAATTTCTGAAAGCTTCAAATATTTCTCAACAAATATTTTTTCAAACTTCTTTGATCTTACTTTACGTTTTTCAAACTCTTTCCATCTTGCATGGATTTTTTGCTGGAATTACTCAATAACAGAGTCCAATGGTGTTTCTCGCCTCAATAGAACTTTCCGAATCAAATGGTGGGAAAAGTTCAACGTTGCTGTTGCATCAAAGAATATTGTGGAAGAATGGTTCTCCATCTATCCACACAATATGAAGCCAAACTTTCAAAGAAGTCAACAATTTATTACTCAAAAATCAAGATTAATGGCCGCCATGGCCCGAGCTGCAAACAAACAAGAACTTGCTGATATAATCCAACAAATTTCATCTCAATCAAGTACTAGTCAAGAAGATGAAGATTTGTCTGACCGACAAGATGAAGATGAATTTGCCAAATTCATTAATCATATCTACACTCAAACCAAGGCGTCACAGAAAAATCATTGATAACGAAAAACTCGAAGAAAATTACAAAAATCTCAAAAATCTCAAAATGTCCAAGTGTCTATAGGTGTCCTAAGTCTTATCACTTAGTCGCCACCTAAGTTCATCAAATGTACAAGTGTCCTAAGTCTTATCACTTAGGTTCCACCTTATGTAAATTAATTTTATCTTTCTGTTTACGTGTACTTGTTTTAGATACGTGCTTAATGTACAAGCTTCCTATCTCCCTATAAAGGAAGTTTAGTTTCTCTTTGTATAGGAGCAAGTTTTGAGAGTTGTTTTAGTTGTTGCTTTGAAATGAACTAGTGTAGTACATCTTAGTTATTGAAATAAAAGTTCTAGATTTCTCAACAATCTTCAACAATCTTCTTTTATCTTCTCCATACGTCAAGTGAGTTTATCATTTTGTTCCTTTACAAAATTTTACATATTCCAATTTCCAAACTTTCTTCACATCCATCATTAAATTCCTTTTGTCATAATTTTTTCTTTCATACTATTACATGCATACTATTACATGCATTTCATATCTCCTTCCTATCAAGTGTATACATATATGTTGTAGACACCGTATTTTGTCCGGCCTTGTTTATCATTATTGCTAGGTTTTCCTCGTTTTAGGGTTTTTCCTTGTGTTTCGCTCAATGGATTGTTAAAATCATTTAATCTCCTACTTCCCTATTTTCCTTGTTAATTTTTAGATTTTGAGGAAAACGCACAAAACAATTTCTCCCGTTTAAGGACTTTTGAAAAAAAAACATTTTATTTTAAGGGTTTAGTTTTATGGTTTCAATTCAGGGTTTTAAATTTAAGGAGATTTGAGGTTTCAATTCAGGGTTTTAAATTTAAGGAGATTTGGGGTTTTAAATTTAAGGAGATTTGGGGTTTCAAGTTTAAGGAGATTTGGGGTTTCGATTTAGGGTTTGAGTTTTTAGGTTTTATATTTTAGGGTTTAAAATTAAAACCTTCAAATTGATTTCTTCCGAATTAATATTGTTTCAAGATAAATTAAGATTTTTCAAGATAAATTTTCAAAGACATTTGATTTTAGAACTCGATTTTAAGATTTTAATAAGATTTTAATTTGGTCAAGATAAATTTAAATTGATCTTTCAAATAGATTTGTTTAAAAGATAATTTCAAAAAAAAAATATATATATATTTTAGAATTCGATTTTATATTTTAATTGGGTCAAGATAAATTCAATTTGTTTTTAAAATTAGATCTTACGAATGAATTTGTTTAAGAGATAAATTTAATAAAAAAAACATTTAATTTTAGAATTCGATTTTATATTTTATATTTGGCCAGGATAAATTCAAATTGATTGTAAACTTAAATCTCTCAAATAGATTTGTTTAAAAGAATTTTCAAAGACATTTAATTTTAAAATTTGACTTTAGTTTTTAATTTGGTTTAGATTGGTTAGTTTTAGATTTGATTAGGATTTCAAATTTGGATTATCTAGAATATAAAATGGAAAAAGGGATGGAAAGACATTTAATTTTAAAATTTGACTTTAGATTGGTTAGTTTTAGATTTGATTAGGATTTCAAATTTGGATTTATCTAGAATATAAAATGTAAAAAAGGGATGGAAAGACATTTAATTTTAAAATTTGACTTTAGATTTTTATTTGGTTTAGATTGGTTAGTTTTAGATTGGATTAGGATTTCAAATTTGGATTTATCTAGAATATAAAATGGAAAAAAGAATGAACATTTAATTTTAAAATTTGACTTTAGATTTTAATTTGGTTTAGATTGGTTAGTTTTAGATTTGATTAGGATTTCAAATTTAGATTTATCTAGAATATAAAATGGAAAAGGGGATGGGATTAACACTATAAATAAAAGTGATTAGAGAGGTTTTGAAGGGAAGGAGTTGAAGCAAAAAAGTAGAGGCTTTGAGGAGGGAAGAATTTGGAGGAGGATTTTAGGACAACAAAACAAAATGTTGGGATTTCCCAAAAGATAAAAAAACTCCTACATTTTTTCTCTCCTCACTGGTCATCATCTCCCTTCCTCATCATCCTTCAATCCCAAGCTCCATCAAGAGTTCGGCCTCCAGTCTCCGTCAACCTTCACGACGACGGCGGAAAATTCAGATCCGCGAAGGCAGCGACGGAACATCGTGAGATAGAAGAAGTTTTAAGTTTCCATGCTATTTACAATTTTTCCGTTTTCATGAAATTTATAAGTTTACTCTTCTTTACTTTCGAATTACATTTATGTCTTTTACCTCAATATTACGTTCGAATTCTCATTTAAAGTTTGATTTATCTTAAATTAAATTTTTAAAAACATCTTTTAATTTTTATTTTTCATTATCTTTGTTTACATTTTGATTTTTAATCGTTAGGATTTTAAATTAGATTTGTTAAATTGCTTTAATTGATCTTTTAATTTTATCTTTCATTATCTTTGTTTACATTTTGATTTTTAATTGTTAGGATTTTAAATTAGATTGGTTAAGTTGCTTTAATTGATCTTTTAATTTTTATTTTTCATTATCTTTGTTGGCATTTTGATTTTTAATTTTTAAGATTTTAAACTAGATTTGTTAATTGCTTTAATTGAAATTTTCTAAATAAATATCATTTTTAATTGAATGAATAAATAATTTAATTGAGGGTTAAATAATGTAATTTCATGAAGCCCCAACTCCGTGAAATGTACAAAATTCCTCAATTTCAGGACCGAGTAATATGCGTTCATGAAATTTTGGTTTCGTACAAGTGTACGCAAATCCTCTTCTTTTTATAAATTGTATTTGTTTCGAGGGTTGAGTAATGTGGCTTTCGTAGAGTTTCGACTCTCGTGCAAGCACAGGAAAATCCTCTACATCTTTCTAAAAAAAATTAAACGTTATTATATAAATCCTATGACGGAGTTGAGATAAATTTCTCAAATTCTTGAGGTAAACAATTTCCTTTAAATAAAAGGAAATTTAATATGATAATTAACTAAGGATAATTTTCCCTCGATACATCAAAACTCTTACTTTATTTTTAAAGTTAAGGTTTGATTGGATGGGACATTGTTTTTTTTAATAACTATTATTTATTTTCTCAAATTAAGGACGTTTTAAAACTAACTGGATAATATAAGATAAAATATGGCTTACCGTTTTTAACGGGTGTTGTAGGGTGCTAATACCTTCCCTACACTCAAACGACCCCCGAACCTAATTTATCTTTTCGTAGACCAGTTTTCTTTTAAAGGTGACCAATCACACCCAAAATGATTGGTGGCGACTCCATCTCTTTTATTTTTTTCAAAACCCTTTGAAAGAGGACATCGGCCGCTCCGCGTCGCGAAAAACGTTGCGACATATGTTATATGTTACATGTATGCATATATATATATGTTATATGTGTATACATATATGTTATATGTTACATGTACATATATAACATATATATATATATATATATGCATATGCATACATATATAATATACATAATATATATGTATGCATATGTTATATGTTACATGTACATGTGTATATGTATGTATATGTATGTATATACTATATACATAATATATATGTATGCGACATATGTTATATGTTACATGTATGCATATATATATGTTATATATATGCATATATATATGTTATATATATGCATATATATATATATATGCATATGCATACATATAAAATATACATAATATATATGTATGCATATGTTATATGTTACATGTACATGTGTATATGTATGTATATTATGTATATACTATATACATAATATACATACATATACACATGATACATAATGCATGAAATCGAGAGATACATGAGAATGAGTTAAGTTGATGCATGATGAGTTGATCTACTGCTGAAGAATTGCATGAAAAAGTCTATAGAGGAGTCGTTGGTTGCCCTTGTTTCCACACTTCACCCTTAAAACACTGTTAGTACAATTGCTAGAAAATTGCTGTCTGCGCAATTTTCCTAGTTCTACTTTTGCCTTAGCCATTTTTTTCAGTTTTCTGTTTTGCGATTTTATTGCCAGATAATTGCTTTCTCCGCAATTCTTTTTCTTCTACATTTAAGTCAACCTCCTTACTTGTCTTTGTTTATGCTCGCATATCTTGCACGTTCTTTTTCTAGTTAGGCACATTAATCCCAATTCTACCCTATTTAAACCATCCTTTCTAATTTAACATCGCACTTCGTTAGTAACTAAGAATAAATCTCTGTGGGAAATCGAATGAAAAAAATACTTATTACTTGCTACAAGACCATGTATGCTTGCATGTTCTGAGTGCTCTCCCATTGCACTTTTATTTAAACACTGAGCACGCAACAGTAGCCTAACATGAGTGTTCACCAGATCCACTTGCAGAGATGTCACTTCCGTCTAGACTCAACACCTTTGGTGATTGTTGTAGCATGGCATGAGTGCTCACTAGATCCACTTGCAGTGATGTCACTTCTGTTTAGACACATGACCTAGGGTGATTGTTATAGCTTGACAAAAGTGTTCATCAGATCCACTTGCAGTGATGTCACTTCTGTATGGACACATCACCTTTGGTGATTGTTGTAGCCTGACATGAGTGTTCACCAGATCCACTTGTAAAGATGTCACTTCTGTCTAGACTCATCACCTTTGGTGATTGTTGTAGCCTGACATGAGTGCTCACTAGACCACTTGCAGTGATGTTACTTCTGTCTAGACACATGACCTAGGGTGATGGTTGTAGCTTGACAGAAGTGTTCATCAGATCCACTTGCAGTGATGTCACTTCTGTCTAGACACATCACCTTTGGTGATTGTTGTAGCCTGACATGAGTGTTCACCAGATCCACTTGTAGAGATGTCACTTCTGTCTAGACTCATCACCTTTGGTGATTGTTGTAGCTTGACATGAGTGCTCACTAGATCTACTTGCAGTGATGTCACTTCTGTCTAGACACATGACCTAGGGTGATTGTTGTAGCTTGACAAAAGTGTTCATCAGATCCACTTCCAGTGATGTCACTTTTGTCTAGACACATCACCTTTGGTGATTGTTGTAGCTTGACATGATTGCTCACCAGATTCACTTCCTATGATGTCACTTCTGTCTAGACACATCATCTTTGGTGATTGTTATAGCCTAACAAGAGTGCTCACCACATTCACTTGCAGTGATGTTACTTTTGTCTAGACACATCACCTTTGGTGATTGTTGTAGCCTGATAGGATTGCTCACCAGCTCCACTTGTAGTGATGTCTCTTCTGTCTAGACACATCACCTTTGGTGATTGTTGTAGCCTGACATGAGTGTTCACGAGATCTACTTGCAGAGATGTCACTTCTATCTAGACACATGACCTAGGGTGATTGTTGTAGCCTGACAAAAGTGTTCAACAGATCCACTTGCAGTGATGTCACTGTTGGGATTTATGCCCTAAAGCCTCGTAATTAATTAATAATTATTTGATAATTATTTTATTATTAATATTTGCAATTTATAATATTCATTATATAAATAAAATCCAAGGTTATTAGTGTAATCTTGAACTGTATGTAGTTGACATACGGGAGGATCATGTTCAAGTAATAACCTAAAGGGTCTATAGTATATGGATAAGGTTGGGTGCCTTATCCTGGTAACACTATTGATACGGCCCACTTTGTAATTGTTACAAATGATTTGATCCAAATCATTCATGTAGAGACATGTGAGTGGGGTATCCTATACAATGAGTTTGTATAAGACTGGACCACGAAATATATAATCTCTCTTTATAAATCCGTTATTTGAGAAGATTAGTATTTCACAGGATGATCATATGTGACTCGATCTTAATCCTGAGTGAGTTATGAACTCCTGCCTGTGAGGGCTCGTCCTTTGATTTGTATGGGTGAGAATGGCCTTTATAGCCGATTCAATAAGCCTACCATTTTGGGGACTTGACCAAATAGGGAGTTGGGAGCATAAGTTTCACAAGATGGAATTCACTTCTTCCCATATAGGGAAAGTAGATGAGTAGTTCCCTTAAGTGCTGATTTCGGGACTTGAACAATGGGGCCCCATCCTCTCACTGGCCCGAGAGGGACTTGGTTTATGGTTGGATCATAAACAAGTTGTTCATTAGAGAATCAGTGGTACTTAAGGTGTAAGATGTAATTACAGGGGTAAAACGGACTTTTGACCCAGCTGTAATTACGAACAACTCGTGAAGGATCGACTTGCATGTAATGGTTATATCCATGGACACAACTTGTCTTACAGTGCATAAGAGTGCAACTCTAGGCCTATAGTGGAGTGACCTAGAGTTAATGAATGAAAGTCAATTAATTAATGAGTTTAATTAATTAATTTTGTATCATTGAAGCTTATAAATCTGTAGGTCCATAAGGTCCCCTTGCTAGCTCATAGTAACACTAAAATGATCAATTTGGTTGAAAGAAAATTTGAAATATTCAAATTAATATTTAATATATTTGATATATTAAATGTAGAAGAGTAAAATATATTTATTGTATTTGATACATTAAATATTAGAGGAAATATTTTATGTATATGATACATTAATATTAAAAACTATATACTTATGTTATTTGAATGTGATTCAAATTGGTTTAAAGTATATTATAATAGATTAATTTTATAATATTTGAATAAGATTCAAATAAATATAAAATACATATTTTAATATATTAGATATTAAAATGTATTTTATAAAATAAAATTAATTCCTAAAAGCCTTATTATAAATAAGACATTTAGGTTTAGCCGAAAAGGTTGGCCAAACACACTATTCACTCTCTGCAGAGAATTGTTCTCTCATTCTTTCAAAGAGCTCCCACAAGCCTTGATCCCGTGTTCGAGTCATAGCGAGAAAGATCTCGTGGATAAAGGAACACAAGAAGATGATTGTTCATCAAAGGTAATATATGCTTAACTTGTATTTTAGTTTAATTCTAAATAAACAAAAGTAACGATTCCAAACGCTTCCGCTGCGGGGAATGAAGAGTTCATTCCCTTCAATTGGTATCAGAGCTTTCTTTGAGTTTTGTTTAGAATTAAAATTGTGTATGGTGGGTATTTTTGTTTTTCATATATGTGATATATGTGGTTTGCAAATTGGCTGTTTAGGCATATTTTGGTATTAGTTTTATTGCTTTGTTTAGATCAAATGTGAAACTCGAAAGAGATAGGAATTCTCTGTATCATTTTTTGAAGCCATTACGGATTGAAACCAATTGAAATTGGTGGATTTGAAGCCATTACGGAATTGAAGATGGTGTAAAACGATGGTGAATTGAAGCCATGAAGCCATTACGAAATTGAAGATTCAATTTGTGTGAATCCTACCGAGATTCAGATTTGGAATTTCTATAGATTTGATTTGGAATGTCCAAAATCAATTCTGTAGATTTAGATTCAGATTTGGAATGTTTGGAATGTCCAAAATAAAATCTGGAAATTTAGATTCAGATTTGGAATTTCTGATTTGGAATGTCCAAAATCAATTCTGTAGATTTAGATTCATATTTGGAATATTTGGAATGTCCAAAATAAAATATGGAAATTTAAATTCAGATTTGGAATGTCTATGGATTTGATTTGATTTGGAATGTCCAAATTGAGTTATGGAAATTGGATTCAGAGGTGGAAGAATCAAAAAGGAGGATTTTGAAGACCAAGATATGTCTTGGATTTAAATTAATGTAATTCAAAATTGGTTTTAATTTCTTAGGATATGCCAAATATGCCGGTCAATTTTGCTGTGTTTTTAATTTAATTATGCATGTTGATGTATGTTTTAAATTTTAATTGATTGCATAGAGTATGCCATCTAGATTAAAATCCCACCATAGGTTAAGCATGATCATGCATTTTAATTATTTTTAATATAAGTGTTATATTTGGAATATTATGATTAAAATGCTTTCTAATTTGATTAGATGATTTCCTAATATGTTTATATTTCCATATTTACAATATAATTGTTATATTTGGAAATTTTAAATTAGGATACTTCCTTTTATAATAGGGATATAGTGATATCAGGAAATCTTTTCCTAATAAGATTGGGTGATATCAGTAAAATCTTTTCCTATTAAGATTGGGAATTCGGAAATCTTTTCCTAATAAGACTGTGAAATCTTGATAAATCTTTTCCAATGAGATTCGAAAATCTTTTCCTAAGATATTTTCCAAATAAACTTAGGATATTATCCTAATGAGATTAGATTTTTTTTTTCTTTCCTTATTTAAAAGATAATTTAATTCATTCTTTAAATAGTTTAAATATTTGAATTTAGTTTATCTTTTATTCTAATAAAATTAGAATATATGATAATCTTTAATTTTGTTTTAAAGGGTTTAAAATTGTTAAAAATTTAAGATTATCCATAAGGTGAATTGGTTTTTAATAGGATTAAAAACATTGCTTAAAATCAACCGAAGTTCATTGATCTAGTAATTAATAGTTAATTAAAGATTAATGAGTTTAAAATAAAAATTGACTATAAGGGAACCCTGTCTAAGAAAGGTTACTCGGGTGAGGTACTTAAGTTGACTGAAAAGGAACACCTCTACCTAAGAACTGGCCTGGGGGTTGAATTAGTCAAATTTTATTTTATTTCATTAAGCAGGCTCATAATGTGATTAGTTTTAAATATTTTAATATACTTGATAATTCACATTAAAATCAATCTAACCAACATAAGGGTTATGAAAGGGTAGATTGAAAAACTTAGATAAATGAGATTAGCCTAATTTGTCTAAGTAATAGAAAACCCTATTTCAAAATACTTAGTGGGAGAAAGACATATGTCAAAATCACCCTACAGTCTCTACTATAGATTCACAACGTGAGATTCATGTGAGGCCTCGAGGCGGCTTTGGACCGTCCCCCTACGGAAGGTGTTTACATGGGTCAATATCAGGGTGAATCTCTTGAGAAAGTATTTTTAAATAGTAAGTGGGAGAAGAAAATGTGTCAACATATCCTACGGTCTCTTTCATTGGTTCACAACGTGAGATTCATGTGGGGCCTCGCAGCGGCTTTTGGACCGTCCCCTACGGAAGGTGTTTACATGGGTCAATATCAGGGTGAATCTCCTGAGAAGGATAGGATTGTAATTTTATTTCCAATACTTGACCTACCCTACGGCGGCACTTGTTGGGATAAAATTATAGAATCTAAAATGATGGGTTACACTTACAAAGATATCATTAAGGTTGTTAATGATTTTCTTGACCAAACTAATGGTAACTAAATGTTATAGAAATAAGAGTTATTTTGGGATAACACTTGGTTGAGATTGTCTCGGTTTAGTGAAGGAGTATTTGACCTACCCTACGGCGGCACTTGTTCTAACTCACTAAAGTATCGTAGCATTAAAAAAAAAAATAATGTTTCAGGGTACATTTATCAAATTGTTTGTTTTCTATGCTGAAATTGAATGAATATTGATTGGATGTTGTTAAATAATATTTTTTTTATATAGTTCAATATTATGTCTATTTCTCTCAATTTTATTTTTCGTTGCTAATTTGTCAAATTGAGAAAATAATATCACTTGGAAAAATAATGTTAACACTATATAATGACCGTGTAAATTTTTTCTTTAATTTGTCTTTATTGAGAAACGTTCTCAAAAATTGTTGCCAATGCTAATTGAATTGTTCGTGAAGCACATGATTAATAAATCAATATAACGAGATGGCTTATACAAATTTTCTATTTGACCTATTAGATGTCAAGCTAAGAAGATAAAGAAGATGACAACAACATATGAGATATTGTTGAAGTCAATAAAAGCTAGATTTAGATATTTATCTAAATAATCTCAAAAATTAAGTATTACCAAAATCCAAGAAAAGAAACCATATGACTGTAGCTAAAAGAAAATAGTTTCTGAATTAGCAAAGTATTCATAATAAGAGGAATTTATGAAATACCTCTATAATAAGAACATGGATAAAAGTAAATTTGATTTACTAGATTTTTTCATTACCACCTATATAGTAGATTCATATCCACTATTAAGATTTGTTCTTCATTACATTTTATATAATTCTTGGAAAATACTTAATTATGTAGAATGATCTCTACTTGTTGGCACCAGAAAACCCATCTCAATTAATGTAGTGGGAGACATTAAGATGTCCATAAGAAATAATTGTTATTTAATGCTGAATATGGTGTTTTTAGTACCATAGGAGAAATTCAATTTCTCTAACTTTATTACTAATAAAATGTTCATATAGTATGAATATTTTAGTACTAAATTTTTATTTTCAAAATTGTTTGAAAAGTTCAGCCGAAAAATAAGAATAATTTGTATGTGTTAAATTGTTAACATATAAATACTACACAGTGAGATATTCAGGATTATAGAATCCAGAATATAAAAATAATTTATATTCTCCTAGAATATGATACTTGTCTTTGGCATTCAAGATTGATTATGATCAATTTGAATAAAAAGACTACTATGAAGTGATTCTCTAAATGTTAGAGTTAATTACTTTATATGTCTTAAGATCTTGCCTTTCATGCAAGATAATTAATAGGTTTTTGTTGGAAAAGCCTACAGGCCAAAGAACACTGATGAATATTTCATATCACTCTAGCTAATGATTATTCAAGAAATAAGTATCGTAACCTAATGCAACATAAGTCTGAATATTTTGAAAAGTTCAAGGAATATAAGACTCAAGTTGAAGGTCAATTAGGTAAATCTATCAAAACACTATGATCAGATCATAGTGAAAAGTACAGGAACATTATGTACTAAGACTAATTGATAGAAAGTGAGATTTTATCTCAACTCTAGCACAAAGTACAATTGTGTGAAATTGTGCTGTAAGAGGAGAAACAAGACCTTGTTAGATATGGTCAGAACAATAAAGAATTACACGCCATTATTATTCTCTTGTTAGGATATACAATATAGATTGTATAGTGAACATGATTCTATCTGAAAGGTGTCCATGAGACAACTTTGAGATTATAGAAGAGTAGTAAAGTTGGTTCCAAGTGAAGCCACTAAATAGTTAACAAAAGTTGTTAACAATTTAATTACATTTGATAGTCAAATGGATCCTAGTCATGAATTGGATAAGCCTCATCGTAGTGGGAGAGTTATGAGATGACCCAACTGTTACAAGAGCTTATATGAAGCCTAAGTTGTCGTATTAGATGACAAAATGTAGGGCTTCTTGACCTCAAAGTTGAAATGAGGGTCAATGACAAAGACTAGTAGACCAAAGTCATAAATCTCGAGATAGAGTAGATGTACTCATCTTTATCTAGAACTTGTAGATATTCGTGATGGGGTAAACCCCATAGGTTTTGAATATATCTACAAAAGTAAAAGATTTGTAAATAAGAAGGTACAGACCTTCAAAATAAGACTAATGACAAATATAGATGGAGAAAGTAAACTATGGATAAACTTTCTCATTTGTTGTCATATTAGAGTATAAAAGCATTTCCTAATTCATAGTTGCATATGAGATATGTCAAGTGAAGGTTTAAGAATTTTTTTTTTGAAAAGAAGTCTTAAAGAATGCATTTACAAATCAATTACATGAGTTCAATTTCAAAAATCAAAAGCAAAAGGTTTGCAAGCAGTAAAGGTTCATTTATGAAATGAATTTGATCACTAGATTTTGAATGTAAGATTTGATAAAAGTATCAAAAACTATGACTTTGAATAAATATTAATGATATTGTATAGACAAGAAAATCATTAATTACTTAGTGGAATTTTCTCATATTTTATGTGGATGACTTATTACCCATTGTGAATGTTGTAAGATTTGAATCCAACATAAAATGTTGACTACCTAACCAATTCCAAATGAATGATTTAAATTACTGGGTATGTCCTAAAATAGAGTTTTCGAGGACAAAATGTTATTTATGTCTCACACATCTTATATTGACAAATTTGTTGTCAAGTATATGATGTAGTACTTCAAAAAATGATAATGTATCATTCTTACATGAAGTTTAGATTGTCTAAGGAATAGTGTCCTAAGACATTTCAAAATGTTGAGAACATAAGATTGACTATCTACGGTTGAGTGGGAGAAAATCTAATGTACACTTGAGACATGACATTTGACAGTAAAATTGGTTAGCATTTATTAGTTAACCCAATGGTATGACCATTGCGCAGAAAAATAAAAACTTTTCTCAAAATATCTATGGATAAAATGAGAAATTATATTTTTGTGTATGAGGTTAAAGATTTGATCTTTACGAGATGCACTGGTTTTAACAAAGATTTATGGAAATCTATGTTTACTCTAGATGATGGAGTATGGTATGCAAGTTAAATGTTCTTACTTATGAAGTAAAAAACTTGCATAACTCAAATAATTTCTTATTGGTCTGAAAGATGTTTCAGATATAGTTAAGCCTAAAACGTTTTATGTAATGGCTAAACTTAAGGAACTTAGATAACATCAATATATAGGGTATCATGAGAGAGAAAGAATCGTGGTAGGACCAAGATGACTTTTAATTGACAGTCGTTTTGATCTATATAAAAAGACTTTCCAGGCTAAAGTGTTTGAAAGCCACCTAGAATGTCTAGGATTCTGAGCCATGTCTCATCTTCACTAGGGCAAGTGGGAGAACATGTTGGGTGTAGAGTATGCCCTATGATACATGTCTCACCGGCTTTAATGCAAGTGGGAGATTGTTGGGATTTATGCCCTAAAGCCTCGTAATTAATTAATAATTATTTGATAATTATTTTATTATTAATATTTGCAATTTATAATATTCATTATATAAATAAAATCCAAGGTTATTAGTGTAATCTTGAACTGTATGTAGTTGACATACGGGAGGATCATGTTCAAGTAATAACCTAAAGGGTCTATAGTATATGGATAAGGTTGGGTGCCTTATCCTGGTAACACTATTGATACGACCCACTTTGTAATTGTTACAAATGATTTGATCCAAATCATTCATGTAGAGACATGTGAGTGGGGGTATCCTATACAATGAGTTTGTATAAGACTGGACCACGAAATATATAATCTCTCTTTATAAATCCGTTATTTGAGAAGATTAGTATTTCACAGGATGATCATATGTGACTCGATCTTAATCCTGAGTGAGTTATGAACTCCTGCCTGTGAGGGCTCGTCCTTTGATTTGTATGGGTGAGAATGGCCTTTATAGCCGATTCAATAAGCCTACCATTTTGGGGACTTGACCAAATAGGGAGTTGGGAACATAAGTTTCACAAGATGGAATTCACTTCTTCCTATATAGGGAAAGTAGATGAGTAGTTCCCTTAAGTGCTGATTTCGGGACTTGAACAATGGGGCCCTACCCTCTCACTGGCCCGAGAGGGACTTGGTTTATGGTTGGATCATAAACAAGTTGTTCATTAGAGAATCAGTGGTACTTAAGGTGTAAGATGTAATTACAGGGGTAAAACGGACTTTTGACCCAGCTGTAATTACGAACAACTCGTGAAGGATCGACTTGCATGTAATGGTTATATCCATGGACACAACTTGTCTTACAGTGCATAAGAGTGCAACTCTAGGCCTATAGTGGAGTGACCTAGAGTTAATGAATGAAAGTCAATTAATTAATGAGTTTAATTAATTAATTTTGTATCATTGAAGCTTATAAATCTGTAGGTCCATAAGGTCCCCTTGGTAGCTCATAGTAACACTAAAAGGATCAATTTTGTTGAAAGAAAATTTGAAATATTCAAATTAATATTTAATATATTTGATATATTAAATGTAGAAGAGTAAAATATATTTATTGTATTTGATACATTAAATATTAGAGGAAATATTTTATGTATATGATACATTAATATTAAAAACTATATACTTATGTTATTTGAATGTGATTCAAATTGGTTTAAAGTATATTATAAAAGATTAATTTTATAATATTTGAATAAGATTCAAATAAATATAAAATACATATTTTAATATATTAGATATTAAAATGTATTTTATAAAATAAAATTAATTCCTAAAAGCCTTATTATAAATAAGACATTTAGGTTTAGCCGAAAAGGTTGGCCTAACACACTATTCACTCTCTGCAGAGAATTGTTCTCTCATTCTTTCAAAGAGCTCCCACAAGCCTTGATCCCGTGTTCGAGTCATAGCGAGGAAGATCTCGTGGATAAAGGAACACAAGAAGATGATTGTTCATCAAAGGTAATATATGCTTAACTTGTATTTTAGTTTAATTCTAAATAAACAAAAGTAACGATTCCAAACGCTTCCGCTGCGGGGAATGAAGAGTTCATTCCCTTCAGTCACTTATGTCTAGACACATAATCTTTGATGATTGTTGTAGCCTGACAAAAGTGTTCAGCAGATCTACTTGTAGTGATGTCACTTATGTCTAGACACATAATCTTTGGTGATTGTTGTAGCTTGACATAATTCCTTACCAGATCCACTTGCAATAATGTTACTTTTGTCTAGACACATCATCTTTGGTGATTGTTGTAGCCTGACATGAGTGCTCACTAGATCCAACAGTGATGTCGAGACACGTTTTTTTTATAATTTTTTTTATCAATTATGTCTAGACACATCACCTTTGGTGATTGTGTAGCCCAACATGAGTGCTAACAAGACTACTTGTCGTGATGTCACTTCTATTTCGACACATCACGTTTGGTGATTGTTGTAGCTTGACAAGAGTGTTTACCAGATCCCCTTGTCGTGATGTCAATTATGTCTAGACACATCACCTTTGGTGATTGTGTAGCCCAACATGAGTGCTAACAAGACTACTTGTCGTGATGTCACTTCTATTTCGACACATCACGTTTGGTGATTGTTGTAGCTTGACAAGAGTGTTTACCAGATCCACTTGTCGTGATGTCACTTCTGCCTAGACACATCTTTGATGATTGTTGTAGCTTGACAGGAGTGCGCACCAGATCCACTTGCAAAGATGTCACTTTTGTCTAGACACAACTCTTTTGATGATTGTTGTAACCTGACATGAGTGTTGTCCATCCCTATTAAGTTCATTTTCATTATCACCCACATCTTTTTCATTTGCATCATCACCATCACCTAAATCTAGGTGTACTGTTTGTATCTACTTTACATACCAATCTCATTGTTTTTCTTCTTCAAAAATCCCATATCTACTGACAAAATCTTGTTTTACTAACTGGATCATATAGTCTGTAACCTTTTGACTCCTCACTAACTCCAAGTAACACACAAGCGATGCTTTTATTGTCTATTTTGACTCTTTTTTTATTTGGAACATGCACATGTGCTATGCAGCCAAAAACCCAGAAATGATGTACCGAAGGCTTTATCCCACTCCAAGCCTCCTCTGGTGTGATATTTTTTACTGCCAACGTAGGACATCTATTTAAGACATAGACAGTCAATTTACTGGCCCCGACCAAAAGGTTTTAGGTATATTCTTCTCTAATAGCATTAAACGAACCATGTTCATTATGATTCTATTTTTCCTCTCCGCTACACCATTTTTTTTCGGAGTATAAGCGACAGTTAACTGCTTTTTGATCCCTTTTTCTTTGCAAAAATCACTAAACTCAACTAAATTAAATTCTCCTCCTCTATCGATGCATAAACACTTAATAGACAACTCAGTTTATTTCTCAACCATAGTCTTAAAATATTTGAAGGAATTAAAAGACCCCGATTTCTCTACCAAACAATATATTCATGTTTTTTTGTTGTAATCATCAATAAATAACAGAATGTACCTCTTGTTGCTATTTGATGTAGGAGTAACCGTTCCACAAATATCTTCATGAATAAGTTCCAGCATTTGTGTTACTCTCAAAGTGCTCTTCTTTAGAAAGGGGTCTCGATGTTGTTTTTGATGCAGCGATATACGCAGCGGAAGCGATTTTGGATCGATGATACTCTAAATTTATCAATTTAACAAATGGATAACATGCTCAAACTACAGAAATAAAGAAATTAGAATACATACCCTTGTAGTTCAAATTTCTTCGAGCTCCGCCGCACGTTCCTCATAACGAACTCTTCCGGACTCTTCTCACGAACGCCCCGAGGACCACCCGAGGTAGTCCTGCTATCCTCAACGACGAGCAACGGAGTTGTGGCACTCCAAAAACAAGAGAAAACTGAAGAAGAAGAAAAAAAATGAGTAAAGATGGAAGTAGAGGAACTGGGATTCCTAAAGTTTTTTTTATAAAACTTCAAATGAAGTTTTTTCTTTAACCCGAACGCAGTAACCCAAAAAATCAAAAAGCCCCAAAATGAAATCTTATTTCATTTTAATTGAACACCCATTTGTCCACTAAGCCATACATAAGCAAAGCCAAATGGGGGGCATGCAAATAAACCTCCACAAATATATATATATATATATATAAAATTAATTCAAAATTAATTCATAATTAATTTTAAATAATAATAAATAAAATATATATTTAATTAATTAACTTTTTAATTAATTAATATTATTTAATTTAATATGAAATATTAATTAAATAATATGGCTAAACTCGGTTTTCCGAAAACCGACTTTTTTGCACATGAATCCTATTCATGTTTTAGACCACTTCCATATTTAAATCATATTTAAATATGTTCTCCATTCTTACACAAGCTGAATTTGAACAATTCAAATTATTTTTCCTTTTTCTCTTATACTGTTACACGGCGTTATCCGAGCTAGTCAGGAGAACCTAAAGGACCTACAGATCATGAGCTCCAACAATACGAGATTATCCGGTCAAAACTCTTTTAACCGAACTAATCAACATTCGTTAACCCCCGGAGACTCCACACTAGTCCGAGGGTTGCACTCTCCTCACTGTAGATATATTATGTCCTGTGATATAACCGTCACGGGCAAGTCGACCATTCACAGGTTGTTCGTAATCACAGCTGAGTCATTTAAACCGTTTAACCCCTGCATTACGTCTTGTTCCTTAAGTATCACTGACACCTCTAATGAACAATAGATCTGTTGTCCAACCATCAGATCAATTAACTCTGTCATCACATGAGAGTGTGAGCTCACATTGTTCAAGCTCCGAAGTCAGCCATTAAGGGAACAACCTATCTACTAACCCTAAAGAGCGGGTTAGGAGTGAACTCCAATCTTGTTGTACTATTTCCCCAACTACCTATTCGACTAGATCCCCAAGATTGTAGGCTTATTGAGTCGGCGCTAATGAGTCAATCTCACCCGTGCAAGTCAAAGGATACTTTCGAATAAATAGGAGTTCATAGCGAGCTCAGGATTAAGATCGAGTTACCTAGGACATCAAATGAAAATGTCGGTCTCATCAGTAAACGGTGTTATAAAGAGAGAGAGACATATTTTGCGGTTCGGTCTTATGCAAACTTTTTGCACAGGACGCCATCACTCGCACATCTCCATGTGAAATAATTCGGATCACATCGTTTTATACAATACAAAGTGAGCCGCATCCAATAGTGTTATGTTGCGTGCTCAGTGTGTAGATAAAATGTAATGCGAAGAGCACTCAGATCATGCAAGCATACATGGTCTGCAGCAAGTGATAAGTATTTTTTAATTCGTTTTCCCACAGAGATTGAGTTTAGTTACTAACGAGTTGAGGTTCTAAATTAGATAAGGGAACTTAATTTGGTTAGATTTGGGGTTGATGTACCGAATAATAAAGAAGCAAGAAAGATGCGATCATAAACGGGAAGTAAGTAAAGAGATTAAGCTGTAATGTGAAGAAGAATAATTGCGGGTCTTGCAATGTTTTAGCAATAAAATCGCAAAGATAAAAAGCTAATAAAAAGACTAAGGCAAAAAGCAGGAATGTTTTATTGCGGTTCTCGCAATAAACTAGCAATAAATTAGCAACGTTTTTAATGTAAAGTAAAGCAGCAAGGTCGACTTAAGACTCCTTTATAGGCACTTAAGTACGATCATTCAGCAGTAGATTAACATATCATGCATCGTTTTAGCTCAGCCTCATGCATCTCTCGATTACATGCATTAGATCTTTAGTTCACTCATATCCAAGTAAGACATAAACACCTATTTATACAAGCAAGCTAATGAACGTGCTAGGAGAACGCCTATTCCTAGGTCGTTTTCTGGTTACCATAAAAGGCTAGCATGAATGGATGACTCTGAAATCTTACTTCTTCCAGAGGTTAGGAATTCTTTAGACAAAATGGATGGCCAGTCGAAATTGCCCGTGGGATGAAGCTTACATACATTCAATGCAATCATACTACCCTACATGCTGAATTCTCGTATTTCTAGCCTACAGATTCATCTTTAGCAGACATTTCTTAGATTAGTTACTCATGGTTTTCAAAGAACTAAAAGAGATGGATTGATTGATCATGATTTAAAGAACTTAGTAAAAGCAATTTAATACGAAATAACAAAATGAAGAACTCAAGAAAACTTAATTGATTACTCTCTAAAAATAAGGTTCAGAACACTCATAAGAACAATCGTGCAATGATATGAAAGCAGTAAAGATCAAGTGTATTGGAGAATGAATCAGAGCAATGTCACAAATGGAATCAGTAGAGAGAAAAACAGTAAAGAAAGCTGTAAAAAAGGTGCAAGAATCTCCTCGTCGCAAACGCCTCGGATGAAGAGGAAGATTAGCTGATCTTGAGGATGAATTCAATCAGAAGAGAAGAAGGATCTTCTCTTCTTCCTCTCGAATTATCGACACCAAGGGCTGATTTCTTCGTTCCAACAACCGGGAGAAGGAAATTTCGTCTGCAGATTGCTTTGCAACTGAGATCTCCACGCTTCTGAGTGTGTTTTCCCTTCATCATCCGTCTCTTTTTATAGCTTCTAGGTGGTTGCAAAAGGCTGCTCATTAATCGTGGATCACCATTCAACTTTGTGAGGTAGTCAAGCTTGACATAAGGCAGCAGCAGAGAGAGTTGACGACTGGAAAATCTCAGTCAATAAAGACTGATGGCTGGGAAGAAATGCAGCAGCAACGACTGTTTCATTGCGGTTTCCTTGCGAGGGCCGCAATGCTTCATTGCGGTTTCAACAATGTTTCCGCAAAGTTTCCTGCAATGTACATTTTAGCTTGTTTTACATCATTTTACATCATTTTTCGTTCCTTTTCCAAATAAGTCCTATTTTAGCATCATTTCTCAAATTCTCGCATTTAGGCACACATTAAGCTAACTTCTAACAAAATCACTCAATAATGTACATGATTTAAAGGTAAATATAGCCCTAAATAATGTACTTTTGGCGAGGTAACATGTTACCAGGATAAGGTACGCAGCCTTATACGTATACTATAGACCATTTTGACTGACTACTTGAGCCTGATCCACAATCATGTCATACATGAGGCTCAAGTACTCATATTCAGCCAAGGGTGTTGGTCATTGGTATAGGTTAACGTGAACACGTTTCACTTTATTCCAGTAAACACTTGTACTGAATAAAACTAATAACTCTTTATTCTAAATAGAATATTTACAAACAAAACAGTTTACAAACCACAAGTTTTAGGACATGAAACCCAACAGTTTTCCTTTGATACAATCCGTGTATGTAGTATTCGAGGAAGAAAATTGAAGAAGCCCATATACCATCTTTTTGTACTGTAAGGTTCTCAAACTTTTATAGCTCAAATGCCCATATCGCTGATGTCAAAGATGAGACACATTTTTAGCTTTGGTTTGAAGGCACTGACCAAGTTGTGCTTGAGAAGAAATTTGAGTTTGGGTTAGCAAAGTAAACATCCGGTTGTTGCTCCTTTTTGTTTGAATAATGAGACCCTTCTTTGGATGAAATATTTTGCACTCCCCTCCTTTAATAAAAATAACAAAGCCTATTTCCTGCAACTGCCCTATACTTAAAAGATTACTACTTAATTCTAGAATGTAATATACTTTCAGTAACCACATGATTAACTCCATTTAACAACAAATTTATATTTCCTTTGCCCATCACATTGATTTTAGTGTTGTTTCCCAATTTCACTGAATGTCGAAAATCTTCATTGAGCTCACTAAAAATAGATCGATCATCAGACATATGATTAGAACACCCAGAATTTAGAAACCATGTATCTTCTCTTTTAACTCCATTCAATTTCACATAAGACATTAGAAGCATTTCTTCTTCCTCATTGAATTCGACATAATTTGCTTCTTTATTTTCAGAACATTCATATTTAAAATGTCCAAATTTTTGGCATCAATATCACTGCACATTTACTTTGTTGAAATACCCTCGACCCCTTCCTCTTCCTCTTCCTCTTCCTCTTCCTCGGTAGTTACCACTACCACAACCTCTTCCTTCATCATTTGTCACCTTCAAGGCTTGCTCCTCTCTACTTTGCCATTAAAACTTTTGTTCATGTACTATTAAGGAGTTTTGTAACTCGTCAAAGTGAGAGTATCAATATCCTTTGACTCTTCAATATAACAAACGATGTAATAAAACTTTTCAGTCAAATAACGTAGAATTTTCTCAACCACTTTCACATCTTTCATATCTTCTCCATAAATCCGCATCTTATTTTCCACTGTCATTACCCTGGAGAAGTACTCTGTCACTCTTTCACCAAACTTCATCTCAAGAATTCCAAATTCTCTACGAAGAGCTTGAAGGTGAGACTTTTGACCCTTGCATTTCCTTCAAACTTTTTCTTCATGGCATCCCATATTTCTTTGGCAGTATTCTTCTGGAGCATAGTTTCGAGAACTGCACGATCAATGACTTGGAAGAGATAATTTTTTACTTTCAAGTCTTTAAACTTCATCTCGTCATTTTTCTTTCACTGGGATTCTGTTTGCAACGACCCACTAGCAAATTCAACATATACGGGTTCCACCAACTCCCAATATTCCTTAGATCGAAGGAACTTATCCATCAACATGCTCCAATGATCATAGTGACCATCGAAGCGTGGAATTGCCGATTGTATAAAAATCCCTTCATTTTTATTTCCTTCCATAGTCTTTTTTTATACTCCTGCAAATAACAAAAAAGGAAAAAACCAAAGATTGGTGCTTTGAAAAACAGACCCTATAGTCTGTGATACCAAATGTTGAGAACACAAAAATTGGCATCACAAATCTGTTGTTTTATTGATTATACTGCTATAATTTAAATGAATCAAAAAATGAACCCACGATCAAAGAGAGAAAAATTAGCAACTCACTTTAGCTACAAACTAGCTTAGTGCAAACTGAATAAAATAAAATATCCCTAAAGAATAGAAAATTATTATAACTAAATATAAACAACTCTTCCAAAAATAATGTTTATAATGGGAAGTCACGAAATATAAGACGCATGCATAATTTGATAAGGTAATTGCTCTCTAATAGAACAATGTCCATTGATTATGTGAAATTGAAAGCGAATATTGCATATCTTTTGAAGAAATGATTGTCAAAAGTGCAAGTGACACCTTGATTACAAGAGAAGTAATAACACAATACTCTTAATCAATATCACCTAGGGAAACAGGAAAAAAGATAGGAAAAAAAATAGTCGTCGGCGATACGCCGACGACGACCATGGGAGAAAAGAGGGAAGAGGGAAGGGGGAGGGGGAGGGAGAAGGGAGAAGGAGAAAAAAAAATCATAAGAAAAATCAAAAGTTGAAAAAAGAAAAGAGAAAGAAGAAGAAGAAAAAGAAGAATCATATGAAGATAAAAAGAAGAATTAGATGAAGTGAAGAAGAAGAAAAAAGAAAAAGAAAAAAGAAAAAAAATAAATAAATCTTCTTTTAAAATAATTTTAATAATTAAAAAATATTTTTAATTAAAAATAGGTGCCACGTGAGCATTCTCTTAGAACCTAACATAAATTTTGACGGAAGGACCTGTTGACCAAGAAATTTCGGTCAATCAGCGGTTGCCACGTGTCTTCATCATGCCCATTGGATGAAATAAACTTAACCGATCAAATTGGGTCATATCGCAATTAGGCTCAAAATTAGATCAGCCCAAATGGTTATTTAAATGGAATTTGGCCCAAACCCTAAAAGTTCATTGGACCTAAGCCCATTAGGCCCATGAGAACTCTATAAATAGAGAGCTCATTCTTCATTTTGAAGGTTCAGAAAATTTCTTCTCCTAAGAACTCAGAGAGAATTCCCAAGCAACGAAAGACTCTTTGAATCCTGAAGACTGATTACCGCTTGAAGATCAAACACTTTAAGACTTCACAGCTACGCGAAGCTGAAGATTCAACCTCGAGAATAAGTTGCGAAGCCCTCGAGTACAGTTACATTTGAGAGAGAAAGAATTAGAGGATAAACATTAGAGATTGTAATCCACTACGCACTGATACAGATACATACATATAAATATAAATCAATTTCATTTACACGTGTCAAATTTCCTTCGTCAAATTCTCGCGTGAACAGATTGTCACGCCAGGTGGGACATCTCTACCTCTCATCTTTTTCCCTCATCTCAAAGTACGCAAGTGAAGATATGTCATTCAAGACTTCTTCAATGACCGTTGTCATGAACAACCTCTCCACGAGTTCTACTCCCCACGATTGTCCACATGATTTTGTCACAATTGTGAGCGAAGTAATGACATCGTCAGGGGCATCTACGAGTAACAAACTTCTTATCAAGTGTAACCCTCTAATTGAGCTCGATTCTGACGTAGCATCCGTCATGATGACTGAAACAAAATTTATGGAAGTAAGAATGACAGAGTCTGCGCGTGAGAGGATAATCATTCAGGAAAATTCCTTGTATGATGAATTTGTTCCCTCCTCTGATCAATCAAAGAAGGGGTCTAATCCAAATGTGATGTCAGTAATGATGGCAGACGCACGCATAGGCGACGAAGCGATCGCTGAAATGGAAAAGAAATTAAATTTTCTGATGAAAGCAGTTGAAGAACAAAACCTCGGGATTGCCCACTTGAGGAATCAGATGCAAAGTCGAGAGGCTGCAGAATCAAGTTTAACTCCTGCAGCAAGAAGAAATGACAAAGAAAAAATTGTCATCCAAGAAGACCAACCGCAGCACTCAACTTCGGTTGCTTCCTTGTCTGTCCAACAACTACAGGACATGATCACCAACACCATCCGACCTCAGTACGGTGGACTCGCCCAGAGCTCCCTCTTGTATATCAAACCGTATTGTAAGAGAATCGACAACTTCAGGATGCCCGTCGGATATGAGCCGCCAAAATTTCAACAGTTTGATGGGAAGGGCAATCCTAAACAACACATTGCCCACTTCGTTGAAACGTGCGAGAACGCTGGAACCCGGGGAGACTTGCTGGTTAGGCAATTTGTACGCACTCTGAAAGGAAATGTCTTCGATTTGTACACTGACTTAGAGCTCGAGACAATTGATAGTGGGAACAGTTTCAAATGGACTTCTTGAATCGCTTCTACAGTACGAGGCAAACAGTCAGCATGACCGAACTCTCGAGCGCCAACCAAAGGATGGGCGAGCTAGTCATCGATTTCATCATTCGTTGGAGATCGTTGAGTCTCGACTGCAAGGACAGACTCACTGAGGAGTCTGCCGTCGAAATGTGCATCAGCCGCATGCATTGGGGACTTCATTACATCCTGCAAGGGATAAAACCCCACACATTTGAAGAGTTAGCAACTCGCGCCCACGATATGGAGCTGAGT
The DNA here is from genome assembly GCA_028017165.1 of Herpetospermum pedunculosum. Taxonomy (NCBI): domain Eukaryota; kingdom Viridiplantae; phylum Streptophyta; class Magnoliopsida; order Cucurbitales; family Cucurbitaceae; genus Herpetospermum; species Herpetospermum pedunculosum. The sequence continues at coordinate 44,566,445 of CM051524.1, read as the reverse complement.
ATCGCTAACAGAGGGACCAGGGACCTCTTAATCCCAGATATAAACAAAATAAAGAAAGAAGTAAACGACACTGAGAAAATTACGAAGAGTGTCGTGAAAGAATCCATGGTCGTCAACACGACCCCTCTAAGGTTTTCCTCAAAAGGAAAGGAAAACAGAATAGAAAGAAGAATTGACGGAGGCGAGAGACGTCGCCTTACGTTAAAAGATAGACAAGAAAAAGTCTACCCGTTTCCAGACTTTGACATTCCTAACATGTTAGAGCAACTACTGAGAACACGACTGGTTGAGTTTCCCGAGTGTAGGCGCCCGGAAGAGATGGAAAAATTCGATGATCCCAACTATTGTAAGTATCATCGAGTTACCAGTCATCCGGTGAAAAAATGTTTCGTCTAAATGAGCTAATTCTAAGGTTAGCTAAAGAAGGAAAAATTGAGCTACACCTGGATGAAATAGCTCAATCAAACCATGCTGCGGTGACAACAAGTGCGCGGAGCCAAATGCGCTCTTGTCCGCTCGATGATCAGGAAATGCGCCTAATCAAGTTTGGAACCTTATAACCCGTATATATTTGGTTTCAACATGATGTACCAGACAATAAATTTCCAAACGCGGTCAAACCTATCAATGATGAAGATAAAGGATAGGCTGTTGTGACCCGTCGGAAGAAACAAGAACAACGTCTTGTCCTGAAACATCAAAGAAAGGAGAGCCCAATGGAGCCTAAACACGAGAGAAGAGAAAACAAATATTTTTCTCAACCTCGACGACGGGGGACTTTAAAAGAATTCTTCTCAAGAAGTTTCCTTCCCATCAAGAAAGAGGAAGAAATATGTGCAAGTTCATGCTACGTCAACGTAGAAGAAGTCGATCAAATAACTTCTGCCTTCAATCACATCAAGCCTTCAACTACTCGAACTTCGGTCTTCCAAAGGATGAGTATGGTCGCGACAAAAGAAGAAAATTCATGTCTAACTTCTACCTCTACTCGAACTTCAGCTTTCCAAAGGTTAAGTGTCTCCACATCAATGAAAGACTGACCTTCAACATCCGTTTTTGATCGCCTCAAAGGAACAAGTGATCAATAGAAAGGAAAGATGAAGACCGTAGGGGCAAGACTCTTTGATGAAGTAAATAGCGACAAGAAGATTCACAGTCGGGTTCCTTCATGCATGAAGAGAAAATTCACTGTTCAAATAAATACATAAGGCTCCTTGAAGGTGAAGAAAAATCTCATCATCATAACAAATCCTACAAGCGAAGGATTTGGTCAAGACCGTGATGAGAATAAGATCTCTTTGATTAGTCTTATTATTTAATTAATATTTGATATTGAATTAAATATTAATATTAATTAATTAAAAAGTTTAATTAATTATAATTTATTTTGCTTATTAAAATTAATTATGAATTAATTTTAAAATGACAAAATATTACAAGTGTGATTATCCAAGTCAAAGTGGAATTATCCATGTTGAGTGGATTTATCCAAGTTGAGTGGGTTTATCCAAGTTGTGAAGTGGATTGTGAATCACCAACAACATGCATATAAACTCATAAATTTTGGAACACTTGGTTGAAGACTAATCCATCCAATTTGAGGTGTCATGCTAAGCAAAGACTTTGTTGCATGTGAATTGCCTATAAATTGGATGAAGTTCAAATGGTTTGAGGTTGATGAATTTTCAAAGAGTTTGAATATTTGGATGAGCATGAAGAGTTCATGTTACTTGAGAAATTAGAAAGCTTATTTCTCACAAAATCCTCATCACTTTCATCTTCTCATCTTCTTCTTCCAAATTTTTTCTTTCATAAAGGAGTCCCACCACTCCGTTGCTCGGCCCGAGGATAGCGAGACTATCGGAGGTGGTTCTTGAGGAGTTCGAGGGAAGCTTCGAAGGGTTCGTGAGGAGATTCGAGCATTGGAAGAGAAGTCTTTAGAACTACAAGAGGTATATGTTCTAATTCCTTTTATTTCAAAGCTTTGTGCATGTTTCTTATTTAGCTAAATTGATGAAATCAGAGTGCCAATGATCCGTCTCGCTTCCGCTGCGCTACATGCGCTCCATCAATTGCTATCAGAGCGTTTTTTTGGTCACTCAATTTGCATCAATTTGAGCTCGGTGGGTATTTGTTTTGGAAATTAATTTTTCTGGGCGTCTAAACTGTTTCCCGGTTTTGGCATATTTTTTTGAGCTTTTATTTGTACTTCGTTTTGTAATTTCCCGGGCGTGTATGGGCTTTAATGTGTGCAGAAGAGTCTGTAAAATTTTTGGAGCCATTAGAGTCCATATAGGCTTTCAATTCGAAGACAGAAGCTCGGGTGTCGAAAAAAACAGCATGCTGTTTTTTTCTGCAAATTTCCAGCACAAAACCGGTTCAGCGCAGAGTGGAAGAAACGGCCTGGTTCGGTCCTCGGGCGGTCCGATTCACTGAATTTCAGACCAGTTCCTTGTTCTTCACCCTCTGGAGGTCCGGTTCAGCGTTCGTTTGGTCCGGTTCGGGTCGTTATTGGTCAAGTTACGGGTTGTTGAAGTCGGGACAGCTGTTATGAACCGGTTCAGTTTTTTTTGAAGTTTTGTAGTTGCTGTTTTTTTTTGTCCGGTTCAAGCAAATTCAAGCCGGTTCGGGGCGGTTCGAAGGGTTCAGAAGCGTCTCTACCTAGTTGATGAATTATTATTGTAATAATTTAGTTGCTTGCTTGTCCCTGATGCCAAAACCGCGGTCCACTTTAGTGTGTTTAATTAATTATGCATTGTGAATGTATGTTTTAATTAAAGTCTCTTGTATGTGCATAAAGTATGCCATATAGATTTCAAATCCCACCATAGGAAGCATGTTGCATGCATTGAAAGTATAATATAAGTGTTATGTTGTATAGTATGCATGCTTAATTCATGAGAATTAATATAAGTGTTATATTAATTTATGAATTGGATGTTGCTTGTTTAAAAGTAAAATTAATATAAGTGTTATATTAATTGTGAAATTAAACATACAACATAGTTGCCTTAGTTGAATATAATTGTTATATTCTTGCTTGGGAAGCATGTTATAAATTGAATGTAATGGTTATATTCTAGCTTAGGAAGCATGCTATAGAATGTTTTTGTTTTATAAAGCGTTGTAAAATGAGATAGACATTTAAAATCTATAACAAAGATAAATGCATGCTCACTAAGGGTTAAAGAATTCCAATGCGATTAGGAATTTAGTATCGATTCGTTTCAATAGTTAAAATAGGTCGATATCTTGTAAAGCTAAGGTTACGAGAGAACTCACCCGGTGAGATCCTGTACTAAGGTTGGAGGTATTTAAGATGACGGTTTACGGAACATCTCCTACCTGGGGATCGATCCGATACTTGAGTTAAGTTAACCCGGCTTTATGAGCATGCACGTGAGAGGTGTAAGGTTATAAAACGTTTATCACCTAGACATCTTAGGTAAAAGTATGTTCTACCTAGACTTAGGTTTTATTGTCTTAGCCGGATAATGCCTAAGTAAAACTATACCCAAACCATTCTAAAATACTTAGTAGTGGTGTTGAGAAGGTATATATGATATATCAATCTCCTCCTACGTTCTCCGCAAATTTCACACTGTGAGATTTATGCTCGGCCTCGTGATGTGAATAGGGCATCCCCATTCAGATGGTGTTTGCATAAATCAAGAGCAAGGTGAATGGAGAAAGTATTATAGTAAGTGGGAGAAGGAAGTATGTCAATACATCCTGCGGTCTCCTCCATTAGGTTGAACCGTGAGATTCCCATGTTCCGCCTGGTGGTTGCCCATAGTAGCACCGTCCATTCGGAGGGTCGTTTCATGGGAGTCGGAACAACTCAATCTCCAGAAATGGATAGGGTCTCTGTTGCGTGCTCAATGTGTAAATTAAAAAGGCAATGCAAGAGCACTCAGAACATGCAAGCATACATGGTCTTGTAGCAAGTAATAAGTATTTTTTCATTCGATTTCCCACCGAGATTTATTCTTAGTTACTAGCGAAGTGAGTTGTTAAATTAGGCAGGATGGTTTAAATGGGGTAGATTTGGGTTTAAAGTGCCTAACTATTAAGGAACGTGCGAGATATGAAAGCATAAACAAGGATAAGTAAAGAGGTTAACTTGAATGTAGAAGAAAAAGAATTGCGGAGAAAGCAATTATCTAGCAATAAAATCGCAAAACAGAAAACTAAGAAAAATGGCTAAGGCAAAAATTTGAACTAAGAAAATTGCGCAGACAACAATTTTCTAGCAATGTTACTAACAGCGATTTAAGGGTAAAGTGTGGAAACAAGGGCTACTAACGACTCCTCTATAGGCTTTTTCATACGATTCTTCAGCAGTAGATCAACTCATCATGCATCAAATTAACTCATTCTCATGTATCTCTCGATTTCATGCATTAGATCCTTTAGTTTACTCATGTCCAAGTAAGGCTTAAACATCTATTTATAAAAGCAAGTTAATGATTTGTACTAGGAAAACGCCTATTCCTAGGTCGTTTTCTGGCTACCATGAAAGGCTAGCATGAATGGACGACTCTGAACTCTTACTCCTTCCAGAGGTTAGGAGTTCTTTGGACAAAATGGATGGCCAATCGAAATTGCCCGTGGGATGAACCACACATACATTCAATGCATTTGAAGCTGTCCTACATGCTGATTTTTCGTACTTCTACCTATAGATTCATCATTAGCAGACCCTTATTCGTTTTAGTTAGTCATGGATGAAGATGGAATGGAAAGAGTAGATGGTGTAGACATGCTTAGCAGTAATGAAGTGAAATAAACAGAAACAGAAACAATAACAGCAACAGAGACTCGGGAAATAATCAAACACTTCTTCGATTTATCAAGGTTCAAAGCTCAACAAGCAACAACTCTAAACTGAAAAGAACTAAACATAAGAAGACGAAATGAACTAATGTAGCAATCTTAGATAAATAGCAACAAGCAGAAGCAAAAGGAACGATAAAAACAGCAGAAAACAAGTAGATCGTGTGCGTGAACCCTCGCCGCATGCGCCTCGGATGAAGGAAGAAGGAGAGCTTTGTTTGGATGAATCCAATCAGAAGAGAAGAAAGATCTTCTCTTCTTCCTCTCAGATTATCGACTCCAATAGCTGAGTCCTTCACGCCAACAAACGGAAGAGAAAACAGGGAGAAAAGACTGCGTTGAGATGGGAGTTCTACGCTTCCAAGCTTATGTTTGTCCTTCCCCCTTGACCTCCTTTTATAGTGTTTTGCAGGTACGATTCGGCCAAGGAGAACCATCCATTCTGAACGACGACCTTCCACGTGGCAGCAGGAGAAAGAATGGGCGGCTGAAAGATCGTAACAAAATGGCAAACGGTTAGACAACTTAACAATTTTCACTTAAAACATTGCTGAGACAGCAATGTTTTCGCAATGTTTCAGCAATATGGAAATTTCAACTCTTTAGCTTTGTTTTTGGTTCTTTTTCCTTCCTTTTACACACAAGTCCTAATTTAGCTTCATTCTACAAATTCTCATATATAAGCACATGTTTAGGCTAAATTCTACCAAAAACGCTTAAGAGTGTACATCTTTCTATAGCAAATAAGTCCCTAAAATAGTCACTTTTGGAACGTAACACACCCCCAAACTTAAGGTTTTGCTCGTCCTCGAGCAATATAAGGACTTACTTGGGCTGCTATTACTCTCTCTAACTACTTACTGACTTCCCTAAGTTCACTATCTAAGGCATTGGCTGTCCTGTGACACACTTCTAAGTTTAAAACTAACTTCTCATTTTGCTTCTTCTGATTTCTCTCGCCTTATAATCCTACTGTCTTTAAAACTTCCTACAACTGATCTATCTGCTTTGGTCATTAGATTCATTGTGCAACTATCCCTAAATTTTCAAATTCTACCTAGCTTTACCCCAGACTCAGTACATGCTTCTAATGTTTTTTGAGCTACCTAGGATTCCTTAGAGTCATGCGAGTCTTAGTATAAACCAGTGACAGTAGTACCTTTCTTAGAACAACCTAAACCCTGGCATCACTACATTGGATATACATTCATCTCCCTTAACAAACCTATAAGCTACAACTCTGTGCTTAGCAAATTGAGGATCAGAGTTCATTTATTCAGGACACCTAAGCACATAAGCTATAACTCATAGGCATACATTCTTCTTCCTTGGTTTTCCTCTTTCTTTCCTTCTTTGGTAGGGTCTCTTCCTTTGGTTGCCTTTTGATGCAATGCCACTTGTGGTTTGCACACATGGCACTGATTACTCAGCAACCTCAAGAGAGGCACTACTCTTTATTCTTTTCATTTTTTTTTCAGTTCATCATTTTTTTCTCAAAGAAGAAGAAGAATGCTTATGTTTAAGAGGGAGAGAGGAATGTTCCTAGGCCTAGGGCTGCCTCCCCCAAACTAAAACTTCTCATTGTCCCCAATGAGAGTCTGAGGTGGCACGCCCCCAAACTTGTCCTAGAAGCATCTAGTCTAGGGCAAAACAAGTAGAATCTAAAAGTCCTAGGCATAGAATGAATTTCGTAAAGCAGATAACACAGTAGCAGATTTTCGAAAACAGTATGTGAAGGGCTTAAAGAGATGCATGCTGAGCAACTTAAGGGAGCTAATTTAAACTTATCAACGGTGTATTAAGACACTCATCCAGCATGCTCACAGATAGATCACATATTGAAGGCAAGAAAGTAGCAAGAGAGCAAAATTTAAACAGAACCAGCCTATCTATCAGTCATCTAATAGCATGCGAAAAACTACAAAACATTGCGGACTCCGCAAAAAATTCGCAAAAAAAAAAACTACAGAGCATATTTATCGTTGATCAAGGCTCCTACCATGCTATTTGCAGTCATCCACAACTACTCAAAACAGGAAAATAAAACAAGCTAACTACTCAGATACCATCAACCTACACTAAACTATCCTAAACAAACAAGGAAATTAAAAACAGATCAAGTATTTGATTAAACAGAATTCACAAAATCACAGAAAAGCAAGTTTTTCTTTTTCAAGAGGGAACAAAAGTACTCCCTCGAGTGCCGTTCAGACTGGCACTCAAACATCCTCATCCTGATCTCTCCTTTCCCTAGGAGGTGCCCACGGCTTCAACAAGTTAGTGGGGAAAGCAGGGAAGATGCACCCCAACTGATCAGCCACATCTTTGTCCCGGGCCTGTGCATATTCTGCCCACTGCGCCATCAAGCACGCCATGGAGAGTGATTGAGCAGCAGCCAGGCCGTCCAACTCAAACTCCATGTTGCCCCTCATTCGCATCCTGAAGATGGTGGGCAGCTCCAGATGGCCGGTGTAGGCCAACTGTTTCTCATTTTTCTCCATTGGGACTCCTGCACGAAGGCACAATTTAGTTATAGTGTTAGGGAAAAATAACTGACCCTTACCTTTCTTCGAGCAGTCGGCAATGGAGGCAGCAATGACCTCACCAACGTCAATGGTGAGGCCCCTCATGATGGCGTACAACAGCAGTGATCTCCCCTAGTTTATAGTTGTCTCGTGGGTCGCAGGGGAGAGACGTCTACGCACAAAAGAAAACCAGACGGCCGCCTTGTCGCGCAGAGTTGCACTCATCAGGGTGTGCTTCCCGTTCCTTGACACTGCCCACGATGCTTCTGGCTTGCCAATCGTGTGCAAAGCCTCCTCCAAGACTGCCTCAGATGGCAGATCAATAATCTTGGCATAGTCAGAATGGGGGTATACCTTGAGGCTGTAAGCCTCATTGATGGCATTGGCAGAGAAGTCGACCTCTACCCCTCTCACCGTGGATAAGCATGCGTCCGCGTGTGCGAGATTGGCATAGAAATCATACACCATTTCGGGGTAAGCTGGGATCGGGGGTCTACACAGTTCTTCCCAACCGTGGGTGATGATTCCTGCGCGCAAGAACTGCGGCAGGTCAACCAATGCATCAAGGAAACCCCGCTCATGGAGGAGCTCCTTCTTTCTCAACTCGAGGCCCTTGGCCTCTGCTTCTTGCGAGACAAACCTCTCAGCTTGAGGTTCATCCTCGGGGTACATCTTCTTCTTCCCCTTCCCCTTTGCCTTAACCGATTCAGCAGCCTCAACCTTTAATTTCTTTAAGGAAGGTTCGGATCTGACATTCTTCTTCTTGGCTCGCTTGGAGGCTTTCGGTCGTTTGGCCTTCACGATGACAGGGACCCTCTTCTTGAGGCGTGCCTCGGTGGTGATCTGTTGGAGGCAATCCCCCAACGTTTCATCCATAGAATCTTTGCTTCCCCCATCCGCAGGGCTGTCAAGGCTGACTTCCCTCAAGGGGGAAAAGACTTCCTCTTCCTCCACCGATTCATCGCTTGGCACCGAGTCGTGGTGCTCTTCAGGTGGAGCTTCAGGCTCCGACGTTTGTGGGGAAGGCTCCGGCGTCTGTGGCGACGGAGATGGGCTTTGTCTGGTCGTTTCGTACGATGGTCGGCCACTCCCATGACTCTCCTCGGTGGGAGTCTTCTCTCTGATCAGTGGATCCTCCACCGCAAGCGACCACTTTCGTTTCTTGGGGGTACCGGCTGGTTCAGACGGACCAGCAGGTATTTCAGTCACCACCTTCCACTTCTTCTTACGCACTGGTAGCTTCGGAGGCCGTGAGGGCTACGCAGCATCGGCGTCTGCTAAGGAAAGCAGCGCCTCTCTCGCAGCCTCTTCTGCGTCAAACGACTTCTTCTTTGATGCAGATCGATCAGCTCGTGTGGACACCATTGTCGGTTTGTGAGGTTCTGAAGGTAGGAGATGCAGAGGAAGAAGAAGATCGAATTCTTGAGGTCCAACGGATGAAGAAAGCGTAAGGGTTGTACTATTCTGTATTGTACCTCTCTCGATTGATAGAAAGACGTTCGGGAGCTGGGAGGGCGATGATCTGACGGCTATTTGTACTCGAGTGGATCCCAACGGCTCTTTCTATTGCGGTCTCAGCAAATCTACCGCAATTAAATAGCCTATCCGTTGGAAGATTTCTTGATTTAAATTGCAAGATTCAATCAACCAAATCTTTGATTTAGCCCGATCTCTTCATGGATTCTCTTCCCTTGATTCATCTCATTGATTTCCTCTTAAAGATCTCCTATTAAAATTCACCTAATTAAAACAAAAATCCGTAATTAAAATCACAAATAAACACACACATAAAAACCGAAAAAAATACTGGGAAAAAAACTAAGGCATAGCCTTCGTGTGGATGAGCACAGTGGTCACTCATCCCCTCTCGATTTGATTCTCAAGCTTCAGATAAGAGGAAGGCCGAGAGTGTCTTCACATCTCCTTCCTCGTAGTAATGCTTCAATCGTGCACCATTGACCATAAACGGCTGTCCGTGCTGCAGGTTTCTAATCTCAATCGCACCATGAACAAACACGTTAGTTATCACAAAAGGACCTGACCATCTGGACTTAAGTTTGCCTGGAAATAACCTTAACCTTGAGTTGAATAATAAGACGTGCTGGCCTTTCTTGAAGTCGTTAATCCTAAGTCTACTATCATGCCAAATTTTAGTTTTTTCCTTATACATTTTGGCATTTTCATAGGACATATGTCTAAGCTCATCTAACTCGTGTAATTGCAGAGACCGCAAAGTTCCAGCATCGGTCACGCAATAATTTAGTTCTTTTCAGGCCCAAAAGGCTTTGATTTCCAATTCGAAGGGAAGATGGCATGCTTTCCCATACACTAGTCTATAAGGAGACATACCTAAGGGTGTTTTATATGCAGTCCTATATGCCCAAAGTGCATCATCTAACTTAAACGACCAATCTTTTCTATTAGGGTTGACCACTTTTTCAAGTATGTTTTTAATCTCCCTATTGGATATTTCAGCTTGTTCATTCGAATGTGGGTGATAAGGGGTTGCTACTCTATGTCTAACATTGTATTTAGCTAGCACCTTTTCCATAGCTTTATTAATGAAGTGAGTTCCCTCATCACTAATTATAGCCCGTGGTGTACCAAACCTTGTAAAAATATGCCTATTAAGGAACTTAATGACTGTTTTGGCATCGTTAGATGGACATGCTATGGCTTCTACCCATTTAGATACATATTCTACAGCTACAAGTATATAGAGATTACCTGCAGATGGGGGAAATGGTCCCATGAAGTCGATGCCCCACACATCAAAGAGCTCCAACTCCAAGATGTAAGTGAGAGACATCTCATCCTTCCGACTAAGGTTACCTGTTCTTTGACATTCATCGCAGCTGTGCGCATGGTCGTGTGCATCCTTGAATATCGTGGGCCAATAGTAGCCACTCTGGAACACCTTTGCAACTGTTCTTTGGCCACCAAAATGGCCACCATAGGGAGACGTATGGCAGTGTTGCAATACTGACTTCGCCTCAGCAACTGATACACACTTCCTCAGTAGTCCGTCTGCACATGTCTTGTAAAGTGTAGGATCGTCCCAGATGAACTTCCTAGCTTCATGTAGGAACCTCTTCTTTTCTTGCCCTCCCTTGAAAGTTGGTAGTACTTGCGAGGCAAGGAAATTAGCAATATCCGCAAACCAAGGTTCCTCATCGTTATCACGATGGGCTAACACAAAGACATGCTCATCGATAAAGGCATCAGAAATTGCTGGCTCAGCAATTTTATCGCAATTATGCCGCAATCTAGAAAGATGGTCAGCAACTACATTTTCGCATCCCTTCTTATCCCTAATGTCTAAGTCAAACTCTTGTAACAATAATACCCATCTAATTAACCTAGGCTTAGCATCAGCCTTCCTCATTAGGTATTTTAATGCCGAATGATCAGTATACACAATGGTCCTAGTGCCTACAATGTAATTCCTAAACTTTTCACAGGCAAACACTACAGCTAGCATTTCCTTTTCTGTGGTTGTGTAATTACATTGTGCTTCATTCAGTGTTTTACTTGCATAGTATACAGAATGTGTTAGTTTATCAATTTTTTGTTCTAGCATAACCCCTACTGCGTAGTCACTAGCATCACACAACATCTCAAATGGTAGGTCCCAATTTGGGCCCACTATAATTGGTGCTTTGACTAACGCTTCCTTAAGGGTTGTCCATGCTAAGAAACATTCTTTCGAGAAGACAAATGGTTTGTTAAGCTCTAGAAGCTCACACAAAGACTTAGAGATTTTCGAAAAGTTTTTAATGAATCTCCTATAGAAACCTGCATGCCCTAGGAAACTTCTAATAACTTTTACATTCTGAGGCTCAACTAGCTTCTCTATTATTTCTATCTTGGCCCTATCGACCTCCACTCCTGCTCTAGTCACTCTATGACCTAGGACTATTCCTTCTTCCACCATAAAGTGGCATTTCTCCCAATTTAGGACTAGGTTGGTCTCCTCACACCTAGCTAGGACTTGTCCTAAGTTCTCTAAACAATTACTAAAAGAATCACCAAAGACCGAGAAGTCATCCATAAATATTTCTATCATGGATTCATCTAAGTCAGAGAAAAGGGCCAACATGCACCTTTGGAATGTTGCTGGTGCGTTGCATAAGCCAAAAGGCATTCTGCGAAAAGAAAACGTTCCAAAGGGACACGTGAAGGTTGTTTTCTCCTGGTCCACAGGATCTATGGTGATTTGGTTATATCCAGAATAACCATCTAAGAAACAGTAGTAGGCTCGACCAACTATCCTATCTAACATCTGATCTATAAATGGTAAAGGAAAATTATCTTTTTTTGTTTCTTTGTTTAATTTTCTATAGTCCATACAGACTCTTCATCCTGTAACAGTTTTAGTTGGAATTAGTTCATTACTCTCATTAACTACTACAGCCATCCCCCCCTGATTATTTCTTTTTTTACCAGCTCCTTCATGGAGGGATTCAACCTACGTTGGTGATCTACTCTAGGTGTATGTTCCTCTTCCAATAATATCTTATGCATGCAATAGGAAGGACTAATACCTCTTATGTCAGCAATCGTCCATGCAATAGCTTTTTTATGTTGCTTAAGCAGCAAAATTAGCGCAATTTCATGCTCTTCACTTAATTTGGACGAAATGATAACAGGCAAAGTACCATGCTCTCCTAAATATGCATACTTAAGATGATCAGGCAATGGTTTTAATTCTAATAGGGGTGGATGCTCAATGGATGGTTTTAATGGATTCATGGATCTCTCAGTCAAGTCATTAGTCATACAAACATGCTGAGGTTTATTCACAGGTATATCCATTATTTCAGCAATGTTTAAGTCAATTACATCTATTTGTACATAGTCAGTGGCATGCTTAATTAACAGTTCATGCTCAAGTTGTTCTTCCATCAGTGAATCTACCACATCTATACTTGCACAAGATTCAGAATCAGAAGGATACCTTAGAGCTTTAAAGACACTAAACTTAACCTCCTCTTCATGAACCCTCATGGTGAGCTCACCTTTCTGGACATCGATCAAAGCCCTACCTGTGGCTAGAAATGGTCTGCCCAACAAGATTGGTACTTCCTTGTCTGCTTCATAATCCAGAATGATGAAGTCTGCAAGAAAAATGAATTTGTCAACCTTGACAAGAATATCCTCAATTTTCCCCTCCGGGTATGCTATGGATCTGTCTGCAAGCTGCAAGGTGACAGTAGTAGGACGTGCTTCCCCTATTCCTAATTGACGGAATAGTGATAGGGGCATGAGATTTATGCTGGCTCCCAGGTCACAAAGAGCTCTGCCCACGTGCTTGCCTCCCAACTCTACTAGTAAGGTGAAGGAACCAGGATCCTTCTCCTTCTTTGGCAGTTTGTTCTGGAGTATGGCACTGCACTCCTCGGTGAGATTCACTGTTTCAAATTCACCAATGATCTTTTTGTTAGTAATTATATCTTTCAAAAATTTAACATAAGAAGGCATAGATTGCAAAACCTCTACAAATGGAATGTTCACATGCACTTGTTTTAAAATTTCTAAAAACTTATTAAAGTGCACTTCCTGTTCTTGTTTTTTCTTCAGCCTTCGAGGGAATGGAGGTGGTGGCACATATGTAGGCACTTCAGGTCGCCTAAGGACAGGTGGAGACCTTGGTATCTCTTCTGGTTCCTCAATGATTGGTTCCAGCCTCACCCTTGATGTGCTTGTTGATGGTTGATCATGGTTGAGCAGAGAACCCAGTGGAGCACTAGACTCTTCATTCTCTACTCGCTTTGGTGTTTCTCTAGTGTTGCTCACCAATGGTCTTCCACTGCGAAGTTCAATTGCTTGAACTTGCTCTTTTCCATCCCTTCTAGGTACTTCAGTGTCAGCAGGCAACCTACCTGGGGGCCTATTTTTCAGTTCATTTGCTAATTGCCCTATCTGGTTTTCTAAGCTTCTAAGGGTGGCTTGCTGACTTTGTAGGGTAACATCATTCTTTGCAATGTACTCCTTAAGTAAATTTTCTACTGATGACCCTATCGGTGGGTTATATGGCTTTTGGTACATGAATTGGTTATTTTGCTGAGTGAAACCAGGTGTTCCACTCGGTCTGGGTTGGTTTTGACTTTGGTTAGTGTTTTGTTGTCCACCCCAAGAAAGATTTGGGTGGTTCCTCCAACCAGAGTTATAGGTGTTAGAATAGGGGTTGTTCCTAGGCTGCTGTTGACTTCCAACATAGCAGACTGAGGCTGGATTCCCAGGGCAGTAATCATACAGGTGCCCTTCCCCACAGAACCCACAAATTAGTGTCTCACCTTGACTATTTGATGTGCCCATTGAAATGGCTGCTGCGGTGTTGACACTGGGTTGGAGATTGGTTTGAGCCATTTGTTTAACTAGATTGGCTAGGGCGTTTATTTGGCTACTCATTTCACTGAGTGCATCCTTGTCTTGAGCTCTACTTGGCTCTACTGGATCATCTGACCATCTACAGTGAGAGGCTGAGATTTTCTCCAAAATCCCATAGGCATGTAGCGCAGCGGAAGCGAGTCGGATCATTGACACTATAATTTCATTAATTTAGCTAAACTAGAAACATACTCAAAATTTTGAAATAAAAGAAATTAAAACACTTACCTCTTGTAGTTCTAAAAACTTCTATTCCGATGCTCGAATCTCTTCACGAACACCTCGAACCTTCTCTCGAACACTTCGAGGACGACCTCCGGTTGTCCCGCTATCCTCGGGCCGAGCAACGAAGTGGTGGGACTCCTCTAGGTAAGAAAAAATTTGGAAGATGAAGATGGGAACGAGAATGTGATGAGGGTTTTGTGAGAAATATCTAACACTTAGATTTCTAATTTCTCAAGTAACACGAACTCTTCATGAACCCTCATCCAAAATGTTCAAACTCTTTGAAAAAATCATCAACTTCAAATCATTTGAACTTCATTCAATTTATAAGCAATTCACATGCAACAAACTCTTTGCTTAGCATGACACCTAAAATTGGATGGATTAGTCTTCAACCAAGTGTTCCAAAATTGATGAGTTTATGCATGTGGTTGGTGATTCACAATCCACTTCAAAACTTGGATAAACCCACTCAACTTGGATAAATCCACTCAACTTGGATAATCCCACTTGTAATATTTTGTCATTTTAAAATTAATTCATAATTAATTTTAATAAACAAAATAAATTTTAATTAATTAAAATTTTTAAGGGCTGGTTGCACAAATAGAAATCAGGCCCAAACTAATTGCAAATTTAGCAAACTTTAAAGGGATAATCAGAAGAATGTCTATAGAAAAATACGGTTAATGAAATTTGTCTAAATCCGTGTTTAGGTTGTAACTCATGGCTAGAGTTTTTTTAGGAGAAAATCTGTTTGTGTTTATTGTCTATTACACCCTTCTAACATTTGGTTTGTTCAACAATATTATATTTGAAATTTGTTTATTTATTTTTGCAGGATTAATTAGTTTGAATGACGTGGATCATTGCAGGTTAAAAATAAACGGTTGTTTTTTCCGTTAAGTATTGTATCCCATTATGTATCTTTTGTGTGATCGGATGGGTATATCCCACACGCACGACGGGGATACCGTGGGCACACTAGTGGGGGTATATAGTCATTGCGGCACACATATTTAATGTCAGGGTTAGATCTGACGTGTGTAAGTAGGAGGTGAATTTAATTTTGTTATTTATTTCCTAAAATTAAGGATCCACACATATACAGTCAAAAACTAATTTATGTCCCAACAAATACCCCTACATTTAGCTAAAGTCTTACATTTTTCAGATTTGATTCTTGAACCCTTTCTTTTTCGTTTTTTCATTTGCCACCACCATCTAGGAGAAAAAATTCGAGCATCCTTTTCCGTCATTCGGCAAAAACAAAACAACCTTCAACCACACAACAACCAACAACCTTCAACCACACAACAACCAACCATGTCCTCCCTTTCTATTATAGTGTTTTTTTATGGTATTTGGGACGAGATGAACCAATACAATAATTTCAAAAGTTGCACAGTTGTTGTCCCCCAAATTCAACACTGGCGGAATTCAACCGAATCCCTTAAAAAAATTTGGAGATCAACCAAATCCCTTAAAAAAAGAAATCACCAGCTATTATTTAGTTTTTTTGAAATCTTGTAGTTTTCCTGGTTTTAATATAAACAAATCCCTTAAAAAATTGGAGATCAACCAAATCCCTTAAAAAAAGGAATCACCAGCTATTATTTAGATTTTTTTGAAATCTTGCAGTTTTAGGTTGGTTTTAATATAAACAAATCCCTTAAAGTCTTTCGTTGGTAAAACATGGATGGAGAAGAATTGCGAGAGAGGAAAATGCTTACCAACTAGGTTATGGAGAAACAGAATTGCGAGAGAAGAATGGTGAGTATAGGTCGAACGTAGTCGTCAAATGCGTCGTGTTCTACTTTGAAGGATGTCGAAGTAGGTTATGGAGAAACGGAAGAACAACTGCATTTTTGTTGCTTCTAGGGTGAATGTATTCGCCTTCTGAGTTTTGTTCGCTTCTGAGTTTTGAATATTGGAGTTTGCCGATTCCTTTTGCGGATGATTTAATTCAAGGTAGTGTGTTCCGAATTTTCCATCTACCCCATAAAACAAATCATACTCATTCCTTGGGAAGCGATACCTTATGTTTTTTTTAAAAAAAACCAATTCCCTCTTCTTAAGTTGGTTGTTGGCGTCCTTTATTACTCAGTAATGCACACAACTCCCAAACTCCTTTACGCCCCATCTTTATTATGTGTGCACGGATGCACACACCCACACTGTTGATGGAATTTTCTACTGTTTGCAGCTGCACAAACGGCACAGGCTGCCACCCGTATTAGTCTGTGTGCAGTCATACACACACCTTCATTGCGCGACTAAAACACTTTCTGTAGGTATACACATTCCCTGGTGGGTATTTTTTTTTTTACTTTGTCTCTGCCCCAGTATTAGTGTGCAGTCACACACACCTTCATTGGGTGGCTAGAACAGTTTCTGTAGGTATACACATCCCCCGGTGAATATTGTTTTTACTTTTTCTGTAGACATACACACACCGTCATTGATGAATGCAATCTGCCTGTATTACTTCCTCCGGTATATAGACCCATTTATCATTTTTAACGTTATCTAGATTATTGGGGGTGGGGTATAACCATGTATGGAAATAGGGATAAGTGTCTTTTATCATTTTTAACGTCTTTTGTCTATTTAATTAATCATCTCTGTTAAATCCACGTCAAACTATGTTTTCTCTCACTTCCTAACCTTTTATATTTTAAAATATTCTATTTTTAATTCTCAACATTAGGAGAAATTGACGAAGGGTAAACAAGTCTATTTGGTACTAAAATCCCCTACTAAATATAGGTTTTAGACATAATTCAAACTAAAAAAGTGATTAGCCATTTTTCATGTTGGGTGGCTTAATTGTAGACATTCCTCTAGTTTTCCCAACTTTAAAATGTTTTGCAAATATGGCAAAAAAATATGTTTCTATCACTGATAGACTTCTATTAGTGATAGACTATTATCACTGATAAAAATCTATAAAAAGTTGAGGTGATCGGCGATAGACTTCTATCAACCATATGATATCAACGATAAAAATTGCCATATCCGCAAATTTTTTAAAAACATGCTATATTTTTAATTATTTTATTCTAAATTGACACATGTTACAATTTCTCAATTTTTAATTAATTAATATTATTATTTAATTAAATATCAAATATCAATTAAATAATAAGACTAATCCGGATTTCTTAAACCGAATCATCACACATGAATCCCTATACGTTTTAGACCGATCCCATATTTAAATATGTCCATCATTCTTCCAAAAACGAATTTGAATAAATTCAATTTTTTTTTTCTCTCATATTGTTACACAGCTTAATCCGAGCTAGCCAGCAAAACCTAAAGGACCTACAGATCATGAGCTCCAACGATGCGAGATTAACCGACCAAACTCTTTAGTCAAGCTAACCAACATTCGTTAACCCCCAGAGACTCCACTAAAGTCCAAGGGTTGCACTCTCCTCACCGTAGATATATTTATGTCCTCTTGATATAACCATCATCAGTAAGTCGATCCTTCATAGGTCGTTCGTAATTACAGCTGGGTCAAAATAACCGTTTTACCCCCATTATTACATCTTGTTCCTTAAGTCCCACTGATCATCTAATGAACTATTGGTTTGTGGTCCAACCACCAAACCGATTGGTAAGTGATCTCATCATTATACCAAGTCTCTATCGGGCCAATGAGAGGGTGGGATCCCTAGTTCAAGACCCGGAGTCAGCACTTAAGGGAACAACCTCTCTACTAATCCCTCAAGGCGGGTAGGAGTGAATTCCATCTCGTAGGACTATGTTCTCAGCTACCTACCCGGTCTTATCCCCAAGATGGTAGGCTTATTGAGTCGGCGATCTCGGGCCACTCTCACCCATACAAGTCAAAGGATAAGGCAGAACAAACAGGAGTTCATAGTGTGCTCAGGATTCAGAACGAGTTAGCTAGGTCATAATATGAAAAAGTCGGTCTTTACAGTAAACGGGGTTATAAAGAAAGAGCGACTTGTTTCGCGGTTCAATCTTATGCAAACTCATTGCATAGAATGCCCCTACTCGCATGTCTCCACATGAACGATTTCGGATCACATCGTTTGAACTATGCAAAGCGGGCTGCGTCCAATAGTGTCCCCAGGATAAGGTACCCAGCCTTATCCCTATACTATAGACCGTTATGGCTATTACTTGAACTTGATCCACAATCATGTCACACATGAAGTTCAAGCATACAACCTATAACCATGAGTTCTTTGTTTATTGGAGTTAGGGTGGTGATTAACTTTTGTACGTTCACAAATTTCTGGTTGTCGAAACCCGCCAAAATAATATTTGTATGCCGATTATACCGACTAACTTGTAGTTAGTGATAACCAGGTCGATCCACAGGGAGCGATCTATAATTCTAATTTAATTGAATTGAATTTGCAATGACAAAATAGGGGGGTTTTGTTTGGGAAAACTAGTGGCGAAAACTAAATTTACGCTAACGGAAAATTAAAACGGGAAGTATGAAATTGACGAATATAATTGATTAGTAAGTGCCGGGATTGCTCTAATGTACTTTGGTTCATTGATTAATATGTGAATTAGCCAAGACGTTTCATGCACACAAACTGTTTTGTCCCTCTCGGGTCCAAACATCCCAATGAATTAATTAGAAAAGTGCAATTCTAATTAAACATGTCCGCTAATTAATCTAAGTTCATGAGTCTTAAATCAATTAACAAACAGTAACGGGTATCATTGAGACTAATTAATCCTAGAACTAATTCGATTTATCTCTTAATCTTAAGCCGTGAGAACGTTAATCAATTCCTACCCCCAACTGTCACTTGGGCTCGAATTGATTAGCCACGAGCTAGACTTTCGCTACTAAGTCTTGAAGTTTGTCAAAAATCAACACTAGCCGACTAATCATGCGTAACTAATTATGGACGTCACTCCTAATCGGAAAGGCAAGTCATTCGTTCTTAATACAGACCAAGAGATGCAAGAAAATCATTCATTCATGCTAAACAATTCAATTAAGCTCTAATCTCACCTAATACAAAAGATAATCAATCCCTAAACTTAACTAACCAATAACTAACCTCTTGCTATCCATGGAGATGAAGTCTTCCCAAGCATTCATGGAGGTTGTCTCCTTCATACAGCCCAAAAATGGGTAAAAAACAGAAAAATGGAGAAGAAAACGGTAATCCCGAGGGGAAAAAAGGGAGAAGATTCTTCTAAAAATCGGAAATGAAAGCTTTATATCCGTCGGAGCGTCGAGACACTAGGACAACGTCTCGACGCCGTACCCTAAGTTTGCAGCGCGTGCGCTCGGGGTAGCGTCTCGACGCTAGGCCAGCGTCTCGACGCTGTCAGCGTTGAGCGAGGGTGGAGACGCGCGCGCTCGACGCTGGCACTCGTCAATCTTCAAAAATCGTCGGGGCGACGTCGAGATGCTAGGACAGCGTCTCGACGCTGAGCAGCGTTGAGCCAGAGTCTCGACGCTGCTGCTCAACGCTTGCTCTCGGGTTTGGTGGCCAAAAATTGCCTTTCCATGGCAATTTTTGCCCTTTCTTCAATTCTTCAAGCCCCTTCACTCCTGATGCGTCCATGAAGCTCTAAAACGCCGCTTTTAGCCTCGAAACACATCCTCGGACTCCTCGAGCTCTCTACCATGAGTTTACCTACAAAAAGACATTTTAATCAATATTGAGCATGATTTTAGCCAATATTAGGGACATAATAATAACTCTATTTTGGAGCTATCAAAATACCCCTAACCTAAATCTTGCTAGTCCTCGAGCAAGGCTACTCTTAAATTATCACCACAGAACAAAATTTTGCATGCTATCGACTCAAACCTCAATGCTTCAAAGATCAAGGCATTTACTTAACAGGAAAACAATTAATTGCATGCACTGATTGAGAACATTTCGAAAATCTAACCGTTACTCCCCTACGTGCGTGTGTGTTCAGCAAACATATTCTAGCTCACATAGACCCGGAAAAACTTTATGCAACCTTACGTCTCGTTTTCCCCCTACTTCTAGCAATAAAGAACAGTCTACGACTTTTCAACAATCAAGAGAGTAACAAATTAAAAGGCCTAATTTTTTCTTTTTCATGTGTACTTTGTACTCTTTATTTTCTTCAAACTACCACTTTTTTTTTCTTTTTTTACTTTTTCTTCTCCAAGAGAGCCTAACATGTCAAACTTGCTTTCATTCCAGCTTACCCGCAGTTCCACTGCACAACGTATCTGACTATGAGCAAGCTTCACATTTTTAAAGACTAATGCTCACTTTTTAACGTGCACTTTAAGAAGAAGGAGCACCTCAGGAGCTTTTATTTTCAAAGCTTGTTTTTTTTTACTAGGCAATAGCTTCGCTACAATTCGATTAACCTATTACAACCTATCATGCATCAAGCCTTCCCTAGAGGTGCGTTTCGGGGTAACAACATGATTTCTGGCTAAATAAAGCAATTCTAAGCCTATGGAGTCCAGAATAAGATGCTACGTGCTCGATAAATGCAAGGAAGCAACGACAAAATTTTTAAAAAAATTCGAAAAATGCTCAATTAACGCATACAATCTCATGCTTTTCCTATTATGCAACTACGAAGATTTTAAAAGCATATCTTAGATTGTCCTCATCGAACAACATTCAAATTCAGACTACGACACTTCAAATTCAGAGAAAAACCATGCTCGATAACTACACAAAAGTCCACAGACAAACCACCCCCAACCTTAGAGAGATGCATTGTCCTCAATGCATCAACCATCAGATAAAGCAATAAACGAGCAAAATAAGGGAACACGAAAACTTCCCTGATCTTTGCAAGGTTGGCGGGGAGAGAACGCTATCTTTTCTTCCCAATTTAAGGTCCATAAGCCGGGCAATCTCCTTATTCTCCTAAGAAAAATGAAACAAAACAGACAAGCAAGCATTAAAAACTAAGTTACTTAAAGTAATAAACTAAAACAAACAGAAATAACAGTTCAAACTCGGGTGCCTCCGAGAAGCGCAAATTTTTAAAGTCGATTGCTCAACTGTATTCTCGGACTCTACTCATCCATAGTCCAACATCTTGGAAGACACTCCATCCATCTTTCTATATCCATCCCTCCTGCCAAAGTCCACAAAAAAGAATTTCCTTGGCTTCTCCTGCACACTAACAACCTCAATCCCAAACAATGCATTCACAGTATCCACATTCACATTCCCATCAGGTTTATCAATTAATGCATCCATTTTAAACTCACTCTTATCTTCATCAAATTCAACAGATAAGACTCCTTTATCCACATCAATTTTAACCTTAGCAGTTTTCATGAAATGACGTCCTAAAAGAATTGACGCGGACATACGAGATGAGTTTTCATTCATTTCAAGCACATGAAAGTGAGCGGGGAAGTACATATTGCTAACTTTAACAAGAACATCTTCAACTTTTCCCATAGGACACACAAATGATTTATCAGCCAGTTGCACTATAACACCAGATTTGTGCATATATTTCAATTTAAGCTCTTGAAAAACATCATAAGACATCACATTAATTGATGCTCCTAGATCTAACATGGCATCATAAATCAGTTTGTCCCCTATTGCGCAAGATAGAGTAAACATACCTGGATCCTTGCAATTCGTTGGTAGAACAATGTTGGACATTCTCGAGTCATTCAAGCTTTTCACTTCTTCTTCCACCTTTTGCTTCCTTTTGGAGGTGTACCAACTCTTAAGGAATCTTGAGTACTTAGGGATTTGCTTGATGGCTTCCAAAAGGGGAATGTTCACCACAACCCTCTTAAAAGTCTCCAAGACTTCTTTATCTTCCTCATCTACCTTAGGCTTTGGCTTAGCCAACCTACTTGGAAATGGCGCAACTGGAACACATTTTTGCTTAGGCACAGGAGATTCCTCATCTTGGTCCTCTTCTTCAATGATCCTGGGACTCAACTGCTTTCTTGGATTGGGAGGCTTGGGCGCATACTTTTGAACAACTGGAGAATTTTTCTTCTTTTCGCTCTCCAACTCGGCTGGAGGATCCGTCAATCTACTTGGGAAGGTAGCTTTAGGCACATACACCCTAGTACAGGTGGGATCAAAATTTACCCCTTTCAATCTTGGTTCAGGACTCTCCTCCACTGGTGTAGAATTTGGAGAGATTTCCTTCCCGCTTCTCAAGGTTATGGCGCACATTTGTTCACAAGTGTTTGCCATCGGTTGTTGTGGTGGTATCTGTGAGCACTGATCCTCCACCTCACTAAAACTTTCGTTGAGCCTCTTCATTCCATCAGCCATACCTCGCACTTGAACTCCACTACTCTCAAACATGGCCGAAAACTTCATCAAGTAAGAACTCACCATCTCCTCGACATTTCGATCTGAAACAGAAGATTGAGATTTTTGTAAGCTTTGAGCTACTATGAGAAGTGAGTTACTTACCTCGAGTACTTGGGCTTTGAGCTCGTTCAGATCCTTTGAGAGACGGGCATGCTCCACTCCACCACCATCATACTGCTGAAGGTTCCCATCCATATTAGAGATCAAAACTCTAGCCTCATCTAGAGTTTTATCAAGGAGAGATCCTCCACTAGCAGCATCAATCATCTGGTGGTCTCGTGGAAGCATACCATCGTAAAAATACTGAATGAGGAGATGCTCAGCTATCTGGTGACTGGGATGGCTCCCACACAGTCGGTTGTACCTCTCCCAACATTCGTATAAATTATCCTCAGCTCCCTGCGTGATCCTACAGATTTGCCTCCTGATGTCAGTGGCTTTTGAGGCAGGAAAGTACTTTTCCAAAAATGAGCCCTTCAATCCGTTCCATGTCGTGACAGACCCAGATGGAAGACAATACAACCAATTTTTTGCCTTTTCCTTCAAAGTGAAAGGAAAGGCCCTCAAGCACAACTGGTCCTCAGTCACTCCTTGGGGCATCATCCTCGAACATACCAGATGGAATTCCTTAAGATGCTTCAGAGGATCCTCACCTGCATTGCCACAAAAAGAAGGTAGTTGGTGAATTAATCCAGCTTTTAATTGGAAATTACCTGGAACTACCAAAATAATATTTATATGCCGATTATACCGACTGGTCTTGATTAACTTTTGTACGTTCACAAATTTCGGGTTGTCGAAACCCGCCAAAATAATATTTATATGTCGATTATACCGACTAACTTGTAGTTAGTGATAACCAGTTCGATCCACAGAGAGCAATCTATAATCCTAATTTAATTGAATTGAATTTGCAATGACAAAATAGGGGGGTTTTGTTTGGGAAAAACAGTGGCGAAAACTAAATTTACTGTTACGTCTCCAAAAGTGACCTTTTTAGGACTTGTTTTCCATAGAAAGATGTACACTCTTAGGTGTTTTTGATAGGATTTAGCTTAAACCTATGCTTATTTATGAGAATTAGAAGAAGGAAGCTAAATTAGGACTTGTATGCAAAAGGAAGGAAAAAGAATAGAAAACGAAGTTAAAAGAATGAAAAAAGTTCATTGCGGCAGCATTGCGGAAACATTGCTAAAACAGCAATGTTTTAAGTGAAATCCGTAAGTTGGCTGATCTTTTTCTGTCATGTTCCGTTATTTCAGGGATTCGTTCTTTCTCCTCCATCCATTTTGAAGTACGACGTTGAGGATGGATGGTTCTCCTTGGCCCAAACGAACCTGCAGACTACTATAAAAGGGGGTCAAAGTAGAGGGTTTGATCATCATCCGAAAGCGTAGAAGTCTCTTCGCAGCTCCATTCTTTCTCCTGTTTTTCTCTTCCGTCTGTTGGTTTGAGAGGTTCAGCTGTTGGAGTCGACAATCTGATAGGAAGGCGATTGGATTCATCCAAGCAAGGCTTGCCTTTCCATCCCTTCAGCCGAGGCGTTTGCGACGAGGCGTTTAAGCTCACTTACTGCTTTCTGTCTTTTACTTTTCATTTCCAGCACTGTTTTGTTGTTATTTCTTTTCCATTAGTTAGTCCATTTCATTTCGTTGCTTTTTGTCTTTATGTTATTCACTCTAAGTTTCCCTTTGTTCATTCAAACAATCGATTAATCAAAGCACAATTCATTATTTCACAGTTTCTCGTCTCTGCTGCCTACTGTTTTTCCTTGCTGTTTTAAGTTTATTCTTCTTCTAAGCATGCCTATTTTATCTAATAATTTTGTTCTCTCTATATCCATGAGTAACTAAGTCACATAGGGGCATGCTAATGACAAGACTATAGGCTAAAACACGTGAACCAAGCATGTAGGATAGCTCTCGAATGCATTGATTGTATGTAAGCTTCATCCCACGGGCAATTTCGATTGGCCATCCATTTTGTCCAAAGAACTCCTAACCTCTGGAAGGAGTAAGAGTTCAGAGTCATACATTCATGCTAGCCTCTCAAGGTAGCCAGAAAACGACCTAGGAATAGGCGTTTTCCTAGTACAAATCATAACTTACTGCTTAAACAAGATGCTTAAGACCTTACTTGGACATGAGTAAACTAAAGAATCTAATGCATGAAATCGGAAGATACATGAGAATGAGTTAGTTTGATGCATAGTGAGTTGATCCAATGCTTGAGAATCGTGTGAAAATGCCTATAGAGGAGTCGTTAGTAGCCTTTGTTTCTCCATTTTACACACTTTCGCTGTTAGTAACATTGCGGTAGAATTGCTGTTCTCGCAATTCTGCTAAGTTAAAAATTCTGCTTGACTACTTTTCTCTTCGTTTGTTAATCTCTTCTCTTTTCATTTGAGTTTATCATTGACTTGTACTTGTTTATGTTGCTACCCTTTACATATTCCTTAGAAATTAGACAACTTAAAACCAATTCAACCCCATCAAATCCACCCATTCTTGCTTAACAATACACTTCACGAGTAGCTAATAATAAATCTCTGTGGGAAAACGAATGAAAAAATACTTACTACTTGCTACAAGATCATGTATGCTTGCATGTGCTGAGTGCTCTCTTTCTCTTATTGCTTATTTATTTTACACATTGAGCACGTAACAAGTTTTTGGCGCCGCTGCCGGGGATTTAGTTTAGTGAAAACGAAGTTTGTTAAGTTTGAAACACCAAGTTTATTATCTATTAGAGCTGATCTATTTTCATTTCTTTTGCAGGTACCATTGGGTTAGTTTATGAATGAGCCTTCAAGTAGTGATCTAGAGTTCAATCCTGAGCCTGAGAGATTATTTAGAGCCAGAAATAGAGCCAAGAAACGTCTCTTTGACCAACCCTCTATACCTCCAATAATTGCGGGAACCGCAATTCCTCCGCAATACTATCAAGAAGAAATGGATAGATTAATTCCAAATCCGGTGCCTGTCACTCGCAATCCCATCGAAATAGCGAATGATAAGGATAGTGCCATTCTCTCATACCTAGTACCTATGCCTGGGGAGCTGAACCCCAGCATAATCCGCCCTGAAATTACTGCCAACTCATTCGAGTTAAAGCCAGTGATGTTCCAAATGTTGTCCACTGTGGGACAATTCTTTGGAGTGGAAAATGAGGATCCCCACAACCATCTTAGAAACTTCCTAGGAGTCAGTGATACATTCATCATCCCTGGAGTTTCCCAAGAAGCCTTGAGGCTCTACCTCTTCCCTTACTCTTTGAGGGACAAAGCAAAGACGTGGTTAAACTCATTACCCTCTGGATCAGTCCTCAATTGGACAGACTTGGCAGAGAAATTCCTAGTTAAATATTTCCCACCTGATAGAAATTCTACCTTTCGTGATGATATAATCAAGTTCAAACAAGCTGAGAATGAATCTCTTCACGAAGCTTGGACAAGGTTCAAGGACCTTCTTCTTAAATGTCCACACCATGGCATCCCATGGTGTATTCAAATAGAGGTCTTTTTCAAAGGATGCAACCCCAGCACCAGACAAGTGTTAAATTCATCTGCTGGAGGTTCCATGCTGTCCAAGAGTTATAACGAAGCCTATGAGATCTTGGAGAAGATCTCAGCATCTCACTGTAGGTGGTCAGATGATCCAGTTGAGCCAACTAGAGCTCAAGACAAGGACGCACTCAATGCCATGAGTAGCCAAATAAGCGCCCTGACCAACCTAGTTAAACAAATGGCTCAAGCCAATCTCCAAACTAGTGTCAACACCGCCACAGCCATGTCAATGGGCACACAACCAAGTCAAGGTGAGACACTTATCTGTGGATTCTGTGGGGAAGGGCACCTGTATGAATACTGCCCTGGGAATCCAGCCTCAGTCTGCTATGTTGGAAGCCAACAGCAGCCCAGGAACAACCCCTATTCCAACACTTACAATCCTGGTTGGAGGAACCACCCAAACCTTTCATGGGGTGGCCAACAAAATGCTAACCAAGCTCCTAACCAGCCAAGACCGAGTGGAACACCTGGTTTCACTCCCCAACATAACCAATCCATGTATCAAAAACCATACAACCAATCTGTAGGATCCTCTGTAGAAAACTTACTTAAGGAATACATAGCCAAGAATGACGCCACTCTACAGAGTCAGCAAGCTACTCTTAGGAGCCTAGAGAACCAGATAGGGCAACTAGCCAATGAACTCAAAAATAGGCCCCAAGGTAGACTTCCTGCTGACACTGAGGTGCCAAGAAGAGATGGTAAAGAACAAGTTCAAGCAATTGAACTTATGAGTGGGAGACCATCGGTGAGCAACACTAAAGAAACACCAAAGAGAGTAGAGAACAATGAGTCTAGTGCTCCACTGGAGTCTCTGCCAAACCAAGGTCCACCACCAACAAGCACATCAGGACCAAGGCTAGAGCCAATCATAGAAGAGATAGAAGAAATCCCAAGGCCTCCACCTATCTTGAGGCGACCTGAAGTGCCTGCATATGTGCCACCACCTCCATTTCCTCGAAGGCGAAAGAAAAAACAAGAACAGGAAGTGCACTTTAACAGATTTTTAGAAATTCTTAAACAAGTGCATGTGAACATTCCTTTTGTAGAAGTTTTACAGTCTATGCCTTCCTATGTTAAATTTTTGAAGGATATTATCACTAACAAAAAAATAATTGGTGAGTTTGAAACAGTAAATCTCACTGAGGAGTGCAGTGCCATACTCCAGAACAAGCTACCCAAGAAGGAGAAGGATCCTGGTTCCTTCACCTTACCTGTAGAGCTAGGAGGCAAGCACGTGGGCAGAGCTCTTTGTGACCTGGGAGCCAGCATAAACCTAATGCCCCTATCACTATTCCGCCAGCTAGGAATAGGAGAAGCACGTCCAACCACTGTCACTTTACAACTTGCAGACAGATCCATAGCCTACCCTGAGGGTAAGATTGAGGATATTCTTGTAAAGGTTGACAAGTTTATTTTCCTTGCAGATTTCATCATCCTGGATTATGAAGCAGACAAGGAGGTCCCCATCCTATTAGGCAGACCATTTCTAGCCACAGGTAGGGCCCTGATAGAGTTCCAGAAAGGTGAGCTCACTATGAGGGTTCATGATGAGGAGGTTAAATTTAGCGTTTATAAAGCCTTAAGGTACCCCTCTGACTCTGAATCTTGTGCTAGCATGGACATTATAGATTCACTGATGGAAGAACAGCTGGAGCATGAATTATTGACTAAGCATGCTAATAATTATGTAGAATTAGATTTAACTGATTTAAATGTTTCTGAGATAATGGATATACCTGTAGATAGGATACAACATGTTTGTATGACTACTGACTTAACTGAAAGATCCCTGAATCCATTAAAACCATCCATTGAGCATCCACCTGTCTTAGAATTGAAACCACTGCCCACACATCTTAAGTATGCATATTTAGGAAGCAACGAGACTCTGCCTGTGATTATTTCATCTAAATTAAGTGAGAAGCATGAGGTTGAGCTGATTTTATTACTTAAACAACATAGGAAGGCTATTGCATGGACTATTGCTGACATTAGAGGCATTAGCCCTTCCTACTGCATGCATAAGATAATACTAGAGGAAGAACATACACCCCGAGTAGATCACCAACGTAGGTTGAACCCCTCTATGAAAGAGGTAGTTAAAAAGGAAATAATAAAATGGTTAGATGCTGGTGTGATCTTCCCTATAGCTAGTAGTCAGTGGGTGAGTCCTATACAATGTGTACCTAAGAAGGGGGGGATGACTGTGGTAGTCAATGAGAGCAATGAACTGATTCCAACTAGGACTATTACAGGGTGGAGAGTGTGTATGGATTATAGAAAATTAAATAAGGAAACCAAAAAGGACCACTTCCCTCTACCATTCATTGACCAAATGTTAGATAGGATAGCTGGTAGAGCTTACTACTGCTTCTTAGACGGTTATTTAGGATATAACCAGATCACTATAGACCCTAAGGACCAGGAGAAGACAACCTTCACTTGCCCTTTTGGAACTTTTGCCTTTCGCAGAATGCCTTTTGGCTTATGCAATGCACCCGCAACATTCCAAAGGTGCATGTTGGCAATCTTCTCTGATTTAGATGAGTCCATGATAGAGATATTCATGGATGATTTCTCAGTCTTTGGTGATTCATTCACAAACTGTTTAGAGAACTTAGGACAAGTCCTGGCTAGGTGTGAGGAGACCAACCTAGTCCTTAATTGGGAGAAGTGCCACTTCATGGTGGACGAAGGAATTGTCTTAGGTCATAGAGTGTCTAGAGCAGGAGTGGAGGTCGATAGGGCCAAGATTGAAATAATAGAGAAGTTGGTGGAACCTCAGAATGTAAAAGCCATTAGAAGTTTCTTAGGACACGCAGGCTTCTATAGAAGGTTCATTAAGAACTTTTCTAAGATCTCCAAGCCCTTGTGTGAGCTACTAGAGCTGAACAAACCATTCATCTTCTCTAAAGAATGTTTCCTAGCTTGGAAAACCCTTAAGGAAGCACTAGTCAAGGCACCTATTATAGTAGGACCAAATTGGGATCTCCCATTTGAGATGTTATGTGATGCAAGTGACTATGTTGTAGGAGTTATGCTAGGAAAAAAGATTGACAAGTTAACACACCCTGTATACTATGCTAGTAAGACACTTAATGAGGCACAATGTAATTACACAACCACTGAGAAGGAGATGCTAGCTGTAGTGTTTGCCTGTGAGAAATTTAGGAATTACATTGTAGGCACTAGAACAATCGTGTATACAGATCACTCTGCACTAAAGTACCTTATGAGGAAGGCTGATGCTAAGCCTAGGTTGATTAGATGGGTATTGCTGCTGCAAGAGTTTGATCTGGACATTAGAGATAAGAAAGGATGTGAAAATGTGGTTGCGGATCATCTTTCTAGATTGCAGCATAATTGCGGAAAAATTGCGGAAACCGCAATTTCTGATGCTTTTATTGATGAACATGTCTTTGTATTGACTCATCGTGATAACGATGAGGAACCTTGGTTTGCTGACATTGCTAACTTCCTTGCCTCGCAGGTACTGCCAACTTTCAAGGGAGGTCAAGAAAAGAAGAGGTTCCTTCATGAAGCAAGGAAGTTCATATGGGATGATCCCACACTCTACAAGACGTGTGCTGATGGTCTGCTAAGGAAGTGTGTATCAGCTGCTGAGGCGAGGTCTGTGTTGCAGCACTGCCATACAGCCCCCTATGGTGGACATTTTGGTGGCCAAAGGACAGCTGCAAAGGTGTTCCAGAGTGGCTACTATTGGCCCACGATCTTCAAGGATGCCCACAACTATGCACACAGCTGTGATGAATGCCAGAGAACAGGTAACCTTAGTCGAAAGGATGAGATGCCTCTCACTTACATCTTAGAGTTGGAGCTCTTTGATGTGTGGGGCATTGACTTCATGGGGCCATTTCCCCCATCATCAGGTAACATTTACATACTTGTAGCAGTAGACTATGTATCTAAGTGGGTAGAGGCCATAGCATGTCCAAATAATGATGCCAAAACAGTCATTAAGTTCCTTAATAGGCATATTTTTACTAGGTTTGGGACACCTCGTGCTATAATTAGTGATGAAGGGACACACTTTATTAATAAAGCTATGGAGAAAGTGTTGGCTAAATATAATGTTAGACATAGAGTAGCTACCCCTTATCACCCACATTCGAATGGCCAAGCTGAAATATCAAATAGGGAGATTAAAAACATACTCGAAAAAGTGGTCAAACCCAATAGAAAAGATTGGTCGTTTAAACTCGAGGATGCACTTTGGGCATATAGAACTGCATATAAGACACCCCTAGGTATGTCTCCTTATAGACTTGTATATGGCAAAGCATGTCACTTACCATTCGAATTAGAAATTAAAGCATTTTGGGCCCTAAAAGAGTTGAATTATTGCGTGACCGATGCGGGAACATTGCGGTCTTTGCAATTACATGAGCTTGATGAGCTTAGACATATGTCCTATGAAAATGCTAAAATGTATAAGGAAAAGACCAAGATTTGGCACGACAGTAGACTTAGGATTAAGGACTTTAAGAAGGGCCAACTTGTCTTATTATTTAACTCACGGTTGAAATTATTTCCAGGCAAACTTAAGTCCAGATGGTCAGGTCCTTTTGTGATAACTAACGTGTTTGTTCATGGTGCAATCGAGATTAAGAACCTGCAGCAAGGGCAACCGTTCATGGTTAATGGTGCACGATTGAAGCATTATTATGAGGAAGGAGATGTGAAGACTCTCTCGGCCTTCCTCTTGACTGAAACGTGAAAATAAAATCGAGAGAGGACGAGTGATTACTGTGCTCGTCCATTTGAGGCTTTTTGCCTTAGTTTATTTTTTGTTGTTTTTTCGGTTATTATTTGTGTATGTTTGAGTGAGATTTTAATTACGATTTTGTTGTTTATCTTGAATGTTTTTGTAGGGGATCGACAGAGGGAATCAAGGAGATGAATTTAGGATAAAAGAATCAGGGAAGATATGGGACCAAATCAAAGATTACGTTGAGAAGATATTAGCATTTGAAACGGAAAAATCTCCAACGGTCACTAAAATTGCGCTGGATTTGCAGGATCCGCAACGGAAATAGCCGTTGGGATTTCCATCATTACTTATAGCCGTTAGAAGCGCGCTGATCCGTACGTTTCCCCCATTCTCTGAACTCCAAGAAATCTCTCTCCCTCTTCATCTGCAATTTCTCTTTCCAGATTCCTACGATTCCACCATGGTGCTAACGAGAGCTGAGAGATCTGCGTCCAAGAAGAAGGCTGACGACGCTGAAATTGCTGCGAGGGAAGCACTCCTCGCCTTGGCAGATGCTGAGGCTGCGCGCACTGAACGACTCCCCAAGCTGCCTATCCGCAAGAAGAAGTGGAAGGTGGTTACGGAGATCCCTGCTGGACCCTCTGAACCAGCAGGAACGCCCAAGAAACGCAAGTGGAAGGTGGCTGTGGCCGAAGCAGCGATCAAGAAGAAGACTCCCTCTGTGGAGAGTCAAGAAAGTGGCCGTCCGTCCCACGAGACAGACGAGCAAAACTCTTCACCATCTCCACCAGCGCGAAGCCTTGACCCTTCTCCATCTCCACAGAGCTCTGCACAGACTCCACCGGCGCAGAGCCCTGAAGCATCACCCATGTCCCAGAAGCCTGACCCCGAGTTTCCATATGGAGAGTATCAAGAATCGACGCAGGGTAGTGAGGAAGCTAAAGAAGAAGAGGTCTTCTCTCCTTTGAGGGAAGCCAGCCCCGAGAGTCCAGCGGAGGGGGATGATTCAATGGACGAGACACTGGGGGATTGCCTCCAGCAGATCACAACCAAGGCAATATTGAAAAAGAAGGCCACCAAGGTTGTCAAGGCCAAACGGCCAAAAGCCTCGAAGAAGTCCAAGAAAAAGAAAGCAAGGGGTGAGCCTTCATCAAAGAAGGTGAGTGATGAGCCGTCTCTGAAAAAGCTCAAGATCGAGGTTGCTGAATCAGCCAAACCAAAAGACAAGTGGAAAGCCAAGCTATACCCCGAAGATGAGCCTCAATCAATGAGGTATGTGTCCTCTGATGCAGAATCAAGGGGCACTGAGCTGAGGAAGAGGGACCTGCTGCACGAGAAAGGATTCCTCGACGCACTCGCAGACCTGCCGCAATTCTTGCGCGCAGGGATCACGAACCACGGCTGGGAAGAGTTGTGCAGGCCGCCCAACCCCGCCTACTCCAGCATGGTGTATGATTTTTACGCCAATTTGATGAACCCTGAGGATGGCCTGTCTGTGGTCAGAGGAGTCGAGGTGGATTTCTCAGCGAAGGCAATCAATGAAGCCTATGGCCTCAAAGGGCAAAAGCACACGGATTATGCCAGGATCGTTGATGAGCCAACAGAAGCTGTCCTGGAGGAAGCTCTTCGAATCATTGCCCATCCTGAGGCATCGTGGACAGTTTCACGCAATGGGAGGCACACTCTCATGAGTGCTAACCTCACAACCAAGGCAGCTGTCTGGTTCTCATTTGTGCGCAGAAGGTTGTCCCTAGTGACCCACGAGACCACCATCAACCAAGGCAGATCGCTGCTGGTCTATGCGATCATGAGGGGCCTAACAATCAACGTTGGTGAAGTCATTGCAGCCTCAATCGCAGACTGCGCTAAAAAGGGTAAGGGTCCACTTTTCTTTCCTAATACAATTACTAAGCTCTGCTTACGTGGAAGGGTCCCAATCGAGCGAATGGAGAGGCAGCTGGCCTACACGGGGCACCTGGAGTTGCCTACTGCCTTGAGGATGCGAAGGAAGGGGAATATGGAGTTCGAGCTCGATGGCCTGGCTGCTGCTCAGTCTCTGTCAATGGCCTGCCTGATGGACTTGCAGAAGAAGATGGCTCAATGGGCCACATATGCACAGGCAAGGGACAAGGAGGTTGCTGACCAATTGGGCTGCATCTTCCCTGAGTTCCTCACGGACCTACTGACTCCATGGGCGCCTCCAAGACCAAGAAGGGATGATGATGATGAGGACATCTGAGTGCTAGGCTGATTGGCACTCAAGGGAGTATTTCTGTTCCCTACAAGAGAAAAAAAATATAAAACTGCTTTTTATTGAACCATGTGAATTATGCTATTTTGAGTTAAATTTGGATCTGTTTTAGTTCTTTATTGCTGCTGTTTAGAATTGCTTAGTATAGGCTGATGATAGCTGAATAGGTAGATTAGTTTAGTTTCCTTTTTGTATAGCTTAAATGACTGGAAAGAGCATGCATAGGGGCCTTAATGACTGATATATATGCCCTGTATCCATTGCGAAATAATTGCGAAATCCGCAATTTTTCTTAGTAAATGCATGTTTTTGACTGACTGTTTAGCTAGGCTGGTTCTGTTTAAATTTTGTCTTTTGCTGCTATCTTGACTACCTTATATAGCCTATCTAAAAGCATGCTGGATGAGTGTCATATGACACCTTGGATAGTTTAAATTAACCTCTTAAAAGTGCTCAGCATGCATAGCTTTAAGTCCTTACCTGCCTGTTTTTATGAATTTCTGCTGCGGTGATGTTTGTTTTTAGAATGTTCTGTCTATGCCTAGGGCTTTAGATTCTCTTTGTTTCACTTGAGACTAGATGCTTCTAGGACAAGTTTGGGGGTGTGCCACCTCAGACACTCATTGGGGACAATGAGTAGTTTAAGTTTGGGGGAGGCCACCCTAGGCCTAGGAACATTCCTCTCTCCCTTAAAGCATAAGCATTCTTCTTCTCCTTTATAAAAAAATGATGAGCTGAAAAAAAAAAAAAACTTGAAAAATAGAATAAAGAGGGGTGTCTCTCTTAAGTTGCTGAGTAATCAGTGCCAAGTGTGTTACCCACAAGTGGCATTGCATTAAAAGGCAACCAAAGGAGAGGCTCCACCAAAGTAAGAAAGAAAAAAGGAAGAAATAGGGAAGAAGAATGTATACCTAGGAGTTGCAACTTTGTGGCTTGGGTGTCCTGAATAAAAATGAACTCTGATCCTCAATTAGCTGAGCACAAAGTTGTAGCTTGTAGGGTTGTTTAGGGAGATGAATTAATGTCCAATGTAGTGATGCCAGGGTTTAGGTTGTTCTCTAAATGTACTACTGTCACTGTTAATACTAAGATTGGCATGACTCTAAGGAATCCTAGGTAGCTCAAAAGTAAAACTAGAAGCATGTACTGAGTCTGGGGTAAAGCTAGGTAGAATTTGAAACCTTAGGGATAGTTGCACGATATGACAGGAACAAGTAGATCAGCTGTAAGGGGTTAATGGAACAGTAGGAGCTTTAGGCATGCGAAGTCAGAAGAGGCAAAATAAGAGGGTAGTTGAAAACTTAGAAGTGTGTCACAGGACAGCACTGTTATAGATAGGAACTTAGGGGAATCAGTAAGTGGTTAAAGAGGATAAAACAGCAGCCTAAGTAAGTCCTTAGATTGCTCGAGGACGAGCAAAACCTTAAGTTTGGGGGTGTGTTACGTCTCCAAAAGTGACCTTTTTAGGACTTGTTTTCCATAGAAAGATGTACACTCTTAGGTGTTTTTGATAGGATTTAGCTTAAACCTATGCTTATTTATGAGAATTAGAAGAAGGAAGCTAAATTAGGACATGTATGCAAAAGGAAGGAAAAAGAATAGAAAACGAAGTTAAAAGAATGAAAAAAGTGCATTGCGGCAGCATTGCGGAAACATTGCTAAAACAACAATGTTTTAAGTGAAATCCGTAAGTTGGCTGATCTTTTTCTGTTATGTTCCGTTATTTCAGGGATTCGTTCTTTCTCCTCCATCCATTTTGAAGTACGACGTTGAGGATGGATGGTTCTCCTTGGCCCAAACGAACCTGCAGACTACTATAAAAGGGGGTCAAAGTAGAGGGTTTGATCATCATCCGAAAGCGTAGAAGTCTCTTCGCAGCTCCATTCTTTCTCCTGTTTTTCTCTTCCGTCTGTTGGTTTGAGAGGTTCAGCTGTTGGAGTCGACAATCTGATAGGAAGGAGAGAAGATTCATCTTCTCTCCCGATTGGATTCATCCAAGCAAGGCTTGCCTTTCCATCCCTTCAGCCGAGGCGTTTGCGACGAGGCGTTTAAGCTCACTTACTGCTTTCTGTCTTTTACTTTTCATTTCCAGCACTGTTTTGTTGTTATTTATTTTCCATTAGTTAGTCCATTTCATTTCGTTGCTTTCTGTCTTTATGTTATTCACTCTAAGTTTCCCTTTGTTCATTCAAACAATCGATTAATCAAAGCACAATTCATTATTTCACAGTTTCTCGTCTCTGCTGCCTACTGTTTTTCCTTGTTGTTTTAAGTTTATTCTTCTTCTAAACATGCCTATTTTATCTAATAATTTTGTTCTCTCTATATCCATGAGTAACTAAGTCACATAGGGGCATGCTAATGACAATACTATAGGCTAAAACACGTGAACCAAGCATGTAGGATAGCTCTCGAATGCATTGATTGTATGTAATCATAACTTACTTGGACATGAGTAAACTAAAGAATCTAATGCATGAAATCGGAAGATACATGAGAATGAGTTAGTTTGATGCATAGTGAGTTGATCCAATGCTTGAGAATCGTGTGAAAATGCCTATAGAGGAGTCGTTAGTAGCCCTTATTTCTCCATTTTACACACTTTCGCTGTTAGTAACATTGCGGTAGAATTGTTGTTCTCGCAATTCTGCTAAGTTAAAAATTCTGCTTGACTACTTTTCTCTTCGTTTGTTAATCTCTTCTCTTTTCATTTGAGTTTATCATTGACTTGTACTTGTTTATGTTGCTACCCTTTACATATTCCTTAGAAATTAGACAACTTAAAACCAATTCTACCCCATCAAATCCACCCATTCTTGCTTAACAATACACTTCACGAGTAGCTAATAATAAATCTCTGTGGGAAAACGAATGAAAAAATACTTACTACTTGCTACAAGATCATGTATGCTTGCATGTTCTGAGTGCTCTCTTTCTCTTATTGCTTATTTATTTTACACATTGAGCACGTAACATTTACCCTAACGGAAAATTAAAACGGGAAGTATGAAATTGACGAATATAATTTATTAGTAAGTGTCGGGATTGATCTAATGTACTTTGGTTCATTGATTAATATGTGAATTAGTGTTACGTCTCCAAAAGTGACCTTTTTAGGACTTATTTATCTTAGAAAGATGTACACTCTTAGGTGTTTTCGATAGGATTTAGCTTAAACCTATGCTTATATATGAGAATTAGAAGAAGGAAGCTAAATTAGGACTTGTGTGCAAAAGGGAAGAAAAGGAATGAAAAAGGAAGTTAAAAGAATGAAAATTGTGCATTGCGGAAGCATTGCGGAAACATTGCTAAAACCGCAATGTTTTAAGTGAAATCCGTAAGTTGGCTAACCTTTTTCTGTTGTGATCCGATATTTCAGGGATTCGTTCTTTCTCCTCCATCCATATTGAAGTATGACGTTGAGGATGAATGGTTCTCCTTGGCCCAATCGCACCTGCAGAATACTATAAAAGGAGGTCAAAGAGGAGGGTTGGATCATCATCCGAAAGCGTAGAAGTCTCTTCGCAGCGCAGTCTTCCCATTCATTCTCTTCTCCGTCTGTTGGTTTGAGAGGTTCAGCTGTTGGAGTCGACAATCTGATAGTCATCTTCTCTCCTGATTGGATTCATCCAAGCAAGGCTTACCTTTCTCTCCCTTCAGTCGAGGCGTCTGCGGCGAGGCGATCAAGCTCACTTTACTGCTTTCTGTCTTTAACTTTTCATTTCCAGCACCGTTTGTTGTTATTTCTTTTCCATTAGTTAATCCATTCCATTTCGTTGCTTTCTGTCTTTATGTTAGTAACTTTAAGTCTTCATTTGTTTAGTTCAAACGCTTGATTAATCAGAAGCACAATTCATTATTTCGCAGTTTCTTGTCTTTGTTGTCTACTGTTTTTCCTTGCTGTTTTAAGTTTAATCTTCTTCTAAGCATGCCTATTTCATCTAATATTTTTGTTCTCTCTACATCCATGAGTAACTAAGTCACATAGGGGCATGCTAATGACAATACTATAGGCTAAAACACGTGAACCAAGCATGTAGGATAGCTCTTGAATGCATTGATTGTGTGTAAGCTTCATCCCACGGGCAATTTCGATTGGCCATCCATTTTGTCCAAAGAACTCCTAACCTCTGGAAGGAGTAAGAGTTCAGAGTCATACATTCATGCTAGCCTCTCAAGGTAGCCAGAAAACGACCTAGGAATAGGCGTTTTCCTAGTACAAATCATAACTTGCTGTTTTAACAAGATGCTTAAGACCTTACTTGGACATGAGTAAACTAAAGAATCTAATGCATGAAATCGGAAGATACATGAGAATGAGTTAGTTTGATGCA
The DNA here is from genome assembly GCA_028017165.1 of Herpetospermum pedunculosum. Classification (NCBI taxonomy): domain Eukaryota; kingdom Viridiplantae; phylum Streptophyta; class Magnoliopsida; order Cucurbitales; family Cucurbitaceae; genus Herpetospermum; species Herpetospermum pedunculosum. The sequence continues at coordinate 44,529,266 of CM051524.1, read as the reverse complement.
TAGTGAGTTGATCTAATGCTTGAGAATCGTGTGAAAAAGCCTATAGAGGAGTCGTTAGTAGCCCTTGTTTCCATATTTTACACACTTTCGCTGTTAGTAACATTGCGGTAAAATTGCTGTTCTCGCAATTCTGTTAAGTTAAAAATTCTGTTTTAGCTATTTTCCTCTTCGTTTATTAATCTCTTCTCTTTACATTTGAGTTTATCATTGACTTGCACTTGTTTATGTTGCTACCCTTTACATATTCCTTAGTAATTAGGCAACTTAAAACCAATTCTACCCCATCAAATCCACCCATTCTTGCTTAACAATACACTTCGCGAGTAACTAATAATAAATCTCTGTGGGAAAACGAATGAAAAAATACTTACTACTTGCTAACAAGATCATGTATGCTTGCATGTTCTGAGTGCTCTCTCTCTTATTGCTTATTTCTTTTACACATTGAGCACGCAACAATTAGCCAAGACGTTTCATGCACACAAAATGTTTTGTCCCTCTCGGGTCCAAATATCCCAATGAATTAATTAGAAAAGTGCAATTCTAATTAAACATGCCCGCTAATTAATCTAAGTTCACGAGTCTTAAATCAATTAACAAACAGTAACGGGTATCATTGAGACGAATTAATCCTAGAAATAATTCGATTTATCTCTTAATCTTAAGCCCGCTGTGAGAACGTTAATCAATTCCTACCCCCAACTGTCACTTGGGCTCGAATTGATTAGCCACGAGCTAGACTTTCGCTACTAAGTCTTGAAGTTTGTCAAAAATCAACACTAGCCGACTAATCATGCGTAACTAATTATGGACGTCACTCCTAATCGGAAAGGCAAGTCATTTGTTCTTAATACAGACCAAGAGATGCAAGAAAATCATTCATTCATGCTAAACAGTTCAATTAAGCTCTAATCTCACCTAATACAAAAGATAATCAATCCCTAAACTTAACTAACCAATCACTAACCTCTAGCTATCCATGGAGATGAAGTCTTCCCAAGCATTCATGGAGGTTGTCTCCTTCATACAGCCCAAAAATGGGTAAAAACCAGAAAAATGGAGAAGAAAAGGGCAATCTCGAGGGGAAAAAGGGAGAAGATTCTTCTAAAAATCGGAAATGAAAGCTTTATATCCGTCAGATCGTCGAGATGCTAGGACAGTGTCTCGACACCGTGCCCTCAGTTAGAAGCGCGCGCGCTCGGGGTAGCGTCGAGACGCTGTCAGCGTTGAGCAAGCGTTGAGACACGCGCGCTCGACGCTGGCACTCGTCAATCTTCGGAAATCTTCGGGGCGGCGTCTCGACGCTGAGCAACGTTGAGCCAGCGTCTCGACGCTGCTGCTCAACGCTTGCTCTCGGGTTTGGTGGCCAAAAATTGCCTTTCCATGGCAATTTTTGCCATTTCTTCAATTTTTCAAGCCCCTTCACTCCCGATGCGTCCATGAAGCTCTAAAACGCCACTTTTAGCCTCGAAACACGTCCTCGGACTCCTCGAGCTCTCTACCACGAGTTTGCCTACAAAAAGGCATTTTAATCAATATTGAGCATGGTTTTAGCCAATATTAGGGACATAATAATAGCTCCATTTTGGAGCTATCATAGGGTAAAAGTAAACACAATTCACTTTATTCAATAACAACTTTACTGAATAAAACTGAATAACAAGTTTATTGCAAAATAGAATATACATTAAGTTTACAAACCCCGAGTTTTAGGACATAAAACCCAACAAACTCCCACTTGGACTAAAATGTCAGTGGAGTATTACATGTTGGATGAGAAAAACTGGAATATCAAATACATCCATGGCTTTTCTCCCACTATCGTCCTACTGTACAACTCGCAGTCCTAGACTCACTAGATGCCCCTCGAACACTTTAGCCGTGAGGGAATTTGTAAACGGATCATCAATATTGCACTCAGAGGCGATCTGCATAACGATCACGTCTTCTCGATGCACTATCTCCTGATGAGATGATATTTCCGCTCAATGTGTTTTCCACACTTATGACTTCTTGGTTCTCTGGAATTTGCCACAGCACCAGTATTATCACAATAAAGTGCGATAGGCAAATTCATATTTGGAACAACTTCCAAATCCGTGAAGAACTTTCTAAGCCATACAGCCTCTTTCGCAGCCTCGCAAGCCGCGACATACTCAGCTTCCATGGTGGAGTTAGCAATACAACCTTGTTTTATACTACTCCATACTATTGCCCCTCCGTTAAGAGTGAACACTGATTCCGATGTGGATTTCCTTGAATTCTTATCGGTTTGAAAAACAGAGTCAGTGTATCCTGTAAGGATCAAATCCTTCGTGCCATACACGAGCACATAGTCCCTCGTTCTCCGAAGATACTTGTGGACGTGTTTAACGGCAGTCCAATGATCATATCCTAGATTGGACTGATACCTACCGACACTTCCCACTGCATAGCATATGTCGGGTCGTGTACATAACATGGCGTACATCAGACTACCGACTGCTGATGCATAAGGAATTCGTCTCATATCCTCAACCTCTTGAGGCGTCTTAGGACACTCTTCCTTTGACAATTGAATTCCGTGCCTGAAAGGTAAAGAACCCTTCTTGGAATTCTGCATCGAATATCGTATCCACACATTGTCGATATAAGATGCTTGAGACAGCGCTAGCGTTTTGTTCTTACGATTCCTTACGATTTGAATCCGTAGAACAAACTAAGCCTCTCCCAAATCTTTCATTTGGAATTGGGTCGCTAGCCATTGCTTAACGTTAGTCAGGAACCCTAAATCATTCCCAATGAGTAGGATATCATCTACGTATAAGACTAAGAAAGCTACAACAGAATTGATTATTTTCTTGTAGACACAAGGTTCGTCAATATTCTGTTCAAAGCCATAAGATTTGATCGCAGTATCAAACCTTATATTCTAGGATCTAGACGCTTGCTTCAACCCATAAATGGATCGATTAAGCTTGCAAAACTTTTGCTCTTGACCCTAAACTATGAACCCCTCTGGTTGAGCCATATAAATACTCTCTTCAAGATTGCCATTCAGAAAGGTTGTTGTTACCTCTCCAAAAGTACATAATTTAGGGACTTATTTACCATGGAATCGTGTAATCTCTTAAGCATTTTTGTTAGAATTTAGTTTAATACGTGCTTAAATATGAAAATTCAAGGAATGAAGCTAAATTAGGACTTATTTGTAAAAGGAACAAAAAAGAATAAAAAACGATGCTAAAAGAGTCAAAATGTACATTGCAGGAGAATTGCTGAAACATTGTTGTCTCCGCAATGGTTATTGCGGTCACAATGAGGAATCCGCAATGCCGAAGCTGCTGCTGCTGACTTTTTCCAGCCGTCAGTCGTCTTTGTTGCGATCTTTCAGCCGCCTAAGCCTTCCCCCTGCTGCCACGTGGAGGGTCGTCGTTCAGAATGGATGGTTCTCCATGACTGAAGGTACCTTCAAAAATCTATAAAAGGAGGTGAAGAGTGAAGGAGAACAACAAGCTCGGAAGCGTGGATTTCCCCCGTCTCAACGAATTCCACAGATCCAATTCCTTTACCCCGTTTGTTGGAACGAAGAAATCAGCCCTTGGCGTCGATAACTAGAGAGGAATAAGAGAAGATCTTTCTTCTCTTCTGATCGATTTCATCCCCAAGATCAACTAATCTTCTCTCCTTCATCCGAGACGCTTGCGACGAGGAGATCCGTGCATACTTTTACACCACTTTCTTACTGCTTTCTGTCCTACGTTTTCATTCGTTGTTGTGTTTCAATTCGTCTTCATTTGTTTAGTTCTTTACTGTTTTACATTCTGTCGCACATTGATCTTTGAACCTTACTTTATATAGTAATCGTTTAAGTCTTTGCAAGCCTTCATTTCGCCATCTGTTTTCCCTTGTTTTCATTTAAGTACTTTAAAGCATACTTAATCAATCTAGTCTTTCCAATCCCCCATCAACCATGAGTAACTAATCACACAAGGGTCTGCTAAAGATGGATCTATAGGTTAGAAATACGAAAGTTCAGCATGTAGGATAACTTCGAATGCATTGAATGTATGTGTGCTTCATCTCATGGGCAATTTCGACCGACCATCCATTTTTTCTAAAGAACTCCTAACCTCCGGAAGGAGTAAGAGTTCAGAGTCGTCCATTCATGCTAGTCTTTCATGGTAGCCAGAAAATGACCTAGGAATAGGCGTTTTCCTAGCACGATTCATTAACTTGTTTGTATACATAGATGCTTAAGTCTTACTTGGATAGGAGTGAACTAAATGATCTAATGCATGTAATCGAGAGATGCATGAGACTGAGTTAAATTGATGCATGATAAGTTAAGCTACTGCTGAATAATCATATGTAAAAGCCTATAGAGGAGTCTTTAGTTGACCTTGTTTCCTTATCTCACCCTTAAATCGTTGTTAAGTTAATTGCTAGATAATTGTTGTCTCCGCAATTCTATAACTCTGTTTTTGCCTTAGCCGTTTTTCTCGTATTTTACTTTTGCGATTTTATTGCTAGAACATTGCTAAGTCCGCAATTCTTTCTCCTCTACATTGAAGTTAATCTTTTTACTTGCTTTCGTTTATGCTTGCACATCTCGTACATTCTTCGTTAGTTTGGCACATCAACCTCAATTCTACCCCATTTAAGTAACCATCTCTAATTTAACACCTCACTTCGTTAGTAACTAAGAATAAATCTCTGTGGGAAAACGAATGAAAAAATACTTATCACTTGCTGCAGACCATGTATACTTGCATGTTCTGAGTGCTCTTCGCATCACATTTTTATTTACACACTGAGCACGCAACAAGTTTTTGGCGCCGCTGCCGGGGATTTTTTTTAGTAAACACGAAGTTTGTTAATTTAGAAAAAAAAAACTTAATATCTATTGGAGCTAATCTTCTTTCATTTCCTTTACAGGTACCATCAAGCTAGTTTATGAATGAGCATTCAAATATCAACCTAGAGTTCAATCCTGAGCCTGAAAGACTTCTAAGGGCCAGAAATAAAACCAAGAAATGCCTTTTTAAACAGACACCTGTAACTCAAAGCATTGCGGACTCCGCAGAGTCATCGCAATCCCAACAAACCGAAATGGATAGAGAAGCCCCAAACCGAGCACCTATCATTCGCAACCCCATTGAAATCGTGAATGATAAGGATAGTGCCATCCTATCATACTTAGTACCCATGCCTGAGGAGCTTAATCCGAGCATTATACGCCCTGAGATTACAGCTCACTCATTCGAGTTAAAACCAGTTATGTTTCAAATGTTGTCCACTGTCGGACAATTCTTTGGAGTGGAGAACGAAGATCCCCACAACCACTTGATAAATTTCCTAGGAGTAAGTGATACTTTTGTCATCCCTGGAGTCTCTCAAGAAGCCTTAAGACTTTATCTCTTCCCCTACTCATTAAGAGATAAGGCCAAAACGTGGTTAAATTCCTTCCCCTCTAGATCAATTGTCAATTGGACAGATCTAGCTGAAAAGTTCCTAGTAAAATACTTTCCACCTGATAGGAACTCCAACTTCCGTGATGATATTATCAAATTCAAGCAAGCCGAAAATGAATCATTACACGAAGCTTGGACAAGATTCAAGGACCTATTACTTAAATGTCCACACCATGGCATTCCATGGTGTATCCAAATAGAAGTGTTCTTTAAAGGATGCAACCCCAGCACGAGGCAAGTGTTAAATTCTTCAGCTGGAGGTTCCATGCTATCTAAGAGCTACAATGAAGCCTATGGGATTTTGGAGAAAATCTCAACATCACATTGTAGATGGTCAGACGATCCTGTAGAGCCAAGGAAGGCTCAAGACAAGGACGCACTAAGTGCGATGAGTAGCCAAATCAATGCCCTGGCCAATCTAGTAAAACAAATGGCTCAAACTAATCTCCAACAAAGTGTCAACACCGCAGCAGCCATTTCAACAAGCGCGACAACTAACCAAGGTGAGGCACTAATCTGTGGATTCTGTGGGGAAGGGCATGTTGGGTTTTATGTCCTAAAACTCGTAGTTTGTAAACTGTTTGAATGTGTATATATTATATTTCAATAAAGTTGTTATTGAATTTTAGTGAATTGTGTTTGTATTAACCTATACCAATAACTAACACCCATGGCAGTAGTGTGAGTACTTGAACTTCATGTGTGACATGAATGTGAATCAAGTTCAAGTAGACAGCCAAAATGGTCTATAGTATAGGGATAAGGCTGGGTACCTTATCCTGGGGACACTATTGGACGCGGCTCACTTTGTATAGTACAAAACGATGTGATTCAAATCGTTTCATGTAGAGACATGTGAGTGAGGGCGTCCTGTGCAATGAGTTTGCACAAGACCGAACCAAGAAATAAAATCGCTCTTTCTTTATAACACCGTTTACTGTAAAGACCGATTTTTTCATTTGATGACTTAGGTAACTCGATCTCAATCCTGAGCTTACTATGAACTCCTGTTTATTCAACCTTATCCTTTGATTTGTACGGGTGAGAGTGGCCAGTTTGCCGACTCAATATGCCTACCATCTTGGGGATAAGATTGAATAAGTGGCTGGGGACATAGTTGTAGCAAGATTGGAGTTCACTCCTACCCGCTTTCAGGGTTAGTAGAGAGGTTGTTCCCTTAAGTGCTGACTCCAGGTCTTGAACATTGGGCCCATCCTCTCCTGATCAGGGAGGAATCTGATTTGATGGTTGGACCACAAATCAATTGTTCATTAGAGGTGTCAGTGGTACTTAAGGAATAAGATATAATACAAGGGTTAAACGGTTTAAATGACCCGTTGTGATTATGAACGACCTGTGAAGGATCGACTTACTGATGATAGTTATATCAAGAGGACACAATATATCTACAGTGAGGAGAGTGCAGCCCTTGGACTTTAGTGGAGTCTCCGGGGGTTAACGAATGTTGGTTAGTTCGGTTGAAAGAGTTTTGACCGGATAATCTCGTATCATTGGAGCTCATGATCTGTAGGTCCTTACGGTTCTCCTGGCTAGCTCGGATAAAGCCGTGAAACAATATAAAAGAAAAGAAAAGAATTTGAATCGTTCAAATTCAGGTTTGTGGAAGAAGGATAGACATATTTAAATATGATTTAAATATGGACATATTTAAATATGATTTAAATATGGACATATTTAAATATGATTTAAATATGGCATTGGCCTGAAACATGAATGAGATTCATGTGAAAAAAGTCGGTTTTTCTGAAAAACCGAGTTTAGTTATATTATTTAATCGATATTTGATATTGAATTAAATAATATTTATTAATTAAAAAGTTTAATTAATAATTATATATATATTTTATTTATTAAAATGTTTAATAAATAAAATTATTATTATTTTTAATAATAATAATTATATATATATATATATATATATATATATATATATATATATATAACATGTGTCTTGCATGCAGCAAGACAACATGCAAGACACATGTTGATATATCAATATATATTTGTTACGTATGTGGGCTGATAAAAGAAGAAAAGAAGAACAGAAGAGAATTTGAGAAGTTTTTAGAAAATTGAATTTGATTCAATTCTTCGTGGGTACACATTTTTGAAGAAAAATTAATACAGCTTCTCCCTCTGTCTTCTCTTCTTCCTCTTCCTCTTCTCCTTTTTTCTTAAATTAAAGGAGTCCCACCACTCCGTTTCTCGGCCTGAGGATAGCGGGACTACCGTGGGTGGTCCACGAACGTTTCGTGAGAAGGCTCGGTGAGCTCGTGAGGAGTTTCTGGCGGTGAATTTGGAGAAATACGAACGACAAGGGTATGTGTTCTAATTTCTCTTTTTCATCGCTTTTGCATGTTTCCATTTTGTTTAAATTGATGAAATTAGAGTGTCCATGATCCAAATCGCTTCCGCTGCGTGCCATGGGCGCTCCATCAGGGCACATGTATGATTTTTGCCCTGGGAATCCATCTTCGGTATGCTATGTTGGAAGTCAACAGCAACCAAGGAACAACCCCTATTCTAACACCTATAACCCTGGTTGGAGAAACCATCCAAATCTCTCTTGGGGTGGACAACAAAATACCAACCAAGTACAAAATCAACCAAGACCGAGTGGAACATCTGGTTTCACTCAACAAACTAACCAACCCATTTACCAAAAACAATATAACCAACCAATGGGATCATCCGTAGAGAATTTGCTTAAGGAATACATTGCAAAGAATGATGCAACCCTGCAAAGTCAGCAAGCAACCCCGAGGAGCTTAGAAAACCAAATAGGGCAGTTAGCAAACGAGTTGAAAAATAGGCCCCAAGGCAGATTGCCTGCAGATACTGAAACGCCAAGAAGGGAAGGAAAAGAAAAAGTTCAAGCAATTGAACTTCGAAGTGGAAGACCGTTCGTGATCAACAACAGAGAAGCACCAAAGCGAGTAGAGAATGAAGAGTCTAGTGCTTCACTAGATTCTCTGCCCAACCATGATCAATCACCACCAAGCACAACGAGGGTGAGGTTGGAACCTATGATTGAGGAACCAGAAAAATCCTGAGGCCTCCACCTGTTATTAGGCAACCTGACTTGCCTACCTATGTGCCACCACCACCATTCCCTAGACGGCTCAAAAAGAAACAAGAACAGGAAGCACACTTTAATAAATTTTTAGAAATTTTGAAACAAGTGCATGTTAATATTCCATTTGTAGAAGTTTTGCAATCTATGTCATCTTATGTTAAATTCTTGAAAGATATAATTACTAACAAAAAAGTTATTCGTGAATTTGAAACAGCCAATCTCACTGAGGAGTGCAGTGCCATACTCCAAAACAAACTGCCAAAGAAGGAGAAGGATCCTGGTTCCTTCACCTTACCAGTCGAATTGGGAGGCAAGCACGTGGGCAGAGCTCTGTGTGATCTGGGAGCCAGCATCAATCTCATGCCCTTGTCACTATTCCAACAGCTTGGAATAGGAGAAGCACGACCAACCACTGTCACCTTGCAACTTGCAGACAGATCCATCGCATACCTTGAGGGTAAGATTGAGGATATACTTGTCAAGGTTGACAAATTTATTTTTCTTGCAGACTTTATAATTTTGGATTATGAGGCAGACAAGGAGGTATCAATCCTCTTGGGCAGACCATTCTTAGCCACAGGTAGGGCTCTAATAGACGTCCAAAAAGGTGAGCTCACCATGAGAGTTCATGATGAAGAGGTTAAGTTCAGTGTATTTAAGGCTTTAAGGTACCCTTCTGACTCTGAATCCTGTGCAACTATAGATGTATTAGATTCTTTAATGGAAGAAGAACTAGAACATGAATTGTTAGAGAAGCATACTACTAATTATGCACAAGTAGAGGTAGAAAACTTAAATATTTCTGAATTGATGGATGTAACTGTGGATAACTCTCAGCATGCATGTATGACTAATGAATTGTCTGAAAGAACCACAACTCCTTTGTTGCCATCAATTGTACAACCACCTTTTATTAGAACTTAAATCGTTGCCTGTACACCTTAAGTATGCATATCTAGGAGAGAAAGATACTTTGCCTGTTATTATTTCGTCAAATTAAATAAACAGCATGAAATTGCGCTAATATTGCTGCTTAAGCAACATAAAAAAGCTATTGCATGGACGATTGCTGATATAAGAGGTATTAGTCCTTCTTACTGCATGCATAAAATATTGTTGGCAGAGGATCATACACCTAAGGTAGATCACCAACGTAGGTTGAACCCCTCCATGAAGAAGGTAGTTAAAAAAGAAATTATCAAATGGTTAGATGCAGGTGTAATTTTCCACATAGCCAATAGTCAATGGGTTAGCCCTATTCAATGTGTACCTAAAAAGGGTGGTATGACTGTAATAGTGAATGAAAACAACGAACTAATACCAACTAGAACTGTTACAGGATGGAGAGTCTGTATGGACTACAGAAAACTTAACAAAGAAACAAAAAAAGATCATTTCCCTTTACCATTTATAGATCAAATGTTAAATAGAATAGTTGGCCGAGCCTATTACTGCTTTTTAGATGGTTATTCAGGATATAACCAAATTACCATAGACCCTGAGGACCAGGAGAAAACAACCTTCACATGTCCCTTTGGAACATTTGCTTTTCGCAGAATGTCATTTGGCTTATGCAATGCACCAGCAACATTTCAAAGATGCATGTTGGCTATTTTTTCAGACTTAGATGAGTCCATGATAGAAATATTTATGGATGACTTCTCAGTCTTTGGTGATTCTTTTAACAACTGCTTAGAAAACTTAGGACAAGTCCTCGCTAGGTGTGAAGAGACCAACTTAGTCTTAAATTGGGAAAAATGTCACTTTATGGTGGAAGAAGGAATAGTCCTAGGACATAGAGTATCCAGAGTAGGAGTAGAGGTCGATAAGGCCAAAATAGAAATCATAGAAAAGCTAGTGGAACCTCAAAACGTCAAAGCTATAAGGAGTTTCCTAGGTCATGCAGGTTTTTATAGGAGATTTATAAAAAACTTCTCAAAGATCTCTAAACCCTTGTGTGAGCTTCTAGAGCTAAATAAACCTTTTGCCTTCTCAAAAGAATGTTTCCTAGCATAGACAACACTTAAAGAAGCCTTAGTCAAAGCACCAATTATAGTAGGTCCAAATTGGGATTTACCGTTTGAACTGATGTGTGATGTTAGTGACTACGCGATTGGGGCTATGCTAGGGAAGAAAATAGATAAACTAACACACCCTGTATATTATGCAAGTAAGACTTTAAATGAAGCACAATGTAATTACACTACCACAGAGAAGAAAATGCTAGCTGTAGTGTTTGCATGTGAAAAGTTTAGGAATTATATTGTAGGTACTAAAACAATTGTTTACACTGATCACTCTGCAATAAAATATCTAATGAGGAAGGTTGATGCTAAGCCACGGTTAATTAGATGGGTGTTATTATTGCAAGAGTTTGACTTAGACATTAGAGATAAAAAAAAAGGATGCGAAAATGTAGTTACTGACCATTTATCAAGATTGCGAAGTAATTGCGAAATAATTGCTGAGCCAGCAATTTCTGATGCTTTGATTGATGAGCATGTCTTTGAGTTGGCACATCGTGATAACGATGAGGAACCTTGGTTTGCGGATATTGCTAACTTCCTTGCCTCGCAGGTACTACCAACTTTCAAAGGGGGGCAAGAAAAGAAGAGGTTCCTACACGAAGCTAGGAAGTACATCTGGGATGATCCTACACTTTAAAAGACTTGTGCGGATGGATTGTTGAGGAAGTGTGTATCAGCTGCTGAGGCAAAGTCAGTGTTGCAGCACTAACATACATCTCTTTACGGTGGACATTTTGGTGGCCAAAGGACGGCTGCAAAGGTGTTCCAAAGTGGCTACTACTGGCCCACAATATTCAAGGATGCACACGATCATGCACACAGCTGCAATGAGTGCCAACGCACAGGTAACCTTAGTAGAAAAGATGAGATGCCTCTCACATATATCTTAGAGTTGGAACTCTTTGATGTATGGGGCATTGACTTCATGGGACCATTCCCTCCATCTTCAGGTAATATTTACATACTAGTAGCTGTAGATTACGTTTCTAAATAGGTAGAAGTCATTGCATGTCCCTCAAATGATGCCAAGACAATCATTAAATTTTTAAATAGGCATATTTTTACAAGATTTGGTACACCACGTGCAATAATAAGTGATGAAGGAACCCACTTTATAAATAAAGCTATGGAAAAGGTACTAGCTAAATATAACGTTAGACATAGAGTAGCAACTCCTTATCACCCACACTCGAATGGACAAGCTGAAATATCTAATAGAGAGATCAAGAACATATTGGAAAAAGTGGTTAAACCTAATAGAAATGATTGGTCTTTTAAGTTAGATGATGCACTTTGGGCGTATAGGACTGCATATAAAACACCCTTGGGTATGTCTCCTTATAGGCTAGTATATGTAAAAGCATGTCACTTACCCTTCGAATTAGAAATCAAAGCCTTTTGGGCCTTAAAAGAACTGAATTATTGCGTGACCGATGCGGGAACATTGCGGTCTCTGCAATTACATGAGTTAGATGAACTAAGACATATGTCCTATGAAAATGCGAAAATGTATAAAGAAAAGACTAAGATTTGGCATGATAGTAGACTTAGGATCAAGGACTTTAAGAAAGGCCAGCATGTTTTATTATTCAACTTACGATTACGATTATTTCCTAACAAACTTAAGTCTAGATGGTCAGGTTCTTTTGTGATTACTAATGTCTTTGTTCATGGTGCTATTGAAATTCGAAACCTACATCAAGGGCAGTCGTTCATGGTAAATGGTGCGAGGTTGAAGCATTATTATGAGGAAGGAGATGTGAAGACACTCTCGGTCTTCCTTCTATCTGAAGCCTAAGAGGCGAATCGAGAGAGGATGAGTGATCACTGTGCTCATCCGTCAGAGGGCTATGCCTTAGATTTTCTTTCTTTAAGTATTTTAGATTGCGTATCGTATGTTTATTTCTTGTTTTAATTAAGTGTTTTTATTTTGATTAGGAGTATAATAATGGGAGATTTTTAAGCGGCAATGAGGGAGGTGAATCAAGAGGAGAAGATTCACGAAAAGATCTGGAGAAATCAGAGATTTGGTTGCTAAAATCTTGCAACTCAAATCAAGAAAATCCTAACGGTTATGCTGAGTAATTGCGGAAGAATTGCGGAGTCCGCAACAAAAAAAAGAGCCGTTGGAGAACACTTGAGTATAAGTAGCCGTCGTTTGGGATCTCTGCCCTCTACGATTTCTCAAATCGTCAGAACTCCAAAACTCAGACTTCTCCTTCCTCTGCAACTCCCACACTCAGATCTTCCAAGAAACAGCAATGGTGACCACATGATCAGACCGATCCACACCCAAGAAAGCGTCATCTGACGCAGAAGAGGCTGTGAGGGAGGCGTTGCTCTCCTTGGCAGACGTCGATGCTGCGCAACCCTCGAGACCCCCAAAGCTGCCGGTGAGGAGAAGGAAGTGGAAGGTGGCGACGGAGGTAGGTGCTGGTCCCTCTGATCCGACGAAGACCCCAAAGAAGAAGAAGTGGAAAGTGGCAGTGTCTGATTCACCGATCAGAGAGCAGAAGACCCCGAGCGAGGAAAGCCTCGACAGTGGCCGGCCATCATTTGAGACGGCCGTCCAGAGCCCTGAATCTCCTAAGCATACACCGGAGCCTGAAATTCCTTCTGAAGAGCGCCAAGATTCGGTGCCAATCGACGATCCGGCTGAAGAAGACGAGGTGTTTTCCCCCTTAAGGGATGTCAATCTTGACAGCCCTGTAGAGGGGGAAAGCAGGGACTCAATGGAAGAGACGCTGGGCGAATGTCTCCAGCATATGACCACCAAGGCGCGGCTCAAGAAGAAGGCCCCCGTGATTAACCATGGATGGGAAGAACTCTGTCGGCCTCCAATTCCAGCCTACCCGGACATAGTGTACGACTTCTACTCCAACCTAACGCATCCTGAAGATTGTCTGTCAATGGTGAGGGGGATAGAGGTTGATTTCTCAGCCAAAGCCATCAACAAAGCTTATGCTCTCAAGGGGCATAAGTACTCTGATTACGCAAGAATAATCGAATCACCCTTCGAGGCAGTCCTAGAAGAGGCCCTGCACACAATAGGAAAACCTGAGGCAACTTGGGCGGTCTCAAGGAATGGGAAGCACACCTTGATGAGTGCGACCCTTAGAGACAAGGCAGCCGTCTGGTTCTCCCTTGTACGCAGACGCATCTCCCCAGTGACACATGACACGACCATCAACCAGGGGCGATCGTTGTTGCTCTATGCCATCATGCGGGGACTCACCATTGATGAGTGCCTGTTGCGAGGGATGAGAGGCAATTGGCTTACACTGGCCATCTGGAGCTGCCAACGATCTTGAGGATGCGGAGAAGGGGCAATATGGAGTTCGAGTTGGATGGTCTGGCTGCTGCACAGTCGCTATCCATGGCCTGCCTGATGGACTTGCAACACAAGATAGCCCAATGGGCTGAGTACTCGCAAGCAAGGGACCAGGAGTTGGCTGAACAGCTGGGATGTACACTCCCCACCTTCCCTGCTGGTCTGCTGACGCATTGGGTGCCTCCAAAAGAAAGGAGAGACGAGGACAAGGATGAGTGAATGCCAGCTTGACGGCATTCGAGGGAGTATTTTTGATCCCTCTTGAGGAAACAAAATAAATCTGCTTTTCTGTAAACTGTTACCCCCCTTAATCAATGATCTGTTTTGATTTGTTAATTTGTTTGTTAAGAGTAGCTTAGTTTAGTTTGATGTCATATGAGTAGGTAGATTAAATAGTTTTGTTGTTTTATGTAGTGTCTATGAATGAATTTCGCATGCTAGGAGCCTTGATCACGGTTAAAATTGCTCTGCTTAGATATTGCGAAATCCTTGCGGTCTCCGCAATATTTTGTTAGTTTTCGCATGCTGTTGGATGACTTTTTGATGGGCTGGCTATGTTTAAATCTCAATATTTTGCTGCTTTACTGACTTCATTATGTAGTCTGTCTATTGAGCATGCTGGATGAGTGTCTAGTACACCTTTGATAGTTTAAACTTCGCTTCATATATTACTAAGCATGCACTTCTGTAAGCCCTTATCGTGTTGTTTTTACAAAAATTCTGCCTCTGAGTTATCTGTTCAACGAAGGTCGTTCTAGACCTAGGAGTTTTAAGTTCTACTAGTTTTTCCTTAGACTAGATGCTTCTAGGACAAGTTTGGGGGTGTGCCACCTCAGACTCTCATTGGGGACAATGAGAAGATAAGTTTGGGGGAGGCAGCCTCTAGGCCTAGGAACATTCCTCTCTCCCTCTTGAAAAACATAAGCATTTTTCTTCTTTGAAAAAACATGATGAAAAAAAAAAAAGAAAAAAGAAAAAAAAAATGAAAAATAAAGGGTAGTGTCTCTCTAAAGGATGCTGAGTAATCAGGGCCATTTGTGTAACCCACAAGTGGCACTGCATCAAAAGGCATACCAAAAGGAGAGACTCTACCGGAAAAGAAAAGGAAAAGAGAAGAATAAAACCAAGGAAGAAGAATGTGTGCCAACAAGCTATGGCCTAGGTGCTTAGATGTCCTGTATAAATGAACTCTGATCCTTAGTTTGCTAAGCACAGGGTTGTAGCTTGTACGTTTGTCAAGGGAGATGAGTGTTGATCCAACACAGTGATGCCAAAGCTTAGTTGTTCTATGGACTGTACTCTGATTCTCGTGTGTGCTAAGCTTGGTATGACTGTAAGGATTCCTAGGTAGCTCACAATTAAAAATACCTTAGAAGCATGTACTGAGTATGGGTTAAAACGATGAAGAATTCGAAAACTTAGGGATAGCTGCACAATGAACCTAATGACATAGGCAGGTAAACCAGTTGTTACGAAATTTGTAAAAGACAAGAGGTTTTAAAGGCAAGAGAAACCAGAATAAGCAGAATGTGAAGTAAAGCGCGGAAAACTAAACGGAACACGTGCTCCTAATTTTAAGGGTCGGGGTTTACTTTGATGCGACTCAATTCATTGGGATTCAAACATACTTAGCAAGAGCATAATTGAACACGTAATTTACTTGCACGGAACTACTAATACAAGTAACCCAAATAATTAATTAGAAACGTGGAATGCAAAGCGGACTGTTCTTTTATTAATCTAAGGGGATCAATCCTAAATTAAGTAAAGAACAGAGGCGAATGTACGATTCTAATTAAACGTGGCAATGAATTAATAGGGAGCAAACGCCACCCATAATGACTAATTGACAGTAACGGGAGCATTACGACGGATGTTTAACTAGGACGCCTGAGCTAATATTCCGATTTGCCTATTTCGTTCAAGATAAATTGCCGCCAAAGATCAACTGGAAACCCACATTATCTATGACTCAACTTATCCGTGTTACTTGGCGATTAAGAGAGGCACGGCATCATAATCTTTAACAATCAAACATGCTTGAAATCAAGGGTGTCTAGGCCTAAATCATTCTTACACGTTCATGTGATATGCTTAGAAGAAATAAATTCGCCCAATCAGTCATGCTAAGTCACGGAATTAAGAACGAACCCTCATGAAACGCATCAAAATTCACCCCTAACCTCAAATTAGAGCACTTACCTTAGCTCACCGTTGTGCAAATCAAGCAAAAACGCTAATGTTGGAGCTTTATTGATGAAGTAATGGAAGAAATACAAGTTTAGAGCTCCCACCCGAGCCTAACAATGGTGGAAAAACCAAAATCCAAGAAGAAGTAATAAAAATTCCGGCAAAAAACGGAGAAGAAGGCTTTTAAAGCCGGCGGAGCGTCGAGACGCTAGGGCAGCGTCGAGACGCTGTGCCCTAAGTTGGCAGGCGCGCGCGCGGGGTAGCGTCGAGACGCTCGCGCAGCGTCGAGACGCTGCGCGGCGTCGAGCGAGCGTCGAGACGCTTGCGCTCGACGCTTGCTCTCGGGTGGAATTTCAGATGTACGCTTCAGAGTTCGGAGCGTCGAGACGCTAGGGGCAGCGTCTCGACGCTGTCGCGCGCGGACAGGGCGAGGCGGACACGGGCGAGGGCGCGCGGGCGCGAGGCGAGGCGGAGCGGGCGAGGGCGAGGCGGCGCGCGCGGGCGCGCGCGCGTCTGGCCGTCTGGGCGCGGGCGTGCGGTGCGTGCGGCGCGCGCGGGTGCGCGCGCGTTGGGCGCCTGGGCGCTGGGCGCCGGCGCTTGGGCGCTGCCCTCTCGGCTCTTAGCCCACTTTTGGGTCGTTTTGGCTCCCGAGCTCCGTTTGGCCTATCGTTTTGACCCGAACACTTCCCGAAACATGTTAAATGACCTTTTTAGCCCCGAAAATCATCAATGGACTTCCCGAGCTCTTCACCATGAAATCACCTATAAGAAAGCATTTTAATCAATATCGAGCATGGTTTTAGCTAGAATTAGGGAGTAAATAATAGCTCTAATTTGGAGCTATCAAAATACCCCCAACCTAAATCTTGCTAGTCCTCGAGCAAGGCTAATAAAGAATTTGACTCTAAGGGACCATGCATACATGCTCCTAACTCAAACCTCGATGCTTTTTACAAATCTAAACAGGACATAATCATGAAAGCAATCGGCGCATGCATTTAATCAAGATCACATCAAAAATTAACTATTGCTCCCTAACGTGTGTGTGTGCTAGCCAACCTATCCTAAACCATCGTAAGCCTGGAAAAACCACATGCAACATATCATCCCGTTTTCCCCCTACTTCTAGCGATTAAGAACAGTCTAAACTTGACTTACACGAGAGAGAGTAATAAATTAAGAGACCTAAAATTTTCTAATTCCTTTCTCTTTTCTTTGAGTACTTTGTACTCTTTGTTAAGGTTCTTTGAACCCAACTTTTTATTTTCTTTTTCTTTCCCATCCCGAGTTGCCTAACATGTCAAACTTAAGCTTCAGCTTCACATTTTTAAGGACTAACGTTCACTTTTTAAGTGCGCACTTTTAAAAAGGAGGAACGCCTCGAGAGAATTTTCTTGCTAACATGCTTTTCTATTTTTTTTTTTATTTAGGCTTAGCGCAAGCTACTCGATTAATCGGCCACTAACTCTCATGCAACAAGCTACCTAGGGGTGCCTTTCGGGGTGACAACAAGAATTAATGCTACATGCAATCAACTAAGCCTACGGAGTCTAAGATAAGGTCGCTAAGTGCTCGATAGATGCAAGGGAGCAACAGGAAAAATTTTAAAATTTTTGACATGAACCTAATAAATGCAAAGCTACATCATGCAAAAACTAGATTATGCAAATGCTCAGATTCCAAAAAGACACTTCCTAGATCATCATAATTAGAAAGCATATAAACAGAGTCCCAAGCACTTCAAATTTTAAATTAGCACTGCTCAACAAACTGCACATGGAATCCATCCAACATACAACTCCACCCCCAACCTAAAATTATACATAGTCCTCTATGTATCAACATTTCAGACTAAGCAGTTAAAATACACAAAATAAAAGGGAACAGAAAACCTCCCCTGAATTTTGTTAGGTTGTTGGTTGGAGCAGTGCACTGTTCACCTACTGATCCGATTCTTAAGCCACAAAACTCCTACAAAAGAAAGCAAGAAAAAAAAAACTAAGCTAGGAAAATAAAAACTAAAAGTAAAAACATGAATTTAAAAACACATGGGTTGCCTCCCAAGAAGCGCAAATTTTTAACGTCGTTATGCTCGACGTGTCTTCCTCTCTGTCAGGGTACGTAAAAATTTTCGTATTTCTTCGGCCCCTTCTTCCTTGAATCAACGAAACCTGCTAAGAGAAGCAAGCTCTTCGACTTTTCGAGGCAGCCGGACAGAGTTGTTATTTTTTTGGTGTTTTTGATATATGGGAAAAATAAAGACTCAACAGAATGAAATAAAACAAAACAAGACTCAACTGAAAATAAAGACTCGACAGGGGAAAAAGGAAGAAAGCATGATTCGATAGAAGGGAGCTCAGGAAATAAAATAGAAAGAGACTCGTCAGCCTCGAACTCTATCACCTGGAATTCCTTCAAGATAGTAGGCTCGACTCTCTTCTCTTTCCAGAAGATCTCATTGTCATATGGCGGAGCAATCATGACTTCTATTTTTGGGCTGGGGTGAAGTTCCTCGAGCATAAAATCAATCTGTTCCTTCATATTATCAATCGAGAAATCAAGATACAGGGAGGATTGATTTTCAAACTCGGGATGCTCCTGCGCGGGGTAGACATCAAGGAGACCGGTTGGTGGCAACTCAGGGCATGCGCAGGAAGTATGACCCCCTACCGAGCAAGCACAACACTTTGCTCTCGCATGCGTCTCTCTAACAAACGTCCACCAAACCTCGAAGTGCAGCTTGCGCATTTGTCTCATATATTCTTTCGCAACCTGCAAACTCCTTCTCAACCTCTCACGTCTGTTGGAATCGAAAAAATTTGAAGCTAGCAGAATCTCCATGTCATCATATGCCATGTCGTCATTCAAAGCAATTTCTGAAGCTTCACGCCTTGAAACTTTCACCCAGCTTTCCAAGTGAATACCTGCCATACTCAAACAAGAAGACACAAGAAAAGGAAAATATTTTTGTGGTTTTCGAACAAATAAAATTTAACTAAGAGAAACTAAATGGTTCCCCGGCAACGGCGCCAATTTTGGTAGAGGTACTTTTGGGGTACTCTAAATTCAAGCTGTCGAGGCTTGCCAAAATACATTTATAACTCCGCTACAACAGAGCCTTGCAGCTAGTGGTAGTCGGGTGTCGAACCACAGGGAACCAAAATTACTTCCTCCTAATTAATTTCTATTTGTTTTCAAAACTAAGACTCGAAAGCAATTAAAATGGGGGGTTTGACGAAATATAAACTAACGGGAAAATAAACGCGAAAAGTAAAGCGCGGAAAACTAAACGGAACACGTGCTCCTAATTTTAAGGGTCGGGGTTTACTTTGATGCGACTCAATTCATTGGGATTCAAACATACTTAGCAAGAGCATAATTGAACACGTAATTTACTTGCACGGAACAAATAATACAAGTAACCCAAATAATTAATTAGAAACGTGGAATGCAAAGCGGACTGTTCTTTTATTAATCTAAGGGGATCAATCCTAAATTAAGTAAAGAACAGAGGCGAATGTACGATTCTAATTAAACGTGGCAATGAATTAATAGGGAGCAAACGCCACCCATAATGACTAATTGACAGTAACGGGAGCATTACGACGGATGTTTAACTAGGACGCCTGAGCTAATATTCCGATTTGCCTATTTCGTTCAAGATAAATTGCCGCCAAAGATCAACTGGAAACCCACATTATCTATGACTCAACTTATCCGTGTTACTTGGCGATTAAGAGAGGCACGGCATCATAATCTTTAACAATCAAACATGCTTGAAATCAAGGGTGTCTAGGCCTAAATCATTCTTACACGTTCATGTGATATGCTTAGAAGAAATAAATTCGCCCAATCAGTCATGCTAAGTCACGGAATTAAGAACGAACCCTCATGAAACGCATCAAAATTCACCCCTAACCTCAAATTAGAGCACTTACCTTAGCTCACCGTTGTGCAAATCAAGCAAAAACGCTAATGTTGGAGCTTTATTGATGAAGTAATGGAAGAAATACAAGTTTAGAGCTCCCACCCGAGCCTAACAATGGTGGAAAAACCAAAATCCAAGAAGAAGTAATAAAAATTCCGGCAAAAAACGGAGAAGAAGGCTTTTAAAGCCGGCGGAGCGTCGAGACGCTAGGGCAGCGTCGAGACGCTGTGCCCTAAGTTGGCAGGCGCGCGCGCGGGGTAGCGTCGAGACGCTCGCGCAGCGTCGAGACGCTGCGCGGCGTCGAGCGAGCGTCGAGACGCTTGCGCTCGACGCTTGCTCTCGGGTGGAATTTCAGATGTACGCTTCAGAGTTCGGAGCGTCGAGACGCTAGGGGCAGCGTCTCGACGCTGTCGCGCGCGGACAGGGCGAGGCGGACACGGGCGAGGGCGCGCGGGCGCGAGGCGAGGCGGAGCGGGCGAGGGCGAGGCGGCGCGCGCGGGCGCGCGCGCGTCTGGCCGTCTGGGCGCGGGCGTGCGGTGCGTGCGGCGCGCGCGGGTGCGCGCGCGTTGGGCGCCTGGGCGCTGGGCGCCGGCGCTTGGGCGCTGCCCTCTCGGCTCTTAGCCCACTTTTGGGTCGTTTTGGCTCCCGAGCTCCGTTTGGCCTATCGTTTTGACCCGAACACTTCCCGAAACATGTTAAATGACCTTTTTAGCCCCGAAAATCATCAATGGACTTCCCGAGCTCTTCACCATGAAATCACCTATAAGAAAGCATTTTAATCAATATCGAGCATGGTTTTAGCTAGAATTAGGGAGTAAATAATAGCTCTAATTTGGAGCTATCAAAATACCCCCAACCTAAATCTTGCTAGTCCTCGAGCAAGGCTAATAAAGAATTTGACTCTAAGGGACCATGCATACATGCTCCTAACTCAAACCTCGATGCTTTTTACAAATCTAAACAGGACATAATCATGAAAGCAATCGGCGCATGCATTTAATCAAGATCACATCAAAAATTAACTATTGCTCCCTAACGTGTGTGTGTGCTAGCCAACCTATCCTAAACCATCGTAAGCCTGGAAAAACCACATGCAACATATCATCCCGTTTTCCCCCTACTTCTAGCGATTAAGAACAGTCTAAACTTGACTTACACGAGAGAGAGTAATAAATTAAGAGACCTAAAATTTTCTAATTCCTTTCTCTTTTCTTTGAGTACTTTGTACTCTTTGTTAAGGTTCTTTGAACCCAACTTTTTATTTTCTTTTTCTTTCCCATCCCGAGTTGCCTAACATGTCAAACTTAAGCTTCAGCTTCACATTTTTAAGGACTAACGTTCACTTTTTAAGTGCGCACTTTTAAAAAGGAGGAACGCCTCGAGAGAATTTTCTTGCTAACATGCTTTTCTATTTTTTTTTTTTATTTAGGCTTAGCGCAAGCTACTCGATTAATCGGCCACTAACTCTCATGCAACAAGCTACCTAGGGGTGCCTTTCGGGGTGACAACAAGAATTAATGCTACATGCAATCAACTAAGCCTACGGAGTCTAAGATAAGGTCGCTAAGTGCTCGATAGATGCAAGGGAGCAACAGGAAAAATTTTAAAATTTTTGACATGAACCTAATAAATGCAAAGCTACATCATGCAAAAACTAGATTATGCAAATGCTCAGATTCCAAAAAGACACTTCCTAGATCATCATAATTAGAAAGCATATAAACAGAGTCCCAAGCACTTCAAATTTTAAATTAGCACTGCTCAACAAACTGCACATGGAATCCATCCAACATACAACTCCACCCCCAACCTAAAATTATACATAGTCCTCTATGTATCAACATTTCAGACTAAGCAGTTAAAATACACAAAATAAAAGGGAACAGAAAACCTCCCCTGAATTTTGTTAGGTTGTTGGTTGGAGCAGTGCACTGTTCACCTACTGATCCGATTCTTAAGCCACAAAACTCCTACAAAAGAAAGCAAGAAAAAAAAAACTAAGCTAGGAAAATAAAAACTAAAAGTAAAAACATGAATTTAAAAACACATGGGTTGCCTCCCAAGAAGCGCAAATTTTTAACGTCGTTATGCTCGACGTGTCTTCCTCTCTGTCAGGGTACGTAAAAATTTTCGTATTTCTTCGGCCCCTTCTTCCTTGAATCAACGAAACCTGCTAAGAGAAGCAAGCTCTTCGACTTTTCGAGGCAGCCGGACAGAGTTGTTATTTTTTTGGTGTTTTTGATATATGGGAAAAATAAAGACTCAACAGAATGAAATAAAACAAAACAAGACTCAACTGAAAATAAAGACTCGACAGGGGAAAAAGGAAGAAAGCATGATTCGATAGAAGGGAGCTCAGGAAATAAAATAGAAAGAGACTCGTCAGCCTCGAACTCTATCACCTGGAATTCCTTCAAGATAGTAGGCTCGGCTCTCTTCTCTTTCCAGAAGATCTCATTGTCATATGGCGGAGCAATCATGACTTCTATTTTTGGGCTGGGGTGAAGTTCCTCGAGCATAAAATCAATCTGTTCCTTCATATTATCAATCGAGAAATCAAGATACAGGGAGGATTGATTTTCAAACTCGGGATGCTCCTGCGCGGGGTAGACATCAAGGAGACCGGTTGGTGGCAACTCAGGGCATGCGCAGGAAGTATGACCCCCTACCGAGCAAGCACAACACTTTGCTCTCGCATGCGTCTCTCTAACAAACGTCCACCAAACCTCGAAGTGCAGCTTGCGCATTTGTCTCATATATTCTTTCGCAACCTGCAAACTCCTTCTCAACCTCTCACGTCTGTTGGAATCGAAAAAATTTGAAGCTAGCAGAATCTCCATGTCATCATATGCCATGTCGTCATTCAAAGCAATTTCTGAAGCTTCACGCCTTGAAACTTTCACCCAGCTTTCCAAGTGAATACCTGCCATACTCAAACAAGAAGACACAAGAAAAGGAAAATATTTTTGTGGTTTTCGAACAAATAAAATTTAACTAAGAGAAACTAAATGGTTCCCCGGCAACGGCGCCAATTTTGGTAGAGGTACTTTTGGGGTACTCTAAATTCAAGCTGTCGAGGCTTGCCAAAATACATTTATAACTCCGCTACAACAGAGCCTTGCAGCTAGTGGTAGTCGGGTGTCGAACCACAGGGAACCAAAATTACTTCCTCCTAATTAATTTCTATTTGTTTTCAAAACTAAGACTCGAAAGCAATTAAAATGGGGGGTTTGACGAAATATAAACTAACGGGAAAATAAACGCGAAAAGTAAAGCGCGGAAAACTAAACGGAACACGTGCTCCTAATTTTAAGGGTCGGGGTTTACTTTGATGCGACTCAATTCATTGGGATTCAAACATACTTAGCAAGAGCATAATTGAACACGTAATTTACTTGCACGGAACAAATAATACAAGTAACCCAAATAATTAATTAGAAACGTGGAATGCAAAGCGGACTGTTCTTTTATTAATCTAAGGGGATCAATCCTAAATTAAGTAAAGAACAGAGGCGAATGTACGATTCTAATTAAACGTGGCAATGAATTAATAGGGAGCAAACGCCACCCATAATGACTAATTGACAGTAACGGGAGCATTACGACGGATGTTTAACTAGGACGCCTGAGCTAATATTCCGATTTGCCTATTTCGTTCAAGATAAATTGCCGCCAAAGATCAACTGGAAACCCACATTATCTATGACTCAACTTATCCGTGTTACTTGGCGATTAAGAGAGGCACGGCATCATAATCTTTAACAATCAAACATGCTTGAAATCAAGGGTGTCTAGGCCTAAATCATTCTTACACGTTCATGTGATATGCTTAGAAGAAATAAATTCGCCCAATCAGTCATGCTAAGTCACGGAATTAAGAACGAACCCTCATGAAACGCATCAAAATTCACCCCTAACCTCAAATTAGAGCACTTACCTTAGCTCACCGTTGTGCAAATCAAGCAAAAACGCTAATGTTGGAGCTTTATTGATGAAGTAATGGAAGAAATACAAGTTTAGAGCTCCCACCCGAGCCTAACAATGGTGGAAAAACCAAAATCCAAGAAGAAGTAATAAAAATTCCGGCAAAAAACGGAGAAGAAGGCTTTTAAAGCCGGCGGAGCGTCGAGACGCTAGGGCAGCGTCGAGACGCTGTGCCCTAAGTTGGCAGGCGCGCGCGCGGGGTAGCGTCGAGACGCTCGCGCAGCGTCGAGACGCTGCGCGGCGTCGAGCGAGCGTCGAGACGCTTGCGCTCGACGCTTGCTCTCGGGTGGAATTTCAGATGTACGCTTCAGAGTTCGGAGCGTCGAGACGCTAGGGGCAGCGTCTCGACGCTGTCGCGCGCGGACAGGGCGAGGCGGACACGGGCGAGGGCGCGCGGGCGCGAGGCGAGGCGGAGCGGGCGAGGGCGAGGCGGCGCGCGCGGGCGCGCGCGCGTCTGGCCGTCTGGGCGCGGGCGTGCGGTGCGTGCGGCGCGCGCGGGTGCGCGCGCGTTGGGCGCCTGGGCGCTGGGCGCCGGCGCTTGGGCGCTGCCCTCTCGGCTCTTAGCCCACTTTTGGGTCGTTTTGGCTCCCGAGCTCCGTTTGGCCTATCGTTTTGACCCGAACACTTCCCGAAACATGTTAAATGACCTTTTTAGCCCCGAAAATCATCAATGGACTTCCCGAGCTCTTCACCATGAAATCACCTATAAGAAAGCATTTTAATCAATATCGAGCATGGTTTTAGCTAGAATTAGGGAGTAAATAATAGCTCTAATTTGGAGCTATCAAAATACCCCCAACCTAAATCTTGCTAGTCCTCGAGCAAGGCTAATAAAGAATTTGACTCTAAGGGACCATGCATACATGCTCCTAACTCAAACCTCGATGCTTTTTACAAATCTAAACAGGACATAATCATGAAAGCAATCGGCGCATGCATTTAATCAAGATCACATCAAAAATTAACTATTGCTCCCTAACGTGTGTGTGTGCTAGCCAACCTATCCTAAACCATCGTAAGCCTGGAAAAACCACATGCAACATATCATCCCGTTTTCCCCCTACTTCTAGCGATTAAGAACAGTCTAAACTTGACTTACACGAGAGAGAGTAATAAATTAAGAGACCTAAAATTTTCTAATTCCTTTCTCTTTTCTTTGAGTACTTTGTACTCTTTGTTAAGGTTCTTTGAACCCAACTTTTTATTTTCTTTTTCTTTCCCATCCCGAGTTGCCTAACATGTCAAACTTAAGCTTCAGCTTCACATTTTTAAGGACTAACGTTCACTTTTTAAGTGCGCACTTTTAAAAAGGAGGAACGCCTCGAGAGAATTTTCTTGCTAACATGCTTTTCTATTTTTTTTTTTTATTTAGGCTTAGCGCAAGCTACTCGATTAATCGGCCACTAACTCTCATGCAACAAGCTACCTAGGGGTGCCTTTCGGGGTGACAACAAGAATTAATGCTACATGCAATCAACTAAGCCTACGGAGTCTAAGATAAGGTCGCTAAGTGCTCGATAGATGCAAGGGAGCAACAGGAAAAATTTTAAAATTTTTGACATGAACCTAATAAATGCAAAGCTACATCATGCAAAAACTAGATTATGCAAATGCTCAGATTCCAAAAAGACACTTCCTAGATCATCATAATTAGAAAGCATATAAACAGAGTCCCAAGCACTTCAAATTTTAAATTAGCACTGCTCAACAAACTGCACATGGAATCCATCCAACATACAACTCCACCCCCAACCTAAAATTATACATAGTCCTCTATGTATCAACATTTCAGACTAAGCAGTTAAAATACACAAAATAAAAGGGAACAGAAAACCTCCCCTGAATTTTGTTAGGTTGTTGGTTGGAGCAGTGCACTGTTCACCTACTGATCCGATTCTTAAGCCACAAAACTCCTACAAAAGAAAGCAAGAAAAAAAAAACTAAGCTAGGAAAATAAAAACTAAAAGTAAAAACATGAATTTAAAAACACATGGGTTGCCTCCCAAGAAGCGCAAATTTTTAACGTCGTTATGCTCGACGTGTCTTCCTCTCTGTCAGGGTACGTAAAAATTTTCGTATTTCTTCGGCCCCTTCTTCCTTGAATCAACGAAACCTGCTAAGAGAAGCAAGCTCTTCGACTTTTCGAGGCAGCCGGACAGAGTTGTTATTTTTTTGGTGTTTTTGATATATGGGAAAAATAAAGACTCAACAGAATGAAATAAAACAAAACAAGACTCAACTGAAAATAAAGACTCGACAGGGGAAAAAGGAAGAAAGCATGATTCGATAGAAGGGAGCTCAGGAAATAAAATAGAAAGAGACTCGTCAGCCTCGAACTCTATCACCTGGAATTCCTTCAAGATAGTAGGCTCGACTCTCTTCTCTTTCCAGAAGATCTCATTGTCATATGGCGGAGCAATCATGACTTCTATTTTTGGGCTGGGGTGAAGTTCCTCGAGCATAAAATCAATCTGTTCCTTCATATTATCAATCGAGAAATCAAGATACAGGGAGGATTGATTTTCAAACTCGGGATGCTCCTGCGCGGGGTAGACATCAAGGAGACCGGTTGGTGGCAACTCAGGGCATGCGCAGGAAGTATGACCCCCTACCGAGCAAGCACAACACTTTGCTCTCGCATGCGTCTCTCTAACAAACGTCCACCAAACCTCGAAGTGCAGCTTGCGCATTTGTCTCATATATTCTTTCGCAACCTGCAAACTCCTTCTCAACCTCTCACGTCTGTTGGAATCGAAAAAATTTGAAGCTAGCAGAATCTCCATGTCATCATATGCCATGTCGTCATTCAAAGCAATTTCTGAAGCTTCACGCCTTGAAACTTTCACCCAGCTTTCCAAGTGAATACCTGCCATACTCAAACAAGAAGACACAAGAAAAGGAAAATATTTTTGTGGTTTTCGAACAAATAAAATTTAACTAAGAGAAACTAAATGGTTCCCCGGCAACGGCGCCAATTTTGGTAGAGGTACTTTTGGGGTACTCTAAATTCAAGCTGTCGAGGCTTGCCAAAATACATTTATAACTCCGCTACAACAGAGCCTTGCAGCTAGTGGTAGTCGGGTGTCGAACCACAGGGAACCAAAATTACTTCCTCCTAATTAATTTCTATTTGTTTTCAAAACTAAGACTCGAAAGCAATTAAAATGGGGGGTTTGACGAAATATAAACTAACGGGAAAATAAACGCGAAAAGTAAAGCGCGGAAAACTAAACGGAACACGTGCTCCTAATTTTAAGGGTCGGGGTTTACTTTGATGCGACTCAATTCATTGGGATTCAAACATACTTAGCAAGAGCATAATTGAACACGTAATTTACTTGCACGGAACAAATAATACAAGTAACCCAAATAATTAATTAGAAACGTGGAATGCAAAGCGGACTGTTCTTTTATTAATCTAAGGGGATCAATCCTAAATTAAGTAAAGAACAGAGGCGAATGTACGATTCTAATTAAACGTGGCAATGAATTAATAGGGAGCAAACGCCACCCATAATGACTAATTGACAGTAACGGGAGCATTACGACGGATGTTTAACTAGGACGCCTGAGCTAATATTCCGATTTGCCTATTTCGTTCAAGATAAATTGCCGCCAAAGATCAACTGGAAACCCACATTATCTATGACTCAACTTATCCGTGTTACTTGGCGATTAAGAGAGGCACGGCATCATAATCTTTAACAATCAAACATGCTTGAAATCAAGGGTGTCTAGGCCTAAATCATTCTTACACGTTCATGTGATATGCTTAGAAGAAATAAATTCGCCCAATCAGTCATGCTAAGTCACGGAATTAAGAACGAACCCTCATGAAACGCATCAAAATTCACCCCTAACCTCAAATTAGAGCACTTACCTTAGCTCACCGTTGTGCAAATCAAGCAAAAACGCTAATGTTGGAGCTTTATTGATGAAGTAATGGAAGAAATACAAGTTTAGAGCTCCCACCCGAGCCTAACAATGGTGGAAAAACCAAAATCCAAGAAGAAGTAATAAAAATTCCGGCAAAAAACGGAGAAGAAGGCTTTTAAAGCCGGCGGAGCGTCGAGACGCTAGGGCAGCGTCGAGACGCTGTGCCCTAAGTTGGCAGGCGCGCGCGCGGGGTAGCGTCGAGACGCTCGCGCAGCGTCGAGACGCTGCGCGGCGTCGAGACGCTTGCGCTCGACGCTTGCTCTCGGGTGGAATTTCAGATGTACGCTTCAGAGTTCGGAGCGTCGAGACGCTAGGGGCAGCGTCTCGACGCTGTCGCGCGCGGACAGGGCGAGGCGGACACGGGCGAGGGCGCGCGGGCGCGAGGCGAGGCGGAGCGGGCGAGGGCGAGGCGGCGCGCGCGGGCGCGCGCGCGTCTGGCCGTCTGGGCGCGGGCGTGCGGTGCGTGCGGCGCGCGCGGGTGCGCGCGCGTTGGGCGCCTGGGCGCTGGGCGCCGGCGCTTGGGCGCTGCCCTCTCGGCTCTTAGCCCACTTTTGGGTCGTTTTGGCTCCCGAGCTCCGTTTGGCCTATCGTTTTGACCCGAACACTTCCCGAAACATGTTAAATGACCTTTTTAGCCCCGAAAATCATCAATGGACTTCCCGAGCTCTTCACCATGAAATCACCTATAAGAAAGCATTTTAATCAATATCGAGCATGGTTTTAGCTAGAATTAGGGAGTAAATAATAGCTCTAATTTGGAGCTATCAAAATACCCCCAACCTAAATCTTGCTAGTCCTCGAGCAAGGCTAATAAAGAATTTGACTCTAAGGGACCATGCATACATGCTCCTAACTCAAACCTCGATGCTTTTTACAAATCTAAACAGGACATAATCATGAAAGCAATCGGCGCATGCATTTAATCAAGATCACATCAAAAATTAACTATTGCTCCCTAACGTGTGTGTGTGCTAGCCAACCTATCCTAAACCATCGTAAGCCTGGAAAAACCACATGCAACATATCATCCCGTTTTCCCCCTACTTCTAGCGATTAAGAACAGTCTAAACTTGACTTACACGAGAGAGAGTAATAAATTAAGAGACCTAAAATTTTCTAATTCCTTTCTCTTTTCTTTGAGTACTTTGTACTCTTTGTTAAGGTTCTTTGAACCCAACTTTTTATTTTCTTTTTCTTTCCCATCCCGAGTTGCCTAACATGTCAAACTTAAGCTTCAGCTTCACATTTTTAAGGACTAACGTTCACTTTTTAAGTGCGCACTTTTAAAAAGGAGGAACGCCTCGAGAGAATTTTCTTGCTAACATGCTTTTCTATTTTTTTTTTTTATTTAGGCTTAGCGCAAGCTACTCGATTAATCGGCCACTAACTCTCATGCAACAAGCTACCTAGGGGTGCCTTTCGGGGTGACAACAAGAATTAATGCTACATGCAATCAACTAAGCCTACGGAGTCTAAGATAAGGTCGCTAAGTGCTCGATAGATGCAAGGGAGCAACAGGAAAAATTTTAAAATTTTTGACATGAACCTAATAAATGCAAAGCTACATCATGCAAAAACTAGATTATGCAAATGCTCAGATTCCAAAAAGACACTTCCTAGATCATCATAATTAGAAAGCATATAAACAGAGTCCCAAGCACTTCAAATTTTAAATTAGCACTGCTCAACAAACTGCACATGGAATCCATCCAACATACAACTCCACCCCCAACCTAAAATTATACATAGTCCTCTATGTATCAACATTTCAGACTAAGCAGTTAAAATACACAAAATAAAAGGGAACAGAAAACCTCCCCTGAATTTTGTTAGGTTGTTGGTTGGAGCAGTGCACTGTTCACCTACTGATCCGATTCTTAAGCCACAAAACTCCTACAAAAGAAAGCAAGAAAAAAAAAACTAAGCTAGGAAAATAAAAACTAAAAGTAAAAACATGAATTTAAAAACACATGGGTTGCCTCCCAAGAAGCGCAAATTTTTAACGTCGTTATGCTCGACGTGTCTTCCTCTCTGTCAGGGTACGTAAAAATTTTCGTATTTCTTCGGCCCCTTCTTCCTTGAATCAACGAAACCTGCTAAGAGAAGCAAGCTCTTCGACTTTTCGAGGCAGCCGGACAGAGTTGTTATTTTTTTGGTGTTTTTGATATATGGGAAAAATAAAGACTCAACAGAATGAAATAAAACAAAACAAGACTCAACTGAAAATAAAGACTCGACAGGGGAAAAAGGAAGAAAGCATGATTCGATAGAAGGGAGCTCAGGAAATAAAATAGAAAGAGACTCGTCAGCCTCGAACTCTATCACCTGGAATTCCTTCAAGATAGTAGGCTCGGCTCTCTTCTCTTTCCAGAAGATCTCATTGTCATATGGCGGAGCAATCATGACTTCTATTTTTGGGCTGGGGTGAAGTTCCTCGAGCATAAAATCAATCTGTTCCTTCATATTATCAATCGAGAAATCAAGATACAGGGAGGATTGATTTTCAAACTCGGGATGCTCCTGCGCGGGGTAGACATCAAGGAGACCGGTTGGTGGCAACTCAGGGCATGCGCAGGAAGTATGACCCCCTACCGAGCAAGCACAACACTTTGCTCTCGCATGCGTCTCTCTAACAAACGTCCACCAAACCTCGAAGTGCAGCTTGCGCATTTGTCTCATATATTCTTTCGCAACCTGCAAACTCCTTCTCAACCTCTCACGTCTGTTGGAATCGAAAAAATTTGAAGCTAGCAGAATCTCCATGTCATCATATGCCATGTCGTCATTCAAAGCAATTTCTGAAGCTTCACGCCTTGAAACTTTCACCCAGCTTTCCAAGTGAATACCTGCCATACTCAAACAAGAAGACACAAGAAAAGGAAAATATTTTTGTGGTTTTCGAACAAATAAAATTTAACTAAGAGAAACTAAATGGTTCCCCGGCAACGGCGCCAATTTTGGTAGAGGTACTTTTGGGGTACTCTAAATTCAAGCTGTCGAGGCTTGCCAAAATACATTTATAACTCCGCTACAACAGAGCCTTGCAGCTAGTGGTAGTCGGGTGTCGAACCACAGGGAACCAAAATTACTTCCTCCTAATTAATTTCTATTTGTTTTCAAAACTAAGACTCGAAAGCAATTAAAATGGGGGGTTTGACGAAATATAAACTAACGGGAAAATAAACGCGAAAAGTAAAGCGCGGAAAACTAAACGGAACACGTGCTCCTAATTTTAAGGGTCGGGGTTTACTTTGATGCGACTCAATTCATTGGGATTCAAACATACTTAGCAAGAGCATAATTGAACACGTAATTTACTTGCACGGAACAAATAATACAAGTAACCCAAATAATTAATTAGAAACGTGGAATGCAAAGCGGACTGTTCTTTTATTAATCTAAGGGGATCAATCCTAAATTAAGTAAAGAACAGAGGCGAATGTACGATTCTAATTAAACGTGGCAATGAATTAATAGGGAGCAAACGCCACCCATAATGACTAATTGACAGTAACGGGAGCATTACGACGGATGTTTAACTAGGACGCCTGAGCTAATATTCCGATTTGCCTATTTCGTTCAAGATAAATTGCCGCCAAAGATCAACTGGAAACCCACATTATCTATGACTCAACTTATCCGTGTTACTTGGCGATTAAGAGAGGCACGGCATCATAATCTTTAACAATCAAACATGCTTGAAATCAAGGGTGTCTAGGCCTAAATCATTCTTACACGTTCATGTGATATGCTTAGAAGAAATAAATTCGCCCAATCAGTCATGCTAAGTCACGGAATTAAGAACGAACCCTCATGAAACGCATCAAAATTCACCCCTAACCTCAAATTAGAGCACTTACCTTAGCTCACCGTTGTGCAAATCAAGCAAAAACGCTAATGTTGGAGCTTTATTGATGAAGTAATGGAAGAAATACAAGTTTAGAGCTCCCACCCGAGCCTAACAATGGTGGAAAAACCAAAATCCAAGAAGAAGTAATAAAAATTCCGGCAAAAAATGGAGAAGAAGGCTTTTAAAGCCGGCGGAGCGTCGAGACGCTAGGGCAGCGTCTCGACGCTGTGCCCTAAGTTGGCAGGCGCGCGCGCGGGGTAGCGTCGAGACGCTCGCGCAGCGTCGAGACGCTGCGCGGCGTCGAGCGAGCGTCGAGACGCTTGCGCTCGACGCTTGCTCTCGGGTGGAATTTCAGATGTACGCTTCAGAGTTCGGAGCGTCGAGACGCTAGGGGCAGCGTCTCGACGCTGTCGCGCGCGGACAGGGCGAGGCGGACACGGGCGAGGGCGCGCGGGCGCGAGGCGAGGCGGAGCGGGCGAGGGCGAGGCGGCGCGCGCGGGCGCGCGCGCGTCTGGCCGTCTGGGCGCGGGCGTGCGGTGCGCGCGCGTTGGGCGCCTGGGCGCTGGGCGCCGGCGCTTGGGCGCTGCCCTCTCGGCTCTTAGCCCACTTTTGGGTCGTTTTGGCTCCCGAGCTCCGTTTGGCCTATCGTTTTGACCCGAACACTTCCCGAAACATGTTAAATGACCTTTTTAGCCCCGAAAATCATCAATGGACTTCCCGAGCTCTTCACCATGAAATCACCTATAAGAAAGCATTTTAATCAATATCGAGCATGGTTTTAGCTAGAATTAGGGAGTAAATAATAGCTCTAATTTGGAGCTATCACCGCCTAAGCCTTCCCCTGCTGCCACGTGGAGGGTCGTCGTTCAGAATGGATGGTTCTCCATGACTGAAGGTACCTGCAAAAAGCTATAAAAGGAGGTGAAGGGTGAAGGAGAACAACAAGCTCGGAAGCGTGGATTTCTGTTAAGTCTCTGAAAGTGACTTATTTAGGACCCATTTAGCTTAAGAAGATGAACACTTTTAGGTGTTTTTGATAGCATTTAGCCTAAACCTATGCTTAAATATGAGAATGAGAAGAAGGTAGCTAAATTAGGACTTATGCACAATAGGAAAGAAAAAGGTTGAAAACCGAAGGAAAAGAATGAAAAAAACTGCATTGCGACAGCATTGCGAAAACATTGCTGAAGCCGCAATTATTCAAGTGAAAACCGTAAGTTGACTGATCCTTTTCTGTTAATTTCCGTAATTTCAGGGATTCGTTCTTTCTCCTCCATCCATTCTGATATATGACGTTGAAGATTGATGGTTCTCCTTGGCCCAAACGCACCTGCAAACTACTATAAAAGGGGGCCAAAGTCGGAGGTTCAGTCATCATCCGAAAGCGTAGAGTCTTCTCGCAGTCCATCTTTTCTCCCTGTTTCCTTTGCCGTCTGTTGGAGTGAGAGTCTCAGCTGTTGGAATCGATAATCTGATAGGAAGGAGAGGAGATTCTTCTTCTCTCTCGATTGGATTCATCCAAGCAAGGCTGGCCTTTCATCCCCTTCATTCGAGGCGACTGCAACGAGGCTTTCAAGCACCCTTTACTGTTTTCTATCTTATTCTTCTAATTTCCAGCTTTGATCAGTTGTTGTTTCTAGTTTAGTGTTTTATCTACTGCATTTCGTTGTTGTCTGTCTTTGAATTATTTACTTTAAGTTTCCTTTTGTTCGTTCAAACATTCAAAGTAATCAAATTACAAGTTTGCATTTCACAGTTTCCATCTTCTGCTGCTACGGTTTTATCTTACTGTTTTAAGTTCATTTCCCTTCTAAGCATGTCTGTTTTATCTTGTATTTCTGTTCTCCATATATCCATGAGTAGCTAAGTCACTTAGGGGCATGCTAATGACAGAACTATAGGCTTAAAAACGTGAACCAAGTATGTAGGATAGCTCTCGAACCATTGATTGTATGTAAGCTTCATCCCACGGGCAATTTCGATTGGCCATCCATTTTGTCCAAAGAACTCCTAACCTCTGGAAGGAGTAAGAGTTCAGAGTCGTATAATCATGCTAGCCTTTCATGGTAACCAGGAAACGGCCTATGAATAGGCGTTTCCCTAGTACAAACTAAACACTTCTGTTTTAACAAGATGCTTAAGACCTTACTTTGAGTCGAGTAAACTAAAGAATCTAATGCATGGAATCGGACGATACATGAGATAGAGTGAGTTTGATGCATAGAGAGTAGATCCAGTGCTTGAGAATCGTATAAAAATGCCTATAGGATAGTCATTAGTAGCCCTTAATTCGCCCATTTACACACTTTCGTTGTTATTCAATTGCGGTAAAATTGCGGTGTCCGCAATTCTGCTAAGTACCATTCTGTTTAGCTGTTTTCTTCTTCGTTTATTAATTCCATCTCTTGTCTTTTGAGTCTAATTTCAACTTGCATTTGTTTATGTTGCATTCCTTTACACATTCAGCAAAACTTAGATAATTAAAAACCAATTTTACCCCATCAAATCCACCCCTTCTTTCTTAACAAATACACTTCATGAATAGCTAAAAATGAGTCTCTGTGGAAAAAACGAATGAAATATACTTACTACTTGCTGTGAGACCATGTATGCTTGCATGTTCTGAGTGCTCTCTCTACCTTCTTGCTTATTTATCTTTAACACATTGAGCACGCAACAAGTTTTTGGCGCCGCTGCCGGGGACTTATTTTAAGTGAAAACGAAGTTTGTTAAGTCTGAAACACCAAGTTATTTTCCATTGAATTTGATCCATCTTCATTTCTTTTTCAGGTACCATTTAGGGTAGTTTATGAATGAGACTCCAAGTAGTGATCTAGAGTTCAACCCTGAGCCTGAGAGATTATTTAAAGCTAGAAATAGAGCCAAGAAACGTCTCTTTAAACAACCCCTTTTACCTCAAATAATTGCTGAAACCGCAGAGTCTCCGCAATCCACTCAAGAAGAAATGGCTGGAATAGATCAAAACCTGGTGCCTGTCACTCGCAATCCCATTGAAATAGCGAATGACAAGGATAGCGCCATCCTTTCGTACCTAGTACCTATGCCTGGGGAGCTGAACCCCAGCATAATCCGTCCTGAAATCACTGCCAACTCATTCGAGTTAAAACCAGTGATGTTCCAAATGTTGTCCACTGTGGGACAATTCTTTGGAATAGAAAATGAGGACCCCCATAACCACCTTAGGAACTTCCTAGGAGTCTGTGATACCTTCCTCATTCCTGGAGTGTCCCAAGAAGCCCTGAGGCTATATCTGTTCCCTTACTCTTTGAGGGACAAAGCCAAAACGTGGTTAAATTCATTACCCTCAGGATCTGTCCTCAATTGGACAGACTTAGCAGAAAAATTCCTAGTCAAATATTTCCCACCAGATAGGAATTCGACCTTTCGTGATG
The DNA here is from genome assembly GCA_028017165.1 of Herpetospermum pedunculosum. Taxonomy (NCBI): domain Eukaryota; kingdom Viridiplantae; phylum Streptophyta; class Magnoliopsida; order Cucurbitales; family Cucurbitaceae; genus Herpetospermum; species Herpetospermum pedunculosum. Next base: position 44,494,057 of record CM051524.1, on the reverse strand, counting down.
ATATCATCAAATTCAAACAAGCTCCGAGTGAGTCTCTTCACGAAGCTTGGACAAGATTCAAAGACCTTCTCATTAAATGTCCACACCATGGTATTCCATGGTGTATCCAAATAGAAGTCTTCTTTAAAGGATGCAACCCCAGCACCAGACAAGTTCTAAACTCATCTGCTGGAGGTTCCATGTTGTCCAAGAGTTACAACGAAGCTTATGAGATCTTGGAGAAGATCTCAACATCTCACTGTAGGTGGTCAGATGATCCAGTAGAGCCAACTAGAGCTCAAGACAAGGATGCTCTAAGCGCCATGAGCACCCAAATAAATGCCCTGACCAACCTAGTTAAGCAAATGGCTCAGGCCAATCTCCAAACCCGTGCCAATATCGCCACAGCCATGTCAATGGGCACCCAACCAAGTCAAGGCGAGGCACTTATCTGTGGATTCTGTGGGGAAGGGCACCCATATGAATACTGCCCTGGGAATCCATCCTCAGTCTGCTATGTTGGGAGCCAGCAGCAGCCTAGGAATAACCCCTACTCCAACACCTATAACCCTGGTTGGAGAAACCACCCAAACCTGTCATGGGGTGGCCAACAAAACACTAACCAAAATCCTAACCAACCTAGACCGAGTGGAACACCTGGTTTCACTCCCCAACATAATCAGTCAATGTACCAAAAACCATACAATCAACCTGTAGGATCTTCTGTAGAAAACTTACTCAAGGAATATATAGCTAAGAATGATGCTACGCTTCAGAGCCAGCAAGCTACTCTTAGGAGCCTAGAGAACCAAATAGGCCAATTAGCCAATGAACTCAAGAGTAGGCCCCAAGGTAGACTCCCTGCTGACACCGAGGTACCAAGGAGAGATGGTAAAGAGCAAGTTCAAGCAATTGAACTTAGGAGTGGAAGACCATTGGTGAGCAATACAAAGGACACACCAAAGAGAGTAGAGAACACTGAGTCTAGTGCTCCACTGGAGTCTCTGCCAAACCAAGGTCCACCACCAACTAGCACATCAGGAGCCAGGCTAGAGCCAATTATTGAGGAGATAGAAGAAATTCCAAGGCCTCCACCTATCCTAAAGCGCCCTGACGTGCCTGCATATGTGCCACCACCTCCATACCCTCGAAGGCTTAAGAAGAAGCAGGAACAGGAAGTTCATTTTAATAAATTCTTAGAAATTCTTAAGCAAGTGCATGTTAACATTCCTTTTGTAGAAGTTTTACAGTCTATGCCTTCTTATGTAAAGTTTTTGAAGGACATCATTACTAACAAAAAAATAATTGGTGAGTTTGAAACAGTAAACCTCACTGAGGAGTGCAGTGCCATCCTCCAGAACAAGCTGCCCAAGAAGGAGAAGGATCCTGGTTCCTTCACCTTACCTGTAGAACTTGGAGGCAAGCATGTGGGCAGAGCGCTTTGTGACCTGGGCGCCAGCATAAATCTCATGCCCCTGTCCCTATTCCGCCAGTTGGGAATAGGGGAAGCACGTCCAACCACTGTCACTTTACAGCTAGCAGACAGATCCATCGCATACCCTGAAGGTAAGATTGAGGATATTCTAGTGAAAGTTGACAAATTTATTTTCCTTGCAGATTTCATTGTCCTGGACTATGAGGCAGACAAGGAGGTCCCCATCCTGCTAGGCAGACCATTTCTAGCCACAGGTAGGGCACTTATAGACGTCCAAAAAGGTGAGCTTACTATCAGGGTTCATGATGAAGAGGTGAAGTTTAGTGTATATAAAGCTTTAAGGTACCCCTCTGACCTTGAATCCTGTGCTAGCATGGACGTAGTAGACTCCTTGATGGAGGAACAATTGGAGCATGTATTATTAACTAAGCATGCTAACGAATATGTACAATTAGATGTAGCTGACTTGAATGTATCTGACATAATGGATATGTCTGTAGATAAACCACAACATGTATGTATGAATATAGATTTAACTGATAGATCTGTGAATCCTTTAAAGCCCTCCATTGAGCATCCACCTATTTTAGAACTGAAACCACTACCTACTCACCTCAAGTATGCATATCTAGGAAGTAATGAAACTCTGCCTGTTATCATTTCTTCTAAATTAAGCGAAAAGCATGAGGTTGAACTGATTTTACTGCTTAAGCAACATAGGAAGGCTATAGCATGGACTATTGCTGATATTCGAGGCATTAGCCCTTCTTATTGCATGCACAAAATTATACTAGAGGAAGAGCACACGCCTAGGGTAGATCACCAGCGTAGGCTAAACCCCTCTATGAAAGAGGTAGTAAAGAAGGAAATAATAAAATGGTTAGATGCAGGAGTGATCTTCCCAATAGCTAGTAGCCAGTGGGTGAGCCCCATCCAATGTGTACCTAAAAAGGGGGGAATAACTGTGGTAGTCAATGAGAACAACGAACTGATTCCAACACGGACTGTCACAGGGTGGAGAGTGTGTATGGATTACAGGAAATTAAATAAAGAAACTAAAAAAGATCACTTCCCTCTACCGTTCATTGACCAGATGCTAGACAGAATAGCTGGTAGAGCCTACTATTGTTTCTTAGACGGCTATTCAGGCTATAATCAAATAACTATAGACCCTAAGGATCAAGAGAAGACCACCTTCACTTGCCCTTTTGGAACTTTTGCCTTTCGCAGAATGCCTTTTGGCTTATGCAATGCACCGGCAACTTTCCAAAGGTGCATGATGGCAATCTTCTCTGAGTTGGATGAGTCCATGATAGAAATATTCATGGATGACTTCTCAGTCTTTGGGGACTCATTTTCAAACTGTCTAGAAAACCTAGGACAAGTCCTGGCTAGGTGTGAGGAGACCAACCTAGTCCTAAATTGGGAAAAATGCCATTTTATGGTGGATGAGGGGATTGTCTTAGGACATAGAGTGTCGAGGGCAGGAGTCGAAGTTGACCGAGCCAAAATTGAGATCATAGAGAAGTTGGTAGAGCCTCAGAATGTCAAGGCCATTAGAAGCTTCTTAGGGCACGCTGGCTTCTACAGAAGGTTCATTAAGGACTTTTCTAAGATAGCCAAGCCTCTGTGTGAGCTTCTAGAATTAAATAGGCCATTCATCTTCTCTAAGGAATGTGTAGTAGCCTGGACCACCCTTAAGAAAGCACTAGTCACAGCCCCTATCATAGTAGGACCGAATTGGGATCTGCCCTTTGAGATGTTATGTGATGCCAGTGACTATGCTGTAGGAGTGATGTTAGGCCAGAAGATTGACAAGCTAACACACCCTGTCTATTATGCTAGTAAGACCTTGAATGAGGCTCAATGTAATTATACAACTACTGAGAAAGAGATGTTTGCTGTAGTGTTTGCTTGCGAAAAATTTAGAAACTATATTGTAGGCACTAAGACAATTGTATACACTGACCATTCTGCCTTGAAATATCTTATGAGGAAGGCTGATGTCAAGCCTAGGTTGATTAGGTGGGTGTTATTGCTGCAGGAATTTGATTTGGACATTCGGGACAAGAAAGGATGTGAAAACGTGGTTGCAGATCACCTGTCTCGATTGCAGCACAATTGCGAAAATATTGCGGACCCCGCAATTTCTGATGCCTTTATTGATGAACATGTCTTTGCTTTGACTCATCGTGATAACAATGAGGAACCTTGGTTTGCTGACATTGCTAACTTCCGTGCATCACAGGTATTACCAGTGTTCAAGGGAGGACAAGAGAAGAAGAGGTTCCTTCATGAAGCAAGGAAATTCATCTGGGATGACCCCACACTTTACAGAACCTGTGCTGATGGCTTGCTAAGGAAGTGTGTTTCAGCTGCTGAAGCGAAGTCTGTGCTGCAGCACTGTCACACATCTCCTTATGGTGGACACTTTGGTGGCCAAAGAACAGCTGCAAAGGTAATTCAGAGTGGCTATTACTGGCCAACAATCTTCAAGGATGCCCACAATTATGCCCACAGCTGTGATGAATGCCAAAGAACAGGTAACCTCAGTCGAAAGGATGAGATGCCCCTCACCTACATCTTAGAGTTAGAGCTCTTTGATGTATGGGGCATTGACTTCATGGGGCCATTCCCTCCATCATCAGGTAACCTTTACATATTAGTAGCAGTGGACTATGTGTCCAAGTGGGTAGAAGCCAAAGCATGTCCTAATAATGATGCTAAAACAGTAACCAACTTCTTGCATAGGCACATTTTTACTAGGTTTGGGACACCTCGTGCTATCATTAGTGATGAGGGGTCACATTTCATTAACAAGGCTATGGAGAGAGTGTTGGCTAAATATAACATTAGACATAGAGTAGCCACTCCCTACCACCCACACTCAAATGGCCAAGCTGAAATCTCAAATAGGGAAATTAAGAACATCCTAGAAAAAGTGGTCAAACCTAATAGGAAAGACTGGTCCTTCAAGCTTGAGGATGCACTTTGGGCTTATAGGACAGCATATAAGACACCCCTAGGTATGTCCCCTTATAGGCTGGTATATGGCAAGGCTTGTCACTTACCACTTGAGTTAGAAAACAAAGCATTTTGGGCCATGAAGGAATTGAATTTTTGTGTAAAGGATGCGGGGACACTGAGGTCTTTGCAATTACATGAGCTTGATGAGCTTAGGCATATGGCCTATGAAAATGCTAAGATGTACAAGGAAAAAACCAAGATTTGGCACGATAGTAGACTTAGAGTTAAAGACTTTAAGAAGGGTCAACTTGTTTTGTTGTTTAACTCACGGTTGAAACTATTTCCAGGGAAACTTAAGTCTAGATGGTCGGGTCCATTTGTCATTACTAATGTGTTTGTTCATGGTGCGATAGAGATAAAGAACTTGCAGCAAGGTCAGCCATTTATGGTCAATGGGGCGAGGTTGAAGCACTACTATGAGGAAGGAGATGTGAAGACTCTCTCGGCCTTCCTCTTGAATGAAGCATGAAACTAAAAACGAGAGAGAACGAGTGGTCACTGTGCTCGTTCAGTCAAGGCTAATGCCTTAGTTTATTTTTTTTCACTTTTTTCGGTTATCGTTTGTCTGTTTTGTGGTGTGATTTTAATTAAGTATTTAATGTTTGTTTTATTTGTTTTTATAGGGAATCGAAAGAGGGGATCAAGGAGAGTAATCCCAGCTTTAAAAATCAAGAAACGATCGAGCCAAATAAAAGATACGGACGAGCAAAGTTTGCCATTTAGATAAAAAGAAATCCCTAAAATTGCGCTGGAATTGCAGGATCCGCAAAATAGAGCCGTTGGGATTTAGCCGTTGCTTTTATATCCGTTAGAAGGCGCTCGATCGATACGATTCTCTCATTCTCTGATTTCCAAGAAAACTGAGATTCTCTTCATCTTTGATCCTTCTCTCCAGACCTCCAAGATTCGACAATGGTGTCCACAAGGGCTGAAAGATCCGCAGCCAAGAAGAAGGCTGATGATGCAGCTGAAGCGGCTGCGAGGGAAGCACTTCTGACCCTTGCAGATGCTGGGGCTGTACGCACCGGACCTCTTCCCAAGCTTCCGATCCGTAGGAAGAAGTGGAGGGTTGTCACTGAGATCCCTGCTGGACCTTCTGAACCAGCGGGCACGCCCAAGAAACGCCGGTGGAGTGTCGAGACGGCCGCCGAACCAAGCAAAGCCAAGACTCTCTCTGTGGAGAGTCAAGAAACAGATCGTGCGTCCCACGAGTCGCCCAAGAAGAGTTCGTCGCCATCTGCCTCACCTGCGCACAACCCTTCATCATCTGAACCAGTGCACAGCCCAGAGCTTTCATCGTCACCGCCTGCACAGAGCCCTGAAACGCCGTCTTCACCACTGAATTCCGTGCAGACGCCTACAGCAGAGCAGAGTGCCACACCTTCGCACACGCCTCCACGGCCTGACCCTGAATTCCCCTATGGGGAGTACCAGGAATCCACTCAGGGCAGTGGGGAAGGTGGTGAAGACGAGGCCTTCTCACCTGCAAGGAAAGGTAGCCCAGAGAGTCCTGCACAGCAGGATGATTCCATGGAGGAGACGCTGGGGGCATGCCTGCAGCAGATCAACATTGAGGCAAAGCTGAAGAAGAAAAAGAAGGCCAAGATCCTTAAAGCCAAGCGATCCAAGAAACTAAAGAGGAAGAAGGCTAAGGAGGTGCCTTCATCAGAGAAGGAAAGTACTGAGCCATCGCTCAAACGACTCAAGGTTGAGGCTGCCGAGTCAGCCAGGCCATCAGATAAGGGGAAGGCAAAGCTCTACCCTGAAGACGAGCCTCAGTCAGTGAGGTATGTTTCATCTGATGCTGAGTCCAGGGGTGCTGAGCTGCGGAAGAGGGAGTTGCTACACGAGAAAGGCTTCCTCGACCGACCTGCTGACCTGCCGCAGTTCTTGCGCGCAGGAGTGATCAACCACGGCTGGGAGGAATTTTGCAGACCGCCCAATCCAGCCTACACGAGCATGGTGTATGATTTCTACGCCAATGTGCTCAGCCCTGAGGATGGCCTGTCTGTGGTCAGAGGGGTAGAAGTGGATTTCTCAGCCAAGGCCATCAACGAAGCCTATGGTCTCAAGGGCCAAACACATACAGATTATGCACGGATTGTTGATGAGCCTACTGAGGCTGTTCTGGAAGAGGCCATTCGGACCATTGGCCAGCCTGAAGCTTCCTGGACCGTGTCACGCAATGGGAGGCACACTCTCATGAGTGCCAACCTCACGGCTAAGGCGGCTGTTTGGTTTTCGTTCGTGAGAAGGAGATTGTCCCCAGTGACTCATGAGACTACAATCAACCAGAGCCGATCGCTGCTGGTGTATGCGATAATGAGAGGTCTCACGATCAACGTGGGAGAAGTCATCACTGCCGCCATTGCTGAGTGCGCCAGGAAAGGTAAGGGACCACTATTTTTCCCTAACACCATAACCAAGCTATGTTTGCTTGCAGGAGTCCCCACCGAGCGCATGGAGCAGCAAATGGCTTACACAGGCCACTTGGAGCTGCCTGCTAGCCTGAGGCTGAGGAGGAAGGGGAATATGGAGTTTGAACTGGATAGGCTGGCTGCTGATCAGTCCCTATCCATGGCCTGCCTGATGGATATGCAGAGGAGAATGGCTCAATGGGCCACTTATGCGCAGGCGAGGGACAAGGAAGTTGCAGACCAACTTGGGTGCATCTTCCCTGATTTCCCTACGAATCTCCTGACTCCATGGGTGCCCCCACGACCACGGCAACCTGATGAAGATGAAGACGTTTGAGTGCTGGTTTGAATTGCACTAAAGGGAGTATTACTGTTCCCTTGGAAGAAAAAAAAAACAATTTTCTGTTAGACTTTGTGAATTATGCTGTCTTTTAGTACACTTTTGATCTGTTTTAAATGCTTAGTTTTATGTTTTTAATTTTGTTTAGGATAGTCTGATGATAGGAGCTTAGGTAGGTTAGTTTTGTTTTATTTTTAGAAGTGCTTGAATGACTGGAAAGAGCATGCTTAGGGGCCTTAATCAATGTTCTATCTGCCCTGATCTAATTGCGAAATAATTGCGGTACCCGCAATTTTCATGACTGAAAGCATGTTTTGGACTGTCTGTTTAGCTAGGCTGTAATCTGTTTAAATTCTATCTTTTGCTGCTAACATGACTACCTTATATAGCTTATCTAAATGCATGCTGGATGAGTGTCATAGGACACCCTTTGCTAGTTTAAAATCAACTTCTAAAAAGCTCAGCATGCACAGCTTTAAGCCCTCAACTGTCTGTTTTTTTTTAAAATTACTGCTGCTGTGATATTTTCTTTTAAATGTTCTGTCTATGCCTAGGGCTTTAGATTCTCTTTGTTTTACTTTAGACTAGATGCTTCTAGGATAGTTTGGGGGTGTGCCACCTCAGACACTCATTGGGGACAATGAGTAGTTGAAGTTTGGGGGAGGCCACCCTAGGCCTAGGAACATTCCTCTCTCCCTTAGAAACATAAGCATTCTTCTTCTCCTTTACAAAAAAATGATGAACTAAAAAAAAAAAATGAAAAATAGAATAAAGAGGGGGGTCTTTCTTAGGTTGCTAAGTAATCAGTGCCAAGTGTGTGACCCACAAGTGGCATTGCATCAAAAGGCAACCAAAGGAGAGGTCCCACCTAAGTAAGAAAAAAGGAAAAGAATAGGGAAGAAGAATGTATACCTAGGAGTTATAACTTTGTGGCTTAGGTGTCCTATTTAAAAAGAACTCTGATCCTCAATTAGCTAAGCACAAAGTTGTAACTTGTAGGTTTGTTTAGGGAGATGAGTGTTTTTCCAATGTAGTGATGCCAGGGTTTAGGTTGTTCTTTAAAAGTACTACTGTCACCGTTAATACTAAGACTGGCATGACTCTAAGGAATCCTAGACACATTAAAAGTAAAGCTAGAAGCATGTACTGAGTCTGAGGTAAAGCTAGGCAGAATTTGAAACCTTAGGGATAGTGGCATGATATGACAAAAGCAAATAGATCAGTTGTAGGAAGTTAATAAAAGCAGGTGAGTGTTAGGCAGGCGAAGTCAGAAGAAGCTAGATAAGAGGGTAGTTTTAAACTAAGAAGTGTGTCACAGGACAGCAGTGCTATAAGATAGGGATATAAGGGAGTCAGTAAAGTGGTTAAAGAAGAAGAAACAGCAGCCTAGGTAAGTCTTTAGTGTGCTTGAGGACAAGCAAAGCCTTAAGTTTGGGGGTGTGTTAAGTCTCTGAAAGTGACTTATTTAGGACCCATTTAGCTTAAGAAGATGAACACTTTTAGGTGTTTTTGATAGCATTTAGCCTAAACCTATGCTTAAATATGAGAATGAGAAGAAGGTAGCTAAATTAGGACTTATGCACAATAGGAAAGAAAAAGGTTGAAAACCGAAGGAAAAGAATGAAAAAAACTGCATTGCGACAGCATTGCGAAAACATTGCTGAAGCCGCAATTATTCAAGTGAAAACCGTAAGTTGACTGATCCTTTTCTGTTAATTTCCGTAATTTCAGGGATTCGTTCTTTCTCCTCCATCCATTCTGATATATGACGTTGAAGATTGATGGTTCTCCTTGGCCCAAACGCACCTGCAAACTACTATAAAAGGGGGCCAAAGTCGGAGGTTCAGTCATCATCCGAAAGCGTAGAGTCTTCTCGCAGTCCATCTTTTCTCCCTGTTTCCTTTGCCGTCTGTTGGAGTGAGAGTCTCAGCTGTTGGAATCGATAATCTGATAGGAAGGAGAGGAGATTCTTCTTCTCTCTCGATTGGATTCATCCAAGCAAGGCTGCCCTTTCATCCCCTTCATTCGAGGCGACTGCAACGAGGCTTTCAAGCACCCTTTACTGTTTTCTGTCTTATTCTTCTAATTTCCAGCTTTGATCAGTTGTTGTTTCTAGTTTAGTGTTTTATCTACTGCATTTCGTTGTTGTCTGTCTTTGAATTATTTACTTTAAGTTTCCTTTTGTTCGTTCAAACATTCAAAGTAATCAAATTACAAGTTTGCATTTCACAGTTTTCATCTTCTGCTGCTACGGTTTTATCTTACTGTTTTAAGTTCATTTCCCTTCTAAGCATGTCTGTTTTATCTTGTATTTCTGTTCTCCATATATCCATGAGTAGCTAAGTCACTTAGGGGCATGCTAATGACAGAACTATAGGCTTAAAAACGTGAACCAAGTATGTAGGATAGCTCTCGAACCATTGATTGTATGTAAGCTTCATCCCACGGGCAATTTCGATTGGCCATCCATTTTGTCCAAAGAACTCCTAACCTCTGGAAGGAGTAAGAGTTCAGAGTCGTATAATCATGCTAGCCTTTCATGGTAACCAGGAAACGGCCTAGGAATAGGCGTTTCCCTAGTACAAACTAAACACTTCTGTTTTAACAAGATGCTTAAGACCTTACTTTGAGTCGAGTAAACTAAAGAATCTAATGCATGGAATCGGACGATACATGAGATAGAGTGAGTTTGATGCATAGAGAGTAGATCCAGTGCTTGAGAATCGTATAAAAATGCCTATAGGATAGTCATTAGTAGCCCTTAATTCGCCCATTTACACACTTTCGCTGTTATTCAATTGCGGTAAAATTGCGGTGTCCGCAATTCTGCTAAGTACCATTCTGTTTAGTTGTTTTCTTCTTCGTTTATTAATTCCATCTCTTGTCTTTTGAGTCTAATTTCAACTTGCATTTGTTTATGTTGCATTCCTTTACACATTCAGCAAAACTTAGATAATTAAAAACCAATTTTACCCCATCAAATCCACCCCTTCTTTCTTAACAAATACACTTCATGAATAGCTAAAAATGAGTCTCTGTGGAAAAAACGAATGAAATATACTTACTACTTGCTGTGAGACCATGTATGCTTGCATGTTCTGAGTGCTCTCTCTACCTTCTTGCTTATTTATCTTTAACACATTGAGCACGCAACAATTTCCCCCGTCTCAACGCATTCCACAGATCCAATTCCTTTACCCCGTTTGTTGGAACGAAGAAATCAGCCCTTGGCGTCGATAACTCGAGAGGAAGAAGAGAAGATCTTTCTTCTCTTCTGATCGATTTCATCCCCAAGATCAGCTAATCTTCTCTCCTTCATCCGAGACGCTTGCGACGAAGAGATCCGTGCATACTTTTACACCGCTTTCTTACTGTTTTTTGTCCTACGTTTTCATTTGTTGTTGTGTTTCAATTCGTCTTCATTTGTTTAGTTCTTTACTGTTTTACATTCTGTCGCACATTGATCTTTGAACCTTACTTTATATAGTAATCGTTTAAGTCTTTGCAAGCCTTCATTTCGCCATCTGTTTTCCCTTGTTTTCATTTAAGTACTTTAAAGCATGCTTAATCAATCTAGTCTTTCCAATCCCCCATCAACCATGAGTAACTAATCACACAAGGGTCTGCTAAAGATGGATCTATAGGTTAGAAATACGAAAGTTCAGCATGTAGGATAGCTTCGAATGCATTGAATGTATGTGTGCTTCATCCCATAGACAATTTCGACCGGCCATCCATTTTGTCTAAAGAACTCCTAACCTCCGGAAGGAGTAAGAGTTCAGAGTCGTCCATTCATGCTAGCCTTTCATGGTAGCCAGAAAACGACCTAGGAATAGGCGTTTTCCTAGCACGATTCATTAACTTGTTTGTATAAATAGATGCTTAAGTCTTACTTGGATAGGAGTGAACTAAAGGATCTAATGCATGTAATCGAGAGATGCATGAGACTGAGTTAAATTGATGCATGATAAGTTAAGCTACTGCTGAATAATCGTATGTAAAAGCCTATAGAGGAGTCTTTAGTTGACCTTGTTTCCTTATCTCACCCTTAAATCGTTGTTAAGTTAATTGTTGTCTCCGCAATTCTATAACTCTGTTTTTGCCTTAGCCGTTTTTCTCGTATTTTACTTTTGCGATTTTATTGCTAGAACATTGCTAAGTCCGCAATTCTTTCTCCTCTACATTGAAGTTAATCTCTTTACTTGCTTTCGTTTATGCTTGCACATCTCGTACATTCTTCGTTAGTTTGGCACATCAACCTCAATTCTACCCCATTTAAGTAAACATCTCTAATTTAACACCTCACTTCGTTAGTAACTAAGAATAAATATCTGTGGGAAAACGAATGAAAAAATACTTATCACTTGCTGCAGACCATGTATACTTGCATGTTCTGAGTGCTCTTCGCATCACATTTTTATTTACACACTGAGCACGCAACAGCTGTCTTGACATCCATTTGTCAAATTTCATAATCATAAAACGTGGCAATGTATAAGAGTATTCTAATCGACTTTAACATGGCAACAGGAGAGAAGGTTTCTTCATAGTTCACCCCTTCCCTCTGGGAATAACCCTTTGCCACAAGTCGAGCCTTAAAGGTTTGCACCTTACCAACTTGGTCTCGTTTCCTCTTGTAGATCCACTTGCAACCGATAGGTCTTTCACCATCAGGTTGCTCTACAAGATCCCAGACCGAATTGAAGTACATCTACTCCATTTCGAGGTCCATGGCTTTAAGCCACTGGTTCTTGTCTATGTCATTCATTGCCTGTTTAAAAACCCATGTAGCGGTCGGGTTGTCTCACATCCCTCCCACTACGTCGAGGTATTCTCAACTCTTGAGAAGGACCAGCCTGATCAACAACTCTTGTTGACCCATTTGTAGCTTTCCTAGAAAGTTCGGTCAGAACAATTTTGCTCGAAGGTTGATGATCTCTCATGTGGTATTCCTCTAAGAACGTGGTGTTTGTCGATACAAGCACCTTGTCCTGTTGAGGATTGTAAAATAGACCACCTTTCGTTTCCTTGGGGTAGCCTACAAATAAGCATAATTTTGAACGATGTTCCAACTTCTTTGTATTGGGCACCAACACATGTGTCGGACACCCCCAAATTCTGAAGTGACGTAAACTCACTTTATGCCGTCTCCATAACTCATAAGGTGTTTCTAAAACACTCTTAGAGGGAACTGCGTTCAAAATATATACAACAACCTCTACTGCATATCCCCAAAACGAACTAGGCAGTTGAGCATAGCTCATCATAGATCGAACCATGTCTAACAGGGTTCTATTTCTCGTTTCGGACACACCGTTCTACTGCGGTATTCCGGGTGCTGAAAGTTGGGATACTATTCCATGTTCTATCATATAGTCCTGGAATCTTAAATCCATATACTCTCCACCTCGATCTAATCAGAGTGTTTTAATCGTTTTACCTAATGTGTTCTCAACCTCTGCCTTATACTCCTTGAACTTTTCAAGAGCTTCGGACTTATGATGCATTAGGTAAAGATAGTCTTACCTAGAATAATCATCAATGAAGCTGATGAAATATTCATACCCTCCCCGGCTTTAACATTCATCGGACCACAAAGGTCGGAATGTACAAGCTCTAGAGTTTCTTTGGACCTATGACCTTTTTCAGAAAAAAAGATCGTTTGGTCATCTTGCCCTCAAGACAAGACTCACATGGTGGTAAAGAGTTGTCCTCTAACCGGTTTAGGAGACCACTCTTAACCAATCTCCCAATCCTATTGAGATTAATGTGGCCTAGTCTCAAGTGCCAAAGATGGGTACTTGGAGAAAGTTCCTGCCTTTTAGTTTGAGTCTTAGCTGTTTTAAACATCTCGGTGTTCAAAATAGCTTTTGTCTCTGTTGGTCTTAACACATACAAGTTGTTTTCAAGTTTCGCATAACATATATGTACACCTCTTTTGCTAATGAACGCTTCATTAAAATCAAAAGGTACTTTATACAAATGTTCATGCAAACAAGAGATAGATACAAGGTTTCTTTTAAAGCTAGGAACCAACAGTACATTTCAAGTAAAATGAAACTATCTCTATATAACAACTTGACAGCTCCCACTACCTTGGTTAAGACAACCTCTCCAGTTCCAACTCTGAGAGTTATCTCACCTTCAGCAAGCAGCTGCCGTGAACTAGTTCCTGGAAAGAAGAACAAACATGGTTACTGGCTCCTGAATCCAGTATCCAGGCAGAACTATCATGTTCCACTAAACATGTTTCAACAACGAGTAAATCATATTTACTTTGTTGTTTCTTCTCAGCTTTCCTCGCCATGAGGGTATCATTATAGACTGATGAGAACGGTTGTCCAAACATCGTCTGTAATGAATCCATGATCTCCTTAGCGGAGACCATTACCTCATGCTTCTTAGCTAACACATCGGATGTGCTGGCCAAGATGTAGACTCGGGCTTTATCATTAGCCCTAGTCCATCTGTCAAATGCATCTCGAATAGTTCGAGTTGCAGACAAGCTAGGAGGGGGAGGACATTCATCTGTTAAGACAAACCTAAGATCATCGATAACAAGAATCATATTCAAGTTCGATTTCCAGGTCGTGTAGTTATCGCCGTTTAGTTTATCAGAAGCTAGTAATTGGATAAACGAGCTAGACGTGCTGAAAAAGAATAAATTCTATTAGTGAATTGATTTTAACCCATTTCATACATCCAATCAAGATTTAGCAAAAGTAATAATGTACCCATAAACTCATTATTAATTTGCAACGATACTTCAGTGAGTCAGAATGATTGTTACCGTGGGGCAGTCAACCACTCCTTCACTGAACCAAGACAATCTTGACTAAATGCTAATACCAGAATAACTCATAGTCCTATAGCATCTTAGTTATCGCTGTTTGGTCAAGAATTTACTAACTCCTTAGCAAATCTTGTAAATGTGACCCGCCATTTTTAGATTTCTTAGGGCGACCCCAACAGTGCAACCGTATGGAATGTCAGTGTTGGGAATGGCTCTAAGTAATCTTTATCCATTTCTGATGACTGAGATGTTCCGACTCCCATGAAACGGCCCTCCGTATGGACGGTTCCTCTAAGAGCAACCAGCAGGCGGAACATGGGAATCTCACGGTTCAATCCGATGGAGGAGACCGCATGATGCATTGACATACTTCCTTCTCCCACTTACTATAAATACTTTCTCCATTCACCTTGCAATTGATTTATGCAAACACCACCCGTCTGGAGATGCCCTATTGACATCATGAGGCCGAGCATAAATCTCACGGTGTGAACTTCACAGAGAGCGTAGAAGGAGATTGATATATCATATATACCTTCTCAACACCACTACTAAGTATTTTAGAACGGTTTGGGTATACTTTTACTTAGGCATTATCCGACTAAGACAATAAAACCTAAGTCTAGGTAAAACATGATTTTACCTAAGATGTCTAGGTGATAAACGCGTTAAAACCTTACACCTCTCACGTGCATGCTCATAAAGCCGGGTTAACCTAATTCAAGTACCGGGTTGATCCCCAGGTAGGAGGTGTTCCGTAAACAGTCATCTTAAATACCTCCAACCTTAGTACAGGATCTCACCGGGTGAGTTCTCTCGTAACCTTAGCTTTACAAGATATCGACCTATTTTAACTATTAAAACGAATCGATACTAAATTCCTAATCGCATTGGAATTCTTTAACCTTGAATGAGCATGAATTTATCTTTGTTATAGATTTTAAATGTCTATCTCATTTTAGAACGCTTTATAAAACAAATACATTTTATAACATGCATCCTAAGCTAGAATATAACCATTACATTCATTTTAAAACATGCTTCCCAAGCAAGAATATAACAATTATATTCAACTAAGGCAACTATGTTGTATGTTTAATTTCACAATTAATATAACACTTATATCCATTACACTTTTAAACAAGCAACATCCAATTCATAAATTAATATAACACTTATATTAATTCTCATGAATTAAGCATGCATACTATACAACATAACACTTATATTATAATTTCATAGCATGCAACATGCTTCCTATGGTGGGATTTGAAATCTATATGGCATACTTTATGCGCATACAAGAGACTTTAATTAAAACATACATTCACAATGCATAATTAATTAAACACACTAAAGTGGACCGGTTTTGGCATCACGGGCAAGCAAGCAACTAAATTATTACAAGAATAATTCATAAACTAGGTTGAGACGCTTCTGAACCCTTCGAACCGCCCCAAACCGGCTTGAATTTGCTTGAACCGGCCAAAAAAACAGCAACTACAAGCTTCAAGTAAGCTGAACCGGTCCAACACAGTTATCCCGACTTCAACAGCCCAAAATCGGAGCTATAACGACCCAAACCGAACCAAACGAATGTTGAACCGGACCGCCAGAGGGTGAAGAACAAGGAATCGGTCTGACTTTCAGTGAACCGGACTGCCCGAGGACCGAACCGGACCGTTTCTTCCACCTTGCGCTGAACCGGTTTTGTGTTGTTTTTTCGAACACCCGAGCTTCTGTCTTCGAATTGAAAACCTATATGGACTCTAATGACTCTGAATTTTTTACAGACTCTTCTTCACACATTAAAGCCCATACACGCTCGAGCAATTACAAAAGAAGTACAAATAAAAGCTCAAAAAAATATGTCAAAACCGGAAAAACACTTTAGACGCCCAACGAAAACAATTTCTTTAAAAATACCCACCAAGCTCAAATTGATACAAATTGAGTGACCAAAAAACGTCTGATACCAATTGTTGGAGCGCATGTAGCGCAGCGGAAGCGAGTCAGATCATTGGCACTCTAATTTCATCAATTTAGCTAAACTAGAAACATGCTCAAAACTTTGAAATAAAAGAAATTAGAACACTTACCTCTTGTAGTTCTAAAAACTTCTATTCCGATGCTCGAATCTCTTCACGAACACCTCGAACCTTCTCTCGAACACTTCGAGGACGACCTCCTGTAGTCTCGCTATCCTCGGGCCGAGCAACGAAGTGGTGAGACTTCTTTATGAAAGAAAAAGTTTGGAAGATGAAGATGTGAACGTGAATGTGATGAGGGTTTTGTGAGAAATATCTAACACTTAGATTTCTAATTTCTCAAGTAACATGAACTCTTCATGAAACCTCATTCAAAATGTTCAAACTCTTTGAAAAATTCATCAACTTCAAACCATTTGAACTTCATCCAATTTATAGGCAATTCACATGCAACAAACTCTTTGCTTAGAATGACACCTCAAATTGGATAGATTAGTCTTCAACCAAGTATTCCAAAATTGATGAGTTTATGCATGTGGTTGGTGATTCACAATCCACTTCACAACTTGGATAAACCCACTCAGCTGGGATAAATCCACTCAACTTGGATAATCCCACTGGTAATATTTTGTCATTTTAAAATTAATTCATAATTAATTTTAATAAACAAAATAAATTTTAATTAATTAATTTTTTAAATTAATTAATATTATTATCTAATTCAATATGAAATATCAATTAAATAATAAGACTAATCCCGGTTTCTTAAACTGAATCATCCCACATGAATTCCTATTCATGTTTTAGACCGATCCCATATTTAAATATGTCCATCATTCTTCCAAAAATGAATTTGAATAAATTCAAACTCTTTTTCTCTCATATTGTTACACGACTTAATGCGAGCTAGCCAGAAGAACCTAAAGGACCTACAGATCATGAGCTCCAACGATACGAGATTAACAAGCCAAACTCTTTAGCCAAGCTAACCGACATTCGTTAACCACCGGAGACTCCACTAAAGTCCAAGGGTTGCACTCTTCTCACCGTAGATATATTTATGTCCTTTTGATATAACCATTATCAGTAAGTCGATCCTTCACAGGCCGTTCGTAATTACAGCTGAGTCAAAATAACTGTTTTACCCCCGTAATTACATCTTGTTCCTTAAGTCTCACTGATCCTCTAATGAACTATTGGTTTGTGGTCCAACCACCAAACCGATTTGTAAGTCATCTCATCACTATACCAAGTCCCTCTTGAGCCAATGAGAGGGTGGGATCCCTAGTTCAAGACCCGGAGTCAGCACTTAAGGGAACAACCTCTCTATTAATCCCTCAAGGCGGGTAGGAGTGAATTCCATCTCACAGGACTATGTTCCCAGCTACCTACCCGGTCTTATGCCCAAGATGGTAGGCTTATAGAGTCGGCGATCTCGGACCACTCTCACCCATACAAGTCAAAGGATAAGCTAGAATAAACAGGAGTTCATAGTGTTCTCAGGATTCAGATCGAGTTACCTAGGTCATCATATGAAAAAGTCGGTCTTTACAGTAAACGGAGTTATAAATAAAGAGGGACTTGTTTCGCGGTTTAGTCTTATGCAAACTCATTGCATAGGACGCCCCCACTCGCATGTCTCCACATGAACGATTTCGGATCACATCGTTTGAACTATGCAAAGCGGGCCGCGTTCAATAGTGTCCCCAGGATAAGGTACCCATCCTTATCCCTATACTATAAAGCGTTCTGGCTATTACTTGAACTTGATCCACAATCGTTTGAACTATGCAAAGGGGGCAACTTTTTAGGAGATGTCTGCCATGCTGCCCCGATCCAGTCAACTGTTTAAGACACAGAATGACTTCCTCGTAAAACTATCCCTCGATAGGAAGACCCCCGAATTTTCAAAGGTCCCACAAGGAGATGGAAAGTTCCCCAGCCTAGGTGTGAAGAGTGTTGGTTGCGGGGCACCATGCTTCACAAAAGGCTCGTACCACGTCTTTATTGCGATTGTAAGTATAGAGCGAAGCCATCACAACATCTAGCAGACAAGCACGACGGAGTATTTTCTTTCTGCGACCGACGACACGCTCCAACCACTCTCAATATTGAGGGATAAAAAATAATTTAGAATAAACAGGAGTTCATAGTGTTCTCAGGAGTTCATAGTGTTCTCAGGATAAGCTAGAATAAACAGGAGTTCATAGTGTTCTCAGGATTCAGATCGAGTTACCTAGGTCATCATATGAAAAAGTCGGTCTTTACAGTAAACGGAGTTATAAATAAAGAGGGACTTGTTTCGCGGTTTAGTCTTATGCAAACTCATTGCATAGGACGCCCCCACTCGCATGTCTCCACATGAACGATTTCGGATCACATCGTTTGAACTATGCAAAGCGGGCCGCGTTCAATAGTGTCCCCAGGATAAGGTACCCATCCTTATCCCTATACTATAAAGCGTTCTGGCTATTACTTGAACTTGATCCACAATCGTTTGAACTATGCAAAGGGGGCAACTTTTTGGGAGATGTCTGCCATGCTGCCCCGATCCAGTCAACTGTTTAAGACACAGAATGACTTCCTCGTAAAACTATCCCTCGATAGGAAGACCCCCGAATTTTCAAAGGTCCCACAAGGAGATGGAAAGTTCCCCAGCCTAGGTGTGAAGAGTGTTGGTTGCGGGGCACCATGCTTCACAAAAGGCTCGTACCACGTCTTTATTGCGATTGTAAGTATAGAGCGAAGCCATCACAACATCTAGCAGACAAGCACGACGGAGTATTTTCTTTCTGCGACCGACGACACGCTCCAACCACTCTCAATATTGAGGGATAAAAAATAATTTAGAAGGAATCTTTAATACAAAGCCCCAACGAGTGGAACCCTCGATAATTCGGCGTCCCAATGTTAGCTCGGGAGTCTGACTGAGATCTTGGCATTGGAGCGCAGAACCTAACATCTACACAATAGATGGAGAACCCTGACCCAAAGTTTTTTCTGAGGACCAATTTGACAAACGACTTGGTTTTCCTAGTGACAAACACTTGTTAGAGTAAGAGGGTCGATCTTTGGTTCTTCTACTAGGAGGCTAACTCCGCGTTTTAAAGACCGATGTTCATCTTGTAAAAGAACGAAGTGTTTCTCTTCAGAAACGATTTGCTCCGCGAAATAAACCATGATCCTGCAAAACAAATTCAAAGGGTTCATAAATGCAAAATACAGCGATAATTGTGGCGACGACATGAAATGAACTAAAAAAAATGATGAAGTGATTACCGAAAAAAAATACAACAACAAAAAAAATATATAACCTTCCTAAAAAAACAAAAAATATATATATATATAACCTGCCTAAAAAAAACAACAAAAAAAATATAACCTTCCTAAAAAAATCTTAAATCTTAAAATGTGAGCCTTAACGTTTAAAAAAAGAGAGAATGATATAGTGGAAGCGCACCAATAAGGACGGAGTACGTTCCCTAAGCAGACGCGCTCATTTCACGTAAAGTGGAATGCCAAACTAGCGCATCTACAAAGGAGAAGTAACGTCCTTAAGTCGTCATATCATTCTTAAGTCGGCGCACCAAGAAGAACGAAGTACGTTCCCTAAGCAGATGCGTCCATTTCACGTAAAGTGGAAATGCCAAACTGACGCATCTACAAAGGAGAAGTATCATCCTTAAGTTGGCTCACCAACAAGGACGGAGTACGTTCCCTAAGCAGACGCACCCATTTCATGTAAACTGGAAATGCCAAACTGGCGCATCTACAAAGGAGAAGTAACGTCCTTAAGTCGGCGCACCAACAAGAACGGGGTACGTTTCCCTAAGCAGACGCGCTCATTTCACGTAAAGTGGAAATGTCAAACTAACGCATCTACAAAAGAGAAGTAACGTCTTTAAGTCGGCGCACTGATTTCACACAGGCTAAACATTACGACTCGGCACACCAACAAGGACGGAGTACGTTCCCTAAGCAGACGCGCTCATTTCATGTAAAGTGGAAATGCCAAGCTGGCGCATCTATAAAGGAGAAGTAACGTCCTGAAGTCGGCGCACTGATTTCACACGGGCTCAACATGACGACTCGACGCACCAACAAGCACGGAGTACGTTCCCTATGCAGACGCGCTCATTTAACGTAAAGTGGAAATGCCAAACTAGCGCATCTACAAAGGAGAAGTAACGTCCTTAAATCGGCGCACCGATCTCACGCAAGTTGAACATGACGACTCGGCGCACCAACAAGGACGGAGTACATTCCCTAAGCGGACGCGCTCATTTCACGTAAAGTGGAAATGCCAAACTGGCGCATCTACGAAGGAGAAGTAACGTCCTTAAGTCGGAGCTCCGATCTCACACAAACTGAACACGAAGATCCGACGCACCAATAAGGATGGAGTACATTCCTTAAGCAGATGCGCTCATTTCACGTAAAGTGGAAATGCCAAACTGGCGCATCTACAAAGGAGAAGTAACGTCCTTAAGTCGGCGCACCGATCTCACACAAACTGAACACGACGATCCGACGCACCAACAAGGACGGAGTACGTTCCCTAAGCAGACGCGCATCTACAAAGGAGAATTAACGTCCTTAAGTCGGCGCACCAATCTCACACAAGCTGAACACGACGATCCGACGCACCAATAAGGACGAAGTACGTTCCCTAAGCAGACGTGCATCTACAAAGGAGAAGTAACGTCCTTAAGTCGGCGCACCGATCTCACACAAACTGGACACGATGATCCGACGCACCAACAAGGACGGAGTACGCTCCCTAAGCAGACGCGCAT
The DNA here is from genome assembly GCA_028017165.1 of Herpetospermum pedunculosum. NCBI lineage: Eukaryota > Viridiplantae > Streptophyta > Magnoliopsida > Cucurbitales > Cucurbitaceae > Herpetospermum > Herpetospermum pedunculosum. The sequence continues at coordinate 44,473,282 of CM051524.1, read as the reverse complement.
CTACTAAGAAGAAGTAACGTCCTTAAGTCGGCGCACCGATCTCACGCAAACTGAACACGATGATCCGACGCACCAACAAAGACGGAGTACGTTCCCTAAGCAGACGTGCATCTACAAAGGAGAAGTAGTGTCCTTAAGTCGGCGCACCGATCTCACATAAGTTGAACACGACAATCCGACACACCAACAAGGACGGAGTACAATCCCTAAGCACACGCGCGTCTGCAGAAGAGAAGTAACGTCCTTAAATTGACGCGTCGAGGTCACAGGAGTTGAACATGACGACTCGGCGCACCAACAAGGACGGATTACGTTTCTCAAGCAAACACACTGATTTCGCACAAAGTGAGAATCAAAGCATCTACAAAGGAGGAGTAACGCCCTTAAGTCAGCGCACCGATTTCACACGAAGTGGCGGTAAAAAATTTGGCGCATCTATAAAAGGAAAAGTAACGAACCATCACTCGTACTCAAGCACAATCTGAAAACCCATTTGCTTGTTCCAAGTTAAAAATTTATATATATATATAACCAAACAAAATCCCAATTCCAAATTTTCGAAGTTGAAAATTACATTAAAAATTACATGTAATTTCTAATTCCCAATTCCAAATTTTCTTGTAATTTCTAAAATCCTATATCCAAATTAAGATTAATTACAAATTCCACATTACTAATTTTAAAATTCCAAATTCCCAACTAGCCCAATTAAAGTACGCCCAATACACCCAATACACCCAATACAACCAATACAACCAATACCGTCCAAATAACCAAATTAAAAGTACAATACAAATAACTAAATTAAAACCAAATTAACAAATCAAAAAAATTAAATTAATGTACAGTCCAAATCAAAAGAAAACAAAGGGAAAAAAAATAAAAATAAAAAATAAAAAAATACATTACCTTCTGCGGACAGAGACTGGCGGAGCGACCCAGGTTGGTCTAAAAAAAGTGTGGACAAAATCGAAACCTAAAAGGAAGAGGATTTAGTTTTTGTCTTTTCACGTGAAGTTACGAAAATACCCATCATTTAAAGGGTTAAGAAAATCTATCTAAAATATGTGTGTGAGAAGTTAGGTTTTGAACTCAGGACCAAATGAAGCAACAATTGCATAAGTTCCACTTGGCCAAACAAATTTTGTTGATACAACCTGGCTTCCGAGTATAATATTACATTCGACTTTGATGAGAAATTTTAATCCATACGTTGAATTGAAATTTGGGCGCATTTTGAAGTTCATCCCTAAATCATGAGTTGACTTCAATTTTATCTCAAATCCAAGGCTCAAGTCAAAAGTGGTCGAAATCCCAAAATTTTCTCAAATCAAACTTCCATCTCTTACTCCGAGTTCAAGCTAAATTTTGACCAGAATCCAAAATTTGCCTGGAATTAATTTTTTTTTGGGAATATTCAAAATTTTATTCTCGAGCAAGATTTAGAGTCAAAATTTATCCAAATCCAAGTCTCAAATCGAAATTGGTGGTTTGGGTATACTCCAAATTTTATCTCGCATCGAAATTGGGGTAAAATTTAAAGTCAAACCTTATTCAAAATTCAATTGGGTAGACACAAAACTCTACCCTACATTCAAAATAGAATTAAGGTAGAACACAAAATCTACTAAAGTTTAAGTCAAGTTTCTGCCAAATAAGAAAGATCAAACTTACGAGCAAATTCATATTTTTGATCGATTGACATGGAAAGATGTGTCAATTACAATAATTGATTTATGAACCAAATTTCTTATTTCGATAAAATTGACATGTCAAGGCGAAGTCGAAATTAGGGGTGTCCTACATTTCGATTTCAAAGTTTTACTTTAACAAGACTCACCCACACATACTTGTGCATAACTCTAAAAAAAATGGGGCATTTGTTGACCGAGAAATTTCGGTCAATCAGTGGTTGCCACGTGTCTTCATCATGACCATTGGATCAAATAAACTTAACCGATCAAGTTGGGTCATATCGCAATTAGGCTCAAAATCAGATCAGCCCAGAGGATTATTTAAATGGAAATTTGTCCCAAAGCCCAAAAGTCCATTGGACTTAAGCCCATTGGATCCAAGCCCAAGCCCATTAGGCCCATGAGAACTCTATAAATAGAGAGCTCATTCTTCATTTTGAAGGTTCAGAAAATTTCTTCTCCTAAGAACTCAGAGATAATAATCAAGCAACGAAAGACTCTTTGAATCCTGAAGATTGAACACTGCTTGAAGATCAAACACCTGAAAGACTTCACCGCTACGCGAAGCTGAAGATTCAACCCCGAGAACAAGTTGTGAAGCCCTCGAGTACAGTTACATTTGAGAGAGAAAGAATCAGAGGATAAATATTAGAGATTGTAATCCACTACGCACTGATACAGATACATACATATAAATACAAATCAAATTCATTTACACGTGTCGAATTTCCTTCGTCAAATTCTCGTGTGAACATGACCAAAAACGAACCAAATTCAAACCTCAGTCGTATAATTGTTGGATTTGAAACCTTAGGGACCCAAGTGCTACCAAACCCAAACCCGAAGGACCATTAGAGTAATTTTCCCTTTATTATATTATTATCAATTAATTTGTTATATTCTAATTTGATTACAAATAAAATTTAATCATTTTAAAATTAAAAATAAAATAAAATAAATATATCAAATGTTAAAATGAATAATATGTTGAAGAAAAAAGTGGAGTGAAAATAAGATGTTGAAGAAAAAAGATTGGATAAAGGTGAATGTTGAGAAAAATGTTGCTTTTGTAAGACTATCAAATAGCCTTCAAACAAAGGGGAATAAGTTATTTCCATGCCCATCTCTCAACACTTGTACCAAACAAAAGTTTGAACATCACATGCCCATTTCCATCATCATGTCCATCTCAATGAATTGAACTAAACAACCGGAAATGAGAGGCATAGAAAGTGGTAAAAGATGATGCCTCACAATAAGTTATTCCCAGACTGTTCAAACTCCCTATACCAAACATGGGCATGACCATCAAAAAATCATTCTCCATCAAAAAATCATTCTCGCTTCATACCCATTCTAAATGACATTGAACCATATGACCTTTAGAGTTCATAAGGACGATTCCAACACATTTTGAATCGCTCAAATTAGGGGTGTACAATTGACCCTTAGAACTCGAGCAACCTGGCCCACCCAATCTGAATTGTAAGGGTTGGTTTTTGCCAACTCGAATTTCCGGGTCGGTTCGCGGGTTGAACCAATTTTGGCTCAGTTCAACCCGAACCGAACCGAATTACATATATTAAAAAAAAGAATTAAAATTAGGTCCCCTTTCTCTATTCTCGAATCTCAATCTCAGAGCTTAGAAGCCTCTCTCTTGTGTCTGGCAAGTTGTCTTCGCCTCCGCCGTCCTCCGCCTCGCAGTCGTCGCTCGCCAAGGGTTTCATCATCCTTATTAATATATCTGCGGCGGCAACAACACCTTTAGGATTGCCAAGCATCGTCTACATAATTTATCTGTGTTGATTTTGTCTACGAATGATGGCTTTGATGAATTCATATAAGATAAAGGTCAACAGACGAGGATGCAGGTATGTTTTTGAAACTTGCATGTCGATAACTATCGAAATTGAGCCATCTCTCTTTGAATTAAAATCTTTGTTTTATGTTTAAATTTTTGGGAAAGTGATACCTTACAATGAGGATTCAAACTCCTTCTTCTGAAATTCGTTGAGGAATATCTATTGGTAGAATCAAACCGAATGCCTTATGGGTATTGCTAATCTCTTTCCATCTTATTAAAATCTCTTTAAAATTGTAGTTTTTGTTTTTTTAACAAGTGGATGTAACTTGTAAATTTCTTTCGATATTTTGATTGACATGAAGCCATGATCGTTGATTTTTTAATTGTTGCTTTGATTTTCAATTGCAAGTATCTAGAACATTGTATTGGAAGTGGATGTAAATTTCTTATAAATTTGTTGAATTTAGTTTTATTTTACATAATTAAAAAAAAACACCTACATTTCCGTCAACCCAATCCAACATAACCCGAAAGTTGAAGGGTTGAGTTGGGTTGACTGAAATATTGGGTTGGGTCCCGAAAGTTGAAGGGTTGAGTTGGGTTGACTGAAATATTGGGTTGGGTTGAGAGTCCACCAACCAGAAATTTTCGAGTTCGGTTGAAAAACCCTCCAACCCAACTCATGTACACCCCTAACTCAAATTGGTGGTAAAATGAAGAAGATACCGACAAAAAAAAAAAAAAAAATAAGGAATAAACATCATATGTGGGTTGGTGATCAAATCAATCGCCTTATTACACGTGGCTTTAGTGCTCGTATATACATGGTTGACGAGGCAAGACAATCAAATGACCTAGTTGCGACACACATGATTTTTAGAATAAACATATTTTATATATAGAGAGGATGGTTGCATAAACAATAATCAGACCCAAAATAATACTAAATATAATAAAATTTAAAACATTTTGCAAATATGGTAAAAAATCAGAGATTATCACTATAGACTGTTATCGGTAATATATGACTATCACTACAAAATTCTATAAAAAAAAAAAAACTGAGGTGATAGACTACTATCAGTCATATATTACTATCATCGATAGAAATTGTCATATTTACAATTTTTTTAAAAAAAATGTTATATTTTTAATTATTTTGTATACATGTATAGACATCTGTTACGATTTTCTTCCATAGACGCGCGTGTCATTCTTTCTCCCTTCCTACGCGTGGACTTTAATTCCTGATCGTTGTACCTTTTTGAAATTCGATTTTTTTTTTTTTTTTTTTTTGCCTTCTTTTATCTATTAAATCTCCACTTTTCATATATTTAACCCTTCATCCAATGACCACTTTTTAAGGTTTTGTTTGGGATTGCGGTAGCTTTTAAAATAATGGCTTTCAACTCTGTTTTTAAAAAAATCAGCTCTTTGATGAATCAAATTAGTGTTTGGTAAATTTTAGTTGTAGAATTAAATAAGTTGGTTGTCGTGTTTGGTAAATAAGTATTAAATTATTGTAATTTAACTATAATCACTAAAATAGACATATTATAAAAAAATTGTATAAATTTTTTTAAGAAAAAAATAGTAAGGTATTATTTTTAAAACAATATTTGCATGATTTCTTAATTTAAAAATTATAAAATAAAATTTGGTGGAGTGAAATAGATACTAGATATATAAAATAATTTTTTAATTTTGGAAAGATTTAAAAATTTGTTTAAAAAGTGATTGTTAGAGAATCTAAAAACTACGTTTTTTTAAAGCGGTGCAAAATGAACGTGTCATGCAAAATTGATTTTAACGAATTATAAAATAATTTGTTTTACCAAACACAAAAAACGGTTAAGATTTGTTTTTAATCACTTTTAACTCTTCCAGCCAAACAGAGCCTAAATCAGCTTTGATTTTAGCCTATAAATCTATTTAAATTTCAAAAACTACTTCTCCAGAATATTTATTTATTTATTTATTTATTTTTATTTTTTTGTATTTTCTCTCTTAAAGATTCATTTTATTTTTATTTAATATCTTGTGTATTCTGTATTTTAGAGAACTTTTACTTTGTGTGAGAACTTTTATTTTATATTATTGGGATTTGAATTAAGGTGTCCGTGCATCTTTTGAGATTTGAGTGAGCGGTTTAATCCTGAACCCGAAAAAAAAGAATTTGTAGTGGTTTGATCCTGAACCTATTAAAAGGACCATAATGATTTGATCTTGAACCCGCAAAAAAGATCGGTATAGATTAGGACCTGAATATATAAAAGGATATTGAATTTTCTCTTTAACCTAGAAAGAGAAAAAGTGATCGACCGATTTGGTTCTCACTCGCAAAATGACTATTGCCTTAAAATACCCAACGAAAGTTCTTGGGGGAGTGGAGTGAGAATTTTTGAACCAATATAAAATTTTTGTGTTATCTCTTCAACTCTAGTCTTTAATTTATGTTGTTTTATTAGTCATATGAGTAGATTGCATGTGTATGAAGTTACATATTTCTAGCATATACTAAGATGTCATTTCACTTAATTAGAATTTAATCAATTTAGCTCAATTTCTCAAAAAAGTTTTAAATTGTTAAGCAACCACATACAAAGTTTTGGTCTCTAGGATTTAAACTAGTTTTTTTTTTTTTTTTGCAAAGGTATATAATGCGGGGTGGGAGATTGAACCATGCAGAATCAACCCTACTTTGGGCTATCTAGGCAACGTGCTTACCCGTTGCACCAAGTAGTTGTTTGATAAATTATTTTTAAACTCTCCACAAGTGTAGGATCAGACTCCACTCTAAACTATCTAGGTGATGCGCTCACTCCCCGTTGCACCAAGGTTGTTTGATTTAAACTAGTTTCTTTTTAGTTCCTAGATTTTAGAAACTAACAATTTTCCGTCATTGATATTTGAATTTGGCTTATATTTGGTATGTTAGGTTTTAAAAGTGTCATGTTTGGTCCTCAAGTTTGAATTCAATTTTTAATTGGTCCTTAATAATTTCTAGAAGTCTCTAAGTAGAGTTGGTCGTTAGTTGATATAACAAAATGAAGATGTTCGCTTCCAAATCATTGTAAAAATTTAGCCCCCAGACAATATTTTATGGGTCTGTCCCTTATCACACAAGGAGAAGAAGAAACATGCCAACTTTGATGGTCAAGGCTTTGACTAGGAAAAATTATTCTCCATCCAAAGTTAAAACACTTAATAAGGTTGATGATGAGTGAAATTTGAATGTTTCTAGAGAACATATAACCAAGGCTAAGATGTAAATACTTTCAATTTGGAGCAAAGAGAGGAAACTCTTTCCATTATTTCATTTAATCAAAATGTTCAAATTTTCAAATGAAGGCTTTAAATAGACTCGCATGGTTGACAATTACCTAGCAACAACTATATACGAATTGTTTTATGAATCATCAAATTGCATATCATGATTATATTCGTGAATATATAACATATCTACGAGGGTGCAACTTTAAGTTTATAGTGAACTAATCTCGAGTTAATGATTAAAATTAGGAAAATGTTTAATATTTACCTTACATAGCGAGTGAGTCAATTGTAATTGTAAATATGATCGATTTTTAAATTTGTAGTAGTGATATAGTTGATACTTAAGAAACCAATGCATAAACAAACAACAAAAATGTTTTTAAAAAAACAAGAGTTAGTGATTTAAAGCACTACTTCTTTTCTATGTGGTTAATGGTTCCAACCATACCCACCTTTGTTAAACTAAAAAAATGTTTTACAAAAATAAATGAATCCAAATAAGCAAATTAATAAGAAGTAGTACCGATAAAACTCTAAAAGTATTAGTTTATAGTTCCAAAGTTTCGTGAGATTAAGAAATTTAATGAGAATGACCCATCAAATAAGCAAATTAGTAAGAAGTAGTACCGATAAAACTCTAAAAGTATTAGTTTATAGTTCCAAAGTTTCGTGAGATTAAGAAATTTAATGTGCTTAAATTATATATTTTGTTGAATTAAATTGCTAAGGGTTGAATCAAACCATTACGTTAGATTCGAACTTAAAAGAAAGTTTTAGAGGATAATATTAACAAATTGTTCTGAATGTTAATAGTATGTTAATTAAATAATCAAATATTATACCAAATGTGATGAATGGTCTTGTGGTACAGGTTGTCTTTGGCATTTCGATGAGATTGAGTTTGAATCCGGGGGAGACAACAATTTCGTATATTTTCGTAAAAAAACGTCCCACTTCAGCACCAAACTCGAGAGCAAGCTACACGACTTGAAAATCAGCAGCCTTGAAACCTCGCGCGCGCCTCATTTTCGTCCGTAGAATAGAAAAGTAGGTTCCCTGTGGATCGATCTAGTTATGTGTTCTACAAGTTAGAATAGAGGCGGGCCTCGACACAATCCGTTCTGAAATGTACTCACTATGTTATACAAACGGACTTGACAATGAATTCCTGAACATATATTCATTGTGAACAAAAACAAGCCCTACACACACTTAGGAGTACCTCTTCTTGCGTATTCATACAAGACCCGAGTAGGTGTGGGTCGAGGTCTTACGATGCACTCACTATTCAGAATACCCTCTCAAAAGAAAAGGTTGTGTCTGTCACGTCCAATTCTTCTTAGTTGGGTTGAGTGGGTTCGACCTTAGATTCTATGCTTACACACAAAATCGCTCGTCTTCCCTAAAGCTTTGCGGAGACTAGTTTACTACACAAGGCCTATGCAAGAGGAAAAACTAGATCACAATCCAATATCCCAACAACTATATATAAACATTTTTTTTTTTTTTTTTGACAAAAATGTTTTTAGGTGAAGTATTTATTAAATATGAATTTTTATTTGACAACATGCTTGTGATGATTCGAACTTCTAATCTCTTGGTCACTAGTTTATACAGTGTGTAGTTGAGTTATATTCATGTTGACATATATACATTTTTTAAAACACAAATTAGTTAAATACTTTCAAGTCTCGTCTATTTTAAAACTTATCAAACCATTTTTAGTTATCAATTTTTTTAAAAAAGTGCTTTTAAATAGTAAAATCACACTTTAAAGGGGAGTTGGAGTTGTTTAGTCCGAAATTCCTTAGTCTGGGAAGTTGTTTAGTCTGGGGAGTTTTGAAGTATGTGTGTTTGGGGCATGGAGTTGTTTAGTCTGAAGTTCTGAAGTTCTGAAGTCTGTGGTGTGTTTGGGACAAAGAGTTGTTGAACTTAGAGTTCTTGAATATGAATTTATTTTTTTTGGTACAAAATATATATATATATATATATTTAATAATATGAGGTATTGTGTTCAAAATTATTTTTGTTGTCTTCAAACAAATTTGTAAATGATACATAAAATAAAAATAAAAAATTTCTTTTTTATAATTTATTAGAATTGAAATAAGTACTTAATAATGAAATTTTGTAGAAAAACATTGTGCCATTTTTTTTTAGGACTATCTTTAATTTTATGAATTATAAGATTGATTTTTTTGTTTTGTTTTTATTAATGTAGGTATATTTTACAAACTTTTTAAAGAAAAAAAAAAAAGAACAACACATATATTTCCCTAACCCAAGTGTCCATAACATCTTTCTCAATCTCCACCCTCTTAAATTCTTCTTCCACCTCAATCCACTATATCCGAAAATCAACATCTCAACAATGACGGTTTATTTGAGCTATTTCTTTTGTACAATGTTTTCTATAATTTTCCATATTTTCATTGTTAAGAACTTTTTTCAATAAATTTTTAGAATGCGATTTTTTTTTTATTTTAGGTATCCTTCACAAATTTCTTTTGAAGATAACAAAAATAATTTTGACCACAATACTTCACATTTTTTTTTTCAATATCACTCACATTAATTATTCATTTTATTTGGATAATTTTGAAATAATAGAGAGTCGTATTAAATATTGTTAAATAATAAAGTTTGATCCAAAGACAACATGTGGCAAAATTGTGTCCATAGAATTTAATTGGAGATCAAGGAAGATTTATGGCCATTAGATCTTACACTTCATCCAAAGACAAGTAGGTGGCACAATTGTGGCCCTAGGATTTGCTTGGAGATTAAGGAAGATTTATGGCCACTAATTCTTACACTTCATCCAAAACCATATGTGGCAAAATTATAGCCATACAAGTTGCTTGAAGATCAAGGCTCTTTTAAGTATAAATAGGTGGAGCACCATTGTTGGCAAATCATCCCAAAACTTCCAAATCCAAAGTGAGTGTGAGATAAAAATAGAAAGTGAGTTTCTTTTTATGAGAGAGTTTGGAGAGTGTTTGTATTTCCACCATAAGAGAGAAAAGTTGTAACTTCTATTTTTATAGTGGAATTCTTCTATCCTTGCTCGTGGTTTTTACCCTAATTTGTTTAGGGGTTTTCCACGTAAAATCATCGTGTGCTATTCCTTCTCTTCTTCTTCGTTATTATTGTTATTCTCAATCTATTGTAGGTGCGATCTTGATCCATTAAGTCTCGTTCCAATTACAACAAGTGGTATCAGAGCCAGATTTTGGGTGTTAATATCTACTTATCGTATGCTCTGTGGTTGCCACTAAGTGGATCCTCCACATCAGAAAATAAGTTAGATATTTTTCACCCTTATTTAAAGGAACGAAGATTGTTTGTCGTTCTTGAGAGAAGTAATGGCGGCAAAGTTCGAGATTGAGAAGTTCAACGGGACTAATTTCTCGTTATGGAAGTTGAAGATGAAGGTTATCTTGAGAAAAGATAATTGCCTTGCAGCCATCAATGAAAGGCCGGCGGAAATCACAGATGACAATAAGTGGAACGAGATGGACGGGAATGCTATTGCAAATCTTCATCTAGCACTTGCAGATAAAGTATTGTCAAGCATAGAGGAGAAGACAACCGCAAAGGAAATTTGGGATCATCTCACAAAATTGTACGAGGCCAAGTCACTTCACAACAAGATTTTCCTTAAGAGGAAACTCTATACTCTTCGGATGTCAGAATCTACTTCAATGACAGAGCACATGAACACGTTGAATACTCTATTTTCTCAACTCACATCATTGGGTCATAAAATAGAGCCAAATGAACGTGCTGAACTTCTACTTCAAAGTCTTCCTGATTCGTATGATCAACTTGTCATCAACCTGACAAATAATGTTCTCACCGACTATCTAAGCTTTGATGATATTGCAGCTGCTGTCTTTGAAGAGGAAAATCGGCGCAAGAACAAAGAAGATAAGTTGGCAAGCTCACAACAAGCAGAAGCTCTGGCGGTGACAAGAGGAAGATCAACGGAACGTGGCTCAAGTGGGAGCCAAAATCAAGGAAGGTCAAAATCAAAAAGTAAGAAGAACATGAAGTGCTATCATTGTGGCAAGAAGGGTCATCTGAAAAAGGATTGTTGGAATCTCAACAAGAAAGATTCCAATCCTCAAGGAAATGTAGCAAGCATCTCAAATGAAGATCGTGTCTTGTCTTGTGAAGCAGCGACAACTTTCGAAGGCAGGAAAAGTTTTGCTGATGTATGGTTCATCGACTCAGGAGCCACTTATCACATGACTCCTCGACGAGAATGGTTTCATCATTATGAACCAGTCTCTGAAGGATCTGTGTTCAGCTGTAGTGACCATGCCTTGAAGATTGTCGGTATTGGAACTATTAAGTTGAAGTTCCACGATAATACAGTTCGTACAATTCAACAAGTGCGACATGTAGAGGGCCTGAAAAAGAACTTGCTCTCATTAGGTCAACTCGATGACCTAGATTGCAAAGTCGTAGTTGAGAAAGGAATCATGAAGGTGATTCGAGGTGCGTTTGTACTTATGAAGGGAGAAAAGGTGGATACAAACTTGTACATGTTGGAGGGAGAGACTCTGCAAGGAGGAGAAGCATCAGTTGCCTCAAGTAGCCCAAGTGAAAAATTGTCAATGATGTGGCATCAGAAACTTGGACATATGTCCGAACAAGGAATAAAAGTTCTTGCATAGCAAAATCTACTCTCAGGACTCACTAAGGTGTCTCTACCCTTTTGTGAGCATTGTGTTACAAGTAAGCAACATCGATTAAAGTTCAACACATCAAATTCTAGAAGTAAAAATATTCTAGAATTGGTTCACTCTGATGTATGGCAAGCACCAGTTATATCCTTGGGAGGAGCAAGGTAGTTTGTATCCTTTATAGACGACTACTCCAGAAGGTGCTGGGTGTATCCTATTAAGAAGAAGGCAGATGTGTGTTCAGTCTTCAAAGTATTCAAAGCGCAAATAGAACTTCAAACTGGTAAGAAGATGAAGTGTTTACGGACAGATAATGGAGGAGAATATACAAGCAATGAGTTTGCAGAATTCTGCAATCGGGAAGGTATTAAAAGGCAGTTCACTACTGCTTACACTCCTCAGCAAAATGGAGTGGCAGAGCGGATGAACAGAACCTTGTTAGAAAGAACAAGAGCAATGTTAGGAGCTGCAGGCTTAGATAAAACTTTTTGGGCAGAAGCAGTCAATATCGCCTGTTATGTAGTGAATCGTGCTCCATCAACTGCAATTGAGTTGAAGACACCAATGCAGGTGTGGACTGGCAAGCCAGCTGATTATTCAAACCTCCATATATTCGGAAGTCCGGTGTACGTGATGTACAATGCCCAAGAAACTACAAAGTTGGATCCAAAATCCAGGAAATGTTTGTTCTTGGGGTATGCTGATGGTGTGAAGGGGTATCGCCTGTGGGATCCCACTACCCACAAGGTTATCATTAGCAGGGATGTGATCTTTATGGAAGATAAGAAACAAATAACATATGATAGCACCATAAATGAAAGCTCAGTACACGTGGAGAAAGAATCTGAAGACAATTCTTCGGAAGCTGAACCAATGCACGAGATCCAAGAACCAGTTGAGTCACAAGTACCAGAGACTCGTCGATCTGGTAGGATGACAAAACCACCAAGTTGGCAATCTGATTATATTATGGAGAGTTATGTTGCATGTTGTCTTCTAACCGAGGATGGAGAGCCATTAACCCTCCAAGAGGCAATGACTAGTTCAGATGTCGCTCAGTGGATGACAGCAATGTAGGAAGAGATAGAAGCTCTTCATAAGAACAAGACTTGGGAACTTGTAACCTTACCACAAGGGAGAAAGCCCATTGGTAACAAATGGGTGTATAAGATCAAGCGCAACAACGATGATCAAGTGGAACGATATCGTGCAAGATTAGTGGTAAAAGGATACGCTCAGAAAAAGGTATTGACTTTAATGAAATCTTTTCTCCAGTAGTTTGACTTACCACTGTCATAATACTCCTTGCAATGTGTGCTACATTTGATTTAGAATTGGAGCAGTTAGATGTTAAAATTGCTTTTCTCCATGGAGATCTTGAAGAATAAATCTATATGCTTCAACCAGAAGGTTTTGAAGTAAAAGGAAAAGAGAACTTGGTTTGCGGGTTAAACAAATCTCTGTACGGTCTCAAACAGGCGCCGAGGTGTTGGTACAAGAGATTTGATTCCTTCATCATGAGCCTTGAATACAACAGACTTAATGCAGACCCTTGTGCATATGTCAAGAGGTTTGGTGATAAAGACTTCATTGTCTTGCTGTTGTATGTTGACGACATGTTGGTAGCAGGCCCCAACAAAGATCGTATCAAAGAATTGAAGGCACAGTTGGCTAGGGAGTTTGAAATGAAGGACTTGGGACCAGCAAACAAGATTCTGGGGATGAAAATTCACCGAGACATAAATAATAGGAAGATTTGGCTATCACAGAAAAATTATTTGAAGAAGGTCTTACGACGCTTCAACATGCAAAATTGTAAGTCAATGTCTACCCCTCTTCCTGTTAATTTCAAGTTATCCTCTAGTATGAGCCCTAGCAGTGAAGCAGAGAGGATGGAGATGTCTCGAGTACCGTATGCATCAGTAGTGGGAAGTTTAATGTTCGCCATGATATGTATCAGACCAGACATTGCACATGCAGTGGGAGTAGTTAGTCGGTATATGGCGAATCCTGCTCGAGAGCATTGGAATGCTGCTAAAAGGATCCTTAGATACATTAAAGGGTCCATAGATGTTGCATTGTGTTATGGAGGATCAGACTTTATTGTTCGAGGATATGTTGATTCAGATTATGCAGGTGATCTTGATAAAAGCAAATCCACCATCGGATATGTGTTCACTCTTGCTAGCGGAGCTATAAGTTGGGCTTCAAAACTGCAGTCAGTTGTGGCTACGTCAACAACAGAAGCAGAGTATATTGCGGCTACACAAGCTAGTAAAGAAGCGGTATGGTTGAAAATGCTATTGGATGAACTCGGGCATGAACACGAGAATATTTCTTTGTTTTGCGACAGTCAGAGTGCCTTGTATCTTGCAAAGAATCCAGCTTTTCATTCCAAGTCAAAACATATTCGAGTGCAATATCACTTCGTTCGTGAGAAAGTGGAGGAAGGAACAGTGGATATGCGTAAAGTTCAGACAAAAGAAAACCTAGCAGATTACCTGACAAAGGCAGTGAATGCGTACAAGTTCAATTGGTGTCGATCCTCGAATGGCCTAGCAGAAACATAAGCAACGTGAAGCTGGCAAGGTAGAAAGAAGAGTGTGGAGATGTGATTGATTATCAATCAAATCTCGAAGTGGGAGATTGTTAAATAATAAAGTTTGATCCAAAGACAACATGTGGCAAAATTGTGTCCATAGAACTTGCTTGGAGATCAAGGAAGATTTATGGCCATTAAATCTTACACTTTATCCAAAGACAAGTAGGTGGCACAATTGTGGCCATAGGATTTGCTTGGAGATTAAGGAAGATTTATGGCCACTAATTCTTACACTTCATCCAAAGACCATATGTGGCAAAATTATAGCCATACAAGTTGCTTGGAGATCAAGGCTCTTTTAAGTATAAATAGGTGGAGCACCATTATTGGCAAATCATCCCAAAACTTCCAAATCCAAAGTGAATGTGAGATAAAAATAGAAAGTGAGTTTCTTCTTATGAGAGAGTTTGGAGACTGTTTGTATTTCCACCATAAGAGAGAAAAGTTGTAACTTCTATTTTTATAGTGGAATTCTTCTATCCTTGCCCGTGGTTTTTACCCTAATTTGTTTAGGGGTTTTCCACGTAAAATCATCGTGTGCTATTCCTTCTCTTCTTCTTCGTTATTATTATTATTCTCAATCTATTGTAGGTGCGATCTTGATCAATTAAGTCTCGTTCCAATCACAACAAATATTACATGTGAATTTGAAAGATTTTAATCTATTAATTTAAACAGATCCAAATAAACTGATATTTTTATTCTCCATGGTAAAAATACTACATTTTGAATTTGAATTAAGTACCAATTTTGATTGAACAACCTAATTTATATTTAAAATAATAAAAATAGGTTGAATTGCATTTTTAGTCATTTTACACATTTTTGTTTAAATTATGTTTTTTTTTCAAATAATTAAAAATATTGTGAGAGGGAGAGAGAGGAAGAGAGAGAAATGTGTTGTTTTGAAAAAACGGGTCAGACAGTAATTAGGGTAGAAGTTTGAGGAGTTGATATTTTTTTATCTAAGTTCAACAAGTTCGTGAAACAAACGGGATAAAACTTCTCCCTCAACTACTTTTCCAACAACTCAATGGGCCAAACGCCCCTGACATGTCACGAAACACTACAAATTTTGAAGAAAAAAAACCATTTTTAGTCACCGAAGTGCAGTTTAAAAAATAAAAATAAAAACCTCAACTTCTAAGATGGCGACTCTTGAATATAACAAGTTCTTAAACCAATATTTTCAAAATTCACATACTAAAAACAAGATAATTAATTTATTTAAAATAAAAAAAAAAAGACATGGTTCATAATTGAACCATTTTTGTAAGAGAAACTCTATGTTTGTTTGTACGTGGTTTGAGAGCAAAGATTTGCATGATTTTAGCCGAATGCCCCGATCCCAAAGGCCATTCTGTTATCACAATTCAACATTACAAAATTGAATCCCACACCAACAAACAACTTCCAAAAACGAAAATGGCAGACGAAGAGCGAAACAGGAAGGAATGCGAGCGAATCTTCAACCGGTTCGACAGCAACGGCGACGGAAGTATCTCGCTGTCGGAGCTGGAAAGCGCTCTGAACGCGCTCGGCTGCTCCTCGCCAGAAGAGCTCCGACGGCGGATGTCAGAGATCGACAAAGACGGCAACGGCAACATTTCGCTCGACGAACTCTGCGATTTCCAGAGGGCTAATCCAGATTTGATGAGGGAGGTTTGCAAGAAGCTTTAGATTTCTTTTGTTTCTCTACCAATTTGTGATTCATCCTTCTCATTCCTTTTTCTCGAATTCTCGATTGTAAAATTTCCTCCATTCTGCTCGCCTTTCATCTTATTATTATTTTTGCTTTTATGAATTTTCTAACTACTCGATAATGCATTATTTATTTTTCTATCATTTTCTTAAAACCCAACTTTGTCTAATCATTTCTTCAAATTCACTTTTTTTTTTTTTTTTTTTTTTTTCACTTCAGTATTTTTAGCTTTTGTTAATTTTGCTCCATATACTTTCCAAACTATACTTCAAAAATAAAAGGGTCATTTTAGTCCTTATTTGTAAAATTGACGTAAACTCTATACGTGACAACACGAGCATAACTCAACTGACATAAAACATGTACTATCAACAAAGAACATGGGTTCGTAGGGGTAGGGGTGAAAGGCACGTGCCCCTCCTCAAATTATTGGTGTTGTGTATTTGTATAATTAAACCCAATTACATTTACAAACTGGTCAATTGGTCGTTGGTAGGGGCACAATTTTTCGATTTTCGATTTTCAATTTCTTCAGCCCGAGTTCAAAATGGAAAGTTGGATCTATTAGACAATTTAAACAATGTTTTATAAGTCCTTAAATTTACATTCAATTTTTAATTTTGTGTCTAATAGATCCAGATTTAAACAATATCCTATAGGTCCCTAAATTTTCAATATTGCATCTAGTAAGCACTTGAACTTTAACAATGTTCAATAGATTTTGTATCCAATAGTCTTAGATATATTTTTTTTTAAATAACTGTTTTATTAGAGAAAATTTAACTTTGTTTGAACAATTTTTAAAATTTTGAATATGCCTCTATTGAACACAAATTGGAAAGTTAGATTTATTAGACACAAATTTGAAAGTTAAATGATCAATTACACATATTTTAAAGTTTAGCGACCACATATAGACATAAATCTAAAAATTCAAGGACTAAACTTGTAATTTAATCTCATTTGAATTATGTCCTCGATATAAATTTCTGGATCTGCCACTATCCAAGAGGTACAAGAAGTCAGAAGTTCGAATCCTACCCCCACATATTGTAAAAAAAACAAAAACAAATAATAGTAATAAATAAAAAAAACGAAAAAACCCTTGAATAAAAAAGTTATGAAAATATTTCAAGCAATTTATTGAATGTATTGTTGTATTAAAATTTAGCAATACCAATCAAAGTGAGCACAAGTCAATTATGTATTTTTTTTTTATTGAGGTCGAAGGTTTGATCCAACTCTGCAATTGTTGAATTAAAAAAAATTTGAAAACACGAAAAAGGCACCAAGTTGGACCTTTGGAAAATACCATTACTAAATGAACATTTTGAAATTACACCGACTAAAACTACAATCACAAATATTAAAATAGACAAAAAAAATAAAAAAAATAAAATAATAATAATAATAAAAAAATAATAATAATAATAATAATAATGAGTATAATAAATGGGTAGAAGAAATTTGAATGTTCACTCTTAATAGAGTGATTACATATCACTTTAATGGAACGAAGATTCACGAGCTCGCTGAACTTGCTCGATCTCGATTTTAATTAAAATGGACAAAAATTGAAACTATAGATCCAATACGATTTAAACTAGATTTTTTATTTGTGATAATGTGGGAAAATTATATTTTTATGTCTCGATACATTTTTTTTCTTTTATGTCTATTTGATCCATAATTTCATCCTTGAATTTTGGGAAAGAGTTGGATTTGGTTTTGGCCATTAAACCTTTTTTTAATTACTAGTCAATATAAAATTGCACATGAAATATGGTAGTTTTAATTTAAAATAAGAGAAAATATTCAACCTTTTAGTATGTAATAAATGAATGTTATATATGTTCACACGAAGATTTCGACGAAGGAAATTCGACACGTGTAAATGAATTCGACACGTGTCGAATTTCGAGGGATTTGCAGCTTGTTCTCGATGTTGAATTTGGATCAAGGGCTTTGCAGCTTGATCTCGATGTTGAATTTGGATCGAGAGCTTCGCAGCTTGTTCTCGATGTTGAATTTGGATCGAGGGCTTCGCAGCTTATTCTCAATGTTGAAGGATTGTTCAGTCTTCCAAGGTTTCAAGGAGTCTTCGTTGTTTGGGAATTCTCTCAGAGCTATTAGGAGTAGAAATTTTCTGAACCTTCAAAATGAAGAATGAGCTCTCTATTTATAGAGTTCTCATGGGCCTAACGGGCTTGGGCTTGGATCCATTGGTCTTGGGCCCAATGGGTTTGAGTCCAATGAACTTTTGAGTTTTGGGCCTAAATGAGCCATTTAAATAGCTTTCTGGGCCGATTTGATTATAAGCCCAATTGCGATATGACCCGATTTGATCGGTTAAATTTATTTGCTCCAACGGTCATGATGAAGACACGTGGCAACCGCTGATTGACCAAAATTTCTCGGTCAACAGATGCCCCTTTTTTTTCGAGAGTTATGCACAAGTATGTGTGGGTGAGTCTCGGAAAAAGTTAAATTTTGAAATCGAAATGTAGGACACCCCTAATTTCGAATCCGCTTTGACATGTCAATTTTATCGAAATATGAAATTTGGTTCATAAATCAATTATTTTAATTGATACATCCTTCTATGCCAATTGACCAAAAACATGAATCTGGCTCATAATCTTGATCTTTCTTACTTGGCAGAAACTTGACCTAAACTTCAGTAGATTTTGTGTTCTACTTAATTTTATTTTGAATGTAGAGTAGTGTTTTGCGCCTACTCAGTTGAATTTTGAATAGGGTTTGACTTTGAACTTTACTCCAATTTCGATGTGGAATAAAAATTGGAGTCCACCCATACTATCAATTTCGATTTAAGACTTGGATTTAGATAATTTAGGAATCTACATCTTGCTCGGGAATAAAATTAGGAATATGCCCAAATTTTAATGCTAGGAAAATTTTGGATTTTGTTCGAAATTTGGCTTGAACTCGGGGTAGAAGTGATGAAAATTTGACTTGGTATAATTTTGGGATTCCAATCAATTTTGACATGAAGTTCGAAAATTTGAACTTAAGCTCATGATTATGGAAGGAAATTTAGAACCCGCATAAATTTCAAGTTGAATGAAGTATTACAATCTGAAGACAAATGATAACAACAAAGCTTGTTTGGCAAAGTGGAACATGTACAACCTTTGGTATTTTCTTAAACAAATGGTATTTTCATAACTTCACAGGTCATGGATTTGAACTCGGAGATGCGCAATGCAGCGAAACTCGGAGATGCGCGGCGCAACAAAACTAACTTGGAGAAAACTTGGAGATGCGCAGCGAAAACTTGGAGAAAACTAACTTGGAGAAAACTTGGAGATGTGCAGCGAAAACTTGGAGATGCGCAGCGACTTGAGCTTGGAGAACTTGGAGATGCGCAGCGCAGCGAAACTAAACTTGGAGAACTTGGAGATGCGCAGCGCAGCAACTTGGAGGACTTGGGGATGCGCAGCGCATCGAACTTGGAGATCTTGGAGATGCGCAGAGACTTGAAGATGATGCATCAGCGAATTTGGAGAACCTGGAGATGTGCAGTGCAGCGAACTTGGAGATGCGCAGCGACTTGAACTTGGAGAACTTGGAGATGTGCAACGCAACGACTTGGAGATGGTGCAGCGACCGACTTGGAGAACTTGGAGATGCGCAGCGAACATGGAGAACTTGAGGATGCGCAGCGCATCCAACTTGGAGATCTTGGAGATGCGCAACGACTTGGAGATGATGCATCAGCGAACTTGGAGAACTTGGAGATGACGCAGCGCAGTGAACTTGGAGAACCTGGAGATGCAACAGCGACTTGGAGATTGGAGATGCAGCAGCGACTTGGAGATGCGAGATGCAGCGACGACAACATCGATCGGGTTTTACAGTCATTCTCAATCAGTCACGGGTCTTTTATCAATTTGGAGATTACATGTATATTTTTTACTCCTTTATTTTATCGTAAATCTGGACTGTAATTATTTGGACTGTCACTGTAATTTTTTTGGACTGTCGCTGTAATCTTTTGGACTGTCGCTGTAATTTTTTTGGAATTTGCTGTAATCTGGAATTTGCTGTGATTTGAAATTTGCTATAATTTGTTGTGACTTGGAATTTTATGTGATTTGGACGTGATTTGGATTTTGTTGTACTTTAGACTTGCTGTACTTTGGGGAATGTAATTTGGATGGTAACTTGGGGAATGTAATTTGGAACTTGCAATTTGGATGTAAATTTGGAACTTGGAATTTGGATGGTAGTTTGTTGAATGTATGCTTGATTCCCAATGTAGCAATGCTTGACGAATTGGTTGCAAATCCAAAGTTCCTCTTTTTTGTTTGTACATGTGTGTTCGAGTTTGAAGCATGCTTTCAAACGTTATCCCAAAGTTTAATTTATTTGTTTTACTAACCACAAAATAATCAAACATCGTTTTTTTTTTAGTTCAATACATGATAATTTTTTATTGTTGTGACTGAACTTAAAGTGTTTTTTTTTTCTTTAAGTTGCCTACGTACCCTTGAATGAAAGGGGTCAAGTCATAACGTAGTTCAAATGAATGATTTTTTTTTTGGGGGTCGTTCACCTTTTAAGCTCATGCGAGCCAGGAGCAACATGTAGTTTATACTCTTACGTTAAAGATTATTGCATTTCAAAAGATCTTATCTTCATCACGGTCTTGATCAGATCCTTCGTTTGTAGGATTGGTTAGAATGATGATATTCTTCTTCACCTTTATGGAGCCTTCTGTATTTATGAGAACAGATAATTTCCTCTTCATGTGCGAAGGAACGCGACTATGAATCTTCTTGTCGCTATTTACTTCA
The DNA here is from genome assembly GCA_028017165.1 of Herpetospermum pedunculosum. NCBI lineage: Eukaryota > Viridiplantae > Streptophyta > Magnoliopsida > Cucurbitales > Cucurbitaceae > Herpetospermum > Herpetospermum pedunculosum. Next base: position 44,452,693 of record CM051524.1, on the reverse strand, counting down.
TCGAAGAGTCTTGCCCCTACGGTCTTCATCTTTCCTTCTTGTTGATCACTTGTCCCTTTGAGGCGATAAAAAACAGATGTTGAAGGTCGATCTTTCTTTGATGTGGAAACACTTAACCTTTAGAAAGCTGAAGTTCGAGTGGAGGTAGAAGTTAGACATGGATTTTCTTCTTTTGTCGTGACCATACTCATCCTTTGGAAGACCGAAGTTCGAGTAGTTGAAGACTTGATGCGATTGAAGACATAAGTTATTTGGTCGACTTCTTTTGAGTCGTCGACTTCTTATGCGTTGATGTAGCATGAAGTTGCAAAGCTGTCTTCCTCTTTCTTGATGGGAAGGAAACTTTTCGAGAAGAATTTTGTTAAGGTCACCGGTCGTCGAGGTTGAGAAAAATATTTATTTTCTCTTCTCTCATGTTTAAGCTCCCTTGGGCTCTCTTTTCTTTCATGTTTCAGGACAAGATGTTGTTTCTGTTTCTTCTGATGGGTCATAACAGTCCATCATTTATCTTCATCATTGATAGGTTTGACTTCGTGTGAAGCTTCATTTCCGGGTACATCATGTTGAAACCACATAGACACAGGTTTCAAGGTTCCAAATTGGACTAGGCGCACTCCTTGATCAGGTTTCAAGGTCTAGCTCAATTTTTCTTTCTTTAGCTAAGCTTAGAATGAGCTCTTTTAAGACGAAACATTTTCCCACTGGGTGTCTGATAACTCGATGATACTTACAATAGTTGGCGCCTACACTCAGGAAACTGAATCAGTCGTGTTGTCAGTAGTTGCTCTAACATGGCAAGGACGTCAGAGTCTGGAAATGGGTAGACTTTTTCTTGTCTTTCTTTTAAAGTAAGTCGACGTCTCTCGCCTCCGTCATTTCTTCTTTCTGTCCTGTTTTCTTTTCCTTTTGAGGATAATCTTACAGGGGTCGTGCTGACGACCATGGATTCTTTCACGACATTTTTCGTGATTTTCTCAGTGTCCTTCATTTCTTTTTTCATTTTGTTTATATCTGAGATTAAGAGGTATCTGCTCCCTCTGTTAGCGATGCTCACCTCCATGTCATGAGCGCGAGTTGCTAACTCTTCAAAGGTATGAGGCTTTATCCCTTGCAGGATGTAATGTAATCCCCAATGCATGTCGTTGATGCACATTTCGACGGCAGACACTTCAGTGAGTCGGTCTTTGCAGTCAAGACTCAATGATCTCCAACGGTTGATGAAATCTATGACCGACTCGTCCATCCTTTTTTTCGCGGTCGAGAGTTCGGTCATGCTGACTGTTCGCCTCGTGCTGTAGAAGCGATCCAGGAAGTCTCTTTCGAACTGTTCACAACTATCAATTGTTTTGGGCTCCAAGTCAGTGTACCAATCGAAGGCATTTCCTTTCAAAGTCCGGACAAACGGCCTAACGAGCAGGTCTCCCCGAGTTCCAGTGTTCTTGCACGTTTCAACAAAGTAGGCAATGTGTTGTTTAGGATTGCCCTTGCCGTCAAATTGTTGGAACTTTGGCGGCTGATACCCGGTGGGCATTCTCAAGTTGTTGATCCTCTTTGTATACGGTTTGGTATACAAGAGGGAGCTTTGGGTGGGTCCACCGTATTGATCTCTGATAGTGTTTGTGATCATGTCCTGCAGTTGTTGGACAAACAGAGAAGCGACCGACGTTGAGTGTTGCGGTTGGTCTTCTTGGATGACAATTTTTTCTTTGTCATTCCTCCTTGCTGCAGGAGTTAGACTTGACTCTGCAGCCTCTCGGCTTTGCATCTGATTTCTCAAGTGGGAAATCTCGAGGTCTCGTTCTTCAACTGCTTTCATCAGAAAATTTAATTTCTTTTCCATTTCAGCCATTGTTTCATCGTTAGTGCGTGCGTCCGCCATCATTACAGACATTACGTTGGAATCAGACACCTTCTCCGACTGATCAGAGGAAGGAACATATTCATCGTACAAGGGATTTTCCTTGATGATTATCCCACCCTGCGCAGACTCCGTCAGTCGTTTGTAAATTTTGCTCACGATGACAGGAGTGTGTTTTTTCTTCGATGAAGCGACTGCGGGTGAAAGGTCCCTTGTAAGAGTTTTTGGAAATGAGAGACCTGGATGTTATTTTCTTCGATGCCATTGTTAAATTTAGTTGAGAGAGGGACAAATGAGAGGTAGAGTTGTCCCACTGGACGTGCTAATCTGTTCACACGAAGATTTCGACGAAGGAAATTCGACACGTGTAAATGAATTCGACACGTGTCGAATTTCAAGGGCTTTGCAACTTGTTCTCGATGTTGAATTTGGATTAAGGGCTTCGCAACTTGTTCTCGATATTGAATTTGGATCGAGGGCTTCGCAGCTTGTTCTCGATGTTGAAGGATTGTTTAGTTTTTCAAGGTTTTAGGGAGTCTTCGTTTTTTGGGAATTCTCTCTGAGCTCTTACGAATAGAAATTTTCTGAACCTTCAAAATGAAGAATGAGCTCTCTATTTATAGAGTTCTCATGGGTGTAATGGGTTTGGGCTAGGATCCAATTGGCTTGGGCCCAATGGGTTTGAGTCCAATGGACTTTTGGGTTTTGGGCCCAAATGGGCCATTTAAATAGATTTCTAGGCCGATTTGATTTTGAGCCCAATTGCGATATGACCCAATTTGATCGGTTAAATTTATTTGCTCCAACGGTCATGATGAAGACACTTGGCAACCTCTGATTGACCGAAATTTCTCGGTCAACCATATAATTTTTTGTTTTAATTACCATAATTTTTAAAGGCTAAATTATAGAAAATACCCTAAACTATAAATTATAGGTTAAAAAGTTTCAAAAATGCTCCTGACCTCTTAAAAAACGTTCAAAAATACCTTTATCGTTAAATTTTGGATAAAAATTTAAAGTTTCATTAATACCCTTGATCTTTTAAAAAAAATCAAAATATATATTTACTAGAAAACATTTTATTCTATTTCCAATATTTGCGAATTCTTTCTCCATGAAAATTAATGAAAATCTTTGCTTATTTTTTTTTTCTCCTTCAACATAGTATCCCAAAAGCCTAACTAGATTCTTATGTTGAAGCTTCAAGATGAATTTTGCTTCATTCTTGAATTACTCAAGTTATTGACTTGATTTTGTTCATATCATTTTCTTTGCTCCTCACCATTCACTATCCATCCGTTCCCCAAAATTTATTTTAGTCAAATTTGTTCACACGAGATTTCGACGAAGGAAATTTGCCACGTGTAAATTAACTTTGATTTTGTAAGCGTGTGGATTACAATCTCTAATGTATGATCCTTTGATTCTCTCTCTTAAGTGTGTAATTTACTTGAGGGCTTGTTCTCGAGGTTGAATCTTCAGCTTCTCAAAGATGTGAAGTCTTCAAGTGTGGAGTGTTCAGTCTTCCAAGGATTCATGGAGTCTTCGTTGCTTGTGAATTCTTCTTAGGAGTAGAAATTTTTTGAACCCTTCAAATGAAGGGTGATCTCTCTATTTATAGAGTTCCCATGGGAACATGGTGGGCTTGGGCTCAATGGGCTTTTGGACCTAGTCATATAAATTTGGGTTTTGGGCCAAATTGTCATTTAAATAGCTTTTTGGGCCAATTTTATTTTGAGCCCAATTGCAAAATGACCCAACTTAATCGGTTAAATTTATCTGATCAAACGGTCATGATGAAAACACGTGGCGTTTTTCTGAGAATCGCCAATTTTGTCTCCAAATTAAATTTGGGACATATGTCAATTTGAGATTCGTCTCAGATGTAAGTTTGTCATCACTTTCTGGATAATGACGTGGCAACTGCTGATTGGCCGAAATTTCTCGGTCAACAAATGCCCTTTTTTCGAGATTTATGCACAAGTATGTGTAGGTGAGTCTCGAAAAAGTTAAATTTTGAAATCAAAATGTAGGACATTTACTCCTAATTTTGAATCCGCTTTGACATATCAATTTTATCGAAATATGAATTTGGTTCAAATCAATTTTTTTATTTGACACGCCTTTTTATGTCAATTGATCAAAATATGAATTTGAGTCATAATTTTGATTTTTTTTTATTTGGCAGCAAACTTTGACTTACACTTGGGTAGATTTTGTGCTCTACCTTAATTCCACTTTGAATGTAGGGTAGAATTTGGTTTCTACCCAATTTAAGATAATAAAGTTAATTTTGAGTTGGGTTTGACTTTAAATTTTACTTCAATTTTGATGTGGGATAAAATTTGAAGTACACCCAAACTACCAATTTCGATTTAAAACTTGGATTTCAAATTTTTTTGAATTCAAATCTAGCTCGGGAATAAAATTTGGAATATGCCCAATTTTTTTTTTAATTCAAGGTACATCTTAGATCTCATTCAAAATTTGGTTTTAACTCGAAGTAGGAGTAATGAAAATTTAACTTGGGATAATTTTGGGATTTCGACCCATTTTGACTTGAGGCTTGATTTTGAGATGAAATTTGAAGTCAACTTATTACTTTTGGACGAAATTTAGAATCAAACATTTTGATCCACACCCAAAATGAATCAAACATTTGCATTTAATGACAAATGTTACCAACAAAGTTTGTTTGGCAAAATGGAACTTATGCAAACTTAACTCTCTTTGGACTCAGGTTTAAGTCCAACTTTATACAAATTTTAAACAACTTTTCTTAACTCTTTAAGTGGAGGGTATCTTCGTAACTTCACATGCAATAACAAACCCCCTTTTTTTTCAGCTTCAGCCAGTCGGATGTTTCGATTTGAGGGAGAGGTCGTCGTCGAGTCATCTGCGAGGAAGAAGAGGAAATCAGCGTTGTCCCTCAGGCCACTCGCCGCCGCACGCTGTGTTCGTGAGGGAGGAGCGTCGTCGTTCGTCGGCGCTTCGCGAGGGAGATCTGTTCCGCCGGCGTTCCGCCACCGGGAGGGTAAATAAATTTGGATTTGTTTCGCCGTTCGTGAGAGAGGGTAAATTGATGGAACTGAATTCCTAAAACAACTAGAGGCGCAGCGGAAAGAAGCCTAAACTGGTTGAGGATCTTCAGCAATCAATGAGTAACAAAACGGGAGAGAGAAAACTAACCAACACTTAGCAGTTTCTTTCTGCCCGAAAGCCACCGGTAATTCCCATACCGACTGGTAAAAATCAACCAAGAAAGGTTGACCGGTAAGCTCCTCGATGTGCAACCGGTAAATTTCACAAGTTTACACTAGTAAAAAGCACACCGGTAAGCTTCTCGACCGATAAATCTTCAGAAGATTCGACCGGTAAAGAACACACCGATAAATTTACCTCGGTGTACCAGACCGGTAAGCTTCACAAGCTTCAACCGATAAAAGGTACACCGATAAACCGATATCGGTAAGCTTCACAAGCTACCATCGGTAAACCGGACCGGTAAGCTTACTCAAGCTTCCACCGGTAAGCTTGGACCAGTTAATCGATACCGGTAAGCTTTGAAAGCTTACATTGGTAAAATGATGAACCGGTAAGCCATGACCGATAAAACGATACCGGTAAATCAGTCGAGTAAACATCTCATGTTTACACCGGTAGACCGGTAACACTTACCAGTTAAGGACATCGATAAAGAATCCACCGGTAAGCTCGACCGGTAAATCCTCGGTCAATTCCCTCGCCAAAACGTTAAGAATAACGTTGGTTGAGTGACCGGTAAAAACCACCGATAAATTCACCAGGAAGCTCGAAACATAGAAAAAACTTACCTTTTTTTTGTTTGTCTTCTCATCTCCGCTGCAACCACCCCTGCAAAATTCCATGAAGCTCATTCTGATCATGAGCAGCTGCGAGGACCACCCTCAAAGCAATCCCGGGTATCCTCGGGCTTAGTAGCGGAGTTGTGGGACTCCTTTGAACAAGGGGGCTTTGGAGAGAGATGTTTGGGGATGAAAGATGAATTTGTTGGTGTAGAGGGGAGGAAGATGAAATACCATTTGGGTTTGATGAACAATTCATCTAAAACTCAAACTTTCATCGCTCTTAATCTCTTATGTTTCTCAACAATTGAAAAACAATTTGAGGGAAGAAGTATGAACCTTTCATTCTTCTAATCTTCAAAAGACAAGCCCTCAACACTTGCATCAAAATTCAGCCAAAATTCATCATTTCTTCAACCTTTGAAGAACACCCATGGAGGAAGAGGAGAGAGAAAATTTCAGCAAAAATTCTCTATCACCCGAAAATCAGAGAGCAAAAAATTCTCAAGCAAAAAATTGCTTAACCAAAAGGTAGGATTAGTTTAGCATGAGGTGTCAAACATGCACTCATGTTTATAAATTTATTTATTATAAAAATTAATTCAAAATTAATTAAACAATTTAATTAATTCTTTTATTATTTAATTTAATATCAAATATTAATTAAATAATAAAATTAATCCCGGTTTTTCGAAAACTGCCTTTTTGCATATGAATCCCTATTCATATTTTCCTCCGAGCACATATATAAATCATATTTAAATATGTCTAACCTCATACTCAAATCTGAATTTGGATTCCTCCAAATTCTTTCCTTTGCATTGCTACACCGCTTTATCCTAGCTAATCAGGAGAACCTAAAGGACCTACAGATAATGAGCTCCAACGATACAAGATTATCCGGTCAAAACTCTTTCAACCGAACTAATCAACATTCGTTAACCCGCAGAGACTTCACTATAGTCTGAGATTTGCACTCTCCTCATTGGAGATATATTATGTCCTCTTGATATAACCATCACTTGTGAGTCGATCCTTCACAGGTCATTTGTAATCGTAGCTGGGTCATTTATACTGTTTAACCCCTGCATTACCTCTTGTTCCTTAAGTACCACTGACACCTCTAATAAACAATTGATCTGTGGTCCAACCAGCAGATCAGATCTCTCTCTGACCAAGGAGAGGGTGGGCCCTTGTTCAAGACCTTGAGTCAGCTATTAAGGGATCAACCTCTCTACTAACCCTAAAGGCGGGTTATGAGTGAATTCCGCCTTGCTACACTATGTCTTCAGCTACCTATTCAAGTTTATCCCCAAGATGGTAGGCTTATTGAGCAGACGAACTGACCACTCTCACCCATACAATTCAAAGGATACTCTCAAATAAACAGGAGTTCATAGCGAGCTCAGGATTGAGATCGAGTTACCTAGGTCATCATATGAAAAAATCAGTCTCTTCAGTAAACGGTGTTATAAAGAGAGAGCGACTTGATTTCGCGGTTCAGTCTTATGCAAACTCATTGCATAGGATGCCCTCGCTCGCACATCTCCATGTGAAACGATTCAAATCACATTGTTTTGTACAATACAAAGCGAGCCGCATCCAATAGTGTTACCAGGATAAGGTACCCAGCCTTATCCATATACTATAGACCGTTTTGACTGTCTACTTGAGCCTGATCCACAATCATGTCATACATGAAGCTCAAGTATTCATCCTTCGCCATAGGTGTTGGTCATTGGTACAGGTTAATGCAAACACGTTTCATTTTATTTCAGTAAACTCTTTTATTGAATAAAACTCAATAACTCTTTATTGCTAAATGGAATGCTTACAAACATAACTGTTCACAAACTACGAGTTTTAGGACATAAAACCCAACATAAATTAATTTGGATTTGTTTCGCCGTTCGTGAGGGAGGGTAAATTATTATTTTTTATTTTTTTTATTTTTAACTTGTTTTGAGTTTGAACCATCTTTGTTTCTTCTACCGCTAATGAACTTCCCTTGAATTCCAAGTTCTTCACACTTCGTTTGTTATGAGTTTTCCATGATGAAAATTTTCCATTGTTGTTTTCTCCCGAGTTATTGCTTGAGCTCTCTCTCACTTCATTCATAAAAAAACAACTCAACCCAGATGCTGGATTCTCTAAAAAATATGTTTTTGACATGTTCCCTCCATCATGTTTTGAACTGGAATAACTTGGCATTCCAAAACTTGAATTTGTATAGAAATATTTTGAACTGCTACAAATTGTGAATTGTTGTTGTTATTGTACTCACCATTCAAATAGGAACTTAGAGAATCAAAGAGAATCAAATTCAGTCTTGTTTATAAAATCTTCCTTTGTTTGCTTTAGGGGTAACACTGTTTGCAATTTTTTTTTTTATGGGATTTATGGAAGGGATGAAGTTTTTTAAAAAACAAAATCACAAACCATCAGACTTGCATTTTTTTTTTTTTTTTTTTTTATGATTTTGTATTGTCTTTTTTTTTTTTTTTTCAAAGGTTAAACCCGCAGAGTTCTACAATATGGTGTAATTAAAATTTCTTGCAGCTTTAATCCTTTGGCGTTTGCTTGTGGAAACTGCGGTCAATTTAGTTCTTCGGTCAAAAAAAAGATTTTTTTGTTGTCGTTCATCTTGGTCAAGAAATAAACGGTAAGAATGAGTCTCACTTTTGGGTCATCGGTTGACTTTGTTACATGTATTTTTACCATAACAAATAGGACTGTGGTAATGTTAATTTCATGGACTGTGGTAACGTTAATTTCATGGATTGTGGTAACGTTAATTTTATGGACTGTGGTGACTTTGGAATGCTTTTTTTTATCGCCAACTTGGACTGCTTTCTTTTATTGCAAATTTGGACTGCTTTCTTTTATTGTAAATTTGGACTGTTTTCTTTTTATCGCAAATTTGGACTGCTTTCTTTTTATATTAAACTTGGTCTTTTATCGCAAATTCGGTCTTGCTTTCACTTTATCGCAAATTCAAACGTTCAACTTCAAGTTCAAAACCAAGTGTCGCTCGCTTTAAGTTTAAGACCGAGTGTAGCTCATTTCAAGTTCAGGACCGAGCGTTGCTCCCTTTTTTTTTTTTTGTCTGTGTATGCATACTTAGATTTTCAAGTGAATAAAAACTTGGATTTCTAAGCTTTTACCAAAAAAAAAAAAAATTACCTCAACGTGACTTGGATTTCTAAGCGAATAAAAACTTGGATTTCCAAGTTTTGCCCCTATTTTGAACTTTTTTTTTTCTTCCAACAACAAAACTGGGAATATAAACTTGGATTTCCAAGTGAATAAAAACTTGGATTTTTAAGCTTTTTACTAATTTTTTTACTTCGTCGTGACTTGAATTTCTAAGCGAATAAAAACTTTGATTTTCATGTTTTGCCCCACTTTGGATTGTTACCCAACAACACTTGGAATATAAACTTGGATTTCCAAGCGAATAAAAACTTGGATTTCTGAGCTTTTACCAAAAAACAATTAGCTCGTCGTGACTTGGATTTCTAAGCGAATAAAAACTTGGATTTCCATGTTTTGCTCCACTTCGAACTTTTACCCAACAACAACACTTGGAATATAAACTTTGCTTTCTGAGCGAATAAAAACTTGTATTTCCATGTTTTGCCCCACTTCGAACTTTTACACAACAACAACACTTGAAATATAAACTTGGCTTTCTGAGCGAATAAAAACTTGAATTTCCATGTTTTGTCCACTTTGAACTTCCAACAACACTTGGAATATAAACTTGAATTTTCCAGCGAATAAAAACTTGGATTTCTAAGCTTTTACCAAAAAAAAATTACCTCGTCGCGACCTGAATTTCTAAGCGAATAAAAACTTGAATTTTCATATTTTGCCTCACTTCGAACTTTTACCCAATAACAACACTTGGAATATAAACTTGGATTTCTGAGGGAATAAAAATTTGGATTTCCATGTTTTGCCTCACTTCGAACTTTTACCCGACAACAACACTTGGAATATAAACTTGGCTTTCTGAGCGAAGAAAAACTTGGATTTACATGTTTTGCCCCACTTTGAACTTTTACCCAACAACACTTGAAATATAAACTTGGATTTCCAAGCGAATAAAAACTTGGATTTCTAATCTTTTACCAAAAAAAAATTACCTCGTCGTGACTTGAATTTCTAAGCGAATAAAAACTTGGATTTTCATGTTTTCCCCACTTCGAACTTTTATCCAACACAACACTTGGAACATAAACTTGGATTTCCAAGCCAATAAAAACTTGAATTTCTAAGCTTTTATCCCACAACAACACTTGGAATATAAACTTGGATTTCTAAGCGAATAAAAACTTGGATTTTCATGTTTTGCCCCACTTCGAACTTTTACCCAACAACAACACTTGGAAGATAAAACTTGAATGTCCAAGCGAATAAAAACTTGGATTTCCATGTTTTGCCCCAATTTGAACTTTTACCCCACAACAAAACTTGGAATAAAAAATTTAGATTTCTAAACGAATAAAAACTTGGATTTCTAAGCCTTTTTCCCACTTTTATTTTCTTTATATTTTTTATGCGACACTGGTATTGGGACGTCGCTTGTGTTGGGTTTTATGTCCTAAAACTCGTGGTTTGTAAACGATAAACATATTTTATTACTAATAAAGTGTTATTGAGGTTTATTCAATAAAGTTATTATTGAATATGTGAATTGCTTATTTCACTTTAGAAAACCCTAAATCCAATCAACTAAGATCCATCGCTATAACATGAATACTGGAACTTTATGTGGAGACATAAAAGTGGATCAAGTTCGAGTAAATAGCCAAAGCGGTCTATAGTATACGGATAAGGCTGGATACCTTGTCCTGGGGACACTATTGGATGCGGCCTATTTTGTATTTAGTACAAACAATGTGATCCTGAATCGTTCATGTGGAGACATGTGAATGGGGCGTCCTATGCAAAGAGTTTGCATTAGACCGGACCGCGAAATAAGCCACTCTTGCTTTATAACGTTGTTTACTTTTTTAAAGACTAACTATTTCAAAACGATGACCTAGGTAACTTGACCTTAATCCTGAGCTAACTATGAACTCCTGTTTATTCGGGATTATCCTTAGATCTGCATGGGTGAGAGTGGTTCAACAGCGCCGACTCAATAAGCCTCTCATTTCAGGGGTAAGATCGGATAGATAGTTGGGGACATAGGGTGCAAGATGGAATTCACTTCTACCCGTTTCTAGGGATAGTAGATAGGTTGTTCCCTTAAGTGTTGACTCCAGGTCTTGACAATGGGCCCCACCTTCTCATTGACCCGAGAGAGACTCGTATAGTGATTAGATCACATACCAATCGGTTTAGTTATTATATCACAAACCAATTGTTCATTAGAGGATCAATGGGACTTAAGGAGCAATATGTAATTACGGGAGTAAAACATATATTTGATCCAACCGTAAATTACGAACAACCTGTGAAGGGTCAACTTACTAATCATGGTTATATCGAGTGGACATCAATATATCTACAGTGAGGAGAGTGCAACTACTAGGCTATAGTGGAATGTCCTGGTAGTTAACAAATGTTGATTAACTGAGTTAAAGAGTTTAATCAGTTAATCTCGGATCGTTGGAGCTCATGATCTGTAGGTCCATGAGGTCCCGCTGCTAGCTCATATCGGACTAAACCTTAGAATAGTGTGACGAGTGAATTCAAAGTGTTCGAATTCGAATTAGGGAATAAGCGTTAAATATATATGATATATTTAACGACATAACGTTCACTTGCGAATTGAACAATAGAGAGAGATGAAGATATTTAAATAAGATTTAAATATTGAAAATATGAATAGGGATTCATAATCATGTATATCGGGAATGATCGAGATTAGTGTTGGATTTATTGGATATTAAATTTGAATTAATTAAATTGTTTAATTAATTATTTAATATTAATTTAATTTAATTTAAAATTAATTATTTTAATTAATTTTTAAATTGAATTAATTTGATCAAAGTTAGTTAAAAGTCAAATTGTAGACAATTGACTAAAACTTTGACTCCACTAAACCTTGAAAGTCAAGAGTCAATTTGATGACTAAAGTTAGTGGAAAAATCCAATTCTTGAGTTAGTGGGAAAAACCATTTGTTGGTGTTTTTATGACTCAAACTTTTTTGCTAAGTGTTCATCCCACATCAAGCCACTAATCCAGCTAAATTGAGTGGATTCTAGATGTCATCCTAATGTTAATTCAATTTTGCATGATTTTGCATGTAGCCTTCTATATATACAAAGAGTTAATTAGATTAACTTATTCTTGAAATTTTGGTTAATTTTGAGAATTGTAAAGACAATTTCTCTACCATTCTCTCCAAATCCATCTTCAATTCTCTTTCAAATTAGTCACTTAAACGATCCCACAATCCCGTTCTAAGGCCGGATAATAGTCGGGAAGACTCTCGTGGTGGTTCGTGACTGTTACGTTCGAAGATCGGGTTTGGAATCGAGAAGATTTTGAACTTCAAAGGTAATTTCTAAATTATTGTCTTTGATTTTCAAATTACATGTTTTTTCTTTGAAATTAACAAAATTAGAGTACTTAGATCCATAATTGCTTCCACTATGCATGCCGAAACTCTTTCAAATGGTATCAGAGCATGCTTTAAGTGCTCTTTTTTGGTAAATTTAGAGTTGGTGGGTAGTAATTCATGTGATGAATGCATGTGTGCTAAAATGGATATTTTTTGGTCTTTGGCATCCATTTCTCTTCCAATTTGTAATAATTATTGTAATTGCCTTGTGATGGGCTTTAATGTGTTACAAAGAGTCTGTATTTTTTTCTAGAGTCATTAGAGTCCATTTTAGGATGTAATTTATCAAAATTCGAAGAGACGTCGAGTGGTGGTTCGGTCTGGTTCGGCGACGGTTCGTGCAATCCAGCAACTTACAAGCGGTTCGAGCCGATTCGAAGTGTTCGGGGGCGGTTCGAGGCTTTTTCCTTTTTTTTATTATTGTAATAATTTAATTGTAATTGCCTTGTGATAGGCTTTAATGTGTTACAAAGAGTATGTATTTTTTTCTAGAGTCATTAGAGTCCATTTTAGGATGTAATTTATCAAAATTGGAAGAGACGTCGAGTGGCAGTTCGGTCCGGTTCGGCGACGGTTCGTGCAATCTAGCAACTTACAAGCGGTTCGAGCCGATTCGAAGTGTTCGGGGGCGGTTCGAGGCTTTTTCCTTTTTTTTTATCGTAATAATTTAGGTAATTGCTTGTTTAGGATGCCAAAACTAATCCATTTTTAGTGTGGTTTATTTATTTATGCATTGTGAATGTATAGTTTAAATAAACATAATCTTTTGTGCATATTGTATGCCATGTAGATTTAAAATCTCACCATAGGATAAGCATGTAGCATGCATTGAAAGTATGTTATAAGTGTTATAATATAAGTATGCATGTTTAGGATTCCATGAGATTTGATATAAGTTGTTATATATATAAAAGCATGTTAGATGTATGTTATAAGGTTTGTCTTTTTTTATAAGTGTTATAAAATGAATTAGACATTAAAACCTATAACAAAGATAAATGCTTGTTCATTTAGGGTTAACCACCAAGCAATCTCCTGTTTTAATAGTTAAAATAGGTCGATGTCTTGTAAAACTTCGGTTACAAGAAAAACTCACCCGGTAAGATGCTGTCTAAGGTTGGGGGTATTTAAGTTGACGGTTTACGGAACACCTTCTACCTGGGCATCGAACTGGCGTTTGAGTTTAGCTAACCCGATTTTATGAGCATGCGTGAGTGATGTGAGGTTTTAAAAGGTTTATCACCTAGACATCATAGGTTAAAATTCAATATAAATGTTATACTCGGAAAGATTACTTAGACTTAGGATATGTTTTAGTTAGCCAAAATGCATGCCTAAGTAAAATCATACCCAACCGTCTAGAACACTTCAGTGGGAGGAAAAATGTTTTCAGCTCCTACGTCCCTAAGAGTTCACACCGTGAGATTCATGCTCGGCTTCGAGTCTCCCTGGGAGCGACCTCCAGTAGGAAAGTATTTGCATGAGTTAATAACAAGGTGAATAGGGGAAGTTGTTCATAGTAAGTGGGCGAAGACTGTGTGTCAACACATCATACGGTCTCCTCCATTAGGTTGCACCGTGAGATTCCCATGATGCGCCTACGAGTCTGCCCTGGGAGCGACCACCCCTTAGGAGGGCTGTATCATGGGATTCTGAACACCGCGAACTCCATAAATGGATAGGGTCTTATAAGTCCGTTTTCAGCATTGTCTTTCCAACTTCGGGAGTTTGTTGATTCTGATCTCTGAGGTCTGAAAATGAAGGGTCACACTTACAAGAATTACTAAGTGTTAGTAACTTCTGGACCAAAGTAAACGATAGCTAAAAGATCTATTGGAATATGAGTTATTCTGGTAATAGTGATTAGCTGAGATTGCCTAAATTCAAAGGAAGAGTGATAAACTGCCCCTAGGTGGATGTTGCTCCAAACCTTTGTAGTATCGTTGCAACAAAGAATAAATGATGGGTACATTTTTTATGGAGCGACATGCGCAGTGGAAAGCGATTTCGGACCGATGATACTCTAATTTCATCAATTTAACAAATAGAAAACATGCTCAAAACGACAGAATTAAGAAATTAGAAATACATACCCTTGTAGTTCCAATTTCTTCAAGCTCCGCCGCACGTTCCTCGTCACGAACTCTTCCGGCCTCTTCTCACGAACGCCATGAGGACCACCCTAGGTAGTCCCGCTATCCTCGGCGCCGCGCAACGGAGTTGTGGGACTCCGAAAAGAAGAGAAAAGAAAAGAAAAAGAAAAGGAAGAAGAAGAAGGAATCACGAAGGGAGAGGCTAAAAAAAACAAAACTATTTTTTTTTTCTTTTTGTATACCCCTCCTTCCCTTATCTATCTATTTTAATCAACCAAAGGGGTATATATATATATATATATATATATATATATATATATATATATTATTAATAAAAATAATAATAAAAATTTTATTTATTAAACTTTTTAATAAATAAAATATATATATTATTATTATTAATTAAACTTTTTAATTAATAAATATTATTTAATTTAATATCAAATATTAATTAAATAATATGTCTAAACCCGGTTTTTCTGAAAAACCGACTTTTTCCCACATGAATCCTATTCATGTCTTAGGCCAATCCCATATTTAAAACATATTTAAATATGTACATCATTCTTCCACAAACCGAATTTGAACAATTCAAATTCTTTTTCTTTTTCTTTTCTTTTATACTGTTGCACGGCGTTATCCGAGTTAGCCAGGACAACCTAAAGGACCTACCGATCATGAGCTCCAACGATACGTGATTATCCGGTCAAAACTCTTTTAACTGAACTAATCAACATTCGTTAACCCCCGGAGACTCCACTATAGTCCGAGGGTTGCACTCTCCTCACTGTAGATATATTATGTCCTCTGATATAACCGTCACGGGCAAGTCGACCATTCACAGGTTGTTCGTAATCACAGCTGGGTCATTTAAAACCGTTTAACCCCTGCATTACGTCTTGTTTCTTAAGTACCACTGACACCTCTAATGAACAATAGATCTGTGGTCCAACCAACAGATCAATTAACCCTCTCATCTCATGAGAGTGTGCGCGCTAATTGTTCAAGCCCCAGAGTCAGCTATTAAGAGAACATCCTATCTACTAACCCTGAAGAGCGGGTCAGGAGTGAACTCACATCTTGCTTTACTATGTCCCCAGCTACCTATTCGACTTTATCCCTGAGATGGTAAGTTATTGAGTCGGCGCTAATGGGTCACTCTCACCCATACAAGTCTAAGGATACTGTCTAATAAGCAGGAGTTCATAGTAAGCTCAGGATTAAGATCGAGTTACCTAGGCCATCAAATGAAAATGTCGGTCTCATCAGTAAACGATGTTATAAAGAGAGAGCAACATATTTCGCGGTTTGGCCTTATGCAAACTCTTTGCACAGGACGCCCTCACTCGCACATCGCCATGTGAAACGATTCGGATCACATCGTTTTGTACAATACAAAGTGAGCCGCATCCTATAGTGTTACCAGGATAAGGTACCCAGCCTTATTCGTATACTATAGACCGTTTTCACTAACTACTTGAGCCTGATCCACAATCATGTCATACATGAGGCTCAAGTACTCATATTCAGCCAAGGGTGTTGGTCATTGGTATAGGTTAACTTAAACACGTTTCACTTTATTCAGTAAACTTCTTTACTGAATAAAACTAATAACTCTTTATTCTAAATAGAGTATTTACAAACATAACAGTTTACAAACCACGAGTTTTAGGACATAAAACCCAACAAACTCCCACTTGGACTTAAACGTCCGTGGTGTACATGTTAGGTGGAGAAAACTAATATATCATATATCATAAAGTTTTCTCCCACTGTCCTCTTCAGCAACTCGGAGCCCGAGACTCTTCTAGGTGTCTCTAAAATACTTTAGCCATGAGAGACTTAGTAAACTAATCAGCATGAAGTACTACGAGGCTTTCCATGTGACCATCACATCTCCTCATAGCACTATCTGCGAGCTCAACTTATAAACCTATTGTTGCTTCACAAGCTGCAAATAGACTTAGCTACCAACGAGGAATCAGCAATACAACTCTTGTATTCTACTCCTCTAAGTACAAGGACAAAACTTTAACCAGAATCCAATCCAATTCGACTAATATTACTGACAACTCCCACTGCATAGCACATATCGGGTCATGTATCTCAAAAGATACACCTAACCTCCAATATGTAAATGCACTTGGGTGCATCTCGTATCCTCAACACTTGAGGTGTCTCAGGAAACCATTTCCATAGACCATCGAATATTGACAACATCTTGTCAATAAAAGATTTTAGAGACAACACTAGCGATTTGTTCTTACGACTCAAATCATCCTGAATCCTTAGAACAAACTAAGCCTACCTCCAGATCAACTATTTGGGAGTGGGTCGCTAGTTTATGCTAAAAATCAAAAAATGAATCCTACATCATACTCAATGATTAAGACATCAATTACGGAAACAGTTTATGAAAACTACAACATTGATTAAATCCTTGTCAAACAAGGTTTATCAAACTATTGTTCCAAGCCATAAGATTTGATCACATTATCAAAACTCACAATTCAGGACGAAGATGCTTTCTCCAATTCATAAATGAATCGAATAAGCCAGCAAACCATTTGCTCTTTGCCCTCGAAGTATGAATCTTTCTGTTTGAGACTTATAGATACTCAGATCAAATTTGCAAGTCTTGACATCCATTTGCCTTATTCTATCAAAATATAACAGAGCAATGGATAAGAGTTATCTATTTAACTTACACCTGGCAACAAGAGAAAGAGAGTATTCCCAATAAACCCTTTCTCTTTGTGGCAGTCCCTTTACCAGAAAGTCAAGCCATAAAGGTTTTCACCTTTGTGGCTTGGTCTCATTACCATTCAAAGATTCATGGCTTTGAACCATTCGGCCTTGTCTATGTGATCCATTGTTTGTTTAGAGACAATGAATCCTCAATATCATCATCAAGTATGATAACTTTGAGTTTAAGACAAGCCAATACAGCGGGCTGGGTTGTCCAACATCCCTCCCACTGCATTGAGGCTTTCTCAACAGTTGAGAAGCTCCAGTCTGATCAACAACCATTGTTGAATTCAACTATAACTTTCTTATTAAAACTGTAAGTCTTAACACACTAGTTGTTTTCAAGTTTAATAGAACATATCAGTATACATCTTTTGTTGAATGAACTGTTCATTATAAAACAAAAGATACTAAATACAAATGTTCAATACAAACCAGTAATATAGACAATAATTACATCCAATGAAATTATTTCTATACAACAACTACAAAGACTCACTAGTTCAGCTGCAACGATATCTCCATATCTCACAGCGAGAAAACCGGCTGTCAGGAACTAGTTTCCTGAAGAAAAACAAACATGATTAGTGGTTCTTGAAGACATCCAGGTATGACTTCATGTCCACTAAACTTGTTTAGACAAATAAATCACATTTATCTTGTCGTTCTTTCTCAGCCTGTTTCTCAGCAAAGTATTTGGAGCAGTTAAGCTTCCAATACCCATCTTCAGTACAATGGAAACATTTTCCTATGTTTGAAGACATTACCTTGCGAACAGTAGGGGCTTTGTCATTTCTCCTGTTACTCTTCTTCTTCTGAATAATCTCATTACTCAGAGAAGCATAGGCTTACTCCCTGACGCCAACCTCTTAAGGAATTTCTTCGAAGTGACAACACTTGCCTCATTCTCTATTCCTTTGGAAATGTACAGAGACTGATAAGTCTGAAAAGACGATGGTAGTAACGTTTACTTCTGCCGCATTAAAGTGGACCATCATATTAAGGACAAGCTCCCTAACAGAGGTATCCTCCACTATGCGAGAGTTATAAACGAACTTGAGGACTTCATTACGAAGTGATGAGGACGACTGTCCACTATTGCTTGTAATGAAGACATGATTTCCTTTACGGAAATCATAACCTCATTCTACTTGCACAAGGCATCAAATATGCTTGCCAAGATATAGATTTGGGCTTTATCAATAGCCCTAATCCATCCATCGTATGCCTCTCGAACACTTCGAGAAGTACTCGAGCCAGGAGTAAGAGGACATTCCTCCGTTAAGACAAACCTAAGGTCGTCTAGAATCAGAATCACATTCAGGTTCAACTTCCAGGTCCCGTAATTTTAATTTTTTTTTTTTCGGTTTAACTTGTCGTGAGCTAATAACTGTATAAACGAACTCGACATGCTGAAATAGAATGTAAAACTATTAGTGAAACGGTTTTAACCTATTTAAACCATTTAAGAAGTTTAGCAGTATAATAAAGGACCCAAACGCTTTATTTACTCGCAACGATACTTTAGTAAGTCAGAATGGTCGCTACCGTAGGGCAGTCGAACATTCCTTTACTAAATCAAGACAATCTTGACTAAATGCTAATGCCAGAATAACTCATATTCCTATGGCATCTTAGTTATCGTTTTTGGTCTGGATTTACTAACTTCTTAGCAAATCCCGTAAGTGTGACCCTCCATTTTTAGAATTCACAGGACGACCCCAACAATGCAACCGTAGGGAATGTCAGAGTTGGGAATGGCCCTGTGTTTCTTTATCCATAAATGGTGACTGAGGTGTTCGATCTCCCATGCCCAGCCCTCCGTTTGGATGGTGCCCCTAGGGCAGCCTGCAGGCAGAACATGGGAATCTCACGGTTCAATCCAATGGAGGAGACCGTAGGATGTACTGACGTACTTCCTTCTCCCACTTACTGTCGCAACGTTTTTGCGACGCGGAGCGGCCGACGTTCCTCCGTTAAACAGGGGTTTTTAAAAAGAAATAAAAACAAAAAGGAGTCGCCACCAATCATTTTTTTGGGTGTGATTGGTCACCTAAAAGTGGTCTACGAAATCAAAAATAAGGTTCGGGGTCATTTGAGTGTAGGGAAGGTACTAGGACCCTACAACATCCCGTTAAAAACGGTAGCCAAAACATTTTATCCTAAATATCCATCTAATCCTAAAAGGTCCTTAATTTGAGAAAATAAAATAAACAAAATAGATAAACATAGTTCAACTTAAAATAAATGTCTCAAGAGATCATGCCTTGATTTTATGATAAAATAAGGACTCGATCTGTGAGTGAAATTACCCATAAATGTTGTCATTTTATCGCATTAATCTCATTATTAGGATTATACAACAAAACAAAGGTTTTAAAAGTCATTTAAGAAAATCAATTTTTTAGATTAAATTTAAAACTTATTTTATAATCGAATGTGATTCTTTTGAAAAAAAACGAACTTAAATAATAGTTAAAGTTATTCTAAAGAAAGGTTAATTCAATTAAAATATGGAAACATTCACTTAAAAGACGTTTGGGGAAAATATTTGAAATCAGTTCTAAAATCAAATGGAAACCTTCACTAAAAAGGAAAGACATTTGAAAAGCAATTTATTTAAAATACTTTTGGGCAATAAAAGATTTTAAAGAAGAGAAAAAACGTTTGGAAGCTTTTAAAATTCAAATTCAATAGAAAATTATTTTGAAAATTTGAAGATAGCAATAAATGGCGTAAGAAGGGAAATATAAAATAAAATAATTAGAAGTTAAAGCCTAATCCTCAAGATAAGGGAAAGATTTTTATTCCATTCTGGGATTTCAAACAAAAGGAAAGAAAAACAAAATATATCCTCAAGGTTGGAGGAAGAATCCTTCACCTATCCTGGGATTCAAACGGAAGTAAAGAAAAACGAAATATATCCTCAAGGTTGGAGGAAAAATCCTTCACCTATCCTGGGATTTAAATTTTTGCAGGATAATAAGAACAAATTACAACGAAATATATCCTCAAGGTTGGAAGAAGAATTCTTCACCTATCCTGGGATTCAAACGGAAGTAAAGAAAAACGAAATATATCCTCAAGATTGGAGGAAAAATTCTTCACCTATCCTGGGATATAAATTTTTGCAGGATAATAAGAACAAATTACAAGGAAATATATCCTCAAGGTTGGAGGAAGAATCCTTCACCTATCCTAGGATTTAAATTTAAGTAAAGAAAAACGAAATATATCCTCAAGGTTGGAGGAAAAATCCTTCACCTATCCTGGGATTTAAATTTTTGCAGGATAATAAGAACAAATTACAACGAAATATATCCTCAAGGTTGGAGGAAGAATCTTTCACCTATCCTTGGATTTAAATTTAAGTAAAGAAAAACGAAATATATCCTCAAGGTTGAAGGAAAACTCTTTCACTTATCCTGGGATTTAAATTTTTGCAGGATAATAAGAACAAATTACAACGAAATATATCCTCAAGGTTGGAGGAAGAATCTTTCACCTATCCTGGGATTTAAATTTTTGGCAGGATAATAAGAACAAATTACATTTTTTTATTAAAATAACCATCTAAAAAAAACTTAAAAAGCAAACAAATCCAGAGTGAACATAGAATTACATGTGCAGGGCTATTTGCAGGAAATAATAAATTTCCTCACCCGTTGTTCTTCTTCCTCCTCACACACAATGCTGGGTTCTGCAACACGATCACCGTCAGAGCTCGCGAAGGTAATACGCCGCCGTACGGAGGTGGAGGGAGGTGATTCGCCGTCGCCCGCCGTTATGAAGGCTGTCACCACAAGAGAGTATTTAGCTTTTGTATTTCGTCCTTTCCGTATCCTCCCAACAAGGAATTCAGACTTTTCCTCCAAGAAAAATTCTTTTCTCTAGAACTTTTTTCCTCCTAGCAGAGTCTCCCGTTAGAACCTCCTAATCACCTCTATTTATAGTGTTAATCCCCTCCTCTTTTCCTAATGAGTTTCCATTTTATATTCTAGATAAAATTCAAATACGAAATCCTAATCAAATCTAAAACTTGAAACCCCAAATTAAAAGATTTAAAACCAATCTAAACCAATCTAAAGTCAAATTTTAAAATTAAATGTCTTTAATAAATCCAAATTCGAAATCCTAAGTAAATCTAAAACTTGAAACCCCAAATTAAAAGATTTAAAACCAATCTAAACCAACTTAAAATCTAAAGTCAAATTTTAAAATTAAATGTCTTTGATAAATCCAAATTCGAAATCCTAATCAAATCTAAAACTTGAAACCCCAAATTAAAAGATTTAAAACCAATCTAAACCAAATTAAAATCTAAAGTCAAATTTTAAAATTGAATGTCTTTGAAATTTTTCTTTTAAACAAATTTATTTGAGAGATTTAAGTTTACAATCAATTTGAATTTATGTTGGCCAAATTAAAATATAAAATTGAATTCTAAAATTAAATATTTTTTAATGAAATTTATCTCTTAAACAAATCCATTCGTAAGATTTAATTTTAAAAACAAATTGAATTTATCTTGACCCAATTAAAATATAAAATCGAATTCTAAAAATAAATGTTTTTTTTTTAATTTCCTTTTAAACAAATTTATTTGAAAGATCAATTTAACTTTATTTTGACCCAAATTAAAATCTTAAAATCGAGTTCTAAAATTAAATGTCTTTAGAAATTTATCTTAAAAAATCTATTCGAGATTTTATCTTGAAAAAATCTTAATTCGGAGGAAATCAATTTGAAAGTTATAATTTTAAACCCTAAAATCTAAAACCTAAAAAATCGAAACCCCAAATCTCCTTAAATCTGAAACCCTGAATTGAAACCCAAAATTGAAACCTCAAATCTCCTTAAATTTAAAACCCTGAATTGAAACCTCAAATTTCCTTAAATTTAAAAACTTGAATTGAAACCTCAATTCTTCTTAAATTTAAAACCCTGAATTGAAACCATAAAACTAAACCCTTAAAATAAAATGTTTTTGAAAAGTCCTTAAACGGGAGAAATTTTTTTGTGCGTTTTCCCCAAAATCTCAAACATAACAAGGAAAATAGGGAAGTAGGAGATTAAATGATTTTAACAATCCATTGAGCGAAACACAAGAAAAACCCTCAAACGAGGAAAACCTAGAAATAATGATAAACAAGGCCAGACAAAATACGGTGTCTACAGCTTGCCCCTCTTTGTATATCCTTGAAGAATTGAAAGGGTAGACAACTGAAAAAAACAAAGTATTTGGGGAGGCCAAAATTTGTTTATCATTAAGAACAATATTGGTCTAGGCTAGTCAAGCTACGACCACTATTCTTATATCAGGGCTCAACATAAATAAAAACGGACCTGCTATTATCAGGCTTCGAACTACTACCGGAACTTACCCGCAGACATAGAGTTCGATTTAACCAACAAAAGTTTAAACGGACCTGCTATTATCAGGCTTCGAACTACTACCGAGACTTACCCGCAGACATAGAGTTCGATTTAACCAACAAAATTTTAAACGGACCTGCTATTATCAGGCTTCGAACTACTACCGGGACTTACCCGCAGACATAGAGTTCGATTTAACCAACAGAAATTTATAACAGACCTGCTATTATCAGGCTTCGAACTACTACCGGGACTTACCCGTAGATATAGAGTTCGATTTAACCAACAAAATTTAAAACGGACCTGTTGTTATCAGGCTTCGAACTACTACCGGGACTTACCCGCAGACATAGAGTTCGATTTAACCCACAAAATTTAAAATGGACCTGCTATTATCAGGCTTCGAACTACTACCGTGACTTACCCGCAGATATAGAGTTCGATTTAACCAACAGAAATTTAAACGGACCTGCTATTATCAGGCTTCGAACTGCCAATCTTAGATTAGGGTTCGATTTAACCAACAGAAATTTAAACGGACCCGCTATTATCAGGCTTCGAACTGCCAATCTTAGATTAGGGTTCGATTTAACCAATAGAAATTTAAACGGACTTGCTATTATCAGGCTTCGAACTGTCAATCTTAGATTAGGGTTCGATTTAACCAACAAAAATTTAAACGGACCTGCTCTTATCAGGCTTCGAACTCCCAATCTTATATTAGCGTTCGATTTAACCAACAGAAATTTAAACGGACCTGCTATTATCAGGCTTCGAACTGCTACCAGGACTTACCCGCAGACATAGAATTCTATTTAACCAACAAAATTTTAAACGAACCTGCTATTATAAGGCTTCGAACTACTACCGGGACTTACCCGCAGACATATAGTTCGATTTAACAAACAGAAATTTAAACGGACCTGCTATTATCAGGCTTCGAACTACTATCGGGACTTACCCGCAGACATAGAGCTCGATTTAACCAGCAAAATTTAAAAACGGACCTGCTATTATCAGGCTTCGAACTACTACCGGGACTTATCTGCAAACATAGAGTTCGATTTAACCAACAGAAATTTAAAAACAGACTTGCTATTATCAGGCTTCGAACTGCCAATCTTAGATTAGGGTTCGATTTAACCAACAAAAATTTAAACGGACCTGCTATTATCAGGCTTCAAACTGCCAATCTTAGATTAGAGTTCGATTTAACCAACAGAATTTAAAACGGACCTGCTATTATCAGGCTTCGAACTATTACCGGGACTTACCCGCAGACATAGAGTTCGATTTAACCAACAGAAATTTAAACGGACCTGCTATTATCAGGCTTCGAACTGCCACTTAGATTAGGGCTCGATTTAACCAACAGAAATTTAAACGGACCTGCTATTATGAGGCTTCGAACTGCCAATCTTAGATTAGGGTTCGATTTAACCAACAAAAATTTAAACGGACCTGCTATTATCAGGCTTCGAACTATCAATCTTAGATTAGAGTTCGATTTAACCAACAGAAATTTAAACGGAGAGTGAGATGAGTGAGAATTTTTTTTGTGTGTGTGTGAGACAACGGTTTTTATTTCAAAACTTAGTTGTCAAAACGAAAGACAGCGATTTTTATTTCAAAACTTAGCTGCAAAACAAAAGACAGCGGTTTTTATTTCAAAATTTAGCTGCAAAATAGAGGACAACGAATTTTATTTCATAACTTAGTTGCCGAACAAAAGACAGCGGTTTTCATTTCAAAACTTAGCTGCAAAGCAAAAGACAACGGTTTTTATTTCAAAACTTAGTTGTCAAAAAAAGGACAACGATTTTTATTTCAAAACTTAGCTGCAAAACAAAAAATAACGGTTTTTATTTCAAAACTTAGTTGCCAACATAAAACTTTAAAAAGACTCTTTGGAAAGCATTAGAAACTCTCATAGATACGAAGAAGTCCTAAATGCAGTTTTTTTGTATGATGTGAAAACCAACATGAGTTTATGACTGATCCTCGAAAGAGAATGTGATGCGAATGCAAGTTGCAAAATGTGACTCAAATGTCGCACAAAAATATGAGTGCATGCGTTGGTGTGCAATGGAAAGGATGAAACAATGTTCATTAATTCTGGGAAGCGATAACGCAATTTAGAGTTTATGAAGATATATCTTGATTCTCTCGGCTTGGCCAATGGATTTGATTTTGGAAGCATGACGCCATGATGCATATGCATGCTAATGGTAGAAAACAAATGTATATGAATGCAACATGTGTGCACGACTACTGATGCATGTACATCCTAAGGATAGAATAATGTCATGAATGCAACATGTATGCATGTGCATTAACAAAATGTCGTAAATGTAGCATGGGTGCATGATACTGATGCATGTCGAGAGTAGAAGAATGATTGAATGCAGCATGTGTGCATAATATGTTAAAGGTAATGAATGTCATGAATGCGACATGTACATAATACTGATGGATATGCATCCTAAGGATAGAATAATGTCATGAATGAACATGTGTGCATATGCTTGTTGAGGGTAGAAGAATGATTGAATGTATCATGTTGAGGGTGAAAAAATGTATGCACGAATCATATGATCTACCAACTAGCCATGATATGTGAAAATGTTTGTTTGTTTTTTTTCATGATGTAAATGATATCAACTTACGTGATGGAATGCAAGATTTGTGAAAACAAACGCCTAATCAAAAATGACTTTTATATTTGTGAAATGATCACTCTTGCTTAAGTTCATCGATCTTATCAGCCAATATTTAGCAGAGAATCAAATGAAAATAATAGTGTCATCATCATCATCTTATATATATATATATATATATTTTTTTTTTTTTTTTTTTTTTTTTTGAGTGCTTTCAAAAAGAGGAATATGCATGTCAGTCCTAGATCATTCAACCATATTGGACATTGTGGGTTTTTAGGTAGATTCTCATGTGCTAGATTAGAGAACTTGAAAAGTAATTGATAACGTTAAACATCTTCTGATTAAACTGCTTCATAACTTAGCCTTGGATGAACAAGAATGTTGAATTACAAGAAAGTGAATTTAGATTTGAGATATGGGATGACAATCAATCAATATTGAAGGTTTTTTTTAAAGAAAATGAAGGAAGAAATGCGAAGAAAGACGTAGTACTGCAATGCTTTCAGAAGATCTCTTGGACAATAAGAGATTGAAAATATTTTTCCACATTTGAGTGAGAAATTGGAAATTGGTTAGACAGAAGGATGAGTGACCTGACTCCATTTCCTCCGACAAAAGTTTTGAGAGCTAGAAGTAGCTTCTTAAGAAATTCTCGCTTTCTTTGAGTAAGCTCGAGGTTTTTGATGACATTTGATCCAGCGTGGCAAAGGCGTAGGCTTTGCCCCAGTTTTGCAGATGTTGGTCCGACGTGGCAAAGACGTAGGCTTTGCCCCAGTATTGATGATATGTGGCTGAGATACCCCTAGCTTTGCGAGACGTAATCTTTTGTTCTACTGATTGCACCATTTTTTTTGTTTTTTTTTTTGACAAAAATGATGCAATAAAATGCCCCAACTTGATGACGGTGACTTCGCTCATTTTGTGGCCAAGACGTGGACTTTGCCCCAGTGTTGCAAAGACGAGGGCTTTGCCTCATTATTGATGATATTGATTCAGCGCAGCAAAGGCGTGGGCTTTGCCCCAGTATTAATGACATTGATAAGATATTTCAAGCTTTGTGAGATGTAGCTTCTTGATCAATTGATTGCACCAATCTCATTTTTTTTTAAACAAGGAAAGGTGCAATAAGATACTCAAGCTTTGACGGCGACTTCGCTCTATTGTGGCAAAGACGTGGGTTTTGCCCCACTGCTGCAAAGATGAAGGCTTTGCCCCAGTCTATGATGTTGCTCCAGCGTGTGGCAAAGGCGTAGGCTTTGCCCCAGTGTTGCGAAGATGAGGGCTTTGCCCCAGTTTGATGATGGTGACTTTGCTCTTATGGCAAAGACGCTACACTCCAGTGCTGCAAAGACGAAGGCTTTGCCCCAGTCTATGATAAGGATCCAACGTGTGGCAAAGGCGTAGGCTTTGCCCCAGTGTTGCGAAGATGAGATC
Source organism: Herpetospermum pedunculosum (assembly GCA_028017165.1). Taxonomy (NCBI): domain Eukaryota; kingdom Viridiplantae; phylum Streptophyta; class Magnoliopsida; order Cucurbitales; family Cucurbitaceae; genus Herpetospermum; species Herpetospermum pedunculosum. The sequence goes on along the minus strand of CM051524.1, from coordinate 44,426,116 downwards.
CCGCGTGGCTCAGGCATAGGCTTTATCCTGATGTAGCAAAGGCTAAGGTTTTCCCTCAGCTTATTGATTTACCACGGAGATCTTTCGGCATCTTCAAGATGTGGCTTTTATTGCATCATCCTCGCGTTTTTTTTTTTTTTTTTTTGAAACATGGTGCAACCAGACCCTAATGCTACACTAGCAGACATTCCATATCATTTCTTTATCCACGCTCCTTGAGACTGTGATTATGTTAACCCCGAGCAAAAACTCATTTAAGGCCCTGAGATAATCTCGAAAGTTACTAACTCTTTAACTCTCAAAACCAACATTCTTAGCCCTGGAATCACTTGTTAATCGAGGAAAGAGGTAGTTCAAAGGATTGGAAAAAGAAGAATGAATTCATAACAGATGAAGCTGGATAGGAAGAGTGTATGAGAAATTACAAGTCTTTATTATGAAGCAGTAAATCACAAGTGTTCGACACTATTTCATTACGTTTGAAGCTCTCTCGGTAACTTCGGGTGGATAATTTTGAGAGGTTCGCCACATAATTGAGTATGACATGCTTTGCCAAAGGCTTGGTGGGTAAAAAAAATATAGATACACCGTAAAAATGTAGATGATGAAATTAACCCTAGATTTTACGGTGGATCTACAAATTGAGTAGATTGCCTCAAAATTATGTGTGGCATGCAGGTACAAAGATTTACAGTGACTAATTTTGAACAGTCACTGCAAGATGGGTTTGCCCCAGTGTGATAATTAAAACACTGATCAGTGGGGTATAATGGTATGAATTTTAGCACATGAGGGATAATAATGGCCAAAATAAGGTTCTTCTCGAAATTTGAGTTCAGCTTAACAATTAAGCTTGAGAAGAGTATTTTGAAGAGGTAATGAAATGGTCGAGACTTGACAAATTTCTCAGAGAAAGACCGTGAAAGCAACCATTTTTCTTTTTTTTTTTTTTTTTTTTCAAATGATGAAACACCATGATCTTGTTATTAATTCTCGCTAAGGTTTCAACTAATCAGAACAATTACAAAAATCACAAGGATGATCAAGTATACACACAAAAGATTTTTTGATTTTTTTTTTTTTTTTTGTAAGTGATGAGTTTATTTCAAAATATGCATGAGATCGATTATTGAAATACCTGATTTTTTTATTTTATGATTTGATATGAAAAATGAGACGATGCATGAAACTATTGCCACATGTAATTTTATGCAATTATGAAGAAACAAAATCTTTGAACGACTTGACATGCAGAATGCGGTAATGCATGCATGAACGACATGATATAATGTAATGAAACTGATTTTGATTTTGATTTTTGGCTTGTCATGCAAGATGAGATAATACATGAATTCATGTTTTTATGTATGCATGTTATGCAAGAAATGAGAAATATTTTTGGAATTTTATGGCTTGACATGCAAATGTGTTAACGAATGCACGAACATTTTTTATGCATGATATTATGCAATTGAATGATAATGTGACATGCAAAATGAGTTAGTGAATGTATGAACATTTTCTTATTTGAATGCATGTGTGAGATGAATTTTGATGCAGGTACGAAATGATATGATGCAACAAATGATTTTTTTGAAATTTTATAGTTTATTATGCAAAAGAGCTAATGAATGATTTTTTTTTTTTTAAATGTGAAAATAGAAAATGTACTAAGACCTTTCATGCGCCTACACGGGGCATTTACATTCCCTCGATGGTCGACACTACTAGCTCTGAAAATGAATTAAGATTTTTCATGCGCCGGGACATTGACAATCTCATCGAAAGTCGACACTACTAAATCTTAAAGATATGTGAACTAAGCTAAATGATGCATGACTCTAAGGATGACTTAAAACTTTTTGTTATGTTATTTTTTGATGTAGGAAAGAATTCTACACATTTTTTATTTTATTTTTAATTTTAGAAAGAAAAGAAAGTATTTTTAAAGAAAAGATGAATATTTTTCCCCTTTTTTTTGAAATTTTGGAACGTTGATTTTTTTGGATTTCTAGGTTTTTTTTTTTTTTTTTTTTTAAAAAAAGAATAAAATAAAAATTAACTCAAACTTAAGAAAGATGCAACAATAAATTTAATGAAACAGAAAGACCTTGAAATTAAATAAACAAATAATTAAAATGAATAAAATTATAAATGATCTGACGGTAAAATTCTAATTTTACAAATGATAAAAGCTCCAAAATTAACTCAAATGCTAAAAATTAGCAAATGAATTAACCTGAACGAGAATCTTTCGTGCGTCATATAAGGGTTATTATGTCCCTTTGAAAGTCAGCCCTACTCAATTATGAGTTTTAAACCTAAGGGTAGAGCTCGGGTGAAAAAGTTTAATTTTTTAGAAACCAAAATAAAAAACACCTACAGTGATATTTTTTTTTTTTTTTAGTACATTGAGGGTGGGGGGATTCAAACCACAAACCTCTTAGTAGTCAAGACATACATATGTCAGTTGAGCTATGCTCTCTTTGACACATATAGTGAAATTAACACATACACAACTTGAATACATGGATGGAACACAGAACATATGATATAAGAACGAGAATCAAACATGCAACAAAGCAAGTGTATCCTATAGTTCAGACTTTGGATAATTAACGGTTAGCTCTAGGATATATATATGAGTGTAATTTAAGTTCTAAACAATCCTAGAGGAAAACGGCCCCCAAATTAATTCGAATGTTACAAAATAACAAAAGAATTAACCTGAACGAGAATTTTTCATGCGCCTACCTGGGGGCAATTAAATCCCCTCGAAAGTCGACACTACTACATTCTCAATTCTAGTCCTAAAAGGTATAACCCGGGTAGGAGGCTTGTGATCGTGTGTGTAATGCATGACAAATGCAACATAAAGTACGATAAACAAGTTAAATAAAACAATGTTTAACAACAAAGATCAGAATAAAGCCTCATAAAATGAATGTGACAAACAACAAAATAAAATAAATAATAAAAATGATGTGAGGGTAAAGTTCTAAACATAAGTATAAAGGCCCCCAAATTAATTCGAATGCTAAAGATTAGCAAATGAATTAACTTGAGCGAGAATTTTTTGTGCGCCTACCCGGGGGCAATTAAATCCCCTCGAAAGTCGACACTACTACATTCTCAATTCTAGTCCTAAAAGGTATAGCCCGGGTAGGAGGTTTGTGATCGTGTGTGTAATGCATGACAATGCAACATAAAGTGAAACAAATAAATCACAATGAATAAATAGTACAAAAATAAATAAAGAAATAAAAAGTAAAATAAAACAAACAAACAAACAAAGGACCAACAAAAACGAAAAACTAGATAATAAAAAACAAAATGTATGACCTTGACCCTCTAAAAAAAGTGTCCCCAGAGGAGTTGTCATGCTGTCGCAACGTTTTTGCGACGCGTAGCGGCCGACGTTCCTCCGTTAAACGGGGGTTTTTAAAAAGAAATAAAAACAAAAAGAAGTCGCCACCAATCATTTTTTTTGGGTGTGATTAGTCACCTAAAAGTGGTCTACGAAATCAAAAATAAGGTTCAGGGGTCATTTGAGTGTAGGGAAGGTACTAGCACCCTACAACATCCCGTTAAAAACGGTAGCCAAAACATTTTATCCTAAATATCCATCTAATCCTAAAAGGTTCTTAATTTGAGAAAATAAAATAAACAAAATAGATAAACATAGTTAAACTTAAAATAAATGTCTCAAGAGATCATGCCTTGATTTTATGATAAAATAAGGACTCGATCTGTGAGTGGAATTACACATCAATGTTGTCATTTTATTGCATTAATCTCATTACTGGGATTATACAACAAAACAAAGGTTTTAAAAGTCATTTAAGAAAATCAATTTTTTAGATTAAATTTAAAACTTATTTTATAATTGAATGCGATTCTTTTGAAAAAAAAATAAACTTAAATAATAGTTAAAGTTATTCTAAAGAAAAATTAATTCATTAAAATATGGAAACCTTCACTTAAAAGACGTTTGGGGAAAAGATTTGAAATCAGTTCTAAAATCAAATGGAAACCTTCACTTAAAAGAAAAGACATTTGAAAAGCAATTTATTTAAAAGACTTTTGGGCAATAAAAGATTTTAAAGAAGGGAAAAAACGTTTGGAAGCTTTTAAAATTCAAATTCAATAGAAAATTATTTAGAAAATTTGAAGATAGCAATAAATGGCGTAAGAAGGAAAATATAAAATAAAATAATTAGGAGTTAAAGCCTAATCCTCAAGATAAGGGAAATATCCTAATTCCATCCTGAGATTTCAAACAGAAGGAAAGAAAAACGAAATATATTCTCAAGGTTGGAGGAAGAATCATTCACCTATCCTGGGATTCAAACGGAAGTAAAGAAAAACGAAATATATCCTCAAGGTTGGAGGAAAAATCCTTCACCTATCTTGGGATTTAAATTTTTGCAGGATAATAAGAACAAATTACAACGAAATATATCCACAAGGTTGGAGGAAGAATCTTTCACCTATCCTGGGATTTAAATTTTTGGCAGGATAATAAGAACAAATTACATTTTTTTTATTAAAATAACCATTTAAAAAAAACTCAAAAAGCAAACAAATCCAGAGTGAAAATTACATGTGCAGGAAATAATAAATTTCCTCACCCGTTGTTCTTCTTCCTCCTCACACGCAATGCTGGGTTCTGCAACACGATCACCGTTAAAGCTCGCGAAGGTAATACGCCGCCGTACGGAGGTGGAGGGAGGTGATTCGTCGTCGCCCGCCGTTATGAAGGCTGCCACCACAAGAGAGTATTTAGCTTTTGTATTTCGTCCTTTCCCTATCCTCCCAACAAGGAATTCAAACTTTTCCTCCAAGCAAAATTCTCTTCTCTAGAACTTTTTTCCTCCTAGCAAAGTCTCCCTTAGAACCTCCTTATCACCTTTATTCACCTCTATTTATAGTGTTAATCCCCTCCCCTTTTCCTAATGAGTTTCCATTTTATATTCTAGATAAAATTCAAATTCGAAATCCTAATCAAATCTAAAACTTGAAACCCCAAATTAAAAGATTTAAAACCAATCTAAAGTCAAATTTTAAAATTAAATGTCTTTGATAAATCCAAATTCGAAATCATAATCAAATCTAAAACTTGAAACCCCAAATTAAAAGATTTAAAACCAATCTAAAGTCAAATTTTAAAATTAAATGTCTTTGATAAATCCAAATTCGAAATTCTAATCAAATCTAAAACTTGAAACCCCAAATTAAAAGATTTAAAACCAATCTAAACCAACTTAAAATCTAAAGTCAAATTTTAAAATTAAATGTCTTTTATAAATCCAAATTCGAAATCCAAATCAAATTTAAAACTTGAAATCCCAAATTAAAAGATTTAAAACCAATCTAAACCAAATTAAAATCTAAAGTCAAATTTTAAAATTGAATGTCTTTGAAAATTTTCTTTTAAACAAATCTATTCGTGAGATTTAAGTTTACAATCAATTTGAATTTATCTTGGCCAAATTAAAATATAAAATCGAATTCTAAAATTAAATATTTTTTTATGAAATTTATCTCTTAAACAAATCCATTCGTAAGATTTAATTTTAAAAACAAATTGAATTTATCTTGACCCAACTAAAATATAAAATCGAATTCTAAAAATAAATGTTTTTTTTTTTTAAATTTCCTTTTAAACAAATTTATTTGAAAGATCAATTTAAATTTATCTTGACCCAAATTAAAATTTTAAAATCGAGTTCTAAAATTAAATGTCTTTAGAAATTTATCTTGAAAAATCTATTCGAGAGTTTTATCTTGAAAAAATCTTAATTCGGAGGAAATCAATTAGAAAGTTTTAGTTTTAAACCCTAAAATCTAAAATCTAAAAACTCAAACCCTAAATCGAAACCCTGGATCTCCTTAAATCTGAAACCCTGACTTGAAACCCCAAATCTCCTTAAATTTAAAACCCTGAATTGAAACCTCAAATCTCCTTAAATTTAAAAACCTGAATTGAAACCCCAAATCTCCTTAAATTTAAAACCCTGAATTGAAACCATAAAACTAAACCCTTAAAATAAAATGTTTTTGAAAAGTCTTTAAACGGGAGAAATTCTTTTGTGCGTTTTCCCCAAAATCTCAAAAATAACAAGGAAAATAGGGAAGTCGGAGATTAAATGATTTTAACAATCCATTGAGCGAAACACAAGGAAAAACCCTCAAACGAGGAAAACCTAGAAATAATGATAAACAAGGCCGAACATAATACAGTGTCTACACTTACTATAGACACTTACTCCATTCACCTTGCTATTGAAAGTTGCAAACACCACCCGTCTGGAGATGCCCCATATGGCATCATGAGGCCAAGCAAAATTCTCACGTTGTGAACTATAGGGAGTGCGTAGCAGGAGAGGGATATATCATATATTCCTTCTCAACACATCTACTAAGCATCATAGACGATTTTTAGGGTAAAGTACTCAGGTTTTATCCGGCTAAGAAAATAAAACCTTAAGTCTAGGCAAACTATTTACCTGAGATGTCTAGGTTATAAACACTTTATTAACCTCACACCTCTCACGCATGCTCATAAAGCTGGTTAACTTTACTCAAGAATCGGATAGTTCCCAGGTAGAAGGTGTTCCGTCAATTCATTTTCCTCCAACCTTAGACAGGATTTCACCGGGTGAGTTTCTCATAACCTTAGCATTTACGAGATTTCGACCTATTTTATCTAATAAAACAGATCGAACCATTTAACCCTAAATGAACATGCTCTTATCTTTGTTATAGATTTTAAAATTCTAAGTCATTTTTACAACACTTTCAAAAACTAGACTTTCTATAACAACTATCACTACCAGAAATGATACATTTAGCGACGAAAAAAATACGTCGCTAACAAGAATAATTCGTCGCTAATAATCTTTAGCGACGAAATTTAAACGTCGCAAATTTTGTCGCTAATGCTTCGTCGCACTTGACAATTACCGACGTTTTTGTTAAGGCGTCGCACGATATGCGGCGGATAGAAAATAACGTCGAAATATACGACGAAGAGAAAAACGTCGCAGGATGCGACGAACCAGTGTAACGTTGCAGGATGCGACGAACCAGTGTAACGTCGCAGGATGCGACGAACCTCCATAACGTCGCTTGATGCGACGAACCTCCATAACGTCGCTAAATGCGACGTTCGTGTTTTTTTGGTCGCAAAACATCACGTTTTGCAATTCCACACAAATAATTTTTAAAATACAACACTAGATTTGTAAATACAACACTAGATTTGTAAAATGTAGAGACGTTTTCAAAGTTCGTCGCAAAATCTATAAATTAACATATATATTCATGAAAGTTGTTATACAATATCTTGAACAAAATTACAAAATCTATTATCAGAAAGATAATAGATTACAAAAATACTTTTCAGAAAGACGTCGATCATTCACTTCTTCTGTAGTCAGCAAATATCGTTTAATCTTGCATATCAAATATCATAATATTAATCGTTAAATATAAGTATTTATATGATATCTCAAACTTTAACAAAATAACCTAAATAAAGTCACAAATGACATAAAACAATTATGTTTATCATTCAACCAACTATTTCATTCACAATCCTTCCAAATAGAAATATGTAACAAGACAACCTCAACTAGAAGACTAGCAAAATGACTACATATGGACTCATCAATATATCAATTCTAAATCACTACAGACGATAACTAAAACGCCTCTAACCAACCATATCCAAAAAAAAAAATTATTCTATAATGTTACATAAAACAATCCTTTCATGACATTCACAATTCATTTTCATACATGTTTTAGAAAATTTGGGCAGAGTTTCCCCTAAAAATTAGATATACCACACCTGAAATAAAGACACACTTCAAAGTAACATTTCCAAACTCCAGAAATTTCTTCAGAATAAACATAATACATAGACATTATGCATCACACTTCAATATTTAAGGCATTCCGAAAACAGACCACAGTCAGAATCTCAATCTCAACTAGTTTTTACCGAGCATGCACATAACTAATTCTCAAAATTCATTTTATTATCCAATATGAACATAACTTCTTTATTTTTTTTTATAGCCAATATGAACATAATTTCAAAGTTATAAGGGTTTAGGGTTTAGGGTTTAGGGTAATACCTTAGTTTGTGATGAATTTTTCGCACCAAGTCTTGCTAAAACATCATTCAGTTGATTAAACCTCCTTTCATTCTCTTCATTCACTTGTGTAAACCTTCTTTCATTCTCTTCATTCAATTGTGTAAACCTCCTTTCATTCTCTTGGTCTCGCATCTCCATAGTCGAGCGTTGCATTTCCATTTGCTCTTTCATATTTGCAAGTTGAGACTCTAAAGATTGGACATAGTCATGTGAGTAAGGTGATTTTTTCTTACTTGGGGGTTTTGCTCCATATCCCATGCGTCTAACATATGATTTTCTTTCTCCAAGAATAGCAGCCATAATTTCATCGTCACTCATTGGTGTACTGGAGTCAACTTGCTCTTCTTTTAAGGCTACCATTTTTTCCTATACACAATAAATTAAATATAGAAAACATTATAAACTACTATTACCCATTAAAAATTAAAAATAAAATACTTACATGTTGTTCACTTGCTAAAGGATCTACCCAACCATTTTCAACGGACCAATGAGTGTGCTTGAAGATGTCAATATTGCTTAAATAAGTTCCATCTTCGAGTTTCTGGTACAATATAATTTACAACTTTGTTAAATAATATGATTAATAAATTAATATAAAAACTACAAATAAAGTACATATTACCTTCTCTTCTCGATGACACAAAAATGATTTTGTTCCAGCACAATGATTGTAAGGGAGCATACTTCTACTTTTCTTAGTTTTTTCGGACTTTTCGTACATTAGAATAATGTATCATTATAAAAACATTCAATTCTAATTTAAAATTCAATTAATATTTACCTGCCATGCTGGTGTTTCCCATTTTTCACACAAAATCTTCCAATCTTCAAGAGAAACATTTTTATATGGGTGTTCAGAACCTCCTCTTGAACCACCCATTTTTTGGTAGTGTTTGTACAGCCTCGATCTGTAATCCTTATATCGATTGCCAATCTCGTGATAAATGAATCCCTTGACCTGATCGTCTGAGTAGTCCACATCAAATTTATTCTAAAAAATCAATAAAATATCATTTAGTAAGATAACAGTCTAAATCATTAATATATCTATATGCTTCTCAAACATACATTCGCTAAGGCATGACAAATTGAATATTTAACGTCATAATCAATATAACACTTATATCAATTATGCTCTTAAATATACAACTCCTAATTCATAAATTAATATAACACTTATATCAATTATTATGAATTAAACATGAATCTTATACATTATAACAATTATAACATACAATATGCAACTAAAGTTGGAAGTTTAATTTCATAATTAATATAACACTTATATTAATTATTCTATCAAGGAAACAACAACTAATTCATGAATTAATATAACTCTTATATTAATACTCATAATTAAACATGCATCCTATACATTATAACACTTATAACCTACAATATGCATAAAACTAGGGCAACCTATTTTGTATATTTAATTTCATAATTAATATAACACTTATATCAATTATTTTATTAAATTAACAACATGTAATTCATGAATTAATATAACTCTTATATTAATACTCATGAATTCCCAAATATGCATACTATATATTATAACACTTATAACATATTTTCAATGCATGGAGCATGCTTCCTACGGTGAGATTTTAAATCTATATGGCATACTTTATGCACATACAAACATGGAATTTAATTAAAACATACATTCGCAATGCATAATTAATTAAACACACTAAAATTGATCGATTTTGGCATTTAGCAAGCAATAACTAATTTATTACAAGCTTGAACAACAAGCTAAGTCTTGAGCGGACATCGAACTCTTCGCACCGCCTTTGACAAGCTTGCTTCCTCCGAACGCTTCGGCCAATTTCTCTTCAAACTTCTCAATTGAATTGCCTAGAACGAGTTTGAACTTGTACCGAACATTTCGGTGAGCTCAAAACTCGAGCTTCTTTCACAAAGAAACCTATATGGACTCTAATGACTCTAAAAATACATACACTTCAGAACACATTAAAGCCCATACATTCTCGGGCAATTACAAATAATGAAATTAAAAAAAGAAACTATGTCAAAATCGATATTCACTTTAGACGTCAATTCAGAAACAATTTCTAAATTAAAATACCCACCAACTTAAATTGATGCAAATTGAGTTAATCACAAAATCGCTCTGATACCAATTGATGGAGCGACATGCGCAGTGGAAAGCGATTTCGGACCGATGATACTCTAATTTCATCAATTTAACAAATAGAAAACATGCTCAAAACGACGGAATTAAGAAATTAGAAATACATACCCTTGTAGTTCCAATTTCTTCAAGCTCTGTCGCACGTTCCTCGTCACGAACTCTTCCGGCCTCTTCTCACGAACGCCCCGAGGACCACCCCAGGTAGTCCCGCTATCCTCGGCGCCGCGCAACGGAGTTGTGGGACTCCGAAAAGAAGAGAAAAGAAAAGAAAAAGAAAAGGAAGAAGAAGAAGGAATCACGAAGGTAGAGGCTAAAAAAAAACAAAACTGGTTTTTTTTTCTTTTTGTATACCCCTCCTTCCCTTCTCTATCTATTTTAATCAGCCAAAGGTATATATATATATATATATATATATATTTAATTATTATTATTAATAAAAATAATAATAAAAATTTTATTTATTAAACTTTTTAATTAATAAATATTATTTAATTTAATATCAAATATTAATTAAATAATATGTCTAAACCCGGTTTTTCCCAAAAACCGACTTTTTCCCACATGAATCCTATTCATGTCTTAGGCCAATCCCATATTTAAATCATATTTAAATATGTACATCATTCTTCCACAAACCGAATTTGAACAATTCAAATTCTTTTTCTTTTTCTTTTCTTTTATACTGTTGCACGGCGTTATCTGAGCTAGCCAGGAGAACCTAAAGGACCTACAGATCATGAGCTCCAACGATACGAGATTATCCGGTCAAAACTCTTTTAACCGAACTAATCAACATTTGTTAACCCCCGGAGACTCCACTATAGTCCGAGGGTTGCACTCTCCTCACTTTAGATATATTATGTCCTCTGATATAACCGTCACGGGCAAGTCGATCCTTCACAGGTTGTTCGTAATCACAGTTGGGTCATTTAAAACCGTTTAACCCCTGCATTACGTCTTGTTCCTTAAGTACCACTGACACCTCTAATGAACAATAGATCTGTGGTCCAACCAACAGATCAATTAACCCTCTCATCTCATGAGAGTGTGCGCGCTAATTGTTCAAGCCCCGGAGTCAGCTATTAAGGGAACAACCTATCTACTAACCATGAAGAGCGGGTCAGGAGTGAACTCCAATCTTGCTTTACTATGTCCCCAGCTACCTATTCGACTTTATCCCTGAGATGGTAAGTTATTGAGTCGGCGCTAATGGGCCACTCTCACCCATACAAGTCTAAGGATACTGTCTAATAAGCAGGAGTTCATAGTAAGCTCAAGATTAAGATCGAGTTACATAGGCCATCAAATGAAAATGTCAGTCTCATCAGTAAACGGTGTTATAAAGAGAGAGCAACATATTTCGCGGTTCGGTCTTATGAAAACTCTTTGCACATGACGCCCTCACTCGCACATCTCCATGTGAAACGATTCGGATCACATCGTTTTGTACAATACAAAGTGAGTCGCATCCTATAGTGTTACCAGGATAAGGTACCCAGCCTTATCCGTATACTATAGACCGTTTTGACTGACTACTTGAGCCTGATCCACAATCATGTCATACATGAGGCTCAAGTACTCATATTCAGCCAAGGGTGTTGGTCATTGGTATAGGTTAACTTAAACACGTTTCACTTTATTCCAGTAAACTCCTTTACTGAATAAAACTAATAACTCTTTATTCTAAATAGAGTATTTACAAACATAACAGTTTACAAACCACGAGTTTTAGGACATAAAACCCAACAATTTTTACTTTTGTTAAACTTGATTGGATAATATAAAAGGGTTAATAGCAATTTCACTAAATACGATATGTTTACTTTTTTCAGCATGTCCAACTCAATAGTACAGTTACTAGCTTACGAGAAACTTAACGGGGATAATTATGCAACGTGGAAATCAAATTTAAACACAATACTGGTAATTGATGATCTAAGGTTCGTTTTAACTGAGGAGTGTCCTCCAAACCCCAGCACAAATGCAAACCGAAATATTCGGGATACATATGACAGGTGGACAAGGGCAAATGATAAAGTCCGCGTCTACGTTCTGGCCAGCATATCTGATGTATTGGCTAAGAAACACGATGGTATGGGTGCTGCCAAAGAGATTATGGAATCTCTGAAGGGGATGTTTGGACAATCGTCCTTCTCCCTTAGGCATGATGCCATCAAGTACGTTTATAACTGTCGCATGAGAGAAGGGACCTTTGTTAAAGAACATGTCCTGGACATGATGGTACATTTCAATGTGGCAGAAGTAAACGGAGTTGTCATAGATGAGAAGACTCAGGTCAATTTTATTCTAGAGTCTCTTCCGAAGAGCTTCCTACAGTTCCGCACAAATGCGCTGATGAACAAAATTGAATATAACTTGACTCCTCTTCTGAATGAGCTTCAGACTTATTAGTCCCTCCTGAAAACTAAGGGACATGAAGTGGAGTCAAACGTTGCTACCACTAAAAGGTTCTATAGAGGATCGTCCTCTAGGACGAAGTCTATCCCTTCTTTTTCCAAAAATAAAGAGTATTTCGATGAAAAAGAAATGGAATGGGAAAGTAAAACTCCTAATGACCGCAAAAGCAAGGCTCAAGTTGCAGATAAAGGAAAATGTTTCCACTGCAACGAGAATGGGCATTGGAAAAGAAACTGCCCAAAGTACATTGTAGAGAAGAAAGCTGAAAAGGCAAAACAAGGTAAATATGATTTACTAGTTGTTGAAACATGTTTAGTGGAGAGTGATGACTCTTCCTAGGTACTGGATTCAGGGGCCACTAATCATATTTGTTCTTCTTTTCAGGAAACTAGTTCCTGGAAAACGCTTGTGGAAGGCGAGATAACTCTGAGGGTTGGAACAGGAAAGGTTGTCTCAGCAAAATCAGTGGGAGATTTGAAGTTGTTTTTTGGAGATAGATTCATTATATTAGATAATGTGTATCTTGTTCCTGGAATGAAAAGGAATCTTGTATCTATCTCTGGTTTGTTAGAACAATTGTATAAAGTATCTTTTGAAATTAATGAAGTGTTCATTAACAAAAGAGGTATTCCTATTTGTTCTGCAAAACTAGAAAATAACTTATATAAGTTAAAACCGACCAGAGCAAAAGCTATTTTCAATACCGAGATGTTTAAAACGGTTGAGACGCGAAACAAAAGGCAAAAAGTTTCTTCAAGTACATATCTTTGGCACTTAAGACTTTGCCACATTAATCTCAATAAGATTGAGAGATTGGTTAAAAATGGTCATCTAAGCAAGTTAGAAGACAACTCTTTACCAGTATGTGAGTCTTGTCTTGAGGAAAAATGACGAAAAGATATTTTACTCGAAAAGGTCTTAGAGCCAAAGAATCATTAGAACTCGTGCATTTGGACCTCTGTGAACCAATGAATGTCAAAGCATGAAGAGGATATGAATATTTCATCTATTTCATAGATGATTATTCAAGGTACGGTTATGTTTATCTAATGCATCATAAGTCTGAAGCTCTTGAAAAGTTCAAGGAGTATAAGGCTGAAGTTGAGAACTTATTAGGTAAAACAATTAAGACACTTCGATCAGATCGAGGTGGAGAGTACATGGACTTGAGATTCCAGGACTATTTGATAGAACATGGAATCCAGTCACAACTCTCTGCACCTAGTACGCCTCAGCAAAATGGTGTATCGGAGAGAAGAAACAGAACCTTGTTAGACATGGTTCGATCGATGATGAGCTATGCTCATTTGCCTGATTCGTTTTGGGGATATGCAGTAGAGATTGCTGCCTACATTTTGAACAATGTTCCATCTAAAAGTGTTACTGGAACACCTTATGAGTTATGGAGAGGGCGTAAAACTAGTTTACGTCACTTCAAGATCTAGGGATGCCCAACACATGTGTTGGTGCAAAACCCTAAGAAATTGGAACGTCGTTCAAAAGTATGTTTATTCATAGGCTACCCAAAAGAATCGAAAGCTGGATACTTCTTTGATCCAGAAGAAAATAAAGTATTTGTATCAACAAATGCTACTTTTCTCGAAGAAGATCACATGAGAGATCATCAACCTCGCAGTAAACTAGTATTGCGTGAAATTTCTAAAGAAGCTACAGATAGATCAACAAGAGTTGTTGATGAGATTGGTCCCTCAACCAGAATTGTTGCTGGAGCTAATACTTCTGATTACTCACATCCATCTCAAGAGTTGAGAGTACCTCGACGTAGTGGGAGGGTTGTGCAACAACCTGACCATTACATGGGTTTAGTAGAAACTCAAATCATCATACCTGATGATGGAATAGAGGATCCATTGACCTATAAACAGACATTGAATGATGTTGACAAAGATTAGTGGATCAAAGCCATGGATCTCGAAATGGAGTCGATGTACTTCAATTCGTTCTGGGAACTTGTAGATCAACCAGATGGGGTAAAACCTATTGGTTGTAAATGGATCTACAAAAGGAAGACCAAGCTGGTAAGGTACAGACCTTTAAAGCTCGATTAGTGATAAAGGGTTATACCCAGAGAGAGGGGTAGACTATGAAGAAACCTTCTCTCCTGTTGTTCTGTTAAAATCAATTAGAGTATTCTTGTCCACTGCCACATATTATGATTATGAGATTTGGAAAATTGATGTCAAGACAGTCTTTCTGAATGGCAATCTTGAAGAGAGTATCTATATGTCTCAACCAGAGGGGTTTATAATACAGCATCAAGAACAAAAAGTTTGTAAGCTTAAACGATCCATTTATGGGTTGAAACAAGCATCTAGATGCTGGAATATAAGGTTTGATATTGCGATCAAATCTTATGGTTTTGAATAAAACATTGACGAACCTTGTATTTACAAGAAAATTGTCAAAACATCTGTAGCATTCCTCGTGTTATATGTGTATGATATCTTACTCATTGGGAATGATGTAAGATGTCTGACTGACGTCAAGAAATGGCTAGCAACTCAATTTCAAATGAAAGATTTGGGAGAAGCTCAATATATTCTTGGGATCCAAATAGTTCGGAACCGCAAGAATAGAACATTAGCCATGTCTCAAGCATCCTATATTGACAAGATGTTGTCAAGATATAAGATGCAGAATTCCAAGAGGGGTTTGCTACCCTTCAGGCATGGAATTCACTTGTCGAAGGAACAGTGTCCTAAAACATCTCAAGAAGTTGAGGATATGAGACGCATTCCCTATGCATCGGCAGTTGGAAGTCTGATGTATGCTATGTTGTGTACACGACCCGACATATGCTATGCAGTAGGAATTGTCAGCAGGTTTCAGTCCAATCCTGGACTTATTTATTGGACAACCGTTAAAAATATCCTCAAGTATCTTAGGAGAATGAGGGATTACATGCTCGTGTATAAAGGTAAGAATCTGATTCTTACAGGATACATTGATTCTGATTTTCAGTCGGACAGAGATTCGAGAAAATCAATATCGGGATCAGTGTTCACTCTGAATGGAGGAGCTGTAGTATGGCGAAGTATCAAGCAAAGTTGTGTTGTTGACTCCACTATGGAAGCATAATACGTAGATATCTGTGAAGCAGCAAAAGAAGTTGTATGGCTCAGAAAGTTTTTGAACAATTTTAAAGTGGTTCCAAATATATGCAACTGCCTATCACCCTCTTTTGTGATAACAGTGGAGCAGTTGCAAATTTAAAAGAGCCAAGGAGCCATAAACGCGGGAAACATATTGAGCGGAAATATCATCTCATTCGAGAGATCGTCCAACGAGGAGATGCTATTGTGAAACAGATAGCCTCTGAGGACAACATTGTCGATCCATTTACAAAGGCTCTCACAGCTAAAGTGTTTGAGGGTTACTAGTAAGACTAGGACTACAGGATGTATAATCTAGGGCAAGTGGGAGAAAACTATGGGTATGTGATGCCCTGGTTTATTGTATTTATTTCTCATTCTGAAAAACTCAACATTATGTATATATGGATATATATTTGTTACCACTAGAGTTTTAGTCCAAGTGGAAATTTGTTGGGTATTATGTCCTAAAACTCGTGGTTTGTAAACGATAAACATATTTTATTACTAATAAAGTGTTATTGAGGTTTATTCAATAAAGTTATTATTGAATATGTGAATTGCTTATTTCATTTTAGAAAATCCTAAATCTAATAAACTTAAATCCATGGCTATAACATGAGTATTGAAACTTTATGTGGAGACATAAAAGTGGATCAAGTTCGAGTAAATAGCCAAAACGGTCTATAGTATACGGATAAGGCTAGATACCTTATCCTGGGGACACTATTGCATGCGGCCCATTTTGTATTTAGTACAAACGATGTGATCCTGAATCGTTCATGTGGAGACATGTGAATGGGGGCGTCCTATGCAAAGAATTTTCATTAGACCGGACCGCGAAATAAGTCACTATTGCTTTATAATGTTGTTTACTGTTTTAAAGACGGGCTATTTCAAAACGATGACCTAGGTAACTTGACCTTAATCTTGAGCTAACTATGAACTCTTGTTATTCGGGATTATCCTTAGATCTGCATGGGTGAGAGTGGTTCAACAACGCCGACTCAATAAGCCTCCCATTTCAGGGGTAAGACCGGATAGATAGATGGGGACATAGGGTGCAAGATAGAATTCACTCCTACCCGTTTCTAGGGATAGTAGATAGGTTGTTCCGTTAAGTGCTGACTCCAGGTCTTGAGCAAGGGACCCCACCTTCTCATTGGCCCGAGAGGGACTCGGTATAGTGATTAGATCACATACCAATCGGTTTAGTGATTATATCACAAACCAATTGTTCATTAGAGGATCAGTGGGACTTAAGGAGCAAGATGTAATTACGGGGGTAAATTAGATATTTGACCCAGCCGTAAATTACGAACAACCTGTGAAGGGTCAACTTACTAATCATGGTTATATCGAGTGGACATAAATATATCTACAGTGAGAAGAGTGCAACTACTAGGCTATAGTGGAATGTCCTAGTAGTTAACGAATGTTGATTAACTGGGTTAAAGAGTTTAATCAGTTAATCTCGGATCGTTGGAGCTCATGATCTGTAGGTCCATGAGATCCCCATGCTAGCTCATATCGGACTAAACCTTAGAACAGTGTGACGAGTGAATTTGAAGTGTTCGAATTCGAATTAGGGAATAAGCGTTAAATATATATGATATATTTAACGACATAACGTTCAATTGCAAATTGAACAATAGAGAGAGATGAAGATATTTAAATAAGATTTAAATATCGAAAATATGAATAGGGATTCATAATCATGTATATCGGGAATGATCGAGATTAATGTTTGATTTATTTGATATTAAATTTGAATTAATTAAATTGTTTAATTAATTATTTTTAATATTAATTTAATTTAATTTAAAATTAATTATTTAAATTAATTTTCAAATTGAATTAATTTGATCAAAGTTAGTCAAAAGTCAAATTGTAGACAATTGACTAAAACTTTGAAAGTCAAAAGTCAAATGTTTACTCCACTAAACCTTGAAAGTCAAGAGTCAATTTGATGACTAAAGTTAGTGGAAAAATCTAAGTTAGTGGAAAAATTCAATTCTTGAGTTAGTGGGAAAAACCATTTGTTGGTGTTTTTATGACTCAAACTTTTTTGCTAAGTGTTCATCCCGCATCAAGCCACCAATCCCACTAAATTAAGTGGATTCTAGATGCCATCCTAATGTTAACTCAATTTTGCATGTTTTTCCATGTAGTCTTCTATATATATACAAAGGGTTAGTTAGATTAACTTCTTCTTGGAATTTTGGTTAATTTTGAGAATTGTAAAGACAATTTATCTACCATTCTCTCCAAATCCATCTTCAATTCTCTTTCAAATTAGTCACTCAAAGGATCCCACAATCTTGTTCTAAGGCCGAAGAATAGTCGAGAAGACTCTCGTGGTGGTTCGTGACCGTTACGTTCGAAGATCGGGTTTGGAATCGAGAAGATTTTGAACTTCAAAGGTAATTTCTAAATTATTGTCTTTGATTTTCAAATTACATGCTTTTTCTTTTGAAATTAACAAAATTAGAGTACTTAGATCCATAATTGCTTCCACTATGCATGCCGAAACTCTTTCAGCTTGTAGGGCCTACACCATAAATTTGAAATGGTGTGTGTCTCTTAGTATTCCCCTTTTCCGTGGAGCGGATTTTTTTTTCTTTTTTTTTTTTAAGAAAATGAAGCAAAACTAGCATTGATTTTTTTGTGTCTTCTTTTCTTCAAAGCATCTCTTTATTGTTGCTTTCTTCATGTACATACCTTCCTCATTTGCTTTATCGTCTCATCTCTATTAATTGCCTTTTTTTTTTTTCAGAATCATGGTGTTCTTTATGGAACAGATTGCCTCCAACAAGAAATACATCGTACTCCTGGAGTTAGTTTGTTAGTAGAATATTCGAAGGCCAGTCGGCTCTCATGGCCTCTGTTGGTTGACCCAACATTCTTGTCAGAGTGGTCGGTGGAGAGGCCTTTGACTCCGGGTACTTCATCTGAAGTGTGGATTTTGGACTCCTCCATCCACAATCAAGACCTGAACCCTGATCTTGAATTGACGTTGGGTCGTCGCATAATAAACGACGAGGCTCACTGGGAGAACGTACTCAAAATCCCTGAAGAATTTACTTTTCTTCCCCATTATTGGGAGTGGCTGGAGTTTGTCGTTGCAAACAAAGAGAAGGTTTTTGACACTGCTCACTTGTACGATGTTGTAGTGGCTTCAGCTTACACCTACCATCGTAACCATGACGTAGTTCGGGCATTATGGGAAGCGTGGTGTCCTGCGACAAACACATTTCACATCCAAGCTGAAGAGGTTTCCATTTCTCTATGGGATTTATGGAAATTTGGTGGTCTTCCAATCAAAGGAAGATTCTACGAGGAGGTCATTCATAGTCTTAAGGATTGACCGGGTCAGGTAAGCACGACAAGTTCCTCTAAAAAACGTGCGAGTATCTTTTATGTGCTTACTACCTCCTAACTGCTTCGAAGTCCGATCATTCCCACATAACGACCCAATCTTGGGTCTCCTTCTGGTTTAAGGATGAGCAGAGGTACGAAAAACCTCCTCTCAAGAAGCACAAGAAGACCTCTCGTTCTGACTTTACTCACAACCCCGATGGTATTCTCTCTAAACCTTGTGAATGGTCAAGTGAAGAGAACGACGTATTTCGTACCCTTAACGTTGGGGAAGAATGGAAAGAGAAAACATACTTGGTCGTCTTTCTATCTTGTTGGCTTTGTGCCTTCGTGTTTCCGTACAAGAGTGTCGCCTACGTCCGCTTCGACGTTTTCAGAGTTGCCAGCTTAATGGTTGACGGTATAACTTTCAGCATTGCCATCCCGGTCTTGGCCAACATTTACTCCGGGTTAATAAAAATATTAAAAGCATCGACCCTAGTGGGGCGTATGGAGGCTTGCTTCCCGATGCACTATGTCTATGGCTGGTCAGCTCATTATTTTGCCACTCATTTACAAGACTCCAGTGAGAGTTCGCGGCCCGATGATGGTTGACTTTTCAGGCGAGGGTGGGGCCAGACTTTTTGAAGATTTCGCGGCCCGTGAGCTAATTCATACGGGTGCCTCCATAACATGGTGTTGCGTGCTCAGTGTGTAAATAAAATGTAATGCGAAGAGCACTCAGATCATGCAAGCATACATGGTCTGCAACAAGTGATAAGTATTTTTATTTCGTTTTCCCACAGAGATTGAGTTTAGTTACTAACGAGTTGAGGTGCTAAATTAGATAAGGTCATTTAAATTGGGTAGATTTGGGGTTGATGTACCGAAATGATAAAGAATGCAAGAAGAAAGCAAGTGTAAAAACCAAACAAGTAAGAGATAAAGCTATAATGTGAAGAAGAAGAATTGCGGGTCTCGCAATTATTCAGCAATAAAATCGCAAAGGTAAAAAGCTAATAAAAAGACTAAGGCAAAAAGCAGAAATGTTTTATTGCGGTTCTCGCAATAATCTAGCAATAAATTAGCAACGTTCTTAATATAAAGTAAAGCAGCAAGGTCAACTTAAGACTCTTCTATAGGAACTTAATTACGATCATTCAGCAGTAGATTAACATATCATGCATCGTCTTAGCTCAGTCTCATGCATCTCTCGATTACATGCATTAGATCTTTAGTTCACTCATATCCAAGTAAGACATAAACACCTATTTATACAAGCAAGCTAATGAACGTGCTAGGAAAACGCTTATTCCTAGGTCGTTTTCTGGTTACCATGAAAGGCTAGCATGAATGGATGACTCTGAACTCTTACTCCTTCCGGAGGTTAGGAGTTCTTTAGACAAAATGGATGGCCAGTCGAAATTGCCCGTGGGATGAAGCTTACATACATACAATGCAATCACACTATCCTACATGCTGAATTCTCGTGTTTCTAGCCTACAGATTCATCTTTAGCAGACCCTTCTTAGATTAGTTACGCATGGTTTCGAAAGTAAAAGAGACGGATTGATTTATCATGATTTGAATGACTTAGTAAACACAAATGAATAAGAGATAACAAAATGAAGAACTCTAGAAACTTAATTGATTACTCTTTAAAAACCGAATACAAATACTTCATAAAACAGACATGCGAAGGTTCGAAAGCAGTAAAGAACAAGTGTATTTGAAGAACGAATTAGAACAACGTTGCAAATGAAATCAGTAGAGGGAAAAACAGTAAAGAAAGCTGTAAAAGGTGCGCAGATCTCCTCGTCGCAAACGCCTCGGATGATGGAGAAGATTAGCTGTTCTTGGGGATGAATTCAATCAGAAGAGAAGAAGGATCTTCTCTTCTTTCTCTCGAATTATCGACGCCAAGGGCTGATTTCTTCGTTCCAACAAACGGGAGAAGGAAATGTAATCTGCAGATTGCTTTGCAACTGAGATCTCACGCTTCTGAGTTGCCTTTTCCCTTCATCATCCTTCTCTTTTTATAGCTTCTGCAGGTACCTTCAGCCGCAGATTTCCATCCATTTTGAACAACGATCCTCCACGTGGCAGCAGTGGAAAGCTTAGGCGGCTGGAAGATCGCAACAAGGACGACTGACGGCTGGAAAAGTTCAGTAGAAGACCGTTTCCTTGCGAGGGCCGCAATGCCTCATTGCGGCTTCAGCAATTTTTCAGCAAAGTTTCCTGCAATGTACATTTTAGCTTGTTTTGCATCATTTTGCATCCTTTTTCGTTCCTTTTCCAAAATAAGTCCTATTTTAGCATCACTTCTCAAATTCTCACATTTATGCACACATTAAGCTAACTCCTAACAAAAACACTCAAGAATGTGCATGATTTAAAGGTAAATATAGCCCTAAATAATGGACTTTTGGCGAGGTAACACACCCCCAAACTTGAGTTATTGCTCGTCCTCGAGCAATATAAAAGCTTACTTTGGCTGCTAAATCTTGTCTTTCAACCTCTACCTAGCTGACTTGCTGACTACCCTAGGCTTACTATCAAAGGCACTGTTGTCCTGTGACATTCTTCTAAGTTCAAACTAGCTTCATATTCTGCCTATTCTGATTTCCCTTGCCTTTAAAACCTTCTGTTTTTACTAACTTCCTACCTTATGGTTTATCTGCCTATGTCATTGGACTCATTGTGCAGTTATCCCTAAGCTTTCAAATTCTCCTTAGTTTTAACTCAGACTCAGTACATGCTTCTAATGTTTTTATTTTTGACTCACCTAGGACTCCTTAAAGTCATGTCAGGCTCAGTACACACGAGTATCAGAGTTCAGTATCCATAGAACAAACTAAGCCCTGGCACCACTATGTTGGATAGACACTCATCTCCCTTGACAAACCTTCATGCTACAGCCCTGTGCTTAGCAAACTAAGGATCAGAGTTCAATTTCACAGGACACCTAAGCACTTAGGCCATAGCTTGTTGGCACACATTCTTCTTCCTTGGTTTTTCCTTCTCTTTCTTCTTCTTTTGGTAAAGTTTTTCCCTTCGAATTGCCTTTTAATGCAGTGCCACTTGTGGGTTACACAAATGGCCCTGATTACTCAGCATCCTTAGAGAGAGACAATACCCTTTACTTTTCTTTTGCTTCCTTTTTCATTCCTTTTTTTTTTTTTACAAAAGAAGAATGTCTATTTTACAAAGGAGAGAGGAGTGTTCCTAGGCCTAGAGGTTGCCTCCCCCAAACTTAAACGTCTCATTGTCCCCAATGAGAGTCTGAGGTGGCACACCCCCAAACTTGTCTTAGAAGGATCTAGTCTAAATAAAAAGCAGACAGACTTAAAACTCTTAGGGATAGAATGACCCTCCTAGATCAGATAACTCATAAGCAGAAGTTTATTAAAACCAACATGGTAAGGTCTAACAGAGGTACATGTTATGCAATTTACGAGGCTAATTAAAACTAACAAGAATGTACTTGACACTCATCCAGCATGCTCAATAGACAGACTACCTATGGACATCAGCAACGCAGCCAAATAATGAGATTTAAAGACAGATAGCCCATCAGAAAGTCATACAAAAGCATGCCTAAACTACCAAAATATTGCGGTGTCCGCAAAGAATGCGCAATGATTCCAACAGAGCAGTTTTAACTGTGATCAAGGCTCCTAGCATGCGATATTTGTTCATAAACAACTACAGAAAATAGCAAAATTATCTAAGCTACCTAATCATACGACATTAAACTAAACTAATCTACTCTACTCAGGAAAATTAAGAATTCAAAACAGAACAAACAGTTGATAATGGTGGGGCAACAGGTCACAGAAAAGCAATTTTTTTCTTGTTTTTGAGAGGGATCAGAAATACTCCCTCGAATGCCGTCAATCTGGCATTCATTCATCCTTATCTTCTTCATCATTCCTCTCACTTGGAGGAACCCAAGGACTCAACAATCCAGCAGGGAAGGTGGGGAACGTGCACCGCAGGTGCTCAGCCAGCTCTTGGTCCCTTGCCTGCGAATACTCAGCCCATTGGGCTAACTTTCGTTGTAAGTCCATCAGGCAGGCCATTGATAATGACTGTGCAGCAGCAAGTCCATCCATCTCGAACTCCATGTTGCCCCTTCTCCTCACCCTCGGGTCACTAGGCAGCTCAAGGTGGTCAGCATAGGCCAGTTGTTTCTCTTCCATCATCACAGGTACCCCTGCGTGTAAGCATAATTTAGTGATGGTATTGGGGAAAAAGAGTTGGCACTTACCTTTCTTGGAGCATTCGATGATTGATGCTGCTATGACTTCACCCACATCGATGGTGAGTCCGTTCATTATCGCATAAATCAGCAGCGATCTCCCCTGATTGATGGTCGTCTCATGTGTGACAGGGGAGATTCGTCTTCGAATCAGAGAGAACCACACAGCTGCCTTGTCCCTGAGGGTTGCACTCATTAGTGTGTGCTTCTCATGCTTTGAGACTGCCCATGCTGCCTCAGGCTTCTCTATTATATTCAGTGCTTCCTCCAGGACTCCCTCTGAAGGTGAAGCCATGATCCTTGTGTTGGGTTTAATGTCCTTAAACTCGTGGTTTGTAAACTATGTTTGTAAATATACTATTTAGAATAATCAGTTATTAGTTTTATTCGGTAAATGTGTTTACCAGAATAAAGTGAAACGTGTTTTGCATTAATCTATACCAATACACAAAACCCTTGACATATGCCAAATACTGGAGCTTCATGTATGACATGATTGTGGATCAAGCTCTAGCATTTATAGTCAAAACGGTCTATAGTATATGGATTAGGCTGGGTACATATTCCTGGTAACACTATTGAATGCGGCCTGCTCTGTGTTACACAGAACGATGTGATCTAAATCGTTTCACATCGAGATGTGCGGGCGGGGGCGTTCTACGCGATGAGTTTGCGTAAGACTGAACCACGAAAAAGTCGCTCTCTCTTTATAACACCGTTTACTGAAGAGACGGACTATTTCACTTTATGATGGCCTAGGTAACTCGATCTGAATCCTGAGCTTGCTATGAACTCCTGCTTATTCGAGAGTATCCTTAGACTTGTATGGGTGAGAGTGGCGATATGCCCGCTCAATAAGCCTACCAACTTGGGGATAAACTCGAATAGGTAGCTGGGGACATAGTGTGGCAAGAAGGAGTTTACTCCTAACCCGCTCTTCAGGGTTAGTAGATAGGTTGTTCCCTTAATAGCTGACATCTAGTCTTGAACACACTACAACAAATTCCACCTAAGATGACAGTTAGAAAATGGAGGAGACCCTACGAGGGCGGTTTTTAGAAAATGCGCTCAGTTTTACAAATTGTTTTTTATTTTTTCGAAAATTAAACATATAAGGGCGGTTTTGAACCGCCATTATAATACCTATTTGATGACGGTTTTAAACCGTCATCGAAACAAGAAAAAAAATTATTGTACGGAAATTATACCTTTAATGGCGGTTTTAGACCGCCATTAATAGAGCCTTTTGATGGCGGTCAAACACCGTCATACAAAACCTCTAATAATATATTAATAAAAATAAAAATAATAATATATTAATATTATTATTAAAATAATAATCTTAATTAAAAAAAAGAAAATAATGAAAGGTAGGGCTTCGTTTTCACGAAGACCCCACTGCATCCTCTCCATCAGGTCTCCCTCCCCCTCAATTCCTTCTCTCCCTCTCCGTTCGCACGTCGCGCCTAGCCGCCTCCTTCCTCAGCTCCGACCACCCCACGTCGCTCCCCGTCGCCGCACACGTCGTCGTCGTCGTTCCGTTTTGCCCAGCCGCACGCCCTCGTCGTCGTGCCGCACTCCGCTGCCTGCCTTCTTCGTCGTTCCGCACGTCGTCGTCGCTGCTCCATTTCCACCTAGCCGCACGACGTCGTTGCCGTCTCTCGCCCAACCTCCCTCCACCACCGCCGTCTGTCGTCCAGTCGCACCTTGCCGCCGCCGACCGTTGCTGCTCTGCTCCTCCCTCGCTGCGAGATCGTTCCTCCAATCGTCGACCGTTCGAAGTAAGTTCAGCAAGTTTCGATTCTCCCTTCAAAATTTCTTTGTCGATTTACTTATGCTAGATAAGCTCTAACGCTTAAAACTTTTGCATAATGTTGGCGTTGTCATTTAATCGATAAATTGAACGCTCTGAGCACGCTATTCAGCAGGAGCTAGCATGTTTTTTTTAATATTGCTTCATTGGTGTCGACCGATTCTTTGAGATTGGAAGTCAAACTTTGAAGTAGATAGCAGTGGATAAATTTCATGGAAATGCTCAATGACGATGAGTACTTGAGGACTTACTCTAGAGCCATTGGCCCTAGAATTTTGGGGCTTACCTTTGAAGCTTCAAGGGAATCTTCCATTGTTGCTTTCAATCATTTGAAACTTGTCGACATTCTCATGGATGTGGTGAGTTCCTTTTACCCTATACTTTTATTAACTTTTCAGCCATCTTTTACCATTTTCAGTCAAAGTTTGCACTGTGACTTGTGACTGTATCTTTTAATGTACATGATCTGAGTAGGGATTCAGCATACTACAACACTTCTTTTCCCTAAAGAGATTGTCATAGGTTTATTGCGGTAATATTCATCAAGTATTTTATGATTCTAGTACTTGCACTACAAATGACTTGCATAGTCCATTCCATGTTGTTTTACTTGCTCCTAACTGTAAGCTGTGTTCTCATCTCAATAGAATCCGGAAGAAGCGCATGCAAGACGGGGAGGTGAGACCTCAAGTTAAATTAATTGTTGATTTTATCCCTTGCAAGCATCAGGAGGGTTGATTTCTAATTGATAAATCAGCTCCTTGGACATTCAATCCTCAGCTGCTTCTCACATGCCTCAAGACACTAATAAGTCAGGTAATTTAGTTATTGTGGATGAAATAATATTACTTATATGTTGATGCTCATTGCTCAATATTGTGGAGTTGCAATCATAACACAATCTACTTCTCTGTGTCGAAAAAGAGCTTTCTTTTTCTATCCTACTTTCTGTTCTGTTTGAGCTCCCATGTTTTAGTAAGATAACTTCATCTTCGATTGCTTTCTTTGTGTTACAATTTGAAATGATGATTTCTCCAGGATCAGTATATGCACCATCATTTGATCATGGTGTCGGTGATCCAGTTGAGGATGATATCTTCGTGAGCCTTCAGTAAGTGATTTTTTTTTACTTGGATACTACTGTATTAATCAATGGTTGCTTATAATTTGGAAGAGTGCAAACATTTCCTTTGTTGACATGATTATAAGTTATAACCAATGGAAATTCTTTTGGATGCACCTGTCTGACCAACATAAACTAGGAAAAGCTATTAAAATCTAATAAAATATAAATGGATTCATTATAATCTAAGATGGAACGCTGATACCAATCTTAACTAATATGTTGAACTAGGTTGAAAACTTCTATCAATTGGCTGCCTGAAGTTTAGAATATCAAGATTTGATCTGTCTGATTTCTGCAAAATCATTTCATATGATTTTCAAAAACATTCATGGAGTTTTCTGCTTTATTGCTTAGATCCTTCTTTTGCTACACCAACATAAAATTAAGGAAAGTTAATCTATCTTTAATTTTGAGATTCAATATTTTTCCCCAACAAACTGTTTCTGAAAATGGTTCAATTTCATTATATTACAGTATCGATTTATATAATTATATTCTTTCACTTTCAGGCATAAGGTCATTATAGTAGAAGGAAATTATTTATTACTGGACGATGGGGTTTGGAAAGAGATCTCATCAATGTTCGATGAGAAATGGTAAGTATACATTACCTTGAGGCTTCTATTAGATGGTAACAAAATCGTGTTCAATTAAGATGGTTAAATTTTTACTACCATCTTGTCATTTGGTGATGAAATGTACTTTTTCTTGAGGAAGTTATTCTAAACTTACCTTGAGGAAATTATTTATGCTAAAGTTAATTGATTATTTATGCATTATCTATGCATTATCTACTTAGTCTAAAGTTAATTGATTGAACAATTTCCGTAACAGGTTGTTAGATGTCTATTGATTGAACTATTTTCAGAATTAGCTTTGAATGAACAAGCTTGCAAGATGGTGCGGGAACTACACTAGGGCGTGTGTACAAGGGGAAGAAGATGCTCAGAAGGATGGGAGGAACTACACTACGACGTGTAAATATATTCTCCTAACGTATGTGAACAAACTAGCTAGTTATATTTTTACATATACATTGTATTTTTTTCATTTAGTCATAATATTTATCTTTTGTTTTCGTGTAGTTTAATAGTAAGAAGTCATTTACTCGAGAAGAACTCGACGCAGTACAATAGAATGAGTATATCATGTTGCAAGCTTCGCATTTGAGTAAAGTAGTGTACTTTATAACTTTTGTGCCAATTTTGAATGTAAATATGAAATATCGGTATTGTACTTTGTATTTAGACTCTTTTCAGGAACTATGATAGTTTTTGTAGCAATTTTGGATGTAATATGAAATATTTTGTTGTTTTGAATGAAATGACTAGAATTCTAGTTTATTCCACATTTAACATTGTATTCATCGAATTAGCAGAATGGCAGTTATCCAACGTCATTGAAACAACACGGCATTATATTATTTGCATCTGGTGGCCAAACAATGATTTTTTGCCCGTCATCAAAAGTACTTTCAGTGACGGTGTTAGCCCGTCATTAAAAGAACTTACAATGGCGGTTTAAAACTGCCATCGTATCCTTACGATGGCGGTTTGTAACCGCCATCGTAACCCTAAGATGGCGGTTTTTAGCCGTCATCTTATCCCTAAGATGGCAGTTACCTAAGATGGCGGTTTGTAACTGTCATTAAAAGATAACCGCCATCATA
Source organism: Herpetospermum pedunculosum (assembly GCA_028017165.1). NCBI lineage: Eukaryota > Viridiplantae > Streptophyta > Magnoliopsida > Cucurbitales > Cucurbitaceae > Herpetospermum > Herpetospermum pedunculosum. The sequence continues at coordinate 44,398,030 of CM051524.1, read as the reverse complement.
CCCCTAAGATGGCACCACTTTAGAGGGCGGTCGTAAAACCGCCATCATATACCTAAGATGGCAGTTCAGAACTGCCATCGTAGGTCAAATTTGTTGTAGTGACAATTTGCGCACACTCTCTCCAAGTTTGAGAGAGTATATGATCTGTCGGTTGGACCGCTGATCAATTGTTCATTAGAGGTGTTAGTGGAATTTGAGGAACGAAGATGTAACACAGAGGTTAAACGGTTATTATGACACAGCTGTGATTACGGACAACCTGTAAAGGGTCGACTTGCCCATGACGGTTATATCAAGAGGACATAATATATCTACAGGGAGGAGAGTGCAACTCTCGGACTATAGTGGAGTCTCCGGGAGTTAACGAATGTTGATCGATTCGGGTTAAAAGAGTTTTGACCGAATGATCTCGTATCGTTGGAGCTCATGATCTGTAGGTCCTTTAGGTTCTCCTGGCTAGCTCGGATAAAGCGGTATAGCAGGGTTATAGGGTAGAACTCGAAGAAATCCGAATTTGAGTTTGTTGTTCGAGGGTTTGTGTATTTAAATATGATTTAAATATATAATCGGAAGAAGTCATATTTAAATATCATTTAAATATCCGGTGGAAAATATGAATTTTGATTCATATATTGGAATAGTCGGTTTTCGGAAACCGGGCTTAGTGGATAGTTTATTATAATATTAATATTAATAATAAATTTTATAGTTAAATTTTTTTTAATTATAATTAATAATTTATAATATAACTAATTATTTATAATTATTATTATTATTATTATTATTATTATTATTATTAAGAATCCACCATGGAGCCATGCATTGTGCATGGGCTCCATGTGGATTCCATTTATTCACTAACATACTCCATTTTTGGAGTTTTGGAAACTTTCCAAGTCAAGAGTATGGACTTCATTCTCAAGCTTTCTCTCTCTTGGTGTTTTCTCTCAACCGAACTTACATCTTCAAGGGTTGAAGAAGAAGTTCTTGGTTGTTGCTTGAGATTGATGTTGTTTTGAAGCTTTGGACATTTGAATATTAGAGGTTCGTTCTTTGGAAGAACTCCAAGTAAGTGTAAAGTTGTTTAATACTTATTCCTCTAATTTTGAATTTCAATTGTTGAAATTCATGAGTTTGTTGTTTGAGTTCTTCATGTTCTTGATGAATTGTTCATCAAGTTCATGGTAAACTCATAACAAAACTCATCAAAGCTTCATCACCTTCTTCCTCCCTCTCAACAAACCCCCTTAGCTCAAGGAGTCCCACTACTCCACTATTAAGCCCGAGAATAGTTGGGACTACTCTAAGGGTGGTCCTCGTTGGTGCCCGTGATGAGTTCGTGACCGGAGGAGACGTAGAGATCGAGGGGGGCAGTAGAGGTGCTGAGGTAGACGAGAAGACGAACGTCAAAATAAGGTATTTTTGTCAATATATACCGGTGTATATATGATATATACCGGTACTTTTTGAAAGATTTCTCTTCGCTGGAAAATATACCGGTGATATATAATATTTACCGGTGGTATATATACCGGTGGGATATATACCGGTAGTATATTTACCGGTGATATATACCGGTGGTATATATACCGGTGGGATATATACCGGTGGGATATATGGTATATACAGGTGATATATACCGGTGGTATATACCGGTCGGTATTTCCTCGGTATAATATATACCGGTGTATATATGATATATACCGGTGATATTTTTACCGGTGGCTTTTACCGGTCAACTTTTTCGGTTGACTTTTACCGGTCGGTTTACTGGTGGAGAGGGGTTTTACCGGTGGACTCGAATTCAAGAAATTTTTCTAAGTGTTAGAAATGTTTCTTCAATTCTTAGTTCGTTCCTTATTGATTGCTTAAGGTCCTCAACCAGTTTTAGGCTTTTGTTTAAGCCTTTCTTCCGCTGCGCCTCTGGTCGAGGGTCGGGACCCTCGCAGTTGGTTGAGTGGGGGTTCCAGCAATTGGTATCAGAGCATGCTTTTAGTTCTCAATTTGGAATGAATTGAGTCCTAGGTGGGTTTAATTTGTTTTCTTACTTGGGTGGCTGGAATGTATCGGATTATGGCAACCGTTTATTTTCTTGTACTTTACTTTCGGTTTGTAATAGCCTTGTTTGTTAATTAAGGCTTAATGTTTGGCTGAGAGTCTGTATTCGTTGAGTCTTAGAGTTTTAGGCTGTTGCGGAAGCCGTGGTGTGCAAGAAGCCAAAAGCCGAGGAGGTTGAAGTTGTTCGAAGAGTTCGAAAAGCTTCAAGAGCCTAGCTCGGGGTTGGTTGAGCTTGTAATAATTAGTTGTTGCTTGCTTGTTGCCATAATCTGATTCGTTTTAGTGTGTTTAATATATAGGATGCATGAGATGTATGGTTTAAATTAACGCCCTTGTTTGTGCATAAAGTATGCCCTGTAGATTTCAAATCCCACCATAGGAAGCATGTTTCATGCATTTTGTATGTTATAAGTGTTATGATGTATAGGATGCATGCCTAATTCATTAAAATTAATATAAGCGTTATATTGATTTTGAATTAGGAGTTGTATGTTTAAGACCATAATTGATATAAGCGTTATATTGATTATGTATTTAAATATTCAACTAACCATGCCTTAGTGTTTGTATGTTTGAGAAGCATATAGAAGTTTGTTGTAGTAAGTCTAGTTTTTGCAAGTGTTGTAAAAATGACTTAGACTTTTAAAATTTATAACAAAGAGAATTGCATGTTCATTTAGGGTTAATGATACGTCCGGTTCATTAGATGAATAGGTCGTTATCTCGTAAATGCTAAGGTTATGAGAAACTCACCCGGTGAAATCCTGTTCTAGGTTGGAGGTATTTAAGCTGACGGTTTACGGAACACCTCCTACCTGGGGACGATCCAGTACTTGAGTAAAGTTAACCAGGCTTTATGAGCGTGCGTGAGAGGTGTGAGGTTAATTAATTTGTTAATAACCTAGATATCTCGGGTAAAATAGTTTGCCTAGACTTAAGGTTTTGTTTTCTTAGCCGGATAAAACCTGAGTAAGTACCCTTAAAAACCGTCTACGATGCTTAGTAGAAGTGTTGAGAAGGAATATATGATATATCCCTCTCCTGCTACGCACTCCCTAAAGTTCACAACGTGAGAATTTTGCTCGGCCTCGTGTTGTCAATAGGGCAACCCCATTCGGATGGTATTTGCAACTTTCAATAGCAAGGTGAATGGAGTAAGTGTCTATAGTAAGTGGGAGAAGGAAGCGCGTCGGTGCTTCCTGTGGTCTCCTCTGTTGGACTGAACCGTAAGATTCTCATGATCCGCCTGCAAGGTGACCCTAGGAGGCACCAATCCATTCGGAGGGTCGGGCATGGGAGATCGAACACCTCAGTCACCATTTATAGATAGAGAAACACAGGGTCATTCCCAACACTGACATTCCATTCGGTTGCTATGTTGGGGCCGTTCTGTGCGTTCTAAAAATAGAGGGTCACACTTACTGGATTTGCTAAGGAGTTAGTAAATCTAGACCAAAAACGATAACTAAGATGTTAATGGAATATGAGTTATTCCGGTATTAGCATTTAGTCAAAACTGTTTTGATTTAGTAAAGGAGTGTCTTGACTGCCATTCGGCAGCGACCATTCAGACTTACTAAAGTATCGTTGTTAGTAAATAAAGAGTTTGGGTCCTTTATTTACTACTAAATTTTTAATTGGTTTAAATAGGTTAAAACCGTTTCACTGATAGTTTTACATTCTATTTCAGCATGGCGAGTTCTTTCGTACAGTTATTAGCGAACGAAAAATTAACCGGCGAAAATTATGCGACATGGAAGTCCAACTTGAATACGATTCTAGTGTTGGATGACCTAAGATTTGTCTTAACGGAGGACTGTCCTCCGACTCCTGCTGCAAATGCTTCACGAAGTGTTCGTGAGGCATACGATCGTTGGAGGTCCAATGATAAAGCCCGGGTCTATATCTTGGCAAGCATGCAAGATGTCTTGGCCAAGAGGCACGAGGTAATGGTTTCCGCTAAGGAAATCATGACTTCATTGCAAGCGATGTTTGGACAACCGTCCTCAACGCTTCGGCAAGAAGCCCTCAAATACGTTTACAATGCTCGAATGAAGGAGGGCACATCTGTTAGGGAGCATGTCCTTAATATGATGGTCCACTACATGACAGCAGAAGTAAACGGGGCTACGATCGATGAAAAGAGTCAAGTTAGCTTCATTCTAGAATCTCTTCCGAAGAGCTTTCTAAATTTCAGATCTAATATGGTCATGAATAAGATTGAATATAACTTGACCACTCTTCTGCATGAGTTGCAGACTTACGAGTCCCTACGAGCCTCTAAAGGAAAGGAGAAGGAGGCTAATGTAGTCACTTCAAAGAAATTCCAGAAGGGGACCGGGTCGGGAACTAAGTCTGAAGCCATTACTACGAGTAGTAAGACTATTCGTAAAAAGAAGAGAAGTAGGAGAAAAGGCAAGGCTCCGATGGTTGTGGTCAGGGTTAAAACTTCAGACAAAGGAAAATGTTTTCATTGTAACGAAGACGGGCACTGGAAGCGAAATTGCCCGAAATACCTTGAGGAGAAACGCGCCGAGAAAGAACGACGAGGTAAATAAGATTTATTTGTCTAAACAAGTTTGGTGGATTTATGAATGTCATACCTGAATTATTTTTCAGGAACCACTAATCTTGTTTGTTCTTTCTGTTTCAGGAAACTAGTTCCTGACTGTTGGTTTCTCCATCTGGATGACTTTTTGAAGACATCTTCATAGCTGCTCACTTGGGAGCTTGTCTGTTTTAAATGTTGTGTGTATATATTTAATCACATACTTGGGTTATGTAATTATTTGTATATATTTCTGTTACAATAGAACTTCTGTATATATTGTATCATTTGTTGTATATAAATGAACTGTTCATTTTAACAAAAGATATATACTATGTTCTATGTAAATCAGAATACAACATTTTGGTTAAGACTTTATGTTATAGAAAGCTATCTTGGTTATACTCAATAGTTGAGAAAATCATCAAATGTTGGTTTGTCCATATGACTCAATGTTATCATGTTTGATGATAATATTGAGAATTCATTGTCTTTAATTAAACAATGAATTTATAGACTAGAAACCAATGATTTAAAATCACAGATTTACAAAGGTTTGGAGACCGAACCTTTAAGGTTTGAACTTTTGGTAAAGGGATTGTCCCAAATTAGAGGGGTTGATTGTGTATCAACTTCTTTACTTGTTACCAAATATAAGTTAATTAGGCTACTCGTATCAAGATTAGCTATCTTGGTAAGAGTGTCTATGAGTCTCAACCTCTGTAAATCATTATTTTAGATTAAGAGCAATACTGTTGCTAGCTTGTTCAGTTCACTTATGAATTGAACCCAGCACTTAATCTTAAATAATGTAGGGATTGATTTGATTATCAAAGTATCGTGATTTTGAATGTTGAGATCATAACTTTTATAATATGGGTTGCATAATTCTTGTCTTAATCGTTTTAAATGATGTAGGATTAAGTTCTGATTTTTTAGCATATACTAGTGACACGTTTTCACATTGCTCTGAAAATGGTTATTTGTTCTATGGATTCAGGTTCATCTGAGTCGTAAGAACAAATCTCTAGTATAATCTCTTTATACCTGATATTGACAAGAGTTGTCTATAATCTAGGTAAAAGAGATGTTATCATTTTGCATTAAGAAATTGGATGTTAAGATGTATCTTTTCTGAAATACATAACCCAATATGCTTATCGTAGTGGGAGTTGTCAGAGAGTGTTTAATCCTGGTTAAAAGTTTGTCATAAACGTTCATGAGGAGCATAATACAAGTGTTGCATTATGGGTGCCTCGGTAATAACTAGCACGAGTTGCAGCTTATTGTAAAGCAGCAATAGTTAGACTATTGAACTCTTAAGTAGTACCGTGAGACTATGTGATGGTCACATAGGGAACCTCGTAGTACTTCAGATAGGTTTACTAAGTCTCTCATGGCTAAAGTGTTTGAGAGGACACCTAGAAGAGTCTAGGGATCCGAGTTGCTAAAAGGATAGTGGGAGATTACAAACTGATGTGAGACATTGTAGTTCTCTCCCTACCAACATGTACACCACGGACGTTTAAGTCCAAGTGGGAGTTTGTTGGGTTTAATGTCCTTAAACTCGTGGTTTGTAAACTATGTTTGTAAATATACTATTTAGAATAATCAGTTATTAGTTTTATTCGGTAAATGTGTTTACCAAAATAAAGTGAAACGTGTTTTTCATTAATCTATATCAATACACAAAACCCTTGACATATGCCAAATACTGGAGCTTCATGTATGACATGATTGTGGATCAAGCTCTAGCATTTATAGTCAAAACGGTCTATAGTATATGGATTAGGCTGGGTACCTATTCCTGGTAACACTATTGAATGCAGCCTGCTCTGTGTTACACAGAACGATGTGATCTGAATCGGTTCACATCGAGATGTGCGGGCGGGGGCGTTCTACGCGATGAGTTTGCGTAAGATTGAACCACGAAAAAGTCGCTCTCTCTTTATAACACCGTTTACTGAAGAGACCGACTATTTCACTTTATGATGGCCTAGGTAACTCGATCTGAATCCTGAGCTTGCTATGAACTCCTGCTTATTCGAGAGTATCCTTAGACTTGTATGGGTGAGAGTGGCGATACGCCCGCTCAATAAGCCTACCAACTTGGGGATAAACTCGAATAGGTAGCTGGGGACATAGTGTGGCAAGAAGGAGTTTACTCCTAACCCGCTCTTCAGGGTTAGTAGATAGGTCGTTCCCTTAATAGCTGACATCTAGTCTTGAACAATCTGCGCACACTCTCTCCAAGTTTGAGAGAGTATATGATCTGTCGGTTGGACCGCTGATCAATTGTTCATTAGAGGTGTTAGTGGAATTTGAGGAACGAAGATGTAACACAGGGGTTAAGCGGTTATTATGACCCAGCTGTGATTACGGACAACCTGTAAAGGGTCGACTTGCCCATGACGGTTATATCAAGAGGACATAATATATCTACAGTGAGGAGAGTGCAACTCTCGGACTATAGTGGAGTCTCCGGGAGTTAACGAATGTTGATCGATTCGGGTTAAAAGAGTTTTGACCGAATGATCTCGTATCGTTGGAGCTCATGATCCGTAGGTCCTTTAGATTCTCCTGGCTAGCTCGGATAAAGCGGTATAGCAGGGCTATAGGGTAGAACTCGAAGAAATCTGAATTCGAGTTTGTTGTTCGAGGGTTTGTGTATTTAAATATGATTTAAATATATAATCGGAAGAAGTCATATTTAAATATGATTTAAATATCGACCGGTGGAAAATATGAATTTTGATTCATATATTGGAATAGTCGGTTTTCGGAAACCGGGCTTAGTGCATAGTTTATTATAATATTAATATTTGATATTAATATTAATAATTAATTTTTTTTAATTATAATTAATAATTTATAATATAAATAATTATTTATAATTATTATTATTATTATTATTATTAAGAATCCACCATGGAGCCATGCATTGTGCATGGGCTCCATGTGGATTCCATTTATTCACTAACATACTCCATTTTTGGAGTTTTGGAAACTTTCCAAGTCAAGGGTATGGACTTCATTCTCAAGCTTTCTCTCTCTTGGTGTTTTCTCTCAACCGAACTTACATCTTCAAGGGTCGAAGAAGAAGTTCTTGGTTGTTGCTTGAGATTGATGTTGTTTTGAAGCTTTGGACATTTGAATATTAGAGGTTCGTTCTTTGGAAGAACTCCAAGTAAGTGTAAAGTTGTTTATACTTATTCCTCTAATTTTGAATTTCAATTGTTGAAATTCATGAGTTTGTTGTTTGAGTTCTTCATGTTCTTGATGAATTGTTCATCAAGTTCATGGTAAACTCATAACAAAACTCATCCAAGCTTCATCACCTTCTTCCTCCCTCTCAACAAACCCCCTTAGCTCAAGGAGTCCCACTACTCCGCTATTAAGCCCGAGAATAGTTGGGACTACTCTAAGGGTGGTCCTCGTTGGTGCCCGTGCTGAGTTCGTGACCGGAGGAGACGTAGAGATCGAGGGGGCAGTAGAGGTGCTGAGGTAGACGAGAAGACGAACGTCAAAATAAGGTATTTTTGTCAATATATATCGGTGTATATATGATATATACCGGTACTTTTTCAAAGATTTCTCTTCGCTGAAAAATATACCGGTGGTATATAATATTTACCAGTGGTATATATACCGGTGGTATATATACCGGTGGGATATATACCGGTGGTATTGTTGCGTGCTCAGTGTGTAAATAAAAATGCGATGCGAGAGCACTCAGAACATGCAAGCATACATGGTCTTGTAGCAAGTAATAAGTATTTTTTCATTCGATTTCCCACAGAGATTTATTCTTAGTTACTAACGAAATGAGATGCTAAATTAGAAAGGGTGGCTTAAATGGGGTGAATTGAAGATTAATGTGCCTAACTAATGAAGAATATACGAGATATACAAGCATAAACGAAAGCAAATAAAGAGATGAACTTGAATGTAGAGGAAAAAGAATTGCGGAGAAAGCAATTTGCTAGCAAATAAAATCGCAAAAGTGAAATACTGGAAAAATGGCTAAGGCAAAAACAGAACTATAGAATTGCGCAGACAGCAATTATCTAGCAATTAAATTAGCAACGTTTTAAGGGTGAGATGGGGAAACAAGGTCAACTAACGACTCCTCTATAGGCTTTTTCATACGATTATTCAGGAGTAGCTCAAATTATCATGCATCAATTTAACTCATTCTCATGCATCTCTCGATTACATGCATTAGATCCTTTAGTTCACTCATATCCAAGTAAGGCTTAAGCATCTATTTATATAAGCAAGTTAATGAATTGTGCTAGGAAAACGCCTATTCCTAAGTCGTTTTCTGGCTACCATGAAAGGCTAGCATGAATGGACGACTCTGAACTCTTACTCCTTCCGGAGGTTAGGAGTTCTTTAGACAAAATGGATGGCCAATCGAAATTGTCCGTGGGATGAAGTACACATACATTCAATGCATTTGAAGCTATCCTACATGCTGAATTCACGTATTTCTACCTATAGATTCATCATTAGCAGACCCTTGGGTGATTAGTTACTTATAGATGAGGTGGAAGTGGAAATACTAGATTGTTTAAGCATGATTAACAGTACTTAAATGAAAGCAAAGGAAAGACAGAAAGTGATAAGAAACTTGCGAAGTTGTGAATGGTTTCTCTATTAAGTAAGATTCAAAGCTTAATGTGCAAAGACTGTAAAACAGTAAAGACTAAGCAAATGGAGACGAATTGAAATAATGTCGCAAACAGAAACAAATGACAGCAAACAGTAGAGAAAATGGAAGACAGAAAGCAGTAGAAAGCGATGTAAACGTGTGCGAGAACTCCTCGCCGCAAGCGCCTCGGATGAAGGGGAAGGTTAGCGTTTTTTGGGGATGAATCCAATCAGAAGAGAAGAAGGATCTTCTCTTCTTCCTCTCGAATTATCGGTGCCAAAAGTTGAATCCTTCACTCCAACAAACGGGATAGAAAATGGAGAGAAACTGCGTTGAGATGGAGAGTTCTACGCTTCCAAGCTTGTTGTTCTCCTTCCCCCTTGACCTCCTTTTATAGTGTTTTGCAGGTACTCTTTAGTCAAGGAGAACCATCCATTCTGAACGACGACCCTCCACGTGGCAGCAGGGGAGAACTTGGGCGGCTGAAAGATCGCAACAAAACGGCGGACGGTTGGAACAACTTAGCAGCAACAGCTTTAAACATTGTGAATTCCTCGTTGTGACCGCAATAAACATTGCGGAGACAGCAATGTTTCAGCAATTCCCCTGCAATGTACATTTTGACTCTTTTAGCATTGTTTTTTATTCTTTCTTGTTCGTTTTACAAATAAGTCCTAATTTAGTTTCATTCTTTGAATTCTCATATTTAAGCACGTATTAAACTAAATTCTAACAAAAATGCTTAAGAGATTACACAATTATATGGCAAATAAGTCCCTAAATTAAGTACTTTTGGAGACGTAACACACCCCCAAACTTAAGTTATTGCTCGTCCTCGAGCAATATAAGGGCTTACTTGGGCTGCTAATACTTGTCTTTTACTCTCTACCTGACTACTTGCTGACTTCCTTAGGCTTACTATCCAAGGCATAACTGTCCTGTGACACTCTCCTAAGTTCAAACTAACTTCACATGCTGCTTATTCTGGTTTCTCTTGCCTTTTAAAACCTATTGCCTTTTATAAATTTCCTAACAACTGGTTTATCTGCTTAAGTCATTAGGTTCATTGTGCAGCTATCCCTAAGTTTTCAAATTCTTCCTAGTTTTATCCCAAACTCAGTACATGCTTCTAATGTTTTTCTTTTAAGCTACCTAGGATTCCTTAGAGTCATGCCAGTCTTAGTACATACGAGTAACAGTAGTGAATTTCATAGAACAACCTAAACCCTGGCATCACTACATTGGATATACAGTCATCTCCCCTAACATACCTTCAAGCTACAGCTCTGTGCTTAGCAAACTAAGGATCAGAGTTCATTCATACAGGACACCTAAGCACTTAGGCTATAACTTGTAGGCATACATTCTTCTTCCTCGGTTTTTCCTTTTTCTTGTCTTTTTCTGGTAGAGTCTCTCCTTATGGTTTGTCTTTTAATGCAGTGCCACTTGTGGGTTACACAAATGGCCCTGATTACTCAGCATCCTTTAGAGAGACACTACCTTTTATTTTTCTGTTTTTTCCTTTTTCATTTTTTTCATCATTTTTTTTTTACAGAAGAAGAGAAGAAGAATGCTTATGTTTAAAGAGGGAGAGAGGAATGTTCCTAGGCCTAGAGGCTGCCTCCCCCAAACTTGAACTCCTCATTGTCCCCAATGAGAATCGGAGGTGGCACACCCCCAAACTTGTCCTAGAAACATCTAGTCTAAGGAAAAACAAGCAGAATTTAAAACTCCTAGGCATAAAACGACCTTCGTAAAGCATATAACTCAGAGGCAGAATTTTTGTAAAAACAACATGTTAAGGGCTGACAGAGGTGCATGCTTAGCAATAAAGGAAGCTAATTCAAACTACAAAGGTGTACTGTGACACTCATCCAGCATGCTCACCAGATAGATTACCCAGTGAAGTCAGGAAAGCAGCAAGATATCGAAATTTAAAAAGAAACAGCCCATCAAAAACTCATTTAATCAGCATGCGAAAACTAACAAAACATTGCGGACACCGCAAGGAATCCGCAATTAATCCTACAGAGCAAATTTGGTTGTGATCAAGGCTCCTAGCATGCTATATTCAGACATCAACAACTACATAAAACAACAAAACTATTTAAGCTAACTACGCAGATGACATCAATCTAATCTAAACTACTCTAAACACACAAATTAACAATTAAAACAGATCATTGATTGGATTAAAAATGGGGTAACAGTTCACAGAAAAGCAGGTTTTGTTTTTTTGTTTTCTTAAGAGGGATCAGAAAACTCCCTCGAATGCCGTCAAGTTGGCATTCAATCATCCTTGTCCTCGTCTCTCCTCTTCTTTGGAGGCGCCCAAGGCTTCAGCAGACCATCAGGGAAGGTGGGGAATAGACAACCCAATTGTTCAGCCACCTCCTTGTCCCTCACTTGCGCGTACTCAGCCCATTGGGCCATTTTGTGCTGCAGGTCCATCAGGCATGCCATGGATAGTGACTGTGCAGCAGCCAGGCCGTCCATCTCAAATTCCATATTGCCCCGTCTTCTCATCCTTAAGATTGTGGGCAGCTCCAGATGGCCTGTGTAAGCCAATTGCCTCTCATCTCTCGCAATAGGCACACTTGCACGTAAGCACAGTTTAGTTATAGTGTTTGGGAAAAATAATTGGCCCTTACCTTTGCGTGAGCAGTCAATGATGGAGGCGGCAATGACTTCACCAACATCAATGGTGAGTCCCCGCATGATGGCATAGAGCAGCAACGATCGCCCCTGGTTGATAGTCGTTTCGTGCGTCACGGGGGAGATGCGTCTGCGGACAAGGGAGAACCAGACTGCTGCCTTGTCTCTAAGGGTTGCACTCATCAGGGTGTGCTTCCCATTCTGTGAGACCGCCCAGGTTGCCTCAGGTTTGCCGATTGTGTGCAAGGCCTCTTCTAAGACTGCCTCAGATGGCGAGTCGACGATCTTGGCATACTCAGAATGTGTATGCCCTTTGAGAGCATAGGCCTCATTGATGGCGTTGGCAGCGAAGTCGATTTCTATCCCCCTCACTGTTGATAGACACGCTTCAGGGTGTGAGATTGGCGTAGAAATCGTACACCATATCAGGATATGCTGGAATTGGAGGCCTGCGGAGTTCCTCCCAGCCATGGTTGATGATCCCTGCGCGCAAAAATTGCGGCAGGTTCGCCAATGTATCAAGAAATCCTCGCTCGTGGAGAAGTTCCTTCTTCATCAATTCGAGGCCCTTGGCCTCTGCTTCCTAGGAGACGTACCTCGCAGCTTGAGGTTCGTCCTCTGGGTACATCTTCCTTTTCCCCTTTTCTTTTGCTTTGGCCGACTCAGAGGCCTCAATCTTCATTTTCTTTAAAGAAGGTTCAGCTCCAACCTTCTTCTTTTTGGCTCGTTTGGAGGCATTTGGCCGCTTGCCTTTCACGATCACGGGGGCCTTCTTCCTGAGCCGTGCCTTGGTGGTTATTTGCTGGAGACAATCCCTCAGTGTCTCGTCCATGGAGTCCTTGCTTTCCCCCTCCACAGGACTATCAAGACTGACATCCCTTAAGGGGGAAAACACCTCCTCTTCCTTCGTCGGCTCGTCGCTTGGCACCGAATCTTGGTGCTCTTCAGGTGAAGCTTCAGGCTCCGGCGTCTGTGGAGAAGGTTCGGGGCTCTGTCTGGCCGTCTCAAATGACGGGCGGCCACTCCCTCGGCTCTCCTCGCTGGGAGTCTTTTTCTCCCTGATTGGTGAATCATCCATCGCGATTCTCCACTTCCTTTTCTTGGGTGTTCCAACCGGATCAGAAGGGCCAGCAGGTACCTCAGTCGCCACCTTCCATTTCTTTCTTCGCACAGGTAGCTTCGGAGGCCGTGAGGGTTGCGCAGTATCGGCGTCTGCTAAGGAAAGCAGCGCCTCCCTCACAGCTTCTTCTGCGTCAGGCGACGCTTTCTTGGGCGTGGACCGATCTGCTCGTGTTGACACCATTGTTGTTTCTTTGAGGTCTGAGTGTGGGAGATACAGAGGAAGGAGAAGGCTGAGTGTTTGAAGTTCCAACGGTTTGAGAAAACGTAGAGGGCAGGAATCCCCCAACGACGGCTATTTGTACTCAAGTACTCTCCAACGGCTATTTTCTGTTGCGTACTCCGCAAATCCTCCGCAATTAATCCGCATAGCCGTTAGGATTTTCTTGATTTGAGTTGCAAGATTTAGCAACTAAATCTCTGATATTTCCAGATCTTCTTCGTGGATCTTCTCCCCTCGATTCATCTCCCTCATTGCTTCTTAAAGATCTCCCATTAATATCCTTTTAATCAAAACAAAAATCCGTAATTAAAACCAAAAATAAACAAACAAAACACAATCTAAAAATACTTAAAGAAAAATCTAAGGCATAGCCTTCTGACGGATGAGCACAGTGGTCACTCATCCCCTTTCGAATTGCTTCTTAGGCTTCAGCTAGGAGGAAGGTCGAGAGTGTCTGCACATCTCCTTCCTCATAGTAATGCTTCAACCTCGCACCATTCACCATGAACGGTTGCCCTTGGTGTAAGTTCCGAATCTCAATAGCACCATGAACAAAAACGTTAGTTATCACAAAAGGACTCGACCATCTAGACTTAAGTTTGCCTGGAAATAACTTTAACCGTGAGTTGAACAATAAGTCATGCTGCCCCTTTTTAAAGTCCTTGAACCTCAGTCTGCTATCATGCCAAATCTTAGTTTTTTCTTTATACATTTTCGCATTTTCATAGGACATATGTCTTAGCTCATCTAACTCATGTAATTGCAGAGACCGCAATGTTCCAGCATCGGTCACGCAATAATTCAGCTCTTTTAAGGCCCAAAAGGCTTTGATTTCTAATTCGAAGGGTAAGTGACATGTTTTTCCATATACTACCCTATAAGGAGACATACCTAAGGGTGTTTTATATGCAGTCCTATACGCCCAAAGTGCATCGTCTAACTTAAAAGACCAGTCATTTCGATTAGGTTTAACCACTTTTTCAAGTATGTTCTTGATCTCCCTATTGGATATTTCAGCTTATCCATTTGAGTGTGGGTGATAAGGGGTTGCTACTCTATGTCTAACATTGTATTTAGCTAGTACCTTTTCCATAGCTTTATTTATAAAGTGGGTCCTCTCATCATTATTATTGCACGTGGTGTACCAAATCTTGTAAAAATATGCCTATTTAGAAACTTAATGACTGTCTTGGCATCACTCAAGGGACATGCAATGGCTTCTACCCATTTAGATACGTAATCTACAGCTACTAATATATAGAGGTTACCTGCAGATGGAGGGAATGGTCCCATGAAGTCAATGCCTCATACATCAAAGAGTTCCAACTCTAAGATATAGGTGAGAGGCATCTCATCCTTCCGACTAAGGTTACCTGTCCTTTGACACTCATTGCAGTTGTGTGCGTGGTCATGGGCATCTTTGAAGATCGTGGGCCAGTAGTAGCCACTTTGGAACACCTTTGCAGCCGTCCTCTGACCACCAAAATGTCCACCGTAAGGAGATGTGTGACAGTGCTGCAACACTGACTTTGCCTCAGCAGCTGATACACACTTCCTCAACAATCCATCCGCACAAGTCTTGTAAAGTGTAGGATCGTCCCAGATGAACTTCCTAGCTTCGTGGAGGAACCTCTTCTTTTCTTGCCCCCCTTTGAAAGTTGGTAGTACCTGCGAGGCAAGGAAGTTAGCAATGTCCGCAAACCAGGGTTCCTCATCGTTATCACGATGTGCCAATACAAAGACATGCTCATCAACAAAGGCATCAGAAATTGCTGGCTCAGCAATTATTTCGCAATTACTTCGCAATCTAGATAAATGGTCAGCAACTACATTTTTTTTTTTGCAACGGTAATTTAATTAATGCGGGGATCGAACCCATGACCTTTTGGTCACCGGCTCAACCCTATGCCAATTGAGCTATGCAACTACATTTCCGCATCCTTTTTTATCTCTAATGTCTAAATCAAACTCTTGCAACAATAATACCCATCTAATCAACCTTGGCTTAGCATCAGCCTTCCTCATTAGATATTTTAGTGCAGAGTGATCAGTGTACACAATTGTTCTAGTGCCTACAATGTAATTCCTAAACTTTTCACAGGCAAACACTACAGCTAGCATTTCCTTCTCTGTGGTCGTGTAATTACACTGTGCTTCATTTAAAGTCTTACTTGCATAATATACAGGATGTGTTAGTTTATCTATTTTGTGTCCTAGCATAACCCCTACTGCATAGTCACTAGCATCACACATCATTTCAAACGGTAAATCCCAGTTTGGACCTACTATAATTGGTGCTTTGACTAAGGCTTCCTTAAATGTTGTCCATGCTAGGAAACATTCTTTTGAGAAGACAAATGGTTTATTAAGCTCTAGAAGCTCACATAAAGGTTTAGAGATTTTTGAAAAGTTTTTAATGAATCTCCTATAAAAACCTGCATGACCTAGGAAACTTCTAATAGCTTTTACATTTTGAGGTTCCACTAGCTTCTCTATTATTTCTATTTTGGCCCTATCGACCTCTACTCCTGCTCTAGATACTCTATGTCCTAGGACTATTCCTTCTTCCACCATAAAGTGGCATTTTTCCCAATTTAAAACTAGGTTGGTCTCCTCACATCTAGTTAGGACTTGTCCTAAGTTTTCTAAGCAGTTGTTAAAAGAATCACCAAAGACTGAGAAGTCATCCATAAATATTTCTATCATGGACTCATCTAAGTCAGAGAAAATGGCCAACATGCACCTTTGGAATGTTGCTGGTGCATTGCATAAGTCAAATGGCATTCTGCGAAAAGCAAATGTTCCAAAGGGACATGTAAAGGTTGCTTTCTCCTGGTCCACAGGGTCTATGGTAATTTGGTTATATCCAGAATAACCATCTAAAAAACAGTAATAGGCACGGCCAGCTATTCTATCTAACATCTGATCTATAAACGGTAAAGGAAAGTGATCTTTTTTGGTTTCTTTATTAAGTTTTCTGTAGTCCATACAGACTCTCCATCCTGTAACAGTTCTAGTTGGAATAAGTTCATTATTCTCATTAACTATTACAGTCATTCCACCCTTCTTAGGCACACATTGGATCGGACTCACCCATTGACTATTGGCTATGGGAAAAATTACACATGCATCTAACCATTTGATAATTTCTTTTTTAACTACCTCCTTCATGGAGGGGTTCAACCTACGTTGGTGATCTACCCTAGGTGTATGTTCCTCTTCCAACAATATTTTATGCATGCAATAGGAAGGATTAATACCTCTTATATCAGCAATCGCTCAGGCAATAGCTTTTTTATGTTGCTTAAGCAGCATTATAACGCAATTTCATGTTGTTTACTCAATTTGGACGAAATGATAACAGGCAAAGTATCTTGCTCTCCTAGATATGCATACTTAAGATGATCAGGCAATGGTTTTAATTCTAATAGAGGTGGATGTTCAATTTATGGTTTCAAAGGATTTGTGGTTCTCTCAGACAATTTATTAGTCATACAAACATGCTGAGGGTTGTCCACAGGTATATCCATTAATTCAGAAATGTTTAAGTCATCTATATTTACTTGTACATAGTCAGTAGCATGCTTAATTAACAGTTCATGCTCAAGTTGTTCTTCCATAAGGGAATCTACTACATCTACTACATCTACATTTGCACAGGATTCAGAATCAGAGGGATACCTTAGAGCTTTAAATACATTGAATTTAACCTCCTCATCATGAACCCTCATGGTGAGCTCACCTTTCTGGACATCGATTAAAGCCCTACCTGTGGCTAGAAATGGTCTGCCCAATAAGATTGGTACCTCCTTGTCTGCCTCATAATCCAGAATGATGAAGTCTGGAAGAAAGATGAATTTGTCAACCTTGACAAGTATATCCTCAATTTTCCCCTCCGAGTATGCTATGGATCTGTCTGCAAGCTGCAAGGTGACAGTAGTAGGTCGTGCTTCTCCTATTTCAAGCTGACTAAATAGAGACAAGGGCATGAGATTGATGCTGGCTCCCAGATCACACAGAGCTCTGCCCACGTGCTTGCCTCCCAACTCGACTGGTAAGGTGAAGGAACCAGGATCCTTCTCCTTCTTTGGCAGTTTGTTTTGGAGTATAGCACTGCACTCCTCAGTGAGATTCACTGTTTCAAATTCACCAATAATTTTTTTGTTAGTAATTATATCTTTCAAGAATTTAACATAAGAAGGCATAGATTGCAAAACTTCCACAAATGGGATATTAACATGCACTTGTTTTAAAATTTCTAAAAAATTATTAAAGTGCACTTCGTGTTCTTGTTTTTTCTTCAGCCTTCTAGGGAATGGAGGTGGTGGCACATATGTGGGCAATTCAGATCGCCTAATGACAGGTGGAGGCCTTGGGATTTCTTCTAGTTCCTCAATGATAGGTTCCAGCCTCACCCTTGTTGTGCTTGGTGGTGATTGATCATGGTTGGGCAGAGAATCCAGTGGAGCACTAGACTCTTCATTCTCTACTCGCTTTGGGACTTCTCTGTTGTTGATCACCAATGGTCTCCCACTACGAAGTTCAATTGCTCGAACTTGTTCTTTTCCATCCCTTCTTGGTATTTCAGTGTCTGCAGGCAATCTACCTTGGGGCCTATTTTTCAGCTCGTTTGCTAACTGCCCTATTTTGTTTTCTAAGCTCCTCAGGGTTGCTTGCTGACTTTGCAGGGTTGCATCATTTTTTGCAATGTACTCTTTAAGTAAATTCTCTACTGATGATCCTATTGGTTGGTTATATGGCTTTTGGTACATGGGTTGGTTATTTTGTTGAGTGAAACCAGGTGTTCCACTCGGTCTTGGTTGGTTTTGTGCTTGGTTAGTATTTTGTTGTCCACCCCAAGAAAGATTTGGGTGGTTCCTCCAACCAGGATTATAGGTGTTAGAGTAAGGGTTGTTCCTTGGCTGCTGTTGACTTCCAACATAGCAGACCGAGGCTGGATTCCCAGGGCAAAAATCATACAAGTGCCCTTCCCCACAGAATCCACAGATTAGTGTCTCACCTTGACTAGTTGATGCGCCCATTGAAACGGGTGCTGCGGTGTTGACACTTGGTTGGAGATTAGTTTGAGCCATTTGTTTGACTAGATTGGTCAGGGCATTGATTTGGCTACTCATTGCACTAAGTGCATCCTTGTCTTGAGCTCTCTTAGGCTCTACAGGATCGTCTGACCATCTACAATGGGAAGTTGAGATTTTTTCCAAAATCTCGTAGGCTTCATTGTAGCTCTTTGAAAGCATGGAACCACCAGCTGACGAATTCAACACTTGCCTTGTGCTGGGGTTGCATCCTTTAAAGAACACTTCTATTTGGATACACCATGGAATGCCATGGTGTGGACATTTAAGCAATAGATCTTTGAATCTTGTCCAAGCTTCGTGTAGTGATTCGTTTTCGGCTTGTTTGAACTTGATTATATCATCACGAAAGTTGGAATTCCTATCAGGTGGGAAGTATTTGACTAGGAATTTTTCAGCTAGATCTGTCCAATTGACAATTGATCCAGAGGGTAAGGAATTTAACCACGTTTTGGCTTTATCTCTTAATGAGTAGGAGAAGAGGTAAAGTCTTAAGGATTCTTGGGAAACTCCAGGGATGATGAAAGTATCACTGACTCCTAGGAAATTTCTCAGATGATCGTGGGGATCTTCATTTTCCACTCCAAAGAATTGTCCCACGGTGGACAACATTTGAAACATAACTGGTTTTAACTCAAATGAGAGAGTTGTAATCTCAGGGCGTATAATGCTCGGATTAAGCTCCTCAGGCATAGGAACTAAGTATGAAAGGATGGCACTATCCTTATGTTAAGTCTTTGAAAGTGACTTATTTAGGACCCATTTAGCTTAGGAAGATGCACACTTTTAGGTGTTTTTGATAGCATTTAGCCTAAACCTATGTTTAAATATGAGAATTAGAAGAAGGTAGCTAAATTAGGACTTCTGCACAATAGGAAAGAAAAGGGGTGAAAACCGAAGGAAAAGAATGAAAAAAAACTGCATTGCGACAGCATTGCGAAAACATTGCTGAAGCCGCAATTATTCAAGTGAAAACCGTAAGTTGACTGATCTTTTTCTGTTTATTTCCGTGATTTCAGGGATTCGTTCTTTCTCCTCCATCCATTCTGATATACGACGTTGAGGATTGATGGTTCTCCTTGGCCCAAACGCACCTGCAAACTACTATAAAAGGGGGTCAAAGTCGGAGGTTCAATCATCATCCGAAAGCGTAGAAGTCTTCTCGCAGTCCATCTTTTCTCCCTGTTTTCCTTTGCCGTCTGTTGGAGTGAGAGTCTCAGCTGTTGGAATCGATAATCTGATAGGAAGGAGAGGAGATTCTTCTTCTCTCTCGATTGGATTCATCCAAGCAAGGCTGACCTTTCATCCCCTTCATTCGAGGCGACTGCAACGAAGCTTTCAAGCACCATTTACTGCTTTTTGTCTTTCCTTTCTCATTTCCAGCATTGTTTAGTTATCGCTTCTGGTTTAGTGATTAGTCTACTTCATTTCGTTGCTTTCTGTCTTTGGATTATTTACTTTAAGTTTCCCTTTGTTCGTTCAAACATTCAAAGTAATCAAATTACAAGTCTTCATTTCACAGTTTCCATCTTCTGCTGCTACGGTTTTGTCCTACTGTTTTGAGTACATTTTCCCTTCTAAGCATGTCTGTTTTATCTTATACTTCTGTTCTCTATATATCCATGAGTAGCTAAGTCACTTAGGGGCATGCTAATGACAGAACTATAGGCTAAAAAACGTGAACCAAGTATGAAGGATAGCTCTCGAACCATTGATTGTATGTAAGCTTCATCCCACGGGCAATTTCGATTGGCCATCCATTTTGTCCAAAGAACTCCTAACCTCTGGAAGGAGTAAGAGTTCAGAGTCATATTATCATGCTAGCCTTTCAAGGTAACCAGGAAACGGCCTAGGAATAGGCGTTTCCCTAGTACAAACCATATCTTTCTGCCTTAACAAGATGCTTAAGACCTTACTTTGAGTTGAGTAAACTAAAGAATCTAATGCATGGAATCGGACGATACATGAGATTAAGATAGTTTGATGCATAGAGAGTTGATCTAATGCTTGGGAATCGTATTAAAATGCCTATAGGATAGTCGTTAGTAGCCCTTAATTCTCCATTTTACACACATTTGCTGTTTTTACAATTGCGATAACATTGCGGTGAACGCAATTCTGCTAAGTTACCATTCTGTTTAGTTGTTTTCTTCTTCGTTTATTATTTCCATCTCTTGTCTTTTGAGTCTAATTTCAACTTCCATTTGTTTATGTTGCATTCCTTTACACATTCAGCAAAAATTAGATAATTAAAAACCAATTTTACCCCATCAAAACCACCCCTTCTTTCTTAACAAATACACTTCGTGAATAGTTAAAAATAAGTCTCTGTGGAAAAAACGAATGAAATATACTTACTACTTGCTGTAAGACCATGTATGCTTGCATGTCCTGAGTGCTCTCTCTACCTTCTTGCTTATTCTTATTAACACATTGAGCACGCAACAAGTTTTTGGCGCCGCTGCCTGGGACTTATTTTAAGTGAAAACGAAGTTTGTTAAGTTTGAAACACTAGGTTTATTGCTTATTGAAGCTGATCTGTTTCATTTCTTTCGCAGGTACTATTGGGGTAGTTTATGAGTGAGCCTTCAAGTAGAAATCTAGAGTTCAATCCTGAGCCTGAGAGACTACTTAGAGCTAGAAACAAAGCAAAGAAACGACTCTTTAAACAACCTCCTATACCTCAAATCATACCTGAAATCGAAGAAATGGACGATATAGTTCCAAATCCGGTACCTGTCATTCGCAACCCCATCGAAATAGCGAATGACAAGAATAGTGCCATTCTTTCATACCTAGTACCTATGCCTGGGGAGCTGAACCCCAGCATAATCCGTCCTGAAATCACTGCCAACTCATTCGAGTTAAAGCCAGTGATGTTCCAAATGTTGTCCACTGTGGGACAATTCTTTGGAATAGAAAATGAGGACCCCCACAACCATCTTAGGAACTTCTTAGGAGTCAGTGATACCTTTATCATCCCTGGAGTGTCCCAAGAAGCTTTAAGGCTATACTTGTTTCCTTACTCTTTGAGGGACAAAGCCAAAACATGGTTGAACTCATTACCCTCTGGATCTGTCCTTAATTGGACAGACTTAGCAGAGAAATTCCTAGTCAAATACTTCCCACCTGATAGGAATTCTACCTTTCGTGATGATATAGTTAAGTTTAAACAAGCTGATAATGAGTCTCTTCACGAAGCTTGGACTAGATTCAAAGATCTTCTTCTTAAATGTCCACATCATGGCATCCCATGGTGTATCCAAATAGAGGTCTTTTTCAAAGGATGCAACCCCAGCACTAAGCAAGTATTAAATTCATCTGCTGGTGGTTCCATGTTGTCCAAGAGTTACAACGAGGCCTATGAGATCTTGGAGAAGATCTCAGCATCTCACTGTAGGTGGTCAGATGATCCAGTTGAGCCAACTAGAGCTCAAGACAAGGATGCTCTAAGTGCAATGAGCACCCAAATAAATGCCCTGACCAACTTAGTTAAGCAAATGGCTCAAGCCAATCTCCAAACAAGTGCCAACACCGCTACTGCCATGTCAATGGGCACCCAACCAAGTCAAGGTGAGGCACTCATATGTGGATTCTGTGGGGAAGGGCACCTGTATGAATACTGCCCTGGGAATCCAGCCTCAGTCTGCTACATTGGAAGTCAGCAGCAGCCTAGGAACAACCCCTATTCCAACACTTACAACCCTGGTTGGAGGAACCACCCAAACCTGTCATGGGGTGGCCAACAAAATGCTAACCAAAATCCTAACCAACCTAGACCGAGTGGAACACCTGGTTTCACTCCCCAACATAACCAATCCATGTATCAAAAGCCATACAACCAACCTGTAGGATCTTCTGTAGAAAACTTACTCAAGGAGTACATAGCTAAGAATGATGCTACTCTTCAAAGCCAACAAGCTACTCTTAGGAGCCTAGAGAACCAAATAGGCCAATTGGCCAATGAACTCAAGAGTAGGCCCCAAGGTAGACTCCCTGCTGACACCGAGGTGCCAAGGAGAGATGGTAAAGAACAAGTTCAAGCAATTGAACTTAGAAGTGGTAGACCATTGGTGAGCAACACAAAGGACACACCAAAGAGAGTAGAGAACACTGAGTCTAGTGCTCCACTGGAGTCTCTGCCAACCCAAGGTCCACCACCAACTAGCACATCAGGAGCCAGGCTAGAACCAATTATTGAGGAGATAGAAGAAATTCCAAGGCCTCCACCTATCCTAAGGCGCCCTGACGTGCCTGCATATGTGCCACCACCTCCATACCCTCGAAGGCTTAAGAAGAAGCAGGAACAGGAAGTGCATTTTAATAAATTTTTAGAAATTCTTAAACAAGTGCATGTCAACATTCCTTTTGTAGAAGTTTTACAGTCTATGCCTTCATATGTAAAGTTTTTGAAGGACATTATTACTAACAAAAAAATAATTGGTGAGTTTGAAACAGTAAACCTCACTGAGGAGTGCAGTGCCATACTCCAAAACAAGTTGCCCAAGAAGGAGAAGGATCCTGGTTCCTTCACCTTACCTGTAGAACTTGGAGGCAAGCACGTGGGCAGAGCGCTTTGTGACCTGGGCGCCAGCATAAACCTCATGCCCCTATCACTATTCCGCCAGTTGGGAATAGGAGAAGCACGTCCAACCACTGTCACTTTACAATTAGCAGACAGATCCATTGCATATCCAGAAGGTAAAATTGAGGATATTTTAGTAAAGGTTGACAAATTTATTTTCCTTGCAGATTTCATTATCCTGGATTATGAAGCAGACAAGAAGGTCCCCATCCTGCTAGGCAGACCATTTCTAGCCACAGGTAGGGCACTTATAGACGTCCAAAAAGGTGAGCTCACTATGAGGGTTCATGATCAAGAGGTGAAATTTAGTGTGTATAAAGCTTTGAGGTACCCCTCTGACCTTGAATCCTGTGCTAGTATGGACGTTGTTGATTCCTTAATGGAAGATCAATTGGAGCATGTATTATTAACCAAGCATGCTAATGAATATGTACAGTTAGATATAGCTGACTTGAATGTATCTGACATAATGGATATGCCTGTAGATAAACCACAACATGTATGTATGAATATAGACCTAACTGATAGACCTGTGAATCCTTTAAAGCCATCTATTGAGCATCCACCTGTTTTAGAACTGAAACCACTACCCACTCACCTCAAGTATGCATATTTAGGGAGTAATGAAACTCTGCCTGTTATCATTTCTTCTAAGCTAAGTGAAAAGCATGAGGTTGAACTGATAATACTGCTTAAGAAACATAGGAAGGCTATTGCATGGACTATTGTTGATATTAGAGGCATTAGCCCTTCTTATTGCATGCATAAGATTATACTAGAGGAAGAGCACACACCTAGAGTAGCTCATCAACGTAGGCTGAACCCCTCTATGAAAGAGGTAGTTAAGAAAGAAATAATAAAATGGTTAGATGCTGGTGTGATCTTTCCCATAGCTAGTAGCCAGTGGGTGAGCCCTATACAATGTGTACCTAAAAAGGGTGGGATGACTGTGGTAGTCAATGAGAACAATGAGCTGATTCCAACTAGGACTGTCACAGGATGGAGAGTGTGTATGGATTACAGGAAATTAAATAAAGAAACTAAAAAAGACCACTTCCCTCTACCATTCATTGACCAGATGTTAGACAGAATAGCTGGTAGAGCCTACTATTGTTTCTTAGATGGCTATTCTGGCTATAACCAGATTACTATAGACCCCAAAGACCAAGAGAAGACTACCTTCACTTGCCCTTTTGGAACTTTTGCCTTTCGCAGAATGCCTTTTGGCTTATGCAATGCACCGGCAACTTTCCAAAGGTGCATGATGGCAATCTTCTCTGAGTTGGATGAGTCCATGATAGAAATATTCATGGATGACTTCTCAGTCTTTGGGGACTCATTTACAAACTGTCTAGAAAACCTAGGACAAGTCCTGGCTAGGTGTGAGGAGACCAACCTAGTCCTCAATTGGGAAAAGTGCCATTTCATGGTGGATGAAGGGATTGTCTTAGGTCATAGAGTGTCAAGAGCTGGAGTGGAGGTCGATAGGGCCAAAATAGAGATCATAGAGAAGTTGGTAGAGCCTCAGAATGTCAAGGCCATTAGGAGTTTCTTAGGGCATGCTGGCTTCTACAGAAGGTTCATCAAGGACTTTTCTAAGATAGCCAAGCCTCTATGTGAGCTTCTAGAGCTAAATAGGCCATTCATCTTCTCTAAGGAATGTGTAGTAGCTTGGACCACCCTTAAGAAAGCACTAGTTACAGCACCTGTTATAGTAGGGCCAGATTGGGATCTCCCATTCGAGATGTTATGTGATGCTAGTGACTATGTTGTAGGGGTCATGTTAGGACAGAAAATTGACAAGCTAACACATCCTGTATATTATGCTAGTAAGACCTTGAATGAGGCTCAATGTAATTATACAACTACTGAGAAAAAGATGCTTGCTGTAGTGTTTGCTTGTGAGAAATTCAGGAACTATATTGTAGGCACTAGGACAATTGTATACACTGACCATTCTGCCTTGAAATATCTTATGAGGAAGGCTGATGCTAAGCCTAGGTTGATTAGGTGGGTGTTATTGCTGCAGGAGTTTGATTTGGACATTCGAGACAAGAAGGGATGTGAAAATGTGGTTGCAGATCACCTTTCTCGATTGCAGCACAATTGCGAAAAAATTGCGGATCCCGCAATTTCTGATGCTTTTATTGATGAACATGTCTTTGTTTTGACTCATCGTGATAACGATGAGGAACCTTGGTTTGCTGACATTGCTAACTTTCGTGCATCACAGGTATTACCAGTTTTCAAGGGAGGACAAGAGAAGAAGAGGTTCCTTCATGAAGCAAGGAAATTCATCTGGGATGACCCCACACTTTACAGAACCTGTGCTGATGGCTTACTGAGGAAGTGTGTTTCAGCTGCTGAAGCGAAGTCTGTGCTGCAGCACTGTCACGCAGCTCCTTATGGTGGACACTTTGGTGGCCAAAGAACAGCTGCAAAGGTATTTCAGAGTGGCTACTATTGGCCAACAATCTTCAAGGATGCCCACAACTATGCCCACAGCTGTGATGAATGCCAAAGAACAGGTAACCTCAGTCGAAAGGATGAGATGCCCCTCACCTACATCTTAGAGTTGGAGCTCTTTGATGTGTGGGGCATTGACTTCATGGGGCCATTCCCTCCATCATCAGGTAACCTTTACATATTAGTGGCAGTAGACTATGTGTCCAAGTGGGTAGAAGCCAAAGCATGTCCTAATAATGATGCTAAAACAGTCACCAACTTCTTGCATAGGCACATTTTTACTAGGTTTGGGACACCTCGTGCCATCATTAGTGATGAGGGGTGACATTTCATTAACAAGGCTATGGAGAGAGTGTTGGCTAAATATAACATTAGACATAGAGTAGCCACTCCCTATCACCCACACTCGAATGGACAGGCTGAAATTTCAAATAGGGAAATTAAGAACATCCTAGAGAAAGTAGTCAAACCTAATAGGAGAGACTGGTCCTTCAAGCTTGAGGATGCACTTTGGGCTTATAGGACAGCATATAAGACACCTCTAGGAATGTCTCCTTATAGGCTGGTTTATGGCAAGACTTGTCACTTACCACTTGAGTTAGAAAACAAAGCATTTTGGGCCATGAAGGAATTGAATTTTTGTGTAAAGGATGCAGGAACACTGAGGTCTTTACAATTACATGAGCTTGATGAGCTTAGACATATGGCCTATGAAAATGCTAAAATGTATAAGGAAAAGACCAAGATTTGGCACGATAGTAGACTTAGAGTTAAGGATTTTAAGAAGGGTCAACTTGTCTTGTTGTTTAACTCACGGTTGAAACTATTTCCAGGGAAACTTAAGTCTAGATGGTCAGGTCCATTTGTGATTACTAATGTGTTTGTTCATGGTGCCATAGAGATAAAGAACTTGCAGCAAGGCCAACCGTTTATGGTTAATGGTGCGAGGTTGAAGCACTACTATGAGGAAGGAGATGTGAAGACTCTCTCGGCCTTCCTATTGACTGAAGCATGAAAAGAGAACGAGAGAGGACGAGTGATTGCTGTGCTCGTCAATATAAGGCTCATGCCTTAGTTTATTTTTTGCAATTTTCCGGTTATTGTTTGTGTGTTTTGTTGTGTGATTTTAATTACGAATTTGATGTTAATTTTATTTCTTTTTGCAGGGAATCAATAGAGGGAATCAAGGAGAGTAAATCCAGCTTTAAAAATCAAGAAACGATCGAGCCAAATAAAAGATACGGACGAGCAAAGTTTGCCATTTAGATGAAAAAAAATCCCTACAATTGCGCTGGAATTGCAGGATCCGCAAAATATAGCCGTTGGGATTTAGCCGTTGCCTTTATATCCGTTAGAAGGCGCTCGATCGATACAATTCTCTCACTCTCTGAATTCCAAGAAAGCTGCGATTCTCTTCATCTTTGATCCTTCTTTCCAAACCTCCAAGACTCAACAATGGTGTTCACACGGGCTGAAAGATCTGCAGCCAAGAATAGGGCTGACGACGCAGCTGAAGCGGCTGCGAGGGAAGCACTTCTTACCTTTGCAGATGCTGGTGCTGTACGCACCGGACCTCTTCCCAAACTTCCAATCCGTAGGAAGAAGTGGAGGGTGGTCACAGAAATCCCTGCTGGACCTTCTGAACCAGCGGGCACACCCAAGAAGCGTCGGTGGAGTGTCGAGACGGCCGCCGAACCAAGCAAAGCAAAGACTCCCTCTGTGGAGAGTCAAGAATCGGATCGTGCGTCCCACGAGTCGATCAAGAAGGGTTCGTCGCCATCTGTATCGCCTGCGCACAGCCCTTCACCATTTGAACCAGTGCAGAGCCCAGAGTCGCCTTCATCGCCGCCTGCACAGAGCCCTGAATTGTCTTCTTCACCACTGAATTCTGCACAGACACCTACGGCAGAGCAAACAGCCACGCCGTCGCACACTTCCCCACGACCTGACCCTGAATTCCCATATGGGGAGTACCAAGAATCCACTCAGGGTAGTGGAGAGGTTGGGGAAGACGAGGTCTTCTCGCCTGCGAGGGAAGCTAGCCCAGAGAGTCCTGTACAGCAGGATGATTCCATGGAAGAGACGCTGGGGGCATGCCTCCAGCAGATCAACATCAAGGCGAAGCTCAAGAAGAAGAAGAAGGCCAAGATTGTCAAGGCCAAGCGATCCAAGAAGCTGAAAAGTAAGAAGGCTAAAAGGGCACCTTCAGCAGACAAAGAGAGCACTGAGCCTTCGCTCAAACGACTCAAGGTTGAGGCTGCCGAGTCAGCCAAGCCATCAGATAAGGGGAAGGCCAAGCTCTACCCTGAAGATGAGCCTCAGTCAGTGAGGTATGTTTCCTCTGATGCTGAGTCCAGGGGTGCTGAGCTAAGGAAGAGGGAGTTGCTGCACGAGAAAGGCTTCCTCGACCGACCTGCTGACCTGCCGCAGTTCTTGCGCGCAGGAGTGATAAACCACGGCTGGGAGGAATTTTGCAGACCGCCCAATCCAGCCTACACGAGCATGGTGTATGATTTCTACGCCAATGTGCTCAGCCCTGAGGATGGCCTGTCTGTGGTCAGAGGGGTAGAAGTGGATTTCTCAGCCAAGTCCATCAACGAAGCCTATGGTCTCAAAGGCCAAACACATACAGATTATGCACGGATTGTTGATGAGCCTACTTAGGCAGTTCTGGAAGAGGCCATTCGGACCATTGGCCAGCCTGAAGCTTCCTGGACCGTGTCACGCAATGGGAGGCACACTCTCATGAGTGCCAACCTCACGGCTAAGGCGGCTGTTTGGTTTTCGTTCGTGAGAAGGAGATTGTCCCCAGTAACTCACGAGACTACAATCAACCAGAGCCGATCGCTGCTGGTGTATGCGATAATGAGAGGTCTCACGATCAACGTGGGAGAAGTCATCACTGCTGCTATTGCTGAGTGCGCCAAGAAAGGTAAGGGACCACTGTTTTTCCCTAACACCATAACCAAACTATGTTTGCTTGCAGGAGTCCCCACTGAGCGACTGGAGCAGCAGATGGCTTACACAGGCCATTTGGAGCTGCCTGCTAGCTTGAGGCTGAAGAGGAAGGGGAATATGGAGTTTGAACTGGATAGGCTGGCTGCTGATCAGTCACTATCCATGGCGTGCATGATGGATATGCAGAGGAGGATGGCTCAATGGGCCACGTATGCGCAGGCACGGGACAAGGAGGTTGCAGACCAGCTAGGCTGCATCTTCCCTGACTTCCCCACCAATCTCCTGACTCCATGGGTGCCTCCACGACCACGACAGCCTGATGAGGATGAAGATATTTGAGTGCTGGTTTGGATTGCACTGAAGGGAGTATTGATGTTCCCTTAGAAAAAAAAAACAATTTTCTGCTTTCTGATAGACTATGTGAATTATGCTGTTTTTAGTACAATTTTGATCTGTTTTAGATGCTTAGTTTTATGTCTTTAATTATGTTTAGTATAGTCTGATGCTAGATGACTAGGTAGGGTAGTTTAGCTTTATTTTTAGAGAGCTTGAATGACTGGAAAAAGCATGCTTGGGGGCCTTAATCAATGTTATATCTGCCCTGACTTAATTGCGAAATAATTGCGGTCCCCGCAATTTTTATTACTGAAAGCATGTTTTGGACTGTCTGTTTCGCTAGGCTGTGATCTGTTTCAATTCTTTCTTTTGCTGCTATCATGACTACCTTATATAACTTATCTAAATGCATGCTGGATGAGTGTCATAGGACACCCTTTGATAGTTTAAATTAACCTCTAAATAGCTCAGCATGCATAGCTGTAAGTCCTTATCTGCCTGTTTTTTTTTCAGTTTTCTGCTGCTGTGATGTTTTCTTTTCAAATGTTCTGTCTATGCCTAGGGCTTTAGATTCTCTTTGTTTTACCTTAGACTAGATGCTTCTAGGACAAGTTTGGGGGTGTGCCACCTCAAACACTCATTGGGGACAATGAGTAGTTGAAGTTTGGGGGAGGCCACCCTAGGCCTAGGAACAATTCTCTCTCCCTTAGAAACATAAGCATTCTTCTTCTCCTTTAAAAAAAATGATGAACTGAAAAAAAAAAAAAATGAAAAAAGAATAAAGGGGAGAGTTTCTCTTAGGTTGCTGAGTAATCAGTGCCACGTGTGTAACCCACAAGTGGCGTTGCATCAAAAGGCAACCAAAGGAGAGGCTCCACCAAAGTAAGAAAGAAAGAAAAAAAGAAGAAGTAGGGAAGAAGAATGTAAACCTAGGAGTTACACCTTTGTGGCTTAGATGTCCTATTTAAAAAGAACTCTGATCCTCAAAGTAGCTAGGCACAAAGTTGTAACTTGTAGGGTTGTTTAGGGAGATGAGTGTTTATCCAATGTAGTGATGCCAGGGTTTAGGTTGTTCTCTAAAAGTACTACTGTCACCGTTAATACTAAGACTGGCATGACTCTAAGGAATCCTAGACACATTAAAAATAAAGCTAGAAGCATGTACTGAGTCTGAGGTAAAGCTAGGCAGAATTTGAAACCTTAGGGATAGTGGCATGATATGACAAAAGTAAATAGATCAGTTGTAGGAAGTTAATGAAAACAGAAGGAGTGTTAGGCAGGCAAAGTCAGAAGAAGCTTGATAAGAGGGTGGTTTTAAGCTTAGAAGTATGTCACAGGACAGCAGTGCTATAGATAGGGATATAGGAGAGTTAGTAAGTAGTTAAAGAAGAAGAAACAGCAGCCTAGGTAAGTCCTTAGTGTGCTTGAGGACAAGCAAAACCTTAAGTTTGGGGGTGTGTTAAGTCTCTGAAAGTGACTTATTTAGGACCCATTTAGCTTAGGAAGATGCACACTTTTAGGTGTTTTTGATAGCATTTAGCCTAAACCTATGTTTAAATATGAGAATTAGAAGAAGGTAGCTAAATTAGGACTTCTGCACAATAGGAAAGAAAAGGGGTGAAAACCGAAGGAAAAGAATGAAAAAAAACTGCATTGCGACAGCATTGCGAAAACATTGCTGAAGCCGCAATTATTCAAGTGAAAACCGTAAGTTGACTGATCTTTTTCTGTTTATTTCCGTGATTTCAGGGATTCGTTCTTTCTCCTCCATCCATTCTGATATACGACGTTGAGGATTGATGGTTCTCCTTGGCCCAAACGCACCTGCAAACTACTATAAAAGGGGGTCAAAGTCGGAGGTTCAATCATCATCCGAAAGCGTAGAAGTCTTCTCGCAGTCCATCTTTTCTCCCTGTTTTCCTTTGCCGTCTGTTGGAGTGAGAGTCTCAGCTGTTGGAATCGATAATCTGATAGGAAGGAGAGGAGATTCTTCTTCTCTCTCGATTGGATTCATCCAAGCAAGGCTGACCTTTCATCCCCTTCATTCGAGGCGACTGCAACGAAGCTTTCAAGCACCATTTACTGCTTTTTGTCTTTCCTTTCTCATTTCCAGCATTGTTTAGTTATCGCTTCTGGTTTAGTGATTAGTCTACTTCATTTCGTTGCTTTCTGTCTTTGGATTATTTACTTTAAGTTTCCCTTTGTTCGTTCAAACATTCAAAGTAATCAAATTACAAGTCTTCATTTCACAGTTTCCATCTTCTGCTGCTACGGTTTTGTCCTACTGTTTTGAGTACATTTTCCCTTCTAAGCATGTCTGTTTTATCTTATACTTCTGTTCTCTATATATCCATGAGTAGCTAAGTCACTTAGGGGCATGCTAATGACAGAACTATAGGCTAAAAAACGTGAACCAAGTATGAAGGATAGCTCTCGAACCATTGATTGTATGTAAGCTTCATCCCACGGGCAATTTCGATTGGCCATCCATTTTGTCCAAAGAACTCCTAACCTCTGGAAGGAGTAAGAGTTCAGAGTCATATTATCATGCTAGCCTTTCAAGGTAACCAGGAAACGGCCTAGGAATAGGCGTTTCCCTAGTACAAACCATATCTTTCTGCCTTAACAAGATGCTTAAGACCTTACTTTGAGTTGAGTAAACTAAAGAATCTAATGCATGGAATCGGACGATACATGAGATTAAGATAGTTTGATGCATAGAGAGTTGATCTAATGCTTGGGAATCGTATTAAAATGCCTATAGGATAGTCGTTAGTAGCCCTTAATTCTCCATTTTACACACATTTGCTGTTTTTACAATTGCGATAACATTGCGGTGAACGCAATTCTGCTAAGTTACCATTTTGTTTAGCTGTTTTCTTCTTCGTTTATTAATTCCATCTCTTGTCTTTTGAGTCTAATTTCAACTTCCATTTGTTTATGTTGCATTCCTTTACACATTCAGCAAAAATTAGATAATTAAAAACCAATTTTACCCCATCAAAACCACCCCTTCTTTCTTAACAAATACACTTCGTGAATAGTTAAAAATAAGTCTCTGTGGAAAAAACGAATGAAATATACTTACTACTTGCTGTAAGACCATGTATGCTTGCATGTCCTGAGTGCTCTCTCTACCTTCTTGCTTATTCTTATTAACACATTGAGCACGCAACACCTTATCATTCGCGATTTCGATGGGGTTGCGAATGGTAGGTGCTTGGTTTGGGGCTGCTCTATCCATTTCGGTTTGTAGGAATTGCAATGACTCTGCGGAGTCCGCAATGTTTTGAGTTACAGGTGGCTGTTTAAAGAGGCGTTTCTTAGCTTTGTTTCTGGCCCTAAGAAGTCTTTCAGGCTCAGGATTGAACTCTAGGTTGCTATTTGAATACTCATTCATAAACTAGCTTGATGGTACCTGTAAAGGAAATGAAAGAAGATTAGCTCCAATACGTATTAAGGTTTTTTTTTTTCTAAAATAACAAACTTCGTGTTTACTAAACAAAATCCCCGGCAGCGGCGCCAAAAACTTGTTGCGTGCTCAGTGTGTAAATAAAAATGCGATGCGAGAGCACTCAGAACATGCAAGCATACATGGTCTTGTAGCAAGTAATAAGTATTTTTTCATTCGATTTCCCACAGAGATTTATTCTTAGTTACTAACGAAGTGAGATGCTAAATTAGAAAGGGTGGCTTAAATGGGGTGAATTGAAGATTAATGTGCCTAACTAATGAAGAATATACGAGATATGCAAGCATAAACGAAAGCAAGTAAAGAGATGAACTTGAATGTAGAGGAAAAAGAATTGTGGAGAAAGCAATTTGCTAGCAAATAAAATCGCAAAAGTGAAATACTGGAAAAATGGCTAAGGCAAAAACAGAACTATAGAATTGCGCAGACAGCAATTATCTAGCAATTAAATTAGCAACGTTTTAAGGGTGAGATGGGGAAACAAGGTCAACTAACGACTCCTCTATAGGCATTTTCATACGATTATTCAGCAGTAGCTCAACTTATCATGCATCAATTTAACTCATTCTCATGCATCTCTCGATTACATGCATTAGATCCTTTAGTTCACTCATATCCAAGTAAGGCTTAAGCATCTATTTATATAAGCAAGTTAATGAATTGTGCTAGGAAAACGCCTATTCCTAGGTCGTTTTTTGGCTACCATGAAAGGCTAGTATGAATGGACGACTCTGAACTCTTACTCCTTCCGGAGGTTAGGAGTTCTTTAGACAAAATGGATGGCCAATCGAAATTGCCCGTGGGATGAAGTACACATACATTCAATGCATTCGAAGCTATCCTACATGCTGAATTCACGTATTTCTACCTACAGATTCATCATTAGCAGACCCTTGGGTGATTAGTTACTCATGGATGAGGTGGAAGTGGAAATACTAGATTGTTTAAGCATGATTAACAGTACTTAAATGAAAGCAAAGGAAAGACAGAAAGTGATAAGAAACTTGCGAAGTTGTGAATGGTTTCTCTATTAAGTAAGATTCAAAGCTTAATGTGCAAAGACTGTAAAACAGTAAAGACTAAGCAAATGGAGACGAATTGAAATAATGTCGCAAACAGAAACAAATGACAGCAAACAGTAGAGAAAATGGAAGACAGAAAGCAGTAGAAAGCGATGTAAATGTGTGCGAGAACTCCTCGCCGCAAGCGCCTCGGATGAAGGGGAAGGTTAGCGTTTTTTGGTGATGAATCCAATCAGAAGAGAAGAAGGATCTTCTCTTCTTCCTCTCGAATTATCGGTGCCAAAAGCTGAATCCTTCACTCCAACAAACGGGATAGAAAATGGAGAGAAACTGCGTTGAGATGGAGAGTTCTACGCTTCCAAGCTTGTTGTTCTCCTTCCCCCTTGACCTCCTTTTATAGTGTTTTGCAGGTACTCTTCAGTCAAGGAGAACCATCCATTCTGAACGACGACCCTCCACATGGCAGCAGGGGAGAACTTGGGCGGCTGAAAGATCGCAACAAAACGGCGGATGGTTGGAACAACTTAGCAGCAACAGCTTTAAACATTGTGAATTCCTCGTTGTGACCACAATAAACATTGCGGAGACAGCAATGTTTCAGCAATTCCCCTACAATGTACATTTTGACTCTTTTAGCATTGTTTTTTATTCTTTCTTGTTCCTTTTACAAATAAGTCCTAATTTAGTTCTATTCTTTGAATTCTCATATTTAAGCACGTATTAAACTAAATTCTAACAAAAATGCTTAAGAGATTACACAATTATATGGCAAATAAGTCCCAATTTAGTTCCATTCTTTTGACTCTTTTAGCATTGTTTTTTATTCTTTCTTGTTCTGTTTGCCAAGGACAGCAGCGCATCTCTCACCAATTCAGCATCCTCCGTGATTGGGGATGTTTTCTTGGGTGTCGATCGATCAGATCTCGTAAACACCATGGTCGTTTCTTGAAGTTGAACTTTGGAAGTTTCAGAGGAAGGAGAGAGCTGGTTGTTTTGGAATTCAAGGGTTTGAGGATCGTAAATGGGGATGATCCCCAACTCGTCCTATATATACTCGGTTGTTGCTCCAACGGTTACATTATTGCGGACGCCGCAATTATTTCGCAATTTTTTCGCAAATCCTTGAAGATATATAGCCGTTGGGATTTCATCCTTGATTGTTATCTGTTGCAAGATTCTAGCAACTAATTCTTCGATTTTTGCAAGATCTCTTCCTCAACTTCCCTTGCCTCGCGGTTTACTCCCTTCCTTGCCGTTTAAAAATCTCCAATTACCACCTTTCTAATCAATAAAAACAAACTTAATTAAAGCTAGAAATAATAATACTGTAAACAATCTAAAAGAAAAACAATAACGAAAGACTATCTATTCCATATTCCTCTGATGATTGAGCATAGAGATAGTTCCATTACGCCCTTGCTCATCCTTTCTTTCTTTGCTCTTAAGCTTCGGATAGGAGGAAGGCTGAGAGTGTCTTCACATCTCCTTCCTCGTAGTAGTGCTTCAATTTAGCACCATTTACCATGAACGGCTGACCTTGATTCAGGTTTCGAATTTCAATCGCACTATGAACAAATACATTAGTAATCACAAAAGGACCTGACCACCGAGACTTAAGTTTGCCCGGAAATAATCTAAGTCGTGAGTTAAACAATAGAACATGCTGTCCCTTTTTGAAGTCCTTAACCCTAAGTCTACTATCATGCCAAATTTTAGTCTTCTCCTTATACATTTTCGCATTTTCATATGACATATGTCTTAGTTCATCCAACTCATGCAATTGCAGAGACCGCAATGATCCCGCATCAGTTACGCAAAAATTTAGTTTTTTCAAGGCCCAAAATGCTTTGTTTTCTAATTCAAGAGGTAAGTGGCATGCTTTTCCATACACTAACCTATAAGGAGACATCCCTAGTGGTGTCTTATATGCAGTCCTATAGGCCCACAGTGCATCATCCAGCTTGAAAGACCAATCACTTCTATTCGGTTTTACAATTTTTTCTAAAATATTCTTGATCTCTCTATTGGATATTTCAGCTTGTCCATTCGAGTGTGGATGATAAGGTGTTGCTACTCTATGTCTAACATTATATTTAACTAACACTTTTTCCGTAGCTTTGTTCATAAAGTGGGTTCCTTCATTACTTATGATGGCACGTGGTGTGCCAAATCGTGTAAAAATGTGCCTATTTAGAAATTTAACGACTGTTTTGGCATCATTTAAGGGACATGCAATTGCTTCTACCCATTTGGAAACATAATCTACAGCTACTAGAATGTAAAGATTACCAGCAGAGGGAGGGAATGGTCCCATGAAGTCAATGCCCCATACATCAAAGAGTTCCAACTCCAAGATATAGGTGAGAGGCATCTCATCTTTTCTACTAAGGTTACCTGTACGTTGACACTCATTGCAGCTGTGTGCATAGTCGTGTGCATCCTTGAAGATCGTGGGCCAGAAGTAGCCACTTTGGAACACCTTTGCAGCCGTCCTTTGACCACCAAAGTGTCCACCATAAGGAGTTGTATGACAATGCTGCAAGACTGACTTTGATTCAGCAGCTGACACACACTTCCTTAGCAATCCATCCACACAACTTTTGTAAAGTGTTGGATCGTCTCATATGTACTTCCTAGCCTCATGTAAGAACCTCTTCTTTTCTTGCCCCCCTCTAAAAGTTGGTAACACCTGTGAGGCAAGGAAGTTAGCAATATCCGCAAACCAAGGTTCTTCATTGTTATCACAATGCACTAACACAAAGACATGTTCATCAATAAAGGAGTCAGTCATTGCGAGTTCCGCAATTTTTCCGCAATGACTCTGCAATCTAGATAAATGATCAGCAATTACATTTTCACTTCCTTTTTTATCTCTAATCTCTAAGTCAAACTCTTGCAATAGTAACACCCATCTAATTAGACGAGGCTTAGCATCAGCCTTCCTCATTAAATATTTTATTGCAGAGTGATCAGTGTAAACAATCGTTTTATTTCCTACAATATAAGGCCTAAACTTTTCACATGCAAACACTACCGCTAACATTTCTTTCTCTGTAGTAGTGTAGTTACATTGTGCTTCATTTAAAGTTTTACTTGCATAATATACAGGATGTGTTAGTTTATCTATCTTTTGGCCCAGCATAGCCCCAATCGCATAGTCACTAGCATCACACATTAGTTCAAAAGGTAAATCCCAATTTGGGCCTACTATAATTGGTGCTTTGACTAAGACATCCTTAAGTTTTTTCCATGCTATTAGACATTCATTTGAGAAGACAAAAGTTTTATTTAGCTCTAGAAGCTCACACAAGGGTTTAGAGATTTTTGAAAAGTCTTTTATAAATCTCCTATAAAAACCTGCATGACCTAAGAAACTTCTTATAGCTTTGACGTTTTTAGGTTCCACTAGCTTCTCAATGATTTCTATTTTGGCCCTATCGACCTCTACTCCTGCTTTGGACACTCTATGTCCTAATACTATTCCTTCTTCCACCATAAAGTGGCATTTTTCCCAATTTAAGACTAGGTTGGTTTCTTCACACCTAGTTAGGACTCGTCCTAGATGTTCTAGGCATTGGTCAAAGGAGTCACCAAAGTCTGAGAAGTCATCCATAAATATTTCTATTATGGACTCGTCTAGGTCAGAGAAGATAGCCAACATGCATCTTTGGAATGTTGCTGGTGCATTGCATAGGCCAAATGGCATTCTGCGAAAAGCAAACGTTCCAAAGGGACATGTAAAGGTTGTTTTCTCTTGATCCTCAGGGTCTATGGTGATTTGGTTATATCCTGAGTAACCATTTAAAAAGCAGTAAAAGGCTCGGCCAGCTATCCTATCTAGCATCTGGTCTATAAAGGGTAAAGGGAAATGGTCTTTTTTGGTTTCTTTGTTAAGTTTTCTATAGTCCATACAGACTCTCCATCCTGTAACAGTTCTAGTTGGTATTAATTCGTTATTTTCATTGACTACTACAGTCATACCACCCTTCTTAGGTACACATTGAATAGGAATGACCCATTGACTGTTGGCTATTGGAAAGATCACACCTGCATCTAACCATTTAATAATTTCTTTTTTAACTACCTCCTTCATGGAGGGGTTCAACCTACGTTGGTGATCTACTCTAGGTGTATGTTCCTCTTCTAACAATATTTTATGCATGCAATACGAAGGACTTATACCCCTAATATCAGCAATCGTCCAGGCAATAGCTTTTTTATGTTGCTTGAGTAGCAATATTAACGCAATTTCATGTTGTTTACTTAGTTTGGACGAAATAATAACAGGTAATGTATCTTTCTCTCCTAGATATGTATACTTAAGATGTTCAGGCAATGGTTTCAGTTCTAATACAGGTGGTTGTTCAATTGATGACATCAAAGGAGTTATGGTTCTTTCAGACAATTCATTAGTCATGCATACATGCTGAGGGTTGTCCACAGATACATCCATCAATTCAGAAATATTTAAATCATCTACATTTACTTGTGCATAATTAGTAGCATGCTTAATTAACAATTCATGCTCAAGTTCTTCTTCTATTAATGAGTCTACTATATCTATAGTTGCACAGGATTCAAGATCAGAGGGGTACCTTAAAGCTTTAAACACACTGAACTTAACCTCCTCATCATGAACTCTCATGGTGAGCTCACCTTTCTGGACATCAATTAGAGCCCTACCTGTGGCTAAGAACGGTCTGCCCAATAGGATTGGTACCTCTTTATCTGCCTCGTAGTCCAAAATTATAAAGTCTGCAAGAAAAATAAATTTGTCAACATTGACAAGTATATCCTCAATCTTACCCTAAGGGTATGCGATGGATCTGTCTGCAAGTTGCAAGGTGACAGTGGTTGGTCGTGCTTCCCCTATCCCAAGTTGTTGGAATAGTGACAAGGGCATGAGATTGATGTTGGCTCCCAGATCACACAAGGCCCTGCCCACGTGTTTGCCTCCTAATTCTACTGGTAAGGTGAAGGAACCAGGATCCTTCTCCTTCTTTGGTAGTTTATTTTGGAGTATGGCACTGCACTCCTCAGTGAGATTGACCATTTCAAACTCACCAATAACTTTTTTATTAGTAATAATGTCTTTTAAGAATTTAACATAAGATGGCAAAGATTGCAAAACTTCCACGAATGGAATATTAACATGCACTTGTTTCAATATTTCCAAGAACTTGTGAAAATGAGCTTCCTGCTCTTGCTTTTTCTTAAGTCGTCTAGGGAATGGAGGTGGTGGCACATATGACATATGTAGGCAAGTCAGGTTGCCTAATGATAGGGGAGGCCTAGGAATTTCTTCTGGTTCCTCTATGATAGGTTTCAGCCTCAACCTTGTTGTGTTGGTGTGTAATTGATCAAGGTTGGGCAGAGAATCCAGTGGAGCACTAGACTCTTCATTCTCTACTCGCTTTGGTGCTTCTCTGTTGTTGATCACCAACGGCCTTCCACTTCGAAGTTCAATGGCTTGAACTTGTTCCTTTCCATCCCTTCTTGGTGTTTCAGTGTCTGCAGGCAATCTGCCTTGGGGCCTATTTTTCAATTTGTTTGCCAACTGCCCTATTTGGTTTTCTAAGCTTCTCAGTGTTGCTTGCTGACTCTGCAGAGTTGCATCATTCTTTGCAATGTACTCCTTCAGCAAGTTCTCCACTGATGATCCCATTGGTTGGTTGTATTATTTTTGGTAAGGGGGTTGACTCGTTTGTTGAGTGAAACCAGATGTTCCACTTGGTCTTGGTTGATTTTGCATTTGGTTTGTGTTTTGTTGTCCACCCCACGAAAGATTTGGGTGGTTTCTCCAACCAGGGTTAGAAGTGTTTGAGTAGGGGTTGTTCCTTGGTTGTTGTTGACTTCCAACATAACATACCGAGGATGGATTCCCAGGGCAAAAATCATACATGTGCTCTTCCCCACAGAATCCACAGACTAGTGCCTCACCTTGGTTGGCTGCTGCGCTTGTTGAAACAGTTGTTGCGGTGTTGACACTTTGTTGAATATTAGTTTGAGCCATTTGTTTTACTAGGTTGGTCAGGGCATTGATTTGGTTGCTCATTGCACTAAGTGCATCCATGTCTTGAGCCTTCCTTCTATTTGGCTCTACAGGATCGTCTGACCATCTACAATGTGATGTTGAGATTTTCTCCAAAATCTCATAGGCTTCATTGTAACTCTTTGAAAGCATAGAACCTCCAGTTGAGGAATTCAACACTTGCCTCGTGCTGGGGTTGCATCCTTTGAAGAACACTTCAATTTGAATACACCATGGAATGCCATGGTGTGGACATTTGAGTAATAGGTCCTTGAATCTAATCCAAGCTTCGTGTAATGATTCGTTTTCGGCTTGCTTGAATTTGATAATATCATCACGAAAGTTAGAGTTCCAATCTGGAGGGAAGTATTTTACTAGGAACTTTTCAGCAAGATCTGTCCAATTGACAATTGATCCAGAGGGGAAGGAATTCCGCCACGTCTTGGCCTTGTCTCTTAATGAATATGGAAAAAGGTAAAGTCTCAAGGCTTCTTGAGACACTCCTGGAATGACAAAGGTGTCACTTACTCCCAGGAAGTTTCTCAAGTGGTTGTGGGGATCTTCGTTTTCCACTCCAAAGAATTGTCCAACTGTGGACAGCATTTGAAACATGACGGGTTTTAATTCGAATGAATGAGCTGTAATCTCAGGGCGTATGATGCTCGGATTAAGCTCCTCGGGCATTGGTACAAGGTAAGATAAAATGGCACTATCCTTATCATTCGCAATTTCAATGGGGTTGCGAATGATAGGTGCTCGGTTTGGTGCTCCTTCTACTCTATCCATTTCAGCTTGTTGTGATTGCGATGACTCTGCGTGGTCCGCAATGTGCTGAATTACAGGTTGTTTTGGTTGTTTAAAAAGGCGTTTCTTAATTTTGTTTCTGGCCCTTAAAGTCCTTTCGGGTTCAGGATCAAATTCTAGGTTGAGATTGGGAAACTCATTCATAAACCAACTTGTTGTTACCCGTAAAATAGATGCAAAAGATTAGCTCCACTAATTTAAACTATTCTAAAATAACACAAATCGTGTTTACTAAACAAAATCCCCGGCAGCGGCGCCAAAAACTTGTTGCGGCTCAGTGTGTAAATAAAATGCAATGCGAAGAGCACTCAGATCATGCAAGCATACATGGTCTGCAGCAAGTGATAAGTATTTTTTAATTCGTTTTCCCACAGAGATTGAGTTTAGTTACTAACGATTTGAGGTGCTAAATTAGATAAGGTCACTTAAATTGGGTAGATTTGGGGTTGATGTACCGAAATGATAAAGAATGCAAGAAGAAAGCAAGTGTAAAAACCAAACAAGTAAGAGATAAAGCTATAATGTGAAGAAGAATAATTGCGGGTCTCGCAATTATTCAGCAATAAAATCGCAAAGGTAAAAAGCTAATAAAAAGACTAAGGCAAAAAGCATAAATGTTTTATTGCGGTTCTCGCAATAATCTAGCAATAAATTAGCAACGTTCTTAATGTAAAGTAAAGCAACAATGTCAACTTAAAACTCTTTTATAGGCACTTAACTACGATCATTCAGCAGTAGATTAACATATCATGCATCGTCTTAGCTCAGTCTCATGCATCTCTCGATTACATGCATTAGATCTTTAGTTCACTCATATCCAAGTAAGACATAAACACCTATTTATACAAGCAAGCTAATGAACGTGCTAGGAAAACGCCTATTCCTAGGTCGTTTTCTGGTTACCATGAAAGGCTAGCATGAATGAATGACTCTGAACTCTTACTCCTTTCGGAGGTTAGGAGTTCTTTAGACAAAATGGATGGTCGGTCGAAATTGCCCGTGGGATGAAGCTTACATACATTCAATGCAATCACACTATCCTACATGTTGAAATCTCGTGTTTCTAGCCTACAGATTCATCTTTAGCAGACCCTTCTTAGATTAGTTACGCATGGTTTCCAAAGTAAAAAAGACGGATTGATTGATCATGATTTGAATGACTTAGTAAACACAAATGAAGAAGAGATAACAAAATGAAGAACTCAAGAAACTTAATTGATTACTCTTTAAAAACCGAATACAAATACTTCATAAAACAGACGTGCGAAGGTTCGAAAGCAGTAAAGAACAAGTGTATTTGAAGAACGAATTAGAACAACGTTGCAAATGAAATCAGTAGAGGGAAAAACAGTAAAGAAAGCTGTAAAAGGTGCGCAGATCTCCTCGTCGCAAACGCCTCGGATGATGGAGAAGATTAGCTGTTCTTGAGGATGAATTCAATCAGAAGAGAAGAAGGATCTTCTCTTCTTCCTCTCGAATTATCGACGCCAAGGGCTGATTTCTTCGTTCCAACAAACGGGAGAAGGAAATGTCGTCTGCAGATTGCTTTGCAACTGAGATCTCACGCTTCTGAGCTGCCTTTTCCCTTCATCATCCTTCTCTTTTTATAGCTTCTGCAGGTACCTTCAGCCGCGGATTTCCATCCCTTTTGAACAACAATCCTCCACGTGGCAGCAGTGGAAAGCTTAGGCGGCTGGAAGATCGCAACAAGGACGACTGACGGCTGGAAAAGTTCAGTAAAAGACCATTTCCTTGCGAGGGCCGCAATGCCTCATTGCGGCTTCAGCAATTTTTCAGCAAAGTTTCCTGCAATGTACATTTTAGCTTGTTTTGCATCATTTTGCATCATTTTTCGTTCCTTTTCCAAATAAGTCCTATTTTAGCATCACTTCTCAAATTCTCACATTTATGCACACATTAAGCTAACTCCTAACAAAAACACTCAAGAATGTGCATGATTTAAAGGTAAATATAGCCCTAAATAATGGACTTTTGGCGAGGTAACACATGGCATGTGAACCTTCATCATAGAAACAAACACGAAACTCTAAAGGATGGAAAAACCTTGGACTTTCAGGATTCCTCGTATTTCTCGAGCCTCCGATCGGGCTGTGTATCCTCACGATGTGGAGATTCCCTGGTTATCGAAACCTACAGTCCTTATCGATTTGGCCGTCAGTTTGGATTTTATCAGGACGTACCAAATGACTTGGGGCGAGCTCTTCTTGTAGTTAACCTGGACAACGTCTTGAGTCACTGGCGAATTTGTGCTCAGTGTACCCCGCCATCACAAGTATTTCTTTCGGCTCGTACACTAAACTCGCGTGACCAGGTGTTGCGTGCTCAATGTGTTAATAAGAATAAGCAAGAAGGTAGAGAGAGCACTCAGGACATGCAAGCATACATGGTCTCACAGCAAGTAGTAAGTATATTTCATTCGTTTTTTCCACAGAGACTTATTTTTAGCTATTCACGAAGTGTATTTGTTAAGGAAGAAGGGGTGGATTTGATGAGGTAAAGTTGGTTTTTAATTATCTAATTTTTGCTGAATGTGTAAAGGAATGCAACATAAACAAATGCAAGTTGAAATTAGACTCAAAAGACAAGAGATGGAATTAATAAACGAAGAAGAAAACAGCTAAACAGAATGGTAACTTAGCAGAATTGCGGACACCGCAATGTTATCGCAATTGTAAAAACAGCAAACGTGTGTAAAATGGAGAATTAAGGGCTACTAACGACTATCCTATAGGCATTTTAATACGATTCCCAAGCATTAGATCAACTCTCTATGCATCAAACTCACTCTATCTCATGTATCGTCCGATTCCATGCATTAGATTCTTTAGTTTACTCAACTCAAAGTAAGGTCTTAAGCATCTTGTTAAAACAGAAGTGTTTAGTTCGTACTAGGGAAACGCCTATTCCTAGGCCGTTTCCTGGTTACCATGAAAGGCTAGCATGATTATACGACTCTGAACTCTTACTCCTTCCAGAGGTTAGGAGTTCTTTGGACAAAATGGATGGCCAATCGAAATTGCCCGTGGGATGAAGCTTACATACAATCAATGGTTCGAGAGCTATCCTACATGCTTGGTTCACGTTTTTTAGCCTATAGTTCTGTCATTAGCATGCCCCTAAGTGACTTAGCTACTCATGGATATATAGAGAACAGAAGTATAAGATAAAACAGACATGCTTAGAAGGGAAATGTACTCAAAGCAGTAAGACAAAACCGTAGCAGCAGAAGATGGAAACTGTGAAATGAAGGCTTGTAATTTGATTACTTTGAATGTTTGAACGAACAAAGGGAAACTTAAAGTAAATAATCCAAAGACAGAAAGCAACGAAATGAAGTAGACTAATCACTAAACCAGAAGCGATAACTAAACAATGCTGGAAATGAGAAAGGAAAGACAAAAAGCAGTAAAAGGAGCTTGAAAGCTTCGTTGCAGTCGCCTCGAATGAAGGGGATGAAAGGTCAGCCTTGCTTGGATGAATCCAATCGAGAGAGAAGAAGAATCTCCTCTCCTTCCTATCAGATTATCGATTCCAACAGCTGAGACTCTCACTCCAACAGACGGCAAAGGAAAACAGGGAGAAAAGATGGACTGCGAGAAGACTTCTACGCTTTCGGATGATGATTGAACCTCCGACTTTGACCCCCTTTTATAGTAGTTTGCAGGTGCGTTTGGGCCAAGGAGAACCATCAATCTTCAACGTCGTATATCAGAATGGATGGAGGAGAAAGAACGAATCCCTGAAATCACGGAAATTAACAGAAAAAGATCAGCCAACTTACGGTTTTCACTTGAATAATTGCGGCTTCAGCAATGTTTTCGCAATGCTGTCGCAATGCAGTTTTTTTCATTCTTTTCCTTCGGTTTTCAACCCTTTTCTTTCCTATTGTGCATAAGTCCTAATTTAGCTACCTTCTTCTCATTCTCATATTTAAGCATAGGTTTAGGCTAAATGCTATCAAAAACACCTAAAAGTGTGCAACTTCCTAAGCTAAATGGGTCCTAAATAAGTCACTTTCAGAGACTTAACACACCCCCAAACTTAAGGTTTTGCTTGTCCTCAAGCACACTAAGGACTTACCTAGGCTGCTGTTTCTTCTTCTTTAACTACTTACTAACTCTCCTATATCCCTATCTATAGCACTGCTGTCCTGTGACATACTTCTAAGCTTAAAACCACCCTCTTATCAAGCTTCTTCTGACTTTGCCTG
The DNA here is from genome assembly GCA_028017165.1 of Herpetospermum pedunculosum. Lineage (NCBI taxonomy): Eukaryota > Viridiplantae > Streptophyta > Magnoliopsida > Cucurbitales > Cucurbitaceae > Herpetospermum > Herpetospermum pedunculosum. The sequence continues at coordinate 44,353,772 of CM051524.1, read as the reverse complement.
CCTAACACTCCTTCTGTTTTCATTAACTTCCTACAACTGATCTATTTACTTTTGTCATATCATGCCACTATCCCTAAGGTTTCAAATTCTGCCTAGCTTTACCTCAGACTCAGTACATGCTTCTAGCTTTATTTTTAATGTGTCTAGGATTCCTTAGAGTCATGCCAGTCTTAGTATTAACGGTGACAGTAGTACTTTTAGAGAACAACCTAAACCCTGGCATCACTACATTGGATAAACACTCATCTCCCTAAACAACCCTACAAGTTACAACTTTGTGCCTAGCTACTTTGAGGATCAGAGTTCTTTTTAAATAGGACATCTAAGCCACAAAGTTGTAACTCCTAGGTTTACATTCTTCTTCCCTACTTCTTCTTTTTTTCTTTCTTTCTTACTTTGGTGGAGCCTCTCCTTTGGTTGCCTTTTGATGCAACGCCACTTGTGGGTTACACACTTGGCACTGATTACTCAGCAACCTAAGAGAAACTCTCCCCTTTATTCTTTTTTCATTTTTTTTTTTCAGTTCATCATTTTTTGTAAAGGAGAAGAAGAATGCTTATGTTTCTAAGGGAGAGAGGAATGTTCCTAGGCCTAGGGTGGCCTCCCCCAAACTTCAACTACTCATTGTCCCCAATGAGTGTTTGAGGTGGCACACCCCCAAACTCGTCCTAGAAGCATCTAGTCTAAGGTAAAACAAAGAGAATCTAAAGCCCTAGGCATAGACAGAACATTTGAAAAGAAAACATCACAGCAGCAGAAAACTGAAAAAAAAAAAAAAAAAAAAGGCAGATAAGGACTTACAGCTATGCATGCTGAGCTATTTAGAGGTTAATTTAAACTATCAAAGGGTGTCCTATGACACTCATCCAGCATGCATTTAGATAAGCTATATAAGGTAGTCATGATAGCAGCAAAAGAAAGAATTTAAACAGACCACAGCCTAGCTAAACAGACAGTCCAAAACATGCTTTCAGTAATAAAAATTGCGGGGACCGCAATTATTTCGCAATTAAATCAGGGCAGATATAACAGTGATTAAGGCCCCCAAGCATGCTTTTTCCAGTCATGCAAGCTCTCCAAAAATAAAGCTAAACTATCCTACCTAATCATCTAGCATCAGACTATACTAAACATAATTAAAGACATAAAACTAAGCATCTTCAAAAAAAAAAAAAATAAATAAAACAGATCAAAATTGTACTAAAAACAGCATAATTCAAATAGTCTATCAGAAAGCAGAAAATTGTTTTTTTTTTTTTTTTTTTTCTAGGGGAACAGCAATACTCCCTTTAGTGCAATTCAAACCAGCACTCAAACATCTTCATCCTCATCTGGTTGTCGTGGTCGTGGGGGCACCCATGGAGTCAGGAGATTGGTGGGGAAGTCAGGGAAGATGCAGCCTAGCTGGTCTGCAACTTCCTTGTCCCGAGCCTGCGCATAAGTGGCCCATTGAGCCATCCTCCTTTGCATATCCATCAGGCAGGCCATGGATAAGGACTGATCAGCAGCCAGCCTATCCAGTTCAAACTCCATATTCCCCTTTCTCCTCAGCCTCAGGCTAGCAGGCAGCTCCAAGTGGCCTGTGTAAGCCATCTGCTGCTCCATGCGCTCAGTGGGGACTCCTGCAAGCAAACATAGTTTGGTTATGGTGTTAGGGAAAAACAGTGGTCCCTTACCTTTCTTGGCGCACTCAGCAATAGCAGCAGTGATGACTTCTCCCACGTTGATCGTGAGACCTCTCATTATCGCATACACCAGCAGCGATCGGCTCTGGTTGATTGTAGTCTCGTGAGTCACTGGGGACAATCTCCTTCTCACGAACGAAAACCAAACAGCCGCCTTAGCCGTGAGGTTGGCACTCATGAGAGTGTGCCTCCCATTGCGTGACACGGTCCAGGAAGCTTCAGGCTGGCCAATGGTCCGAATGGCCTCTTCCAGAACTGCCTCAGTAGGCTCATCAACAATCCGTGCATAATCTGTATGTGTTTGGCCCTTGAGACCATAGGCTTCGTTGATGGCCTTGGCTGAGAAATCCACTTCTACCCCTCTGACCACAGACAGGCCATCCTCAGGGCTGAGCACATTGGCGTAGAAATCATACACCATGCTCGTGTAGGCTGGATTGGGCGGTCTGCAAAATTCCTCCCAGCCGTGGTTTAGCACTCCTGCGCGCAAGAACTGCGGCAGGTCAGCAGGTCGGTCGAGGAAGCCTTTCTCGTGCAGCAACTCCCTCTTCCTTAGCTCAGCACCCCTGGACTCAGCATCAGAGGAAACATACCTCACTGACTGAGGCTCATCTTCAGGGTAGAGCTTGGCCTTCCCCTTATCTGATGGCTTGGCTGACTCGGCAGCCTCAACCTTGAGCCGTTTGAGCGAAGACTCAGTGCTCTCTTTGTCTGCTGAAGGTGCCCTTTTAGCCTTCTTCCTTTTCAGCTTCTTGGATCGCTTGGCCTTGACAATCTTGGCCTTCTTCTTCTTCTTGAGCTTTGCCTTAATGTTGATCTGCTGGAGGCATGCCCCCAGCGTCTCTTCCATGGAATCATCCTGCTGTGCAGGACTCTCTAGGCTAGCTTCCCTTGCAGGCGAGAAGACCTCGTCTTCCCCAACTTCCCCACTGCCCCTGAGTGGATTCTTGGTATTCCCCATATGGGAATTCAGGGTCAGGTCGGGGGGAAGTGTGCGACGGCGTGGCTGTTTGCTCTGCCGTAGGTGTCTGTGCAGAATTCAGTGGTGAAGAAGACAATTCAGGGCTCTGTGCAGGCGGCGATGAAGGCGACTCTGGGCTCTGCACTGGTTCAGATGGTGAAGGGCTGTGCGCAGGCGATGCAGATGGCGACGAACCCTTCTTGATTGATTCGTGGGACGCACGATCCGATTCTTGACTCTCCACAGAGGGAGTCTTTGCTTTGCTTGGTTCGGCGGCCGTCTCGACACTCCACCGGCGCTTCTTGGGTGTGCCCGCTGGTTCAGAAGGTCCAGCAGGGATTTCTGTGACAACCCTCCACTTCTTCCTACGGATCGGAAGTTTGGGAAGAGGTCCGGTACGTACAGCACCAGCATCTGCAAGGGTAAGAAGTGCTTCCCTCGCAGCCGCTTCAGCTGCGTCATCAGCCCTCTTCTTGGCTGCAGATCTTTCAGCCCGTGTGAACACCATTGTTGAGTCTTGGAGGTTTGGAAAGAAGGATCAAAGATGAAGAGAATCGCAGCTTTCTTGGAATTCAGAGAGTGAGAGAATCGTATCGATCGAGCGCCTTCTAACGGATATAAAGGCAACGGCTAAATCCCAACGGCTATATTTTGCGGATCCTGCAATTCCAGCGCAATTGTAGGGATTTTTTTCATCTAAATGGCAAACTTTGCTCGTCCGTATCTTTTATTTGGCTCGATCGTTTCTTGATTTTTAAAGCTGGATTTACTCTCCTTGATTCCCTCTATTGATTCCCTGCAAAAAGAAATAAAATTAACATCAAATTCGCAATTAAAATCACACAACAAAACACACAAACGATAACCGGAAAATCGCAAAAAATAAACTAAGGCATGAGCCTTATGTTGACGAGCACAGCAATCACTCGTCCTCTCTCGTTCTCTTTTCATGCTTCAGTCAATAGGAAGGCCGAGAGAGTCTTCACATCTCCTTCCTCATAGTAGTGCTTCAACCTCGCACCATTAACCATAAACGGTTGGCCTTGCTGCAAATTCTTTATCTCTATGGCACCATGAACAAACACATTAGTAATCACAAATGGACCTGACCATCTAGACTTAAGTTTCCCTGGAAATAGTTTCAACCGTGAGTTAAACAACAAGACAAGTTGACCCTTCTTAAAATCCTTAACTCTAAGTCTACTATCGTGCCAAATCTTGGTCTTTTCCTTATACATTTTAGCATTCTCATAGGCCATATGTCTAAGCTCATCAAGCTCATGTAACTGTAAAGACCTCAGTGTTCCTGCATCCTTTACACAAAAATTCAATTCCTTCATGGCCCAAAATGCTTTGTTTTCTAACTCAAGTGGTAAGTGACAAGTCTTGCCATAAACCAGCCTATAAGGAGACATACCTAGGGGTGTCTTATATGCTGTCCTATAAGCCCAAAGTGCATCCTCAAGCTTGAAGGACCAGTCTTTCCTATTAGGTTTGACTACTTTTTCTAGGATGTTCTTAATTTCCCTATTTGAAATTTCAGCCTGTCCATTCGAGTGTGGGTGATAGGGAGTGGCTACTCTATGTCTAATGTTATATTTAGCCAACACTCTCTCCATAGCCTTGTTAATGAAATGTGACCCCTCATCACTAATGATGGCACGAGGTGTCCCAAACCTAGTAAAAATGTGCCTATGCAAGAAGTTGGTGATTGTTTTAGCATCATTATTAGGACATGCTTTGGCTTCTACCCACTTGGACACATAGTCCACTGCTACTAATATGTAAAGGTTACCTGATGATGGAGGGAATGGCCCCATGAAGTCAATGCCCCACACATCAAAGAGCTCCAACTCTAAGATGTAGGTGAGGGGCATCTCATCCTTTCGACTGAGGTTACCTATTCTTTGGCATTCATCACAGCTGTGGGCATAGTTGTGGGCATCCTTGAAGATTGTTGGCCAATAGTAGCCACTCTGAAATACCTTTGCAGCTGTTCTTTGGCCACCAAAGTGTCCACCATAAGGAGCTGCGTGACAGTGCTGCAGCACAGACTTCGCTTCAGCAGCTGAAACACACTTCCTCAGCAAGCCATCAGCACAGGTTCTGTAAAGTGTGGGGTCATCCCAGATGAATTTCCTTGCTTCATGAAGGAACCTCTTCTTCTCTTGTCCTCCCTTGAAAACTGGTAATACCTGTGATGCACGGAAGTTAGCAATGTCAGCAAACCAAGGTTCCTCATCGTTATCACGATGAGTCAAAACAAAGACATGTTCATCAATAAAAGCATCAGAAATTGCGGGATCCGCAATTTTTTCGCAATTGTGCTGCAATCGAGAAAGGTGATCTGCAACCACATTTTCACATCCCTTCTTGTCTCGAATGTCCAAATCAAACTCCTGCAGCAATAACACCCACCTAATCAACCTAGGCTTAGCATCAGCCTTCCTCATAAGATATTTCAAGGCAGAATGGTCAGTGTATACAATTGTCCTAGTGCCTACAATATAGTTCCTGAATTTCTCACAAGCAAACACTACAGCAAGCATCTCTTTCTCAGTAGTTGTATAATTACATTGAGCCTCATTCAAGGTCTTACTAGCATAATAGACAGGGTGTGTTAGCTTGTCAATTTTCTGTCCTAACATGACCCCTACAGCATAGTCACTAGCATCACATAACATCTCGAATGGGAGATCCCAATCTGGCCCTACTATAACAGGTGCTGTAACTAGTGCTTTCTTAAGGGTGGTCCAAGCTACTACACATTCCTTAGAGAAGATGAATGGCCTATTTAGCTCTAGAAGCTCACATAGAGGCTTGGCTATCTTAGAAAAGTCCTTGATGAACCTTCTGTAGAAGCCAGCATGCCCTAAGAAACTCCTAATGGCCTTGACATTCTGAGGCTCTACCAACTTCTCTATGATCTCTATTTTGGCCCGGTCAACTTCGACACCTGCCCTCGACACTCTATGACCTAAGACAATCCCCTCATCTACCATGAAGTGACACTTTCCCAATTAAGGACTAAGTTAGTCTCTTCACATCTAGCCAAGACTTGCCTTAAATTATCTAGACAGTTGGTGAATGAATCCCCAAAGACTGAGAAGTCATCCATGAATATTTCTATCATGGACTCATCCAACTCAGAGAAGATTGCCATCATGCACCTTTGGAAAGTTGTCGGTGCATTGCATAAGCCAAAAGGCATTCTGCGAAAGGCAAAAGTTCCAAAAGGGCAAGTGAAGGTAGTCTTCTCTTGGTCCTTAGGGTCTATTGTAATCTGATTATAGCCAGAATAACCATCTAAGAAACAATAGTAGGCTCTACCAGCTATTCTGTCTAACATCTGGTCAATGAATGGTAGAGGGAAGTGGTCTTTTTTAGTTTCTTTATTTAATTTCCTGTAATCCATGCACACTCTCCACCCTGTGACAGTCCTAGTTGGAATCAGTTCATTGTTCTCATTGACTACCACAGTCATCCCCCCCTTCTTAGGTACACACTGTATAGGGCTAACCCACTGACTACTAGCTATGGGAAAGATCACACCAGCATCTAACCATTTTATTATTTCTTTCTTAACTACCTCTTTCATAGAGGGATTCAGCCTACGTTGATGATCTACTCTAGGTGTGTGCTCTTCCTCTAGTATAATCTTATGCATACAATAAGAAGGGCTAATGCCTCTAATGTCAGCAATAGTCCATGCAATAGCCTTCCTATGTTGCTTAAGCAGTAAAATCAGTTCAACCTCATGCTTTTCACTTAATTTAGAAGAAATGATAACAGGCAGAGTTTCATTACTCCCTAAATATGCATACTTGAGGTGAGTGGGTAGTGGTTTCAGTTCTAAAACAGGTGGATGCTCAATAGATGGCTTTAAAGGATTCACAGGTCTATCAGTTAGGTCTATATTCATACATACATGTTGTGGTTTATCTACAGGCATATCCATTATGTCAGATACATTCAAGTCAGCTACGTCTAACTGTACATAATCATTAGCATGCTTGGTTAATAATACATGCTCTAATTGTTCTTCCATTAAAGAATCAACAACGTCCATACTAGCACAGGATTCGAGGTCAGAGGGATACCTTAAAGCTTTATACACACTAAATTTCACCTCTTCATCATGAACCCTCATAGTGAGCTCACCTTTTTGGACGTCTATAAGTGCCCTACCTGTGGCTAGAAATGGTCTGCCTAGCAGGATGGGGACCTCCTTGTCTGCTTCATAATCCAGGATAATGAAATCTGCAAGGAAAATAAATTTGTCAACCTTTACTAAAATATCCTCAATTTTACCTTCTGGATATGCAATGGATCTGTCTGCTAATTGTAAGGTGACAGTGGTTGGACGTGCTTCTCCGATCCCCAACTGGCGGAATAGTGATAGGGGCATGAGGTTTATGCTGGCGCCCAGGTCACAAAGCGCTCTGCCCACGTGCTTGCCTCCAAGTTCTACAGGTAAGGTGAAGGAACCAGGATCCTTCTCCTTCTTGGGCAACTTGTTTTGGAGTATGGCACTGCACTCCTCAGTGAGGTTTACTGTTTCAAACTCACCAATTATTTTTTTGTTAGTAATAATGTCCTTCAAAAACTTTACATATGAAGGCATAGACTGTAAAACTTCTACAAAAGGAATGTTGACATGCACTTGTTTAAGAATTTCTAAGAATTTATTAAAATGAACTTCATGTTCCTGCTTCTTCTTAAGCCTTCGAGGGTATGGAGGTGGTGGCACATATGCAGGCACGTCAGGGCGCCTTAGGATAGGTGGAGGCCTTGGAATTTCTTCTATCTCCTCAATAATTGGCTCTAGCCTGGCTCCTGATGTGCTAGTTGGTGGTGGACCTTGGGTTGGCAGAGACTCCAGTGGAGCACTAGACTCAGTGTTCTCTACTCTCTTTGGTGTGTCCTTTGTGTTGCTCACCAAGGGTCTACCACTTCTAAGTTCAATTGCTTGAACTTGCTCTTTACCATCTCTCCTTGGCACCTCGGTGTCAGCAGGGAGTCTACCTTGGGGCCTACTCTTGAGTTCATTGGTCAATTGGCCTATTTGGTTCTCTAGGCTCCTAAGAGTAGCTTGCTGGCTTTGAAGAGTAGCATCATTCTTAGCTATGTATTCCTTGAGTAAGTTTTCTACAGAAGATCCTACAGGTTGGTTGTAAGGTTTTTGATACATTGATTGGTTATGTTGGGGAGTGAAACCAGGTGTTCCACTCGGTCTAGGCTGGTTAGGATTTTGGTTAGCATTTTGTTGGCCACCCCATGACAGGTTTGGGTGGTTCCTCCAACCAGGGTTGTAAGTATTGGAATAGGGGTTGTTCCTAGGCTGCTGCTGGCTTCCAATGTAGCAGACTGAGGCCGGATTCCCAGGGCAATACTCATACAGGTGCCCTTCCCCACAGAATCCACATACAAGTGTCTCACCTTGACTTGTTTGGGTGCCCATTGACATGGCGGTAGCGGTGTTGACACTTGTTTGGAGATTGGCTTGAGCCATTTGCTTAACTAAGTTGGTCAGGGCATTTATTTGGGTGCTCATTGCACTTAGAGCATCCTTGTCTTGAGCCCTAGTTGGCTCAACTGGATCATCTGACCACCTACAGTGCGATGCTGAGATCTTCTCCAAGATCTCATAGGCCTCGTTGTAACTCTTGGACAACATGGAACCACCAGCAGAGGAATTTAAGACTTGCCTAGTGCTGGGGTTGCATCCTTTGAAAAAGACCTCTATTTGGATACACCACGGGATGCCATGATGTGGACATTTGAGAAGAAGATCTTTGAACCTTGTCCAAGCTTCGTGAAGAGATTCATTATCAGCTTGTTTGAACTTAACTATATCATCACGAAAGGTAGAATTCCTATCAGGTGGGAAGTATTTGACTAGGAATTTTTCTGCTAAATCTGTCCAATTGCGGACAGATCCAGAGGGTAATGAGTTCAACCATGTTTTGGCTTTGTCCCTCAAAGAGTAAGGAAACAAGTATAGCCTTAAAGCTTCTTGGGACACTCCAGGGATGATAAAGGTATCACTGACTCCTAAGAAGTTCCTAAGATGGTTGTGGGGGTCCTCATTTTCTATTCCAAAGAATTGTCCCACAGTGGACAACATTTGGAACATCACTGGCTTTAACTCGAATGAGTTGGCAGTGATTTCAGGACGGATTATGCTGGGGTTCAGCTCCCCAGGCATAGGTACTAGGTATGAAAGAATGGCACTATTCTTGTCATTCGCTATTTCGATGGGGTTGCGAATGACAGGTACCGGATTTGGAACTATATCGTCCATTTCTTCGATTTCAGGTATGATTTGAGGTATAGGAGGTTGTTTAAAGAGTCGTTTCTTTGCTTTGTTTCTAGCTCTAAGTAGTCTCTCAGGCTCAGGATTGAACTCTAGATCACTACTTGAAGGCTCACTCATAAACTAACCCAATAGTACTTAAAATAAGTCCCCGGCAGCGGCGCCAAAAACTTGTTGCGTGCTCAATGTGTTAATAAGAATAAGCAAGAAGGTAGAGAGAGCACTCAGGACATGCAAGCATACATGGTCTCACAGCAAGTAGTAAGTATATTTCATTCGTTTTTTCCACAGAGACTTATTTTTAGCTATTCACGAAGTGTATTTGTTAAGGAAGAAGGGGTGGATTTGATGAGGTAAAGTTGGTTTTTAATTATCTAATTTTTGCTGAATGTGTAAAGGAATGCAACATAAACAAATGCAAGTTGAAATTAGACTCAAAAGACAAGAGATGGAATTAATAAACGAAGAAGAAAACAGCTAAACAGAATGGTAACTTAGCAGAATTGCGGACACCGCAATGTTATCGCAATTGTAAAAACAGCAAACGTGTGTAAAATGGAGAATTAAGGGCTACTAACGACTATCCTATAGGCATTTTAATACGATTCCCAAGCATTAGATCAACTCTCTATGCATCAAACTCACTCTATCTCATGTATCGTCCGATTCCATGCATTAGATTCTTTAGTTTACTCAACTCAAAGTAAGGTCTTAAGCATCTTGTTAAAACAGAAGTGTTTAGTTCGTACTAGGGAAACGCCTATTCCTAGGCCGTTTCCTGGTTACCATGAAAGGCTAGCATGATTATACGACTCTGAACTCTTACTCCTTCCAGAGGTTAGGAGTTCTTTGGACAAAATGGATGGCCAATCGAAATTGCCCGTGGGATGAAGCTTACATACAATCAATGGTTCGAGAGCTATCCTACATGCTTGGTTCACGTTTTTTAGCCTATAGTTCTGTCATTAGCATGCCCCTAAGTGACTTAGCTACTCATGGATATATAGAGAACAGAAGTATAAGATAAAACAGACATGCTTAGAAGGGAAATGTACTCAAAGCAGTAAGACAAAACCGTAGCAGCAGAAGATGGAAACTGTGAAATGAAGGCTTGTAATTTGATTACTTTGAATGTTTGAACGAACAAAGGGAAACTTAAAGTAAATAATCCAAAGACAGAAAGCAACGAAATGAAGTAGACTAATCACTAAACCAGAAGCGATAACTAAACAATGCTGGAAATGAGAAAGGAAAGACAAAAAGCAGTAAAAGGAGCTTGAAAGCTTCGTTGCAGTCGCCTCGAATGAAGGGGATGAAAGGTCAGTCTTGCTTGGATGAATCCAATCGAGAGAGAAGAAGAATCTCCTCTCCTTCCTATCAGATTATCGATTCCAACAGCTGAGACTCTCACTCCAACAGACGGCAAAGGAAAACAGGGAGAAAAGATGGACTGCGAGAAGACTTCTACGCTTTCGGATGATGATTGAACCTCCGACTTTGACCCCCTTTTATAGTAGTTTGCAGGTGCGTTTGGGCCAAGGAGAACCATCAATCTTCAACGTCGTATATCAGAATGGATGGAGGAGAAAGAACGAATCCCTGAAATCACGGAAATTAACAGAAAAAGATCAGCCAACTTACGGTTTTCACTTGAATAATTGCGGCTTCAGCAATGTTTTCGCAATGCTGTCGCAATGCAGTTTTTTTCATTCTTTTCCTTCGGTTTTCAACCCTTTTCTTTCCTATTGTGCATAAGTCCTAATTTAGCTACCTTCTTCTCATTCTCATATTTAAGCATAGGTTTAGGCTAAATGCTATCAAAAACACCTAAAAGTGTGCAACTTCCTAAGCTAAATGGGTCCTAAATAAGTCACTTTCAGAGACTTAACACCAGGTCCCCTAGCGTTTTAAAAGTTGGTGGTCAAGTAAGCACTTAAACTACCTGGAAGAGGGCGTAGGCAAGTTGGTGAACAACGTCGTTCTTCTCAAGTCCCGACCTAAATTTCCTAAGAAGGTCGGGGATACTTTTGGGGGAAAATATTCGTTTGCTCCAGAACATAACGACATGAGATGCTTCTGAACATACTGACGAGAGTCAAGCCAGTAACAGAGATCGTTATTTTAAACGAGACAGAAGGTCGGGGAGGACTTCAAATCCTAGCGGCCAGTTTTTTGACGATGTTCCCAACGCTTCTCGAATTCCTGATAACGTCGAGGAACTAGTTTAGTAACCTTTCCCTCTAAGATTTGTGTAATCTGTGTAGACCCCCTTTTTTTATATTATTTTAACCGTATTTTATTGTTGCAGCTTCCCTTGAATGATTTCATTCAAAGAGACGAAGAGCAACTTGGTGACCAATCCACAGCAGATTCTGAAACTTCGATCTCCCTCGAAAAGCTCGTGGAGAGTTCTCATGTACCACATCTCGAGCGAGCTGCACTACACCTCCCTCGCTATCTCGGATCATACACCTCAAATTCAAAAGAAAGCAGCTTCCATAGCTCCCGAGGTTTCTCATTATTGTGCTGACCAGGTGGTATCCAAACTTCAACGACAGACTGCCATATCCATGTGGAAGAGTCTGCAAGAGAAGCTCGCACGTACCTCTTTTGAAAACGTTGCTAAGATTAAACCAGAAATGCACAAGATCTTTACCGGCATTGTAGACACTCGTGCAAAAAACTTGGCATACCTACAAGAATTTTTTTTGAAGGTTATTGTAAGAAAGTAGAAGAATACAATGAAATGCAGTCTTCACTCTCTACCCAATTAACTTCCAACAAATTCTTGTTGGTACGCCAAGTTTTTTGCACGTGTAAATGAACTTTGATTTGTATTAATTTTAATCTCGTGCCAAAAAGGATTGTAATCCCGACACATTTAACGTTGTGTCGATGTGATTTGAGAGGTAGAGAGGTCCCACCCAGCCTTTCCATCACCTGTATTAATTTATACTCTAAATGAAAATATTCTCATATAGTGGTTCTAACACTTTTTAACTAAATATATATATAACAAACTTTTAATTAACCCCTTAAAATTTTGAGTTGTGTCGATGGTAGCTTTCCCTTTTTTATGCATTTTTTGGCAAAGTCTAGCCTACTTTATAAGTTTTAGGTTCACTCTATACATTTATTAAGTCGCTTTGAAGTTGAAAATGACACATAGACACTCTTTATTTGTATTATTTTCATTTGTATTATTTTCTCTTGTTTAAATTCACTTTTTCATATTATTTGTGTTGTTTTCTCTTTCACGTATATAGCGGTGTAATCTTTAAGGCTACTTTCAGGGGAAATACATACAAGAGACAAAAATAGAAGCCTTAATTAATTCAAACTACTTTTGGAGGTATTTTTTTTTTTTTTCAGACTCTTGTGAATTTCTATTTAAATGTTTGTAAGAATATTTTATTTTAATCTATTTACTTTAATATGTTTAGTTTTATGATATTTTTTTGAATGGAGGCAATACAATTGAAAATATATTACAATGTAATGAACTATCAGATAATAGTAGTAGTATAATAAAAAAGAAAAAAAAAATCTTGGCACAACAAGATTTTGGTCCGGATAGGTTCTCCCTGTTAAGGAAGATAATAGATAGATATTCTAATATATTTATTTGTATTATTCCTTCTATTTATGGGATTGTTGTCGTGTATATTTGTTTAATTATCTAAAAACCTTAACTCTACCAGGATTATCATATAAATAAGTTGTATTCTCATCTCTTAACAATCATTGAAATATACAACTTGTTGCCTCTATTGTTTTTATTAGGGGTGTACAAAAAACCCGCAACCCGCCAAACCCAACCCAACCCAACCCAACTTTTCGGGTTGGGTTGGGTTTTTTTTAAATGTGGGTTGGGTTGGGTTGTAATTTTAAAAAACCGAATTTTCGGTTCGGTTCGCGGGTTGAACCAATTTTGGCTCGGTTTAACCCGAACCGAACCGAATTGAATATATTTAAAAAAAAAAAATTATATATATATAACTATAATGAAAATTAGGGTTCATTTCCATTCTTCTCATTTCAGCCGTCGTCCTTCACCTTCCTTCCCCTTTCTCTCTCTCACACAGTCTGCCTCGCCTCCTTCACCTTCCCCTTTCTCTCTCTCACACAAGTCTCCTCCTTCACCTTCCTCTCTCTCAGTCTCCGGCGATGGATTGTTTCACCTTCCTTTCTCTCGTCTCTCTCGCCGCCGTCTTCGCTCGCAATCCCTGCTCGCCATCTTCGCTCTAGTCTCTCTCGCAAGATCTCCGTCGGCTACCTCTCTCTCGTCGTCTCCATCGCCCTCCGCCTCCGTCTTCGCTCGCCATCTTCAACCCAGGAAGAGCTATTTATAACCTCTGACTCCGTCAACTTTTCTTCTCTTCAGTTAGGTTTATACCAATTTTGTGCAATCGAAGGTCGAAGGTCGAAGGGTCTACTAACGTTTTGCTTGATTTATTCGAATGTATAGAGTTTTTTCTCTTTTTTTTCTTCAAGAAGAACATCAACAATCGATTGAATCTTATTAGAATGTATCTTCTCCTTCTCCTGCCATGATTCTTGCTGTTACTTTTGTTTTGCACTCACTGTAAATATTTTGGACATATAATTGATAAATGATAATCGCAACTCTTTGTTGTTTTGTTTCAATTTTGAGGTTGATGGCTTTATAGGATTCATTTTTGTTGTTTTAGGTGTTTGAGATTAGGTGAATGTGTTGTGTTCTTATGATTTTTTTTAGGAAATGGTTAGGGTTAAATGAACCTGTTGGGAGTTCTTGAATTTTGTACTTAGTATTTGGAGAATATGAATGTACATAGGATTTTAAATAATAATAAAAACTCTAACCCGACAACCCAACCCGACCCAACCCGAAAATTGAAGGGTTGGGTTGGGTTGGGTTGACTAAAATGTTGGGTTGGGTTGGGTTGGGAATCCACCAACCCGAAATTTTCGGGTTGGGTTGGAAAACGCTAAAACCCAACCCAACCCAACCCATGTACACCCCTGGTTTTTATCTTCTCTCTAGGTCAAAGTGATGCCAGTGTGTCGACCTCGTTCTTCCCGACACATTTGTTGCGTCGAGAAAACTCTATGTCGACGGAATGCCAATTTTTTCCGACGCAATCTTGCGTAGGGTAAAGTCAAAAATATTATAGCAAATAGACGTCCACCTCCAACTCTATGCCGACGCAATGCCAATTTTTATTTGTCATCATAACCCGATTTCTACTAGTGCTAGGACCGAAAGTGTATTTTGTGTCAACATTTATATTAACTCAATTATATAGAGAAGCATTTTGCAATATTTGTGGTAGGAATAACACATATAATTCAAAGGATTAATTAATATTTTTAACTTATCACTAGACAAAAGCTGCCAAACCATAGCTTTGCGCAAGCTTATACTTTGTTACGATCTTAAAAGTGCTTTTTCAATGAGAGGACTTGGCTGCATGCATTGCCTACATTCAATAATTGGTTAGTATTCTCACGTTTGAACTCAAACTCTCATCTCTCTTATGTTCAGTTTCAGATGATTTTTTTATTTTTTTTTTCAAAAAAAGAAACAGACGCACTTCTCTTGTAGGTAATAATGCAAAATTATTTTTATAGTTAAATTATATAAAATGCCTTTTTATCAAAGGATATATAAAATGGCCTTTGAGATGACAAATTCTTGGGGAGGCGGCCGTGGCCCTTTTCAGAATGATGATACGTGACAACAATTTTTTTTTTTAATATTTAACTTTAGAAAAAAAAAATCTATTATTTTTTATTATTTTTATTTAAAAAAAAAAAAAATCCCTTGTTTTATAATACTTTTAGAGTTGGTTGCATAAACCGTTGTAAAAAATAATGGCAAATATAGTAAAATTTAAAACATTTTGTAAATATGACAAAAGATCAGTGACTATCACACTGATAGACTTTTATCATTGATATATGATTAAGACTAATATTTGTGATAGTCACTGATAAAATTATATAAAAAATTGAGCTGATAGACTACTATCACTGATAAAAATTGTCATGTTTACAAAAAAAAAATTAAAAATACTATAATTTCAATTATTTTACTCTAAATTGGCATCTGATACAATTTCCCTACTTCTTATTAAGATTTAATAATTTAGAGTGTAGATTATATTTAGGATTTAAGATTTAAGGTTTAATATTTAGAGAGTGTTTAAGGGTTTAGATTTAGTATTTAGGATTTGGAGTATACTAAACCTTAACCCTAAATTTAACCTTTAAATTAAACAATAAATACTAAATCTTAAATTCTAAACAGTAAATCCTTCCTCTTAAAAATGTAAATCCTAAATATTAAATTATAAATCTTAAATCTTAAATTGTAAGCATTTTCAAAAGAAAGAAAAAATGAAAAATTAATGAAAAAAGATTGAAAGTTAAATATTCCAAAAACAGAAAGAAAAAAATAATAATAATAATAAATTGTTACCACGTCGTCATCTTGAACTTGAACTGAAGGAGAGCCATATTGTGGTCAGTAATTCCATAGGTTTCTGTTAAAAAAATTGGTAGTGTTATTCAATTAGGATCTAAGAATTTTCCCTTCTACGAGATTAAACATATTACTATTAAACAAATAAGATACGAAAAATATTTGATATCATAGATCTATACTTGTTCACGTCCAACTTATAACTACGTCCAGGCTTTTACAATTGCAATTTCAACTAAAATTAAATATTATGAAGATTACAAGACTCTCACAAATATTCTTGCAGTTGAATTAAAATTAAATATTATGAAGTTTACAATCAACTCTCACAAAGATTGCTCAATATTGATATTCTTACTATTTTTACTACAATCAAAATATTCACAAATCACTCTTCAATGCTCTCTCTAAATACCGCAACAATAGTTGCTCGAGCCATGGTATGTCTCTTACACCACAACTATCAATTGAGGAGTATTTTGTATGGACGACCCTCCTCTCCAGGTCCATAAAGTTTTATAACTCGATTTTTGAAAATTTATGTTTTTTTACCTTCTCTCGTGATAAGCAAGTGCATAAAGTCTATAGTTCCCTTTCACTGAGCACGATTACGAGGAGACAACTATAGTATCTTCGTGCTAAGTAAAAGGTACAAATGATTTTTCACAGTGACACTTACTTATCACGAGGAAAGGTCAAAAAAACATAAATTTTTAAGGGAAGGTCAAAAAACTTTACGCCTCCAAGGATAGGGTCATCCGTATAAATACCCATCAATTGAGTGCCACTATTTTTTCTCTATAAAATCAGTTTTTGTAGAGACTCCGAGTAAGAGATTTGAAGAAAAAATGACAATTGCTTAATTAGAATGCACATTATAAAATTATTTTTAAATAACATTCAAATGAAAGTATATCAAAAGATAAAAACTGTAACAATTATTAAAATTGAAGGTCGAATATTATGAAATTAAAAAACTTATGGTAAATTTTGATATTGAGTGTGAAGTTTAAAGGTAAAAAATACATTTTTTTTGTTTTTTCCTTTGAACAGAAAATTATGTCTCAACCATTGAGTCTCACAAGCTAGTCACTAAGGCTCCGTTTGATAACGTTCCTGTTTCTTGTTCCCTGTTTCCCGTTCTCTGTTTCTTGTTCCCTGTTTTTTTAGAACCAGAAACAGAAACATGTTTGATAACTACTCCTGTTTCTTGTTTCTTGAAAAAAAGGAAACAGACATACTTGTTTGATAACGTTTCTTGTTTCTTGAAAAAAAAAAAAAAAAAAAATAGAAATATCGTCATGTTTGATAATTTTTTTTTGTTAATTGTTTCTTTTTTCTATTTATGTTTTTTTTATTATTATTTTTTATAGTTTAAATAAAATTTAGTATACATAATATAAAAAAGATATAACATGCATTAAAAAAAAACCATAAAATTGTATTTATACTTCAAATGTTATCCAAATTTGATTTGATTTGGTATATGTTTTTGTGTGTTGACAGGAGACGTTTATTTAAGAATAGGGAAGCGAGTCTCCAACACGTCAAAACAACGTTCAATAACATTTCGCAATGAAAAAATTTCGATAGTTAAACACTTTTCCCTACCTCGAGGATGATGCCTTCCTTGCTCTAAAATCTCGAAGTCGTTGTCATTCGTCATTGTTTGTTATGGGTCATGTTTTAAATTTTCGTTGACGTGTAGACATTTCTACGTGTCAATGAGCTCAATATCGACATGAGAGGTGAATCGACATTTCAATTATATTATAGATAAATTTATGTTATATAACTAAAATATCACTATTTGTGAATCTAATATTTAATAGTGGAAAATTTAAACTAATTTAAAAATATTGAAATGCTAATTTGCAAAGTTTAAAGTGTCGAAGGTGTTAATAATGAGGATTTGAAGCCAGGACCTCATAGGTGAGGAGCTTATTTGGGTGCATCTCTTGCCAATGAACCAACACTAATATATCTTCATTTTGGGAACAGATTAATATAAAGAGAAACGGAACTAGGAGAAACACATTTTTGAAGTTTCTCAAATTTTGCCTCTATTTTAGAAACGTTTCTCAAAATTTAGAAACAAGAAACGAGAATAGTTATCAAACAAGTCCGTTTCTTAAAAAATGAGAAACGAAAACAAGAAACAGGAAACGGGAACGTTATCAAACACCTGCGGAACCATCACTTTATGTAAGCTATATAGTTGTAATGTGTTTCAAGTATGGTTTCAAATGATGAGATGTCTACAAATCTCAATGCATTATATTTCAAAATATATCCTTATATATCATAGTTTTAGTCCATTTCATAATAGTAGTTTCCTTTTTAGTTTATGCTTTTGTTGAGTGATTTCATGAAAGTTATTATAATAATGGATTCAATTTTATAAATGTGTGTGCGTGGTGGGTGAATTTGTAAAATCAACTTTTTTATTCTTATATTATCTTTATTGGTTTCATGCGTATTTAGTTTCTCTTCCGCCCAAATTGAAGATTTAGTCTCTCGTTTACTTTCGCCCAAATTGAAGATTTTGTCTCTAATCATCGTTCGCCGGCATTGAAGACAAATTCTATACTATGATCATCGTTCGCCTGATGGAGCGCATAACGCTACAGAAGCGATTTGGATCGTTGATACTCTAATTTCATCAATTTAACTAAACGGAAACATGCTCAAAGTTTCGAAATAAAATAAATTAGAACACATACATTTGTAGTTCGTATTTCTTCTAATTCTGCCGCTTGAATCTCCTCACGAACTCAACGGATCTTCTTTCGAACTCTTCGAAGACTATCTCTGGCAGTTTCGCTATCTTCGGACGGAGCAACCGAGTGATAGAACTCCTTTACAAAAGAAAACTTGAAAGAACAAAGAAGATAGAAATGGTCTTGATGCGTGATGGAAGTTTCGTTTTTTTAGAGTGTGAATAAAAAAAACATGAAGTTGATAAACTTCTTTTTCTAAAAAATACGGTAGCCATCGAATGGGTACTTCCTCAAGTAAAAATAATGAGCTTCCCCATCTTTCTTAAAACTTACTTGTTAAGTTTTGTTAAGTAATAATGGATTAGTCAAAAATAGGTGTTTCACAAGCATAACATACATAAAAAAAAAAATATATATATTATATTATTATTTATTTAAAAATTAATTCATACCTTAGAGTTTAGAGCTAGAGGAGTTAAAATGTATATAAAAAATAAGGTTAAGAGAGGAGTTTTTTTTTTCTTTTAACTTACCTTAAGAGTCTTGATCCGGAAGAGCTAAATGAGAGAAAAATAAATAAAAAAAAAATGAAGAAGAAGAGAGTAAAAAAAATAAAGAAAGCAAAAAGCTTTAAAAAATATATATATATATATATATGAATGTGAGGCGGTGTGGACAGAAAGACAGATTAGTCCTTAAAAAGAAAATGTAGGTTTTAATTTTATTTGTTTATTTATTTATTGACAAAATTTAATTTTCTTTTTTAAATTATAAGTGTTGACCGAGAAATTTCGGCCAATCAGTCGTCGCCACGTGTCTCCATCACGACCGGGGATCAGATAGACTTGACCGAGCAAAGTCGGCCAAACTGCAATTGGGCTCGAAGTCGAATTGGGCCAGAAAGATTAAATGACAATTTGGCCCAAAGCCCAAAGGCCCACTGGGTCCAAACCCAAGCCCATTGGGTCCAGACCCAAACCCATTGGGTCCAAACCCAAACCCATTGGGTCCAAACCCAAACCCATTGGGTCCAAAGCCCAAGCCCATTGGATCCAGGCCCATGAAAACTCTATAAATAGAGAGTTCATTTTCATTTCTAAGGTTCAGAAAATTTCTTCTCCTAAGAGCTCAGAGAGAATTCGAAAGACTCTTTGAATCCTGAAGACTGAACGTCACTCCAAATTCAAATACCTGAAGACTTCACCGCTACGCAAAGCTGAAGATTCAACCTCGAGAACAAGCTACGAAGCCCTCGAGTACGTTACATTTAAGAGAGAGAATCAAAGGATCAAACATTAGAGATTGTAATCCACTACGCACTGATATATACAAATACAACAATACAAATTCAAATTCATTTACACGTGTCGAATTTCCATTCGTCCTTCGAATTCTCGTGTGAACAGATTGGCACGCCCGGTGGGACCACTCTACCTTTCATCTCTCTCTCTCAACAAAATTTAACAATGGCATCAAAGAAGACAACGTTCCAGGCTGTCAGTTCCAACAGCCCTTACAGGGGACCTACCACCCGCAGCCGCGTCATCAAAGAAGTCTCGCAGACGGGCGAACACACTCCTGCAATCGTGCGCAAAATATACAAACGACTGACGGAGTCCGAGCGGGTTGGGATAATCATCAAGGACAATCCTTTGTTCGATGAGGTTGTTCCCTCCTCTGATCAGCCGGAGAAGGTGTCTGACTCCAGCGTATCTGTAATGATGGCGGATGCGCGTACTAACGACGAAGCAATGGCTGAAATGGAAAAGAAAATCAGTTTTCTGATGAAAGCAGTCGAGGACAAAGACTTCGAGATTGCCCACCTGAGGAGTCAGATGCAGAGCCGTGAGGTCGCGGAGTCAAGCCTAACTCCTGCGGCCAGAAAGAATGACAAAGAAAAAATGGTCGTCCAGGAAGACCAAGCGCAACACTCGACGTCAGTCGCTTCCTTATCTGTCCAACAACTGCAGGACATGATTACCAACACCATCCGAGTCCAGTACGGCGGACCAGCCCAAAGCACCCTCTTGTATACCAAACCGTATTCCAAGAGGATCGACAGCTTAAGAATGCCCACTGGGTATCAGCCGCCAAAGTTTCAACAATTCGATGGGAAGGGCAATCCGAAACAACACATTGCCCACTTCGTCGAAACATGCGAGAATGCTGGAACTCGCGGAGACTTGCTGGTTAGGCAATTCGTCCGAACTCTGAAAGGAAACGCTTTCGACTGGTACACCGACTTGGAACCCGAGACGATCGACAGTTGGGAGCAGTTTGAAAGAGACTTCCTGAATCGCTTCTATAGCACGAGGCGAACAGTCAGCATGTCTGAACTCTCGCATGCTAGTCAAAGAATGGGCGAGCCTGTCGTCGACTTCATTAACCGCTGGAGATCGTTGAGTCTTGACTGCAAAGACCGACTCACGGAAGTGTCCGCTGTCGAGATGTGCATCGGCGGCATGCATTGGGGACTTCACTACATCCTACAAGGGATAAAGCCCCAAACATTCGAGGAATTGGCAACTCGCGCCCATGATATGGAGTTGAGTATTGCCAATAGAGGAAGCAAAGACCTCTTAATCCCCGATGTAAAGAAAACAAAGACGGAAATGAAAAGCGTTGGGAAGATCACGAAGAATGTCGTGAAAGAATCCATGGTCGTCAACACGGCCCCCTTAAGGTTTTCCTCCAAAGCAAAGGAAAACAAAACAGAAGTAAGAAATGACAAAGGCGAAAGACGTCGCCTTACGCTGAAAGAAAGACAAGAAAAGATCTACCCGTTTCCAGACTCGGACATTCCCGATATGTTAGAGCAGTTGCTGGAAACGCAACTCATCCAACTGCCAGAATGCAAACGACCGGAGGAGTTAGGAAAGGTAAATGATCCTAACTACTGCAAATACCACCGGGTCGTCAGTCATCCTGTAGGCAAATGCTTCGTCCTGAAAGAGCTAATCATGAAGTTAGCTAGTGAAAATAAGATTGAGCTAGATCTCGACGAAATAGCTCAAGCAAATCACGCCGCTGTAACATTGAACTCCGGCGTTCAATTATCTCCTGTCTCTCCTAAGAAGCAAGAGGAGAGTTTGATCCAGTTCGGGACTTGCGAACCTGTAATCGTTCGATACGAACATGAAATCCTACAGGAGACTTCGCGGGTGGAGCCCGAACCCGTTGGAGATGAGGATGAAGGATGGACCGTCGTAACTCGTCGGAAAATGCGGCGACAGAGACCTGTTCAGAAAGATGCCCGCCTACTTCGAGAGTATAGGCGAAAAAATAAACTTCCAAAGAGAAAAGGAAGAAAGAGTATGAGAAAGCCAAAATTTGTCGTGGAGGAAAACAAAGACCTCCCCCGACCCCAGCAGCCTATGACCCTACGGGAATTTTTCCCCAAGGGATTCCTTAATGAGAAGACGGAAGAAATAATTGAAATTGCTACGTGCCATGTCGTCGTGGCAATTGAGGATGACAGCGCCACTCCAAGTTCAACGGAGTTGGCAATAAAGCTGGACAATACACCTTCCCCCAATTTAGTAGATTTGCCTCAAATGGACAAAACTGCTCACGTCAACACATTGAAGGACTCTAATGTTTCAGAACCTTCAACCTCTACAGCACATGCAGGTGCGTCTGATTGCATGTCCATAAGCTTCACCGATGATGATTTGATGTTGGGGTCAAAACCTCACAATAGACCTTTGTTCGTCTCGGGATACATTCGAGAACAGAGGGTCGGTCGAATCCTCATTGATGATGGATCGGCCGTCAACATAATGCCGAAATCACTCATGAAGGAGATTGGCATCCTGATGGAAGAACTATCAAGTAGCAAGCTGGTAATCCAGGGTTTCAATCAGGGAGGACAACGAGCGATCGGCATGATTCGCCTACAGCTCATCATCGGAGACTTAGAAGCACATACCTTATTTCATGTCATAGACTCCAGGACCACCTATAAAATATTATTGGGTCGCCCTTGGATTCATGGAAATGGGGTAATAACTTCCACCTTGCATCAGTGCTTCAAGTTCTATCAGAACGGCGTAAAAAAGGTTGAGGCAGACACTAAGCCATTTTCAGAGGCTGAGTCTCATTTCGCGGATGCCAAGTTTTATATAAATAACAGCAACATAGAAGAAATAATGCCAAAAGAAATCCCTTTGATCAGCGGGGAGCAGAAGACTTGCGCAGGGAAAGAATTCATCAAAGAAGAAAATGTTCCCAAGTTTTGCGAAAGCAAGACATCCGTCAGCCCTACGAAGGCTAAGGTCTTGAAAGACGAGAAAAGTTCGAACCCTTCTGTTCTGCGCTACGTTCCCTTGTCCCGGCGTAAGAAAGGTGAATCACCATTCGCAGAATGTACTAAAAGTTTGAAAGTCGGTGACATTAAGATCCTGAAAGAAAATTTTGTCACCCCTCTTACGAAGATAACAAAACAAGAGGTCACGAAGTCCAAAGAGACTCAGAAAGGGATGGTCCTACCTGAGAAACGAACGAAAGAAGGGTACGATCCCAAGGCATATAAACTGCTAGCAAAAGCAGGATATGACTTCACAACTCACACTGAGTTCAAGGGTCTGAAAATCCTCGAGGGCAGGTCAGAGCTTTCTTCGACACAAAAGAAGCTCCTAAAAGAGGGATATCCTATACCGGCATCAAGAAAGGGGCTTGGATATAAGTCGCCTGAACCAGTCCGGATAACCCGAAAAGGGAAAGAGAAAGTGGTCAACAGTAATAACATAACGACCAAAGAGGCACACAATTCAAAAGAAGAGGAAGCTGTCAAACCAAGGATCTCCATCTTTAAGCGCATCAAGCCGCCAGCTACGCGCGCTTCAGCCTTCCAGCGATTGAAAACGGCTGTGACAAAAGAGGATAGTTCGCACTCAACACCCAAACCCACCAGATCTTCCGTCTTTCAAAGGTTGAGTAAGTCGGCAGATAAAAAAGTAAGCACGCCGTCCGCTGAACCTCTCTCACGGCAATCAGCATTTCAAAGGTTGAGTAAGCCAGCAGATAGCAAAGAACTCATGTCGTCTGCTGAACCTCTCTCACGGCAATCAGCATTGCAAAGGTTGAGTAAGCCAACAGATGAGAAGGAAAACACAGCGTCCGCTAAACCCCTCTCACGAAAGTCAGCGCTTCAAAGGTTGAGTAAGCCGACAGAGGAGAAAGAAAATACGTTGCCCGATAAATCTCTCTCACGAACGTCAGCGTTGCAAAGATTAAGCGTGACCACAAAGAGAGATAAGAAACTTTCATCTACTTCCATCTTCGATCGCCTCCTACACGAAGAGGCTCGAGAGACTTTGAACAATAAAGAGTCTAGCGAAACAAAAAGCGATGAAGAGATCCGCAGTATCGTCCCCTCACGGATGAAAAGAAAAACTTTTGTCACTGTGAATACAGATGGTGCATTGAAGGTTAAACGACGTAATGTCATCATCACCAACCCTGCAAGCAAACATGCAGAGAATGGGGATGAAGCCTCTTGTTATCATATTACTGCCGAGGAAGAAATGGAAGCCGAGATATCTGAAGAGGATGTTGAAGAGGCTCCACTGCCACTCGAAGATGGAAGTCAACCAACAGTTGACGAACTGAAAGAAGTCAATCTGGGTACGACGGAAGAACCACGTCCAACCTTTATAAGCGCATCACTTTCCGATGAAGAGGAGTGTGAGTACTTGAGTTTGCTCATTGCGTATAAAGATGTCTTTGCTTGGTCGTATAAAGAGATGCCGGGACTTGATCCAAAAGTCGCAGTACATCATCTCGCTATTGAACATGGGTATCGACCAGTCAAACAAGCTCAACGACGTTTCAGGCCAGAGCTCATTCCCCAAATTGAAAATGAAGTCAACAAGCTAATTGAAGCGGGATTCATTCGCGAAGTAAACTACCCGACATGGATAGCAAACATTGTCCCCGTCAGAAAGAAAAACGGACAATTACGGGTATGCGTTGACTTTCGCGATCTGAATAGTGCGTGTCCGAAGGACGACTTCCCATTGCCCATCACTGAACTAATGGTCGATGCTACCACAGGGCATGAAGCTTTGTCTTTCATGGATGGGTCATCAGGATACAACCAGATTCGAATGGCCCTCAAAGATGAAGAAATGACAGCGTTCCGGACTCCAAAAGGGATATACTGTTACAAGGTAATGCCCTTTGGATTAAAGAACGCCGGCGCGACTTATCAACGTGCCATGCAAAAGATCTTTGATGATATGCTGCATAAACATGTCGAGTGCTACGTCGACGATCTTGTAGTCAAGTCCAAAAAGCGACAGGATCACTTAAAAGATCTAAAGGTGGTTTTCGATCGTTTGAGGAAGTACCAATTGAGGATGAATCCTCTCAAATGTGCATTCGGTGTAACTTCGGGGAAATTCCTTGGTTTCGTTGTAAAACATCGAGGGATCGAGATTGATCAATCCAAGATCGACGCCATTCAAAAAATGCCAGAACCGCGAAACTTGCATGAACTCAGAAGTCTCCAAGGACGACTTGCTTATATCAGGAGGTTCATCTCCAATCTAGCAGGCCGGTGCCAACCATTTCAGAGACTGATGAGGAAAGACACGACCTTTGAGTGGGATGAAGCATGTCAAAATGCATTTGACAACATAAAGCAATATTTGCTTAACCCTCCTGTTTTGGGCGCACCCGTAGCAGGAAAGCCATTGATACTCTACATTACCGCGCAAGAAAGGTCGCTTGGGGCATTACTTGCACAAGAAAGCGAGAAGGGTAAAGAATGTGCCCTCTACTACTTAAGTAGAACTCTCAATGGGGCAGAGCTGAATTATTCACCCATTGAGAAGATGTGTCTTTCGCTCTTCTTCGCCATCGATAAGTTGAGGCATTATATGCAGGCATTCACAGTGCATCTGGTGGCTAAGGCTGACCCAATCAAATATGTCCTGTCTAGACCAATTATCTCAGGTCGGCTGGCAAAGTGGGCAATTTTACTACAACAGTATGATATTGTCTATATCCCACAAAAGGCGGTGAAGGGGCAAGCCTTAGCTGATTTCTTGGCAGATCATCCGGTGCCGTCAGACTGGAAATTATCTGACGACCTGCCTGACGAAGAAATCTTCTACGTTGAAATTGTTGACCCATGGATTATGTATTTCGACGGTGCAGCTCGAAGACATGGCGCAGGAGCGGGTATAGTATTCATTACCCCTGAAAAACACATGCTGCCGTATAGCTTCGCATTTGAAGAGGTATGTTCGAATAATGTTGCTGAATACCAAGCGCTCATTATGGGTCTTCAAATAGCAATAGAAATTGGAGTGACCTACATTGAGATTTATGGGGATTCAAAACTGATAATTAGTCAGTTGTCACTCCAATACGAGGTGAAACACCCAGATTTAATGCCATACTTTAATTATGCAAGAAGACTCTTAGAGAGTTTTGATAGTATGACGATAGAGCATGTTCCAAGAGCTGAAAATGCAAAGGCAGATGCATTAGCAAACTTGGCCACAGCCCTGACTGTATCCGAAAGTGAAATATTGAACGTTCCGATTTGTCAAAAATGGGTTATACCGCCAACTGAAGTCGAAAGTCAAGAAGCAAACGTAATATCGGTCTATGTGATTGAGGAAGAGGATTGGCGACAACCGATTGTAGATTATCTACAACATGGAAAACTTCCCACAGAGTCCCGACGTAAGGCCGATATACGAAGAAGAAGTGCTCGATTCATCTACTACAAGGAAACCCTTTACCGACGCTCCTATGACGGACTTTTTCTTCGATGCCTAGGAAAAGAAGAATCGATAAAGGCATTAGAGGAAGCACACTCAGGGGTCTGTGGTGCTCATCAATCGGGACCGAAACTTCATTTTCAGTTGAAGAGAATGGGTTATCACTGGCCAACGATGATTCAAGACTCGATGGAGTATGCTAAGAAATGCGAGGCTTGTCAGTTCCATGCCAACTTCATACATCAACCGCCAGAACCACTTCACCCAACCATAGCTTCATGGCCCTTTGAAGCTTGGGGGCTTGATCTCGTTGGTCCAATAACACCTAAGTCCTCAGCGGGACATTCTTATATACTCGCTGGGACAGATTATTTTTCAAGGTGGGCCGAAGCAATTGCGTTAAAGGAGGCAAAGAAGGAAACTGTTGTGAATTTCATCCGAACCCACATCATTTACCGTTACGGCATCCCTCACCGCATCGTGACCGATAACGGAAGACAATTCTCAAATAGTCTAATGGACAGTTTGTGTGAGAAGTTCAAGTTCAAGCAATGCAAGTCATCCATGTACAACGCTCCGGCAAATGGATTGGCAGAAGCATTCAACAAGACATTGTGTAACTTGCTAAAAAAGGTAGTCTCCAAGTCAAAAAGAGACTGGCAGGAAAAGATTGGTGAGGCATTATGGGCTTACCGAACTACCCACCGCACTCCTACAGGGGTCACACCTTATTCCCTAGTCTATGGGGTTGAAGCTGTGCTCCCTTTGGAAAGAGAAATCCCTTCCTTAAGAATGGCGGTGCAAGAAGGGCTAACTACCGAAGACAATGCAAGATTGCGCCTCGAAGAATTGGAAGCGCTCGATGAAAGAAGATTGGATGCTCAGCAAGCATTGGAATGTTACCAAGCGCGAATGACCAAGGCTTTCAACAAAAATTTGAAGCCCCGATCATTTCAAGTTGGTGATCTAGTGCTCGCGGTTCGAAGACCCATCATCACAACGCGACACACGGGGAGCAAGTTCACTCCTAAATGGGACGGACCCTATGTTGTCAAAGAAGTCTACACAAATGGGGCATACAAGATCGTGGATCAAGATGGATTAAGGATTGGCCCAATCAACGGCAAATTCCTTAAGAAATTTTATGCATAAAAAAAAAAACAAATGTAATACTCCTTAACGTAAGAGTATAAACTACATGTTGCTCCTGGCCCGCACGAGCTTAAAAGGTGAACGGCCCAATTAAAAAAAAAAAAAAAAAAATATTGTAATTTGAACTACGTTATGACTTGATCCCTTCCATCTAAGGGTACGTAGGCAACTTAAAGAAAAAATACATATATACTTTAAGTCCAGTCGCGCGCAATAAAAGAATATACATTCATTCCATTCGAGCTACGTTCAAACAAGTGATCTCTTGATTTCGGAAATACGTAAGCAATAAAAAAAAAAGTTCAACAAAGCAACAAAGGAAAGGTATTATTCCAAAATGAGGGAGACAAGCCAAATGTTCATAAAAAAAAATAAAGTTCCTTTACACGAGAGAAATCTAGAAGAAGATAGATAAAAAAAATATATATGCACATATATGCGCAAATCAAGGCGCCCACTGAAACTCTTTCAACTCCGCGCGCGAGCTCTCTAGAAGCTCGCGAACTGCAGCAACGGCTCGAGCATCGTCCTCGTTAATAATGGGGGCACATTCGAGGGCACGAATCTCTTCGCGTACACGTGAGACTTCAAGTGTCCCGCGACTCAAGACTTGCTCCCGGGCAGAGACAAAAGTGGAAAGCCTCTCAAGCTCGAGCTTCGCAGCTTCTATCTTCGCTTTCGCCTCTTCTATCTCCGTTTTCGCCTCTGTAACCTCTAGGAGGGATCGGTCCAAATAACTCTTCTTTTCTTCTAATTGACAATCCCTACTGTTGGAGTTTAGATGGGTGGAAATTGAAGATTGCATCTGGTTGTAGTCTTCCACTCTCTTACAATAGCCTTCTACAAATTCTTGCAGAGACACCTGGTTGTTTGCCCGAGTGTCCGAGATGCCCTTAAGAATCTTACGAATTTCTGGCTCAAGTTTCGGAACATCCTCAAAAGGGGTACGCGCCATTTTCTCTCGCAAGCTTTGCCACATAGACATGGCCGCTTTTCGTTGAAGGCTGGATACTATGTTGTCAGCACAATAAACAGAAGTTTCAGGAGCTTGCGAAACTGCATCCAATGGAACATGTTGAGAACGCTCCCTGATGGTAAGCAGAGGTAAATTGGTACTTCGCTCTTCCAATGGGACAGAAGAGCTCCCAGGTCGCCTATCAATAGAAACCGAAGCTTCTGAACCCTCCGACGATTGATCGCTAGGTTGCTCGCCCTCGGCTTGAATATAATCATTCAGGGGAAGCTGTAACAATAGAAGATTTTCAAACAAGTTATTTGCCGATATATATATGCATACATAAAAAAAAATTTAAACGGAAGGTGGATGTAAAAATGGAAAAAAAAAAAAAAAAAAAAAAAAAAAAAAAAAAAAAACAAACATATATATTAAAAAAAAAAAAGAAGGAGAAAGTTACTGAACTAGGGCTCCAACGTCATCAGGTATGTCACAAGCAGTAGGGACATCGTCGAAAAATCTGTCGTCGAGATCGGGGAGATCGGGGGTCTGTCTGAGCCTTTTATCCTTCTTCCAATAAACGTCTCGACTACCTTCAGCTTGATCAGAGGCATGGCATGACGGTTTATCTGTGAGCAAATGAATTTTCTTTCCTCCTAGGTTAACATTGACCTTCTTAGACTTCTTAGGTTTTGAACAATCTGAGTGAGGAAGAGCGCTGTCAATCAATTTATCAACACCTTTCCTCAAATAATCGCCATGCTTAATTGACCACCACTTTCGATAATTTGAAGTAACATGGTCATGGGGGTTCAACATTCGAGCTGGAAGAAACACTTCCCACCCTACGTCAGCGTAAATACAAACCCGCCAATGATGTAAAATAGTACACGAATCGACCGAAGGAGAAGCTTCCCTTATATCATTTGGCACGTCTTGGTAGAACCCGAACTGACGGCCAAATCGATACGGACTATATGATTCGATGACAAGCGATTCCCCACATCGCGCTGATATATAGCACGATCGGAGGCTCGAAAAATATGAAGAATCTTCAGAGTCGTTGATGGTTTCTCTATTTAAGATTTCGTGTTTATTCCTATGTTGGAGATTCACGTGCCATGCTATCGATGCACCCTCATGGATCAGTTCATGCGCTTCAGATTCATCTAGATACTTAGCCCCACCTTCGCCGGAAAATTCAACCATCCCTGGACCTTGGACCTCCTCAGGAGTCTTGTAGTGAGTATTAAAGTAATGAGCTAACCAGCCTATAATGTAATGCACCGGGAGACAGGTTTCGATACGGCCAACCGAACTAGCAGTCATTGAGATTTTTCCTAACACGTGGTAAAGGTTAGCTAAGACCGGGACGGCAAGACTAAAAGTTTCACCCTCGGCCATCATACAAGCAATCTTGAAAACACCTGGACGGATGTGGTGAGCATTGGCCTGAGGAAATACGAAGGCACAGAGCCAGCAACATAAAAAGGCGGCCAAGTATGTTCTATCCTTCCATCCTTCGTCAATATTTAGATTACGGAACATGTCGCACTCATCGTCTGACCATTCACGATATTTAACTTTCGTGCCGTCGGGGTTATGAGTCACGCCGGGGCGGGAAGTAGGTTTAGAAGCAGTTCTTTTCTTTGACCTTCGCGCCGGTATTTTACCATATCGCTGGACGCCTTTAAACCATAATGAAATCCAATCACTGATGGCAACGTGAGATGGATCCGTCTTCTTAGCAGTCAGTGTATAATAAGCGCGAAATAAATGTTCGCAACTTTTTGGAAGGTATCTGCCATTCCGTCTCGATCCAGTCAACTCTTCAAGACACGGAATGACTTCCTCATAAAATTTTCCATCAATAGGAAGACCCCCGAATTTCCAAAGGTCCCACAAAGAGATGGAAAGTTCCCCAGCTTGGGTATGAAGAGTATTAGTTGCAGGGCACCATGCTTCACAAAAGGCTCGTACCACGGCCTTATTGCGATCGTAAGTGTAGAGCGAAGCCATCACGGCATCTAACAGACAAGCATGACGAAGTATCTTCCTACTGCGACCGACGACAAGCTCCAACCACTCCCAATATTGAGGGATAAAAAGGAATTCTCCAGAAATCTTTAATACAGAGCCCCAACGAGCGGTGCCTTCGATAATTCGGCGTCCCAATGTTAGCTCGGGGGTTTGACTGGGATTTTGGCGGTGAAGCGCAGAACCTAACATCCACACCTTAGACGAGGAACCTTGACCTAAAGGTTTTTCTGAGGACCATTTTGACAAACGACCTGGTTTTCCGAGTCGCGGCCACTTATTGGAGTAATCGCCGATCTTGGGTTCTTCTACTAGGAGGTTAACTCCACGTTTTAAGGGCTGATGTTCATCTTGTAAAAGAACGAGAAATTTCTCTCCAGAGACGATCTGCTCTGCAAAATACACCATGTTCCTGCAAAACGAATTCGAAAGAGTTAATAAATTCAAAGCAAAGCGATAAGTATGGCGAAGGAATTAAATGAGCTACACAAACATGCGAGCATGAAGCGGTTACCAAGAAAACGCAACAACAAAAAAAGGGGAGCTATGTACACCCTTAAAACAAAACAAACCAAATGACAAAAAAAAAACTTTGAAAAAAAAAAAAAGGACAACACATATAGCCTTCCAAAAATGGGGAGAAATCTTAAAGCAAAAAAAAAAAGAGAACGTTATGGGGGAAGCACACCAACAAAGACGGAGTACGTTCTCTAAGTAGACGCGCCCATTTCACATAAAGTGTAAATGTCAAGCTAGCGCATCTACGAAGAAGAAGTAACGTCTCTAAGTCGGCGTATCATCCTTAAATTGTTACGTCGACTTCGCAGAAACGGAACACGATGATCCGACGTACCAACAAAGACGGAGTACGTTCTCTAAGTAGATGCGCTCATTTCACGTAGAGTGGAAATGCCCAAACTGACGCATCTACAAAAGAGAAGTAACGTCTTTAAATCAGTACGTCGATCTCACAGAACAGAACAGAACCACTCGACGCGCAACCTAGGACGGAATACGTTCCTTAAACAGACGTGCATCTGCATAAGAGAAGTAACGCCCGTAGATTGTTACGCCGAGGCCATGAAAGCAGAACAGAACGACTCGACGCGCAACCTAGGACGGAATACGTTCCCTAAACAGATGTGCATCTGCATAAGAAAAGTAACGCCCGTAGATCGTTACGCCGAGGCCACGAGAACAGAACAGAACCACTCGACGCGCAACCTAGGACGGAATACGTTCCTTAAACAGACGTGCATCTGCATAAGAGAAGTAACGCCCGTAGATTGTTACGCCGAGGCCATGAAAGCAGAACAGAACGACTCGACGCGCAACCTAGGACGGAATACGTTCCCTAAACAGATGTGCATCTGCATAAGAAAAGTAACGCCCGTAGATCGTTACGCCGAGGCCACGAGAACAGAACAGAACGACTCGACGCGCAACCTAGGACGGAATACGTTCCCTAAACAGACATGCATCTGCATAAGAGAAGTAACGCCCGTAGATTGTTACGCCGAGGCCATGAAAGCATAACAGAACCACTCGACGCGCAACCTAGGACGGAATACGTTCCCTAAACAGACGTGCATCTGCATAAGAGAAGTAACGCCCGTAGATTGTTACGCCGAGACCACGAGAACAGAACAGAACCACTCGACGCGCAACCTAGGACGGAATACGTTCCCTAAACAGACATGCATCTGCATAAGAGAAGTAACGCCCGTAGATTGTTACGTCGAGACCATGGGAACAGAACAGAACGACTCGACGCACAACCTAGGACGGAATACGTTCCCCAAACAGACGTGCATCTGCATAGGAGAAGTAACGCCCGTAGATTGTTACGTCGAGGCCACGGGAGCTGAACAGAACGACTTGGCGGTAAAAGAAGTGACACACCTACAAAAAAAAAAAGGTCGCAACGTTCCCATTTGGAATAAGCAAATTAAAATCGAAAAAGTGAATAAATTTCAAATCAAAGTGTATGTACATATAGTAAAATAATATATTCATAAAATGGCAAATTCAAAATCATTTAACTAATTTTAAATGTCCTAACCCCCAATTCTCAAATTACTTTGATTTATTTATAAAATCTCAATTTCAAAATTAAAATAACTAATTCTAATTCTTAATTTCATTTAAAAAAAAAAGCAAAAAAAATTAAATTTTTTAAAATCTCAAATCACTTAACTAATTTTAAAAAGCCTTAATTTAAAATTAAAATAAAAAAAAAAATTTGGCTTTTTAATCACAAAATCTCAAATCACTTTAACTAAATTTTAAAAAAAAGCCTTAATTTCAAATTAAAATTTATTTTCATTGGGTTTTTAATTACAAAATCTCAAATCACTTTAACTAATTTTGAAAAAAAAAAAACCTTAATTTCAAATTAAAATTTATTCTTATTGGGTTTTTTATTACAAAATTTCAAATCACTTTAATTAATTTTGAAAAAAAAAAAACTTAATTTCAAATTAAAATTTATTCTTATTGGGTTTTTAATTACAAAATTTCAAATCACTTTAATTAATTTTGAAAAAAAACCTTAATTTCAAATTAACAAATTTCTTATTTGGTTTTTTTTTTAATTACAAAATCCCAATTTGAATATTATTCCTAAAGGCCAATCCTCATAAAATAAATATAATTTAGCAATCACAACCAACAACAAACAAAATGCAAAATATTACAGGCCATCACAAATAGCATAAATTACAAAATTACAGCCCATAAATAAATTACATCAAATTACAACCCATAAATAATAAATTACATCAAATTACGTAAATAAATTACAACCCATAAGTAAATTACTAACCCATAAATTAAATTACATACATAAATTACACGCATACATTAAAATTGCATACAATAAATTAAATTACCAAAGTAAGGTCACATAAATTACATACATTAAAATTGTATACAATAAATTAAATTACCAAAGTAAGGTCGGTACGAAGAACAACGGGAGAATGAAGATAGGCACCTGTATATAAAAATATATATACATATAAAGTTAGAATATAACATAAAAATAATATATATATAATAAAAAAATAATAGTAACAAAAAAAAATAAAAAAAAAAAAAAAAAAAGCTCAAACTCACCTCCTCGGGACAGATCTGCGACTGGCGGCAGTGCGGGCGGAGCGACGGCGAGGAAACGACGCGGCGCTGGCGGAGCGGCTGAAGCGCTGGCGGAGCGGCTGAAGCGCTGGCGGAGCGGGCGGCGCGGCACGGGCCGGATCTGGCAGAAACGCGCGGTGGCGAAGGTGGCTGCGGCGGCGGCGACCGGTTCGGCAGACCTGGAAGCAGCGGCTGAGGCGGCGGAGGCGCGCGGGGCAGACCTGGCGATGCAGACGGCGGTGAGGAACCTTTTAGGGCTGGCGATGCAGACGGAGGGCTGGCGATGCAGACGGCGGCGCTGGCGCGGTGCTGCGGGCGGAGCGATGCAGACGGCTGAAGCGGCGATGCAGACGGCGGCGCTGGTGCGGTGCTGCGGGCGGATCTGGGCGGCTGTGGCGGAGCTGACGGCGGTGCTGCGGGCGGATCTGGGCGGCTGTGGCGGAGTTGCGGGCGGAGCGAAGCAGACGGCGGTGGCTGAAGCAGCGGCTGGAGCGCGCGGCGGTGGCGCGACGGTGCAGCGGAGCGACGCGGCGGCGGTGGTGCGACGGTGCAGGCGAGTAGGCGCGGGGCTGCAGATCTGAAGCGCGGCGGCGGCGTGCGGCGTGCGGCGGCGGCTGGAGCTCCTTCTTCCTCTCCAAGCAAACTTTGCCTTTCCTCTCCAAATAAACTCTAAAACCCTATTCTAACTCTTCAAATTCCATCTCATTCTATTTATATGAGTTAGAAAACCTAAATGGGTTAGGGTTTGGAGAATAAAATTACTTAAATGTCCTTCATTTAAGTTAAAAAAATTGCAAAAATAATGTACGAAGTCAGATTTGAACTCAGACCAATGACAACTAAAGCCGTCTAAGTTCCGCTCTACCAAACAAGCTTCTGGGTTATTATTTGTCTTCACATTTTAGTATTTCAGTTGGCCAATTATTTATGCCAAAACAAAAAAAATTCCAACACTCCTATTCCGAATTCAAGCCAAACTTTAGAAGCTTACCATTTCTTTTTACCGAGAAAATTAAAATTTTTGGGCATATTCCAAAATTTATCTTCAGACATGATTTAGAGTCAAAAGTTATCTAAATCCAAGTCTCAAATCAAAATTGGCGGTTTGGGTATATTTTATCCACGTCGAAATTAGAGTAAAAATTCAAAGTCAAACCCTATTCAAAATACAATTGGGCAGACACAAGTCCTTACTCTACATCTCAAGATAAACTAAGGTAGAAAAAAAAATCTCTCTACCGAAGTTTAAATCAAATTTCTGTCAGATAAGAAAGATCAAAACTACGAGCCAAATTCATATTTTTGATCGATTGACATGGAAAGAGACGTCAATTAAAATAATTGATCTATGAATCGAACTTCATATTTCGATAAAATTGATACGTCAAAGCAGAGTCGAAATTAGGATGTCCCACGTTTCGATCTATCTATTCAACTTTTCCGAGACTCACCCACACATACTTGTGCATAACTCTCGAAAAAGGGGGCATTTGTTGACCGAGAAATTTCGGCCAATCAGTCGTCGCCACGTGTCTCCATCACGACCGGGGATCAGATAGACTTGACCGAGCAAAGTCGGCCAAACTGCAATTGGGCTCGAAGTCGAATTGGGCCAGAAAGATTAAATGACAATTTGGCCCAAAGCCCAAAGGCCCACTGGGTCCAAACCCAAGCCCATTGGGTCCAGACCCAAACCCATTGGGTCCAAACCCAAACCCATTGGGTCCAAACCCAAACCCATTGGGTCCAAAGCCCAAGCCCATTGGATCCAGGCCCATGAAAACTCTATAAATAGAGAGTTCATTTTCATTTCTAAGGTTCAGAAAATTTCTTCTCCTAAGAGCTCAGAGAGAATTCGAAAGACTCTTTGAATCCTGAAGACTGAACGTCACTCCAAATTCAAATACCTGAAGACTTCACCGCTACGCAAAGCTGAAGATTCAACCTCGAGAACAAGCTACGAAGCTCTCGAGTACGTTACATTTAAGAGAGAGAATCAAAGGATCAAACATTAGAGATTGTAATCCACTACGCACTGATATATACAAATACAACAATACAAATTCAAATTCATTTACACGTGTCGAATTTCCATTCGTCCTTCGAATTCTCGTGTGAACAATAAGTACTGGTTTTTTTTCTTTCTATATGTCATGTTATCCATGTTATATTAGTTTGATTTGTATTAACAATAGTATTCTGTTAATCGTCTAATTCATAAGTTTTGTTTTTTTTAAAAAAATCGACAATAAAATCTAGAAATATTTGGGAGTTCGAATTTTTACAATTCTTGAAATGAGGAATCGATTCTTTGGAAATCTAAGATCGATTCCAATATGTTTTATTAAATTTGTAATATACTTCTTTGTTGCCATGTTTATTTCTATGTTTTTATTAATATTGTTATTATGTCTAATCTTTAAAAATTGTATTTTTGTATTTATGTTTGTTTATACATTATTGTTGTTCTTTTTTAAAATCTATTTTTTTTAATGATGTTTTCAAAATCCCTTTTAAACATTTTATCACAATGTAAAATTATTTCAAAATCTTTAAAGTTACACCCTTTGTATTATATGAAAATTTTATAACCAAAATGTTATTTCAAAGTTTCCTAGTGATTTTGATATTTCAAAATCGTTTTTTTTTTTTTAATTTTCTACGATGGAATCTAGAAACATTTGAGAGTCCGATTTTTTAAAATTCTTGAAGTGAGGGATCATAATTTTTGGGAGTTCGAGATTTTGATCCAAAAAAAAAAAAAAAATTTAAACAAAAAAAAATTGTTTAAAAAAAAATTGTTTTATTTAAAAAAAAAACTTTCTTACGAATGACTATCGGAGTTTGAAAAATTGTAATATTCTCTCATATTCTTGAGGTGAAGAATATTTTTAAGTAACGGAAATATTTCTAATATTGTCAAAATCGATGAATAATACACATTTATTTTATCCGATCATGACTTCAAATATTGGAGAAATGAGCGATAAAAATAAGACATTGTTTTAAAATCTAATGTTTTCCAAGCAAACTCATGTTTAAAGAGCCTTTTGAATTCAAGATAAAATTTGGTCACCGTTTTTAACGGAAATTGTGGTGTGCTAACGGGAGTTTGGTTGACGAAATAATAAATTCGTTGACAAGAGTATCACCCGGTGAGGTTGTCGTAATGAATTTTTCGATCAATTTTTTTTCTTTTTTTTTTTGTCCATTGGCGAAGAATTGTTGCGTCGAAAAAATATATTTATTTAAAGTAGTGAATTAATATTGGGGTAAATTTATCCAAAATTCTTCAGCATCTTCCTTTTTAATATAGTAACTTACAACCTTTTATCCAGTCTTACATTAAAAAGGGTTTTAAAAAAATATGTGGTAAAAGAATTACACTAGACAAAAATGTCTACAATAATAATATGTTGTTAAAAAATTATTTAATTACCTTAACCTAAAAATTAATGTTCAAGATTTACAAACAATAGAATTACCAACAAAAGTTGTTAAAATATAAAATTTTAAATAAAAAAAAAATAGCTCAATTATATATTTATATGTTCAGAAGAGGAAGGCTAATTATACCAAATGACAATCTATATTCATTTAGGTAATTTTTAATGGGTTAACTTATACAAAATGTAATTGAACGGATAGCAATTATGCCTATATTTTAAAGTTTCATTTATTCCCTTGAGCATTAAAATTGTTTCAAAGATGAAACAACTTCGTTCTATCAAAAAAAAATTTTTTTTTTTTTTTAAATGAAGATGGAAATACGATGTCATGTGACGATATGTTGTAAAAATAGTTGTACATGTAGGCGTAGGTGGCAGATTTCAATTATGCTCCTATCTTTTCAAAAGTTTCATTTTAACCCTTCAACTTTTAAAATTATTTCACAACAAGCATTTCTTAATTTCGCCGTATTAAATATGATGTAGCAATAAGTTAACTATAAAAAAAACTCGTAGAGTTTTAAGTTAAATATGAAATGAAATCAATTAGAGGGGAAGTTGATATATGAGAGTGTTTTAGTCAACATTGTAAGAAAGATCATTCATATGATTAAAATCAACAATAACCTCATTGATTCTGAAAGTTTTGCGAGAGTAATATGTTCTTGAGAGAAAATTTGTGCAAAAGTAACCTTGTTGAGAGAAGTTAGGACAACGGAAATGGTCCTTCAAATTTTCACTTAACAAAATATATTTAGGGCATGTTTGGGAGTGATGATTGAATTATTGATTTTAAAGGAAGAGATTTAATAACAATTGATTTTGTAAAATTGATTTATATATAATGATTTTTATGTTTGGTTTGGAGTGATTTTCATATAATTAGAAGTGATTTTGAATTATTATGTTTGGTTTCAAAGTGATTTTAGAATTATTAAATTACAAAAAAAAAATAACATTGTATTTTGAAATTATTTAACTGATAATTGAAAATCAAAATTAAACAAAAATTGTTTGGAAATGATTACTATTTAAAATTAAAGTCATGAAACAATAATAAATAATATATCATAAATGAAAAACTATAATAAATAATATATCATAAATAAAAGGTTGCAAATGCAAAATTGAAAGGTTGCACAACTTGGTTTCGAACCTTGGTATGGGTGAGAAAAAAGCAAAATTATTTCTCCTTTCACCAACAAACCAAATTCAGATTTTCATAAATAGGTGAACATAAATAATATTTATATCCAATTGATATTTTTAATTAAAAAAAATTGTCATTTTTAAAAACAAAATATCACAATTACTTGCAAAAAATCACTCCAAAATCACCTCTCAAGTGATTGACCGGGAATCACTAAAAGTGATTTTCAATTCTTCCAAAATCACTTTTATACTATTGCCAAACATCACCATTTTGAAATATAATTGATTTTGGGCATGTAAAAGTGATTTTGGTCCTTCCAAAATCACTCCCAAACATGCCCTTATATCATATGAAAATTAAACTTTTATATAAGTCGAATGGGTGCAATTTATGCTAACTAGAGACGACTATTCGGTTGTAGGTAAACACATGATTTTTTTTTTTTTTAATGAAGCACATGAAATTGATGCATCCATTCGCGTATAGGTATTTTATCCATGTATAAAAAGAAGTAAAAATTATTGTCAATACATACATTCTCTTTTTTCCTATCAAAATGTCAAATGATAGCAAAATTTCTTTTATAGAGAATTGAAAGCTTTCGTAAAAGAATAAAAATTAAAAGTTGTGTTCTTCGTAAGAAAAACATTGAACCGTGTCACGATGAAGCCCTCGAGAATTATTCATAAACTTATTTTAATCGAGGAAGAGGTAGTGTTATGTATCACTTTTCTCTTTCTTATGAGGCAAGGATAATCATATTTGTTCATTAATGAAAAATCATGTAATTCACTTTTTTTTTCTCTTTTTTTTTTGCAACGATATTTTAATTAATGCGAGGATTGAACTCATAACTTTTTAGTCAGACACAACCTTATGTTAATTGAGCTATGCTCGGTTTAGCTAAAATTAATATTTAATTAATGTGAGGATTGAACTCGTGACTTCATAGTCAAAAGCACAATCTTTATACCAATTAAGATATACTAAATTTGACAAAATATTAATTTGGCGAAAACAAAAATGAGGGTCAAATTGATAACTCTAGAAAAGTGATAGTGATAATAACACTATGAAAAAATTGTAGCGCTTTTGATCATAAGTGGATGCAACAAGCATCAAAATTAATAATTCTACTGAAAGTAACGTTGATAAATCTTAAAAAGATGGTGGTTCCCAAAAGTGGATAAATTATTCATATTTTTCAAGATTCATTTTAGAGCAAGAGAAATAGATCAAAATTTTGTAAAAGTCTATTATAATAAATAAAAATCTGCATATTTATCTCTACTATATATATATATATTTTTTTTTTCATTTCTATGTATCTTTATTGTAAATTTATTATTATTTATTTAATTTAAATTTCATACTGTTTTGAAAATTTTGTTTTATTATTATTATTATTTTTGTTTTAAGACAAAACGGCAACCAAACTTGTGTTCACGTTAGCTTTACTATTTAACTAATTTAGAATAAAAAATAAAAACAATGAATAAAGTGATTCTTTGTACAAAATTATTTAAAGATTTAAATAAAATATTTATAAATTTAGAGAGTAATATAGTTTACGAAGAATTAAATAAACTTTAATTCAAATAATGTTGTGGAAAAAAATTATTGGAACAATTATCTAACAAGTGAATTTCAGTTTGTTAATTTTTTAGGGTATATTTGGGAGTGATGATTGAATTAGTGATTTAAGTATAATTAATTTTGTAAAATTGATTTTCATACCATCATTTTCATGTTTGGTTGAAATGATTTTCATAAATGAAAAGTGATTTTGAATTATTTATGTTTGGTTTTCAAATTGATTTTAGAATTGCTAAATTACTAAAAGGGCATTAGTTAAAAACATTATTTAACTAAAAATTTATTTATTATTGACTAACTACTTTATCTTCTCATATAATACTTCAAGCCAAAAATTCATCGCCTTTTTGTTTTCCTATGTCGCTCAGGGTAGGATTATTCTTGCTTACATTGATCATATCCTCCGAAGCCTCATCATAATCCTAAATAACAATGTTTGAATTCCAACCTTCAAAATTAATCACCCAAATTCGAAAATAAAATTTTTCCCACCATGCATTCTGGTAATTAACACTACAACAATTCAGGGATTTTTCGACCCAAAAATGCGTCAGAAAAGCCTCAAAATTCACTGGATAAAGTCATTCTCGACGCATACGCGCATTGGAAAAAGGGTGTCAGAAATGATCAACCCGACACAATGCGTCGGGTAAAATAGTCTAAAACGACGCACTATATGCGTTAGATTAGGTACATTTTACCCAACAATATGCGTTGGGATATATTTGTTTCAATGACGGACATTGCCCGTCATCTATAGTTCACAATTTTTTTCTTAAATCGAAGGATAAATTTGTATTATTACATTCGAATAGAATGAGGGCAAATTTGAGTGGTGATTCCAGGTCCATCACCTCAACCAAAAGCACGTATCAACTATGGTTCAATAACCAATTTTAAATTTAGCTAAAATCTATTTTGTCTTTTGGCAAACATATTTATTTGAAAGGGAAGTCATTTTGGCAATGGAAAAATTGCTTTTGGTCATGTCAAAATCACTCCCAAACATGCCTTTAGTTATTTGAAATTAAAGTAGTGTCACTCATAAGGTAGTGTCATGTACTTAGGGCATGTTTTTTTTATTATTATTATGCCGTTAGAGCTATGTTCTTGTTGGCTATAAATAAATAATTTTAAGTTGAATTTTACGTTGTCGAAAAAAATATTATTCACATTCATATAACACATACACAATTATTGATTTCATCTCATTAATTGATGTTAAATTTTAGCAAAAAATCAATTTATACTCTTAAGTTTTGGAAGTCGTATCAATTAAAACCTTAAACTAATTATTGTATCAATTTAAACCTTAAATTTGAAAACTATCATTTTTTAAAAGATGATGTAAATTGATACAGTGAGAGTTTAGGGTTTAAATTGATAACTCATTAGTTTATTGTTTTAATTGATACAACCTACCAAAGTTTAAGGGTATAAATTGATTTTTACCCTAAATTTTATATTCAAATCCAAAATCAATAAAATGACAATGAATTTCGATTATTTTGAATGTGTGTATTATTATTATTTTTTTGCAACTGTAACTATTCAGATTTTTCCTTGCAGAAAAAAAAAAAAAAATATATATATATAAAAAAAGTTAAAAAAAAATTGCTCAATTTAAATTTTATTAAATATAAAAATAGTTACGATAATTCAATTCAAACAATTTAAGGTACATGAATTGTGATTATTCTTTGATCCAAAATTCATTTTTTTAAAGATGAAATTTGTTATTATCCTATCATTTTAAATCGTGCATCAATTGAAACATCTCATTTTGACAGATAATGAAGACCGTTATCATTACAATTTTTATTTATTTTCATAAAATTATTGTATATG
Organism: Herpetospermum pedunculosum; assembly: GCA_028017165.1. Classification (NCBI taxonomy): domain Eukaryota; kingdom Viridiplantae; phylum Streptophyta; class Magnoliopsida; order Cucurbitales; family Cucurbitaceae; genus Herpetospermum; species Herpetospermum pedunculosum. The sequence goes on along the minus strand of CM051524.1, from coordinate 44,312,566 downwards.
AAAAAGTTTATAATTAAATATCATATTAAATAAATAAAAAATGTATAATATTATATATTTTTATTCAACTCTAATTTAGAAAATTAAATTTAAACTATTTTATTATTTTGTTTTTTTAAACTCTAAAATAAAATGAAAAGTTTAAACCTTAGCGAGCATTTTTTAAATTTGTAAATACACACCAATTCATCTAGATGTTTAGCGTATTGAGGATGGTGGATAAAAATACAATTGCATAAAACAATGACGTAAGCAAGGGAGGAGAATAAATTTGTAGGGTTTGTGTCCGTCCTTCATCATTTTTTTTTTTTTTATTTGGATAAATCGTAGTCTACAAGACTTAATTTAGGAAGTTACGATAACAATTTTGCATTTTTCCTATTTGTGTAGTGGTATTATATTTAAATATAATTATAATATCATTTTCGTTTTCAATCGCATAAATGTGTCGACAGCCGACCACAATGTGACTGGTCCTAGATGATGACACGTATCATTTAAAATAATAATCCACAATGTGATTGGTCCTAAATGATGACCTGATGACACGTATCATTTAAAATAATAATTCATAATGTGATTGGCCCTAAATATCATTTAAAATATATATATATATTTTTTATTTTTTTGTTTTTTTAATATATATTCATAATTTTTATCTTTTTTGTTTTTTTTTTTTTAAATGACACATATCATTTAAAATGATAATCCTCACTCAATGTGACTCGCCCCAATGACACGTATGATTTACAATAATATATATTTTTTTTTTTCTGTTTTTTTTAATATAAATTCATAATTTTTATCTTTTTCGTTTTTTTTTTTTTTTTTTATCTGGCACGTATCATTTAAAATGATAATCTTCAGTCAATGTGACTCGTCCCAATGACAAGTATGATTTAAAATAATATATTTTTTTTCATTTTTCTTTTTCTGTTTTTTAATATATTCATAATTTTTATCTTTTTCTTTTTAAAAAAAAAAATAATGACACGTATCATTTAAAATAATAATCGTGACTCGCTCTGGATGGACACGTATGATTTAAAATATTTTTTTTTTTCGTTTTTTTAATATATAATCATAATTTTTATTTTTTTTCGTTTTTTTTTAAATGACACGTATCATTTAAAATGATAATCCTCAGTGTGACTCGCCCCAATGGCACGTATGATTTAAAATAATATATATATTTTTTCATTTTTTTTTCTATTTTTTTAATATATATTCATAATTTTTATTATTATTTTTTTTTAAATGACACGAATCATTTAAAATAATAATCCTGACTCGCCCTAGATGGACACGTATGATTTAAAATAATATATTTTTTTTCATTTTTTTTAATATATATTCATAATTTTTATCTTTTTATTTTTTTTAAAAAAAATTGTTATTCCCCTTAGATTTTAGGATTTAGTATCTAAGAATTTATGATTTATGATTTTTCTTTTTTACAAAAATATTTAATTAATGTGACCAGACACAACCTTATATCAATTGAGATATGTTCGGTTTGACGAATTTAGGATTTATGGTTTATGGTTTAATATTTAAGGTTTAGGGTTTAGTATCTAGGGTTTATAACCTAAACCGTAGATATAACCCTATATGTTAAACCCTAAATCTAAATCTAAAATCCTAAATACTAAACCATAAACTCTAAATATTATACCTTAAAACTTAAGCAAAGATAAATTCAATAAGGAAAAATGATTTTAAAAAAAAAAAAAAAAAAAAAAAAAAAGCTAAAAAAAAATCTGAATATATATTAAAAAACATAAAAAGAAAAATGAAAAACGAGGAAACCAACAAAGAAAGAAGGCCAAACCGAGCATAGCTCAATTGGCATAGGGTTGTGTCGGTGACCAAAAGGTCATAGGTTCAATCCCCGCATTAATTAAACTACCGTTGCAAAAAAAAAACAAAGAAAGAAGAAATTTAAATGCATTATTACCGTCCAAATTTTTTTAAACCGAACAATCACTCTTGTATACCAGAACGAGACCTCGAGATTGCCGGCGTGTCTTCATCTTGGCCGGCGGATCGAATAAACTTAACCGAGCAAATCCGGTCATAGCTCAATTGAGCTCGAAATCGAATCGGGCTAAAAAGTTATTTAAATGGCAATTTGGCCCAAAGCCCAAAAATTCATTGGGCCCAGAACCCAAAAGTCCATTGGACCCAAGCCCATTGGACCTAAGCCCATTGGATGCAAGCCCAAGCCCATTAGACCCATGAGAAACTCTATAAATAGAGAACTCATTATTCATTTTGAAGGTTCGGAAAATTTTCACTCCTAAGAGCTCAGAGAGAATTCTCAAGCAACGAAGACTCCCTGAATCCTTGGAACACTGGACGATCATCTAACATCGAGAACAAGCTGCGAAGCCCTCCATCGAGAACAAGCTGCGAAGCCCTCCATCGAGAACAAGCTAAGAAGCCCTCGATCCAAATAAGCTGCGAAGCCCTCCATCGAGAACAAGCTAAGAAGCCCTCGATCCAAATTGAACATCGAGAACAAGCTGCGAAGCCCTTGATACAAATCCAACCATCGAGAACAAGCTGCAAAGCCCTCGATCCAAATCCAACATCGAGAACAAGCTGCAAAGCCCTCGATCCAAATTCAACATCGAGAACAAACTGCAAAGCCCTCGATCCAAGTTCAACATCGAGAACAAGCTGCGAAGCCCAGAGAAAGAATCAGAGGATCAAACATTAGAGATTGTAATCCACTACGCACTGATACATACAATTAAATAAAAATCAAATTTCATTTACACGTGTCCAATTTCCATCCTTCGTTCGAAATCTCGTGTGAACAGACACGTATCATTTAAAATGATAATCCTCACTCAATGTGACTCGCCCCAATGACACGTATGATTTAAAATAATATAATTTTTTTTCTGTTTTTTTCTGTTTTTTTTAATATATATTCATAATTTTTATCTTTTTCTTTGTTTAAAAAAATAATGACACGTATCATTTAAAATAATAATCCTGACTCGCTCTAGATGGACACGTATGATTTAAAATAATTTGTTTTTTATTATTTTTTTTTTTCGTTTTTTTTAATATATAATCATAATTTTTATCTTTTTCGTTTTTTTTTTTTTTTTAAATGACACGTATCATTTAAAATGATAATGTGACTCGCCCCAATGACACGTATGATTTAAAATAATATATATATTTCTTCATTTTGTTTTCTATTTTTTTAATATATATTCATAATTTTTTAAAAAAATTTTTTTAAAAAAATGACACGTATCATTTAAAATAATAATCCTGACTCGCCCTAGATGGACACGTATGATTTAAAATAATATTTTTTTTCATTTTTTTTAATATATATTCATAATTTTTATCTTTTTCTTTTTTTTAAAAAAATTGTTTTTCCATTTTAGGATTTAGTATCTAAGAATTTATGATTTATGATTTTTCTTTTTTACAAAGATATTTAATTAAGAAAAATTGTAACATATGTCAATTTAGAATAGGATAATTAAAAATATAGCATGTTTTTAAAAAAATTGCGGATATGCAATTTCTATCGCTGATATCTTATGGCTGATAGAAGTCTATCGCTAATCACCTCAACTTTTTATAAATTTTTGTCAGTGATAATAATCTATTAGTGATAATAGTCTATCACTGATAGAAGTCTATCAGTGATATAATAAAGTCTATCAGTGATACAAACAGACTTTTTTGCCATATTTGCAAAACATTTTAAAGTTTGTTAAATTTGCAATTAGTTTGGGCCTGATTGCTATTTGTGCAACCAGCCCTTTAATTAATGTGAGGGTTGAGCCTATGACCAGGCACAACCTTATATCAATTGAGATATGTTCGGTTTGACGGGTTTAGGATTTATGGTTTATGGTTTAATATTTAAGGTTTAGGGTTTAGTATCTAGGGTTTATAACCTAAACCGTAGATATAACCCTATGTGTTAAACCCTAAATCTAAATCTAAAATCCTAAATACTAAACCATAAACTCTAAATATTATACCTTAAAACTTAAGGAAAGATAAATTGGAAAAATCATTTTTTTTTTTTTTTTTTTTAAAAAGCTAAAAAAAAATCTGAATATATATTAAAAAACATAAAAAGAAAAATGAAAAAGGAGGAAACCAACAAAGAAAGAAGAAATTTAAATGCATTATTACCGTCCAATTTTTTTTAAACTGAACAATTAGTTGGTGCAGTAGGTAAGCGCTCTACCTAAGATAGTCCAGAGTGAGGGTTCAATCTTGATTATCAATGAGCGTCACCTAGATAACTTCAATCTTGTTTAGTGTAAACTTTTAAAACAAGGGTAACACCTAGAAACAACCAAATTTAAATGCATTATTAACGTCCAATTTTAATTCTGCTTCCATAGTCTTTGTTTTAAAAATACATTATTACCATCTAATTTTAACTAAGGTCTTTGTTCAAATCTTCATGATGGACCTCTCTCTTACCTTTGCAAAAAAAATCTTTATGATCTCTCCTACTTTTGAAAGAAAAAAAAAACGTATGGGTTTGATAATTAATTCAGTATTTTTTTTTTAAATTAAAAAAAATAAAAATAAAAATGCATTTCCATTTTTTTTTAGTACCATGTGTTGTTTTACTATTCATTTTATATAAAGAATAAATAAATAAATAAAAATTTGTCTTATCTCCAACCCAAAGCTTGCCACCGCCCTCCCGCCATTGAAGGTATCGTCATCTGCCGTCAAAGCTCATCGCTTAACGCCTCTCCTCCTCCCTCATCTTTGTCTCTTCTTCTAATTTTCTTCTTTATCTTTCTCGCCCAACCGCACCTTCCTTTTCTCTCGTATTCTTACTCGGTCGCCCACTACCCCGTCGTTGGTTGCACACCCCATTACACTTTTTTTTTTTTTTTTTTACATCATGTTGGGGTGAGGAATTGAACCTAAGACCTCATGATCGCCATTGAACTATGCTCTTGTTAACAATTACACATTTTATCTTGTTGACAATTATACCTTCTCTTTTTTTTTTCAATTTTACAATTTTAATCATTCCACTCTTCTCTAACATTGATTTGTGAAAAAAAAAATTGTGAATTCCAATTGGATCAAATTATTAAACACATAAAAAGAGAAATTACAATTATTTGTGTTATATTTTTTTAAATATTTAATTTTTTTTTTTTTTAGAAGAATGATTCATAATTTTAAAAACAGAAAACAAAAATATTCTGATTTAAATTAAAGTTTGAACTAAAACTTTTGTAAGTACAAATAAGTATAAGATAATATGAAATAAAAAATATATATATAAAAAATTCATACCTCCTAAATGGACTAGTTGCACAAATAGCAATCAGTTGCAAATTTAGCAAACTTTAAAATGTTTTGCAAGTATGGCAAAAAAATCTATTTCTATCAGTGATAGACTTTATCATATCACTAATAGACTTCTATGAGTGATAGACTATTATGACTCACAAAAATCTATAAGAAGTTGAGCTGATCAGCGATAGACTTCTATCAACCATAAGATATCATCGATATAAATTGCCATAACCGCAATTCTTTTAAAAACATGCTATATTTTTAATTATTTTATTCTAAATTGACATCTGAATTGTGATTAAAAAATAAATATTTGATAGGATAACATAATTTTTGATTTATATGAATAAAACAATACGTTTAAATTGAAATACTCACATCTCATAATATGTGATTAAAAAAATAATAATTAATATGAATATCTACACCTACCTTACAATTTTTTTTTATAAACACAAATATATTTAATATAATACGAAATTTAAAGAAATAGAAAAACGATATTTTGGTTTATATAAATATTAAATAATACTTAAATAAAGGTTCTTAAACCTCTAATCTTATCTCATAAATTGTGATTACAAAAATAATAAATTGATATGAATAAAATAATAAATATATTTGATTTGAGAAGATATCTTCAATTTATATGAATATCTAATCGTATCTCTTGAAATATTTTGTAAATACAAATAAATTTAAGATAATAAGAATTAAGATAATGTAAAGCTCAATTGACATAAAGTTGTGTCTGTGACTAAAATGTCATGGATTTAATCTCTGTACTAATTAAAATACCGTTGCAAAAAAAATAAAAAAATTATATATATATTTAAAAAAAAAACAATAGTGGAATGTCTCTAGATTTTGCAGTTAAGCGTGCTTCAGTGATACTAATATTAAGTTAATTGACCACTCGGAATGTACTCGTGAATATAGTTTAGTGAATAAATCACCAATTATCATCATAAAAAGTTGATGATTCAATCTCCTACCCTACAATGGTCGAACCAACAAAAGGAACGAAACTTATAGTTAATTCGAGTAAAATTCTATAATTCAATAAATAAACCCTAATTACTATTTTAGGGGGCGTTTGGCCCGAGGAGTTGTAGGAGTTGAAGTTGTTTAGTCTGAAGTTTATTTAGCCGAAAGAGTTGTTTAGTTTTAGGAGTTCTGAAGTATGTATGTTTGGGACAAGAGTTCTGAAGTCTTGGTGTGTTTGGGTAGAGAGTTGTTTAACCTGTACTTTTGGAATATGAGTTTATTTTAGTTGTTTTTTTTCCCACAATTTTTTTCTACAAACTTTCAATTTTTTTTAATTAATGACTTCTTCCAATTCCAATAAATTTTAAAAAATAAAACATTTTATTTTTATGTTATCTATCTTAACAAATTTCTTTGAAGATAACAAAAATAATTTTGAGCACAATACTTCATATTATTTTTTCACATTGATTATCAAATATATATTTTTTTAGGACTCATCTTTAATTTTATGAATTATAAGATTGTCTACCTAGTCTATCTACGTGTCAAACACATCTTTCTCCGCTCCACTATCTTAAACTTGTCATTTCATCTGAATCTGCGGAAATCAACATCTCAACAATGATGGTTTATTTTAACTATTTTTTTTGTACAATTTTTTTTTTTTCTATAATTTTTCATATTTTCATTGTTAAAGACTTATTTCAATAAATTTTAAGAATACGATTTTTGCTTTTTATTTTATCTATCCTTCACAATTTTTTTTAAAGATAACAAAAATAATTTTGACCACAATATTTCACATTTTTTTTTTCAAAATCAGTCACATTAATTATTCATTTTATTTCAATAGTTTTGAAATAAAAAAAAGTCGTACAGTGTTAAATATTACATATGAATTTGAAAGATTTTAATCAATTCATTTAAACGGGTCTAAATAAGCTGATGTTTTTATTTATAAGAATACTACATTTTGAATTGGATTTTAACAATTTTGATTGAACAATTTAATTTATATTTAAAATAATAAAAATAGGTTGAATTGTATTTTTAGTCATTTTACACCTGTCGTTTAAATTCAGTTTTTTTTTTAAATAATTAAAAATATGGTGGGAAGGAGAGAGAGAAATGTGCTGCCTCGAAAAATGAGACCGACTTATAAATCTGGAGAGTTCAATAGTAATTAAGTCTAGAGAGTTGATATTTTTTATCGGAGTTCAACAAGTCCGTGGGCCAAACGGAGTTAACTTCTCCTCCTAACTCCTTGTCAAACAACTCCTTGGGCCAAACACGCTCTTGATATTTCAAACATAATCGATGATTTTTCAACCTGAAGAAAAAAAAAAAGAAAAAGTTAAGAATATATATTTAGGGTAAATGATTAAAAAAATGACTGTGAGTGTGAGATAATGAAGAGAAAAAGAAGCTATATAATGTAATACAGAGACAGAGCAGAGTGAGTAGAGTGGGTTAAAACAACCGTAAACCCTAGTGCTTTAAATAAGTCATACACACTCTCTTCGCCCATCTCTTCTTCTTCTTCTTCTTCTTCATCCTCTCCTGTTGCATTCTCTTCGCCGGTGGGCTGCCGCCAATTCCATTCCAGAGGGAAGATTTCTGGGCGAGGATTGCTGTTTCCCAATTCTCGATTGCTTCCAATTCACTCACTTTGCGACTGCTTCTTTTTCTTTTCTTTGAATCTCTGTTCTTTCAACCGGCATGGATCTTCCCAGTTTGGCCGTTGTTCTTCAAGCTGCTCTCAGCCCCAATCCCGATGAGAGGAAGGCTGCCGAGCAGACTCTGAATCAGGTGCTTGATCATTGCTTTTCTCACCATTCCGCTGTTTTTGGATTGCTTGGGATTGAATTTCTCGGATTGTTTTTTGTTTTCTTTTGTTGGGTTTGGTGTTTGTTTACTTCTTGAAATTGGGCTGCGATTAGAACTTGGGATTGAATTAAGCTTGGATTGATTTTTCTTGCTTCTTTAATAGATTGTTTTGATCCGTTTCTGCAGATTCAGCATACACCGCAACATCTGGTGAGGATGCTACAGATCATCGTGGATAACAATTGTGACTTGGCTGTTCGTCAGGTTGCTAGCATTCATTTCAAGAATTACATTGCTAAGAACTGGTCACCCATTGACCCAGGTACTAGATGGGTTTGTTGAATTTTTCTTCGAATAGTTGCTTAGTTTTGGTGGCTTAATTGTTCTTGTTGGCTTGATGCAGATGAGCATCAGAAGATTGCTGAGATTGATAAAGATGCTGTCCGGAAGAACATTCTTCCATTCTTGTCACAGGTTCCATCGTTATTGAGGCAAGTGTCTATTTATGTATGATGGAAGACAGTAAATTGAAGATTGCCTTTTTGAATCTTTTGATGTTGTGGAAGCTTTTAAAAGTCATTGTTCTATAAACAACCTTTTTTTTATATTTGGTAACTTGCAAAAACCATTGACTATGGAATGTGGGGATCTTAATTCTCTCTGTTACACCAACCTCGTGCACGTGCAGGGTGCAGCTTGGGGAGTGCTTAAAGACTATTGTTCATGCTGATTATCCGGAGCAATGGCCTTGTCTTCTTGAATGGGTGAAGGAAAATTTACAAGCTTCAAACGTTTACGGGGCTTTATTCGTGTTGCGAATTCTTGCTAGAAAATATGAGTGAGTATATTATGTTTTTTAGTTGATTGTTTTTTCTTTTGCCTGTCTGATTGCATAAACAGAGAAAAAGGGAATGAAAAAAAAAATGTTTTTGTAGATATTTATTGTATATTATTTTAATAAGATCTTGTGATATTCTTAATTTGATCAGTTGCCTTCATGCATAAGGAAGGTCCCCTTGGAGTCAAGTTCTATATTTATTTTATATGTATATTTCATCTTTCCTACCTCTGGAATGGAACAGTTCGATTATTACATATCATTTACTAAAGGTTAATCACCTTATTTATCGTTGATAGGTTTAAATCAGATGACGAGAGGAATCCTGTTTATCGAATTGTTGACGAGACATTCCCTCTTCTACTCAATATATTTAGCGGACTTGTCCAGATTGGTAACCCTTCTTTGGAAGTAGCAGAGTTGATCAAGTTTATTTGTAAAATATTTTGGTCATCAATATATGTAAGTTTTTATGTGAAGATGTTACACTCCTTCGATTATAGCTGGTATTGTACTTGGTTAGGTTGTTACCTTCCAAGCTGATAATGAAATGGATTTTTTTGTTGTTGGATGTCACATGCTAGGAGGCTACCTTCATTTTCATTTTGTGTGTTCTTCAAGCTGTTTTGATGTAGTTCTTCTAAATCTGAGGATTGTTGGCAAATTTCATGAACTATAATAATAATTTGATATTATATCTTCATGTGCACGTGTACTTCTTTAGGATAATGTGTATATATATCTTTACATCGAGAATATATTGATATTATATATTTCTTCAAGTTTAGATGCTTTAAGTAGTATTCTGTATATGTTTTAGATGGAGATTCCTAAGCATCTTTTCGATACACACGTGTTCAATGCTTGGATGATGCTATTCTTAAATATACTGGAGAGGCCCGTTCCCTTGGAAGGCCAGCCTGCAGATCCTGAACTTAGGAAATCTTGGGGTTGGTGGAAAGTGAAGAAGTGGACTGTTCATATCTTAAATAGGCTGTACACCCGGTGAGAATTAATATTATTCATAGCAGTTTGTTTATTTAAAGGCGTTTTGTAGTATCAGTATGGAGTTCTGTTTCTCCCTCCCTTATCTCTCCCTCTGGTTCATTCGTGCTACTGACACCTAATTTATAGGTTTGGAGATTTGAAACTTAAGAACCCAGAAAGTAAAGCTTTTGCTCAAGCGTTTCAGAAGAACTATGCAGGGAAGGTCATGGAATGTCACTTAAATTTGTTGAATGTGATACGTGCTGGTGGCTATTTGCCAGATCGAGTTACCAATCTCATTCTTCAATATCTAAGCAATAGGTGGTCTAACTTCTCTTTACCTCTCCCAATTCCATACAAAATATTCTGTTACCATACATGCTATTTTTCCTTTCTTTCTCTGATTCTTTAAATTCTGAGGTGGGAAGGACTATCGTTTGATAGGATTTTTATGTGTATTCCCCAGTTGATAGAACTGAAATACAAACATTTTGTAACTGAAGTTATTGTGTAAAATAACAAGGATATGACACTTTTTTAGTCACTGCTTAAGGAGTTGTTTTAATTGAAGTTCTAGCTTTCCTGCCTTACATTGGAGGAAAATTAGCTGTTGGGTATTAAGTATTAATATTGGAAGTAGAAAGTGGGTTCATTCTAAAAAGGGGAGAAAGTTAATTGTTTTATGAATTCTCATTGTATTGCTCTATGCTGCAAATTGATATTATGAATATATTTTTACCCCTTGATTTCTGATGATTTGTTTTTTGTTCCAGTATCTCAAAGAATAGTATGTATTCTTTGCTGCAACCTCGACTTGATGTTCTGCTTTTTGAGATAATTTTCCCCCTTATGTGCTTCAATGACAATGATCAAAAGCTTTGGGATGAGGATCCCCATGAATATGTCAGGAAGGGTTATGGTAAGGCACATGGAAATGGGTTTAATTAATGCTTGGAAAGCTTGAACTGACATAACACTGCTCATTTTAATGCTATACACATATTTTGTAGATATCATCGAGGATTTATATAGTCCAAGGACTGCTTCTATGGATTTTGTCAGTGAGCTGGTTAGGAAGCGTGGGAAAGAAAACCTTCAAAAGTTCATCCAATTCATCGTTGGAATTTTCAATAGGTATGTTTATAGATCTGATGTCAATGGTTGATACCATATCCATGAAATATGATACAATGTATAATATACTGTCCAGGTACGATGAAGCAACTATTGAATTTAAGCCTTATAGACAGAAAGATGGGGCTCTTCTTGCTATTGGAGCACTCTGTGACAAATTGAAACAAACAGAACCCTACAAGTCTGAACTTGAGCGCATGTTAGTTCAACATGTTTTTCCTGAATTCAGCAGTCCTGTTGGGCATCTCAGAGCTAAGGTCTGATAGACTTTACTGTTGTTGTCGTCATCAATTGTTATTATTTAATAATATTTAATTTCAACGTAACAACTGTGAAAATGTTGGTCAACATTAATGACTTTATAACCTAGTATACTAAAATGCTGGTAATTTCCAGTGTCACTTTTCATATGGAAGTATGCTGGTGCAGGAAGATTCTTTTATTGGAGCTTTCTATTTATGCACAAGATTTGGTTGCTTTAAAATGCCACCTTTCCTATACATACATACATATATATATATATACATATATATACATATATATGCATATATACATACATACATATATATACATACATACATATATATATATATATATATATATACATATATACATATATACATATATATATATATATATTTTGAAAAGGATCTAGTTTTATTATGATAAATGAAAGCACAAAAGACTGAGCCTACATTTTTTTTTTGAAAATGTACCGTACTTTCATTGAGAATAAATGAAAGAATACATGGGCATACAAAAGATTGGGCCGGCCTACATAAATGAGCACTAGGAAACAGAACTGAACCTTCAATAATAGAATCAGAACAGAATTTGAGAAAGTGGTTCCAATCATTAAAATCAAAGATAAAAAATAATTGCAAAAGCTCTGTAGAAATTATCAAAGGGAGGGACTGAGGGGTCTTGAACTGGAACCTTTCCTACGTTTGCCACTCATATGCCTTTGTTCCTCTATTATGGTAACCATCTAAACTAGAACTAGAACCTTTATTTAGCATATTAGGGCTACCGCATAAACACAGCCTTTTTTCCTTATAATTTATTATCTTATCATATTGATGGATTTGTGTTCTTTAACCTTAAAAGAAGAGCAAAAAGATACAGCAATTGTATAATAGCTTTTGCATGTGATTCGAAATCTCATTTTCTTCCTACACATGATTTGTAGGTTTCTCATTATAATTGTGCTTTTTGTGGAAACATATTAGGATGCTGGGTTTGATAAATCGTGGCGTTCGCTTGAAATTTACATTCTTTTACTATTTTGGTCTAATTGCTACAGGCAGCATGGGTTGCGGGACAATATGCCCATATCAATTTTGCTGACCAGAACAATTTCCGGAAAGCCTTGCATAGTGTTGTTGCTGGGATGCGAGACTCAGAACTCCCAGTTCGCGTTGATTCTGTTTTTGCATTGCGATCTTTTGTTGAAGCTTGCAGAGGTTTATACTTTATATAGATATAGATACATTCTTGAGAATATCCCATCACACATACATAGGTGGAGATTTGAAATTACGACTTCTTAGAGGGAGTAGGGATGCCTTAACCACTAAGCATAGTTCATGTTGGCAGTTTATACTTTACATTAGATCCTTCCTATTATTTTTGGTCTAAATGCTGGTTTGGTCATCACTTATTGATGGAATTGGGTTTCGTTTAATTTGCAGATTTGAATGAAATCCGTCCAATCCTTCCACAACTTCTTGATGGTTAGTTGATGAACAAGTCATGGTCATAAATAGTTGTTATTTTTCTTATTAAGTGATGAAGTCGTTTTCTTTTCAGAATTTTTTAAACTTATGAATGAGGTTGAAAATGAAGACCTCGTATTTACTCTGGAGACTATAGTTGATAAGTTTGGGGAGGAAATGGCTCCTTATGCACTTGGATTATGTCACAATTTGGTATTTTCAATTCTAATTTCAATACAGAAATAGATGTGCATATTTTTATTCATGGCTCGGAGGTGACCTTTTGAAATTTGATCCAGGCCGCAGCTTTCTGGAGGTGTATGAATAGTGCAGAAGCAGATGATGAAGCTGATGATCCTGGTGCTCTGGCTGCAGTTGGGTGTTTGCGTGCAATTAGCACAATTCTTGAATCAGTGAGCAGAATTCCGCAACTTTTTGTCCAAATTGAGTCAACATTGCTCCCAATAATGCGAAGAATGTTGACAACTGACGGCCAAGGTTTGCATCATTTAGAATTATACTTCTCTTGCTTCTTGTTGGCTGATTACATTGTTTCAGTTAATATTTTGTGTATTTAATTCTTTTTTTCCTTATTAGCTATATCTTGGAGCAAGTTATCTCTCCCTTTTTTTAATTATGATATGATATTTCAACCCTCGCTAACCAAAGGATGAGTTTTTTTGTAATTGTTACTAGATATGACATCCTTTTGTACCCCATTTCATCATATCAATGAAGGGGTCACTCTCTCCTATTATTTTTTTTTTTTCCTATTCTTGTGGGATGGCTCCCGTGCTTTCTTATTGTTTCTTTGATCTTTTTATCATTATTAATTTTTTATTTATTAGAATTGTTTCTTTGATCTTATTGCCATTGTTTAAAAGGCTTAGCAAGTATCTGGCAAGCCCGTTTTCCCCATTCTGCTTTTAATGTTTTTCAAAGATGTTTATTCTTAGTATTGAAAAAGTTGACTCGGTGATATATTTATTAGAACTGTTGGAACTTAGAAATTAGTGCCAATAGTTGCAATAGGTGTCAATTCCCTTTCCCTTTTAAGGCTTTAATTTCTTATTGGATCTTTATTTATGCTATTTGCAGAGGTATTTGAAGAAGTCTTGGAAATTGTTTCATTTATGACATTCTTCTCCCCTACCATATCCATGGATATGTGGAGTCTTTGGCCACTGATGATGGAAGCATTGGCAGAATGGGCTATTGACTTTTTTCCAAGTATGTTGTCTTTGTAGTAAGCAATTTTCTATTCGTTCTTTGTTGACAATAATATGTGCTCTCTGGGCATACCAAGGAGTTTCTAAACACAGAATTTTTTTAACTTTCTGCGTTGAGCATAGGATAGTTCTTTTCCGATGTAGTCTAGTTGTCTCCGTGTTATAATTTTTCTGGAAAATTGCATGGAAAAGTGCGACAACAGTATTGTAGGCAACATAGTTTTAGCTACTTTCCGGATGCATGCATAACGTGGAACAGAATCATGCTAGTGAAGTCCCTCTCTAGTGGTTTGGTAGCCTTTTCCGTACCTAATAGATGGAGATAATGGAGAAAAATGGCTGCTAGAGGAAACATGTAGCTCATTGGAACGACTTAACTTCATACATAATCAAACTAGCATCGATTACACCAAGTCTAGTTTTAATTTTTGATTTAATTATATTTTTGATAAATCAAGTCTAATATTAGTTGTAATGCCCATGTTGTTTCTTTTATTAACTTTTAAGGGTTATAAAATTTTTTTTAGTAGGTCAGAGTTTGTGTAATGTCATGCATGTCCATATTTATTTGACACAATATTTCTGGTAGTACTGTATGACTATTAGCACGTAGGTAAATGAAATGAATGTAGCACTAAATAACCATGGATATAACTTATAAGGTGGTTGATTCTCATGTCTTTTTGTTCACAGATATACTTGTTCCATTGGACAATTACATATCCAGGGGGACTGTACATTTCCTCACCTCCAAAGCTCCTGATTACCAGCAAAGCCTTTGGAACATGATTTCATCAGTGAGTTGCTTGCTTTACTCTTGAAGGAGTTATATCTCCTATTATTAGATAACATTCAATTTTTTTCATTTTTTGTTTTTTTAATGGGTGATGTGTTGATAATTTAGTGGCACTATTAACTCAACTCCTGAAACAATTTTTGTTGGTACCATTTTGCTCTAGATACTGGCCGACACCAATTTGGAAGATGGTGATATTGAGCCTGCTCCAAAGCTTATTCAAGTTCTCTTTCAAAACTGTAAAGGTCAAGTGGATATATGGATTGAACCGTATCTCAGAATCACAATAAAACGCCTCCAACTAACTGAGAAGTCATACTTGAAGTGTCTTCTAATGCAAGTGGTAAGTGTTGAGGAGTTGAGTCAATATACTGTAGTGAATAAGCTTTTATTGCAATGCCCATACACATCAGACTTACTCCTTGGTTATTCATTTTCAAGTATTACTTTCCACCAAGGTTCCTTTCCTTGCTATCTTGTTCTATGATTTAAAATCTTTGTACATATGGGGAATTTTAATGATCCTTGGTGGAGGTCATTTAAGCATAACGATTCGTACTTTTCAGTAATCAATTTAATAATAAATGACATTTGCTTGTTCTTCTGATCTGAATTGCATTTTTGCTTCTGTTATTCTTAGCATTTTTCTTAAAAAATATAAATAAATATTTACTTGAAGGTCTTAACTTATTGGTACAGAGAACTTGAATCTCTGACTCTGTAAACATCCTGCTTGTTATATTGATGGTGTTTACTGTTGCAGATTTTGTTTTAATGCTCACTAGGTATTTTTCTTGAGATTATTTGTTGGCTTTGGAGTAAATTGAGCTAAAAGTTTTGTTGATTTTTTTTTTTTTTTTTTGCAGATTGCTGATGCCCTTTACTATAATGCATCATTATCACTCAGCATATTGCGAAGGCTAGGCTATACAGAATATGTATTCAACCTTTGGTTCCAGATGCTACAACAGGTTAAAAAGAGTGGCAAACTTACTAATTTTAGAAGGTAAACTTTGGTTTTCATCCTCTTTCGCCTTACTTACTGTTGATGTTCTCTGGATGGTTTGGATTTTTCGACTGAATGATCTTGTCATATTGCAGGGAACAAGATAAAAAAGTTTGCTGCTTGGGATTGACATCTTTGCTTGCACTTCCAGCCGATCAATTACCGGGGGAGGCTCTTGGGCGTGTTTTTATGGCCTCTCTTGATCTCCTAGTTGCTTACAAGGATCAAGTTGCAGGTCTCTCTTTCACTCACTCACCTCTCTCTTTATTTATATTTATAATTCCAGGCCAAATCCTCATATAGATTCTTCTCCTTTGCACACAGAAGCTGCAAAAGAGGAGGAAGTTGAAGAAGATGATGATATGGATGGTTACCCAAGCGATGAAGACGATGATTACGGAGATGGTTCTGACAAGGAAATGGGATTTGATGCCGAGGACGGTGATGAAGTTGACAGCATCAAGCTTCAAAAGCTGGCTGCACAGGTTTGCACATGTGTCATATATGGTTGTTTGGAGTGATTTTTTTTTTTTTTGTGTGTGATAATAATCCGAGCTTTCATGGATTGAAATGAAAGAATGTACAATGACATACAAAAATTCAAAGCCCCATAAAAAAAGGAGTCCAAAAACTATGGGAAATGACTCCAATCTAAAAGAATAAAGCCTAATTGATAGTTACAATTAGCCATCGCCACCGAAGCCCATAAAGATGCATTAAACTTGATAACGTATGAATATTTCTTTTATAGTATCAGCATTTTATAAGTATCTCTTTGATAGATTATAGGAGAACTTGAACCTGAGTATTTCTTTTAGCATATGACACACCAAGGAGATAGGGCTACATTTCTTTTGTGTTTGGTCATTAGTTTTTTATTTGTTTAGATTAAAGCGTCCAAAGGAAGAATTTTACATTCTTAGGACGCAATTCCAGGTCATCTTGTTATATAGTCGAAGCAGCATCTTGTTCAGTGTTCACCAGTAATCATTTATTTGATGGATTTAATTTCTTTTATCTGTCTAGATAGAGTTCTTTTGTCTAGGATTTTGTTAATTCCTCACTCCTTAATTTGTCAATTGAAAATAAAATTCTTTTAATTTCTTTTGACTTTAGATTAGAGTTCAAGAAAAATCCTTATTTGCCCTCTTTTCATATTCTTGTATCTTTGGTACAACATTAAAAAATTAACTGTCCAATTCTCATGTAACATGATTTGTGGGAAGTAACTTGAAGAACTGAGTTCTCTATGATTTTGTTCTGGAGTTCATAATTCTCTTTTGGTTATTTCCTTTCGAGAGTTTGTATCCTTCGAAATACTTGTAACTCTTTTCAACCATCAATGAAAAGTTTGTTTCATGTAGAATTTATTTTTTCCTTTTTGGTTATTATTGGTGCTTTTTTAAATCTTTGATGGTTTTCTATGTTCATAATTATTTATCTTTCTCCCTGTCTTCACGGGCTTGTATTTTTTGCTGCTACTTGCTAAATACTAAGCTTAAGTGATGATGGAACCTTACTGGATACGTTTTAAAGATCAGTTATTTGTTCACATTTCGTGATACATTATCAATGATTACTTGGGTTGTCATTGTAATTCCATCTTTAATGGACATTGCAGGCCAAATCTTTCCGCCCAGATGATGAAGATGATTATGACTCAGATGATGATTATAGTGATGATGAGGAGATGCAATCTCCCTTGGATGACGTGGACCCTTTTATTTACTTTGTAGATATATTCAAAGGTATGCGGAGCTTCTTTTTTATTCGATTTAATATGTTCCGAACTTTCTGGCATCATTTAACTTATTATATATATGGTTTTGGTCTCCTTCCTATTTGGAAAATAAGTTATGCAAGTAGCAGATCCAATGAGGTTCCAGAGTCTTAACCAATCATTAGAGTTAAAATATCTTGCTGCTGCAAATACTGTTGTGCTGCATGCTGATCAGCGGAGAGTAGAAATCGAGAAGGAGAGACTGGAAAGGGCAGCCTCAGCTGCCTCTTCGTGACCATGAGTCAGAGTTGTCACTTGTAAGGCTAAAATTTTGAATTGCTCTCCTGGTCCCGTTCATGTCCATTGGTTTAGTAAATGATTGATTGAATGCAAAAAAAAAGTCGCTGCCATTCTTTTGATTTGATTGGTTCAGTGTTCGTGGATGATGTCTGAGCCTCAAAAAGGTCAGGTCTGAAGTTGCTTGGCGCAGTGGTGCCAGCCAAGTTCCCATCCCCAGAGACGATGCAAATTGTCCCGAGTCGGTTATCCTTCGACCCAGACGGTTCGGGTTGGGTCGATGGTTGAGTGAGTCCCATGCATCCGATGGCAGAACATAACTGCTCATCCTAGTTTGTCTTCTCTCATTTTTGCCCAGGCATATTTCATATAGGAAGTTCTTCCATATCTCCCATTTTTTGCTCTTCTTCTGCTTAGGTCATACAGAGTCTGTACTATTTTTGATCATTTATTCTTTTTCCTTTTGCTTAAATCATGTCGAACGCATCTGCGGGTGATTGTTCCTCGACTTGTATTCATAAAAGTCTCAAAGTTTAGGTTAGTATTTCCCTCCGCCGGTGTCCCGGTTTTGCGACGGGCGACGGAGTTTGGTAGTTTTGGGGTTCACTGCAGAGGGCTACCAAGGGTAGCTTTTGACACTTGTGGATTGTGGCTGCTGTTTTTGATTCTTTATATTATATAAGTTGTGGGATTAATGAGTAGGAAACTTGTTTTGTTTCCTTGGCTGTGCTCTATTCTCTCCCCATTGTATTTTCTTTTTCCTTTTTGGCCATGAAATTCTCAATTGTGGCTTTCAACTTGAAAGCTGATTTGGGATTTGCTATGGAAAGATGCTGTTTTGGACACAAAAGCTTGTAGTTTTATATTTGTTCTCGAATCCAGTTAAAAAGGTAATTTTTTCACAATTTTATTTTTTTAAAAATTAATATTTATTCAAATTGAATTTGCTAAGTTTAATGGACTAAAAAGTTTAGTGGGTTATTGGAAATTGCTTTGAAGACGTTTTTTAACACAAAATTCATAAAAATATGTTTAAATAATTATATTTCCTTTTTCTTTATTAAAGTTCTCTTTTGGTATGTTCTTTCTTAATCGTTTTTCTCTAATAAAAATAAAAATAAAAATAAAAATTTTACTCTTTTCGATGACATTATCTTTTAAAAGTCCATTTGTCAATTCTAGAAAGGGGTTTCAAATTTTTTTTTTGGTTCAACCAGGGTTTCAAAAATTTTACTCTCAACAATCTTTATGTTAATTAAGTTATGTTTCGAATTTTATAACCTAAAGTAATATTAAGTCATGATAATATAAAATATTTGTAGGTGAGTGACAAAAGTTGGGAATAATGGAGAGAGAAAGCAAAAGGAATTAGAAAGTGAATAAGAACATTGAGAAAGAATGAATTATGAATGGTTGAAATATTATAGGAATTTTGGAATTTGGTGGATGTTGAAATGTGTCCAATTTGAACAACCTTCCTTTCTCTTTACACCCACTTCCCCTTTGCTTTTCCTTTTTTCCTTTTCTTTTGTTTTTAATTATCATCATTAACCTTCCCAACTTTGACCAAATTACTCTCTTTGCAAACTTTTTTTTTTTTTTTTTAATATGTGGGGAGGGAGATTCGAACTTGAGATCTCTTGTCCATAGTTCATACATTATGTCGATTTAGTTATTCTTTTAAAGAACAAAAAAAATGTTTTTGACTAATTAAATATACCTTTTAAAACTTTTGATTTTGATATTGGAGATTATATGCATGGCAAAGTCTTTATTTGAATTGTGTTTCTATTTAGTTTTGACTTTTATGAAATGTTGATGTTAAATATTGAAATAAAATCTTTATTTAGTTTGAGAATTTAAATCTTTCCATTTTTATTTATTTTGTTATAAAAACATTCCTTACAAAAAAAAAAAAAAAAACTATTTGTGGTTCCTAGGAGTCTTCAACCTTGTATTTGCTTAGTCTTTTGAGGTTTGGAAAATTTTGAGTTGTCTCTATTTTGTTTTTATCTTTTAATGAAACGTTGATGTGACATATTTATTAACCATGACTTCACATCTAAAAATTGTCCAAAACAAATACGTAAAGTACTATGTGAGTATAAGAGAGATCGCTCCACATGCACTCAAAAAGATTTGCAACCGTGGATTGCTAAAAAAATTTATTTGAAAGTTAGTCAAGGTAGCTAGTGTTGTTGAAAATTCGCAACCAATTATGCGGAATAAAGCCCTCATAGCGGCAACAACTCTTCGCAATTTTTTGTTTTAGTATGAGAAGATAACACTAGCTCTTGGATTCAGTAGAAACAAACAACAATAGAATCATATTTTACTAAGTTATCATAGTTATATTTGTATAAGTTTTATAAAATTATTAATTAGAAGGGATCATAAATTTCATACGAATGTTTCGAAAAATTATTATTTTATTAATTTGTCGAAACTATTCTTTCATTTCTACTGCGTCTTTGTACTTATTTTTTTTTATAAAAAAAATAAATCTTTAGCAAAGTAGTATACCTATTACTATCACACACTAGAATAAAAATCTTTTATTTACTTTAAGAAATTGAAATCTTTCCATTTTCATTTGTTTTAAAATCAAAATCTTCTTATTTATCCTTTACACATCCATCATGACTTTGACTATTTATGATCATTGTAGGTAAGTTGACGTTAAATTATAAGTTTGGTCCCTAAACTTTGAAGTTTGTATCTATTTGGTTCTTCAACTTGTTTAATAGGCTCTTAAACTTTCAATTTTATGTCTAATAGATTTTTGTTGGCTATTTGTCGTTTTTTAATATTTACGAATCTATTAGACACAAAATTGAAAGATCAAAGACTTATAAGACATTTTTAAAGTTTAGGGATCTACTAGACATTTTTTAAAGTTTAGGGACCAAGTAGATACAAACTTGAAAGTTTAGAGCCTAAACCGGTAATTTAACCCAATTTTAAATATGTTATTGAATGCAATGTGATTTTTTAAACAAAAAATTATTTTCATTATTTTAAAAATCAAAACCTATCCTACTTGACGAAAATACCCTCTACGAAACCTTCATGCCTTTGACTATTTATGGTTGGTTACTCATTACAAATTTCTTAAAAAAGAATTTCAAAGCATTTTCAAATTTTTTAAACTATTCAAAAACATTTTTTATGGGGTAAATATTGCTTGAGAAAATTTTGAAACCGAATCAATCGTTTGAAAAACATTTTTTTAAAAAATTAAATATATATATATCTTCTTTTTATGTTTATTATTCTACTTTCTAAAAACACTTTCAGACTCTTATTCATTTAAAAAAAGGTTTTATTATTGTTATTATTATTATTATTACTTTATAAATTTGTTGATATTAGGGTTAGAGTTTGAATTTTGTCTCTCAATCTATGAATAAGGTGATTTCATAGTTTAGCCGACCATGTTTTTATCTATATTTGGGTTGTGTGATTGGTGGCCTGTCCACCCACATGATTGTTGAGTGTTTATTTGGTAGCTCTTTAGACATTTTTTTTAGTTAATTATTGTAAATTCTATTTAATATATAAATAAATAAATAAAGTAAACGCGAGGAAATATACTGTAAACAAGTTAAAATCAAAATTATTATTAGACGAGATAACAAAATGTTTGACAGTAATCGTTGTAAATAATAAATTGGGCATTTGAAATTTTTTTTATATTAATGAATAAGAAAAAAATAGTTTTGATTAGATGATTAAATTTCATTGTCATCGTCATTATTCATTATTTATTTTTGGAGTTTGAAGAACATTGTGGTACAAGATACGATTTGTACTATGAATGAACATTGTGATGTGTTTGCTCATAATGAATCACATAATTTCATGAAAGACTTTATTCTAAAAATTTAATAAAGTGTGTCACATGTTCTTATTAATTGATTGTCACACAAGAAACGATTGCTTATGATTTGATTACTAGATTTGTTTGCTTATGTCCCTTTTGTTTTTACTGTTTGGTCACTCTCGCATTCCATTCACGACTACATGTTTCGTATTATTGCAACTTATTTATCTTTAAACGTTTTTCTCAATATTAGAAAGATTGAGTTGAAATGACTTGTATCGATAGATAGTTAATTTTTTTTTGACAATAACATATTGAGGTGGGGGATTGAACTTAGGACGTCATGTATATTATGCCGTTGAGATATGCTCTTGTTGGCGATAAATAGTTAATTAGATTACTTTAAACGAATTATTGAAGTTAAATTATAAATGTTTAGAAGTTTTAGTTTCTGCCAAAGTAGTGAGCATAATTGTAATCCACGCGTACTTAAGTCGAAAATTTAAATCTTCATCTTTCATTTTTTTTTTGGTACCATTTTTTAATTTTTTAATTGTAATTTTGTTTCTCAATGAACTTTGTTGTTAATGATAGTTGGAAAAAGCATGATGTGTCATACTAGCTATGTTAATTCATATTATTAATGCTACACATTTTTCGTTATATTTTACAATTTGAATACCAGGTAGTTAATTAACATGTACTTCTTCTCTTAAAATAATAAATGTTTAACTTATTCTTTTAACTATTATTATTATACTGTCAACAAGAGTATAGCTCAACGGTATCGTCTAGTCACCACGAGGTTTAATCCCCACCACAACATATTGTAAAAAAAAAAAAAAAAAAAAAAAACTAACATTATTATAAATTTTCTCTATAATTTATTATGGCGATGTTTTTATAATTGTGAATTGTGATAGACACGTAATTGGTTTTCACAACTTTTAATAACACAAAACCGAAGGCAATTGCATTAAAAAATCTATCTAATTAGCCTTTTGATGATTACGCTATATTCATAATAAAAAAATGTCCCTAAATCCTAAATTCGAAAGCGAGCATGACTCAACTGACATATGTAGTGTTGACAATTAAGAAATTTGTAGTTCGAATGCCCTCTCCAATGTTCTTAATTTTTTTTTTTAAATTTTCAAAAATCTTTAAACTTTCAAAAATCTTTATATATTTTAGTCTTTATGATTTATTATTAATGAAATGCTGACATATAACATATTTGTTCGATAAATTATTAGATAAATTTAAGTTGAGTCAGATAATATAGACAGTCACAAACTAACAATTCAGTAAGTCATGTCAAAATTTTGTTAGTATTAAAGAGATATATAATCCAGTACAACAATCACACTAGAAACTTTTAATGTTCATATTAATGAGTATGTCTTACAACATAAATAGATTTTTTTTTTTTTTTTTTTTTTTTTTTTTTTAAAAAATATGTGGAGTGGTAAAATTTGAACATTTGACCTCTAGATTAAAAATATATGCCTTAACTGATTGAAATTATGCTTGATACATAAATAGAGAACTAATTAATGAGTAGGCTATGTCATTTTTTTTTTTGTTAATTAGTATTAGTGTTAATGGGAGAGCTAAATGAATAGAAATATGATCTAAAGTACGAAAACATATTGAAATTTTTTAAAGTTTAAAAACTAAATAGAGATAATATTATATATTAAAAACCTAAATACATACCAAATCTAAATTGATAGACCAAATTTATAATTTAATCCGACATAGATCAATTGACATAAAATTATGTCATTGACTAAGAGGTTCAATCCCCGCATTAATTAAAAATACTCAACTTCATTATTAACTTCCATCTTATATGTTTTAATATTCAATCAAATAATAACATCAAATTATTTCGTTAAAGTGAGCATAGCTATTCCTACTAGTCTAAAATTCGATCCCACTCCGCAACTGCAATTATTGAACCCAAGAAAAATAATTAAATTATTTCATTAATTAACTTTCATCAACTTAGAGAGAGATAAAGGGAGTAGTGGGAGTCCCAAAAGCAAAAGGGGGAGATTTGTGAAAGGAAAGACTAATTAGGGGTTAAACCTAACACACACAACAAAGCATTATTATTATTTGATAAGCAAAGTAATCAAAGATTAGAAAAGAGGAAAACCCTAATCCAAAAAAAAAAAAAAAAAAAAAAGTTCTCTTCATCAGACAAGTGGGTAACTCATCCCATGTGCTCTCATGTGGTGGTTGGCCCTCTCTGGGCTCCACATTCCACTTCTCCTACCTTAATCTCTCTCACACCAAAATTTATCACTTTTTTTCTTTTTCTTTTTAATAAACAAAATTATTTAAAAAAACTTTCTCTCTCTCATCCCAAACGCGTACGATGCGCGTGCCCTATCAAGACAAAGATAACTCATCAACCATCAACTATCATCTGGTCGAACATTTATTAGACCTGAATGTCTCTTAATAATCCTTATACGCGCATGTCCAGAAATATATGATAACTGTATCTCTCTCATACATTTAATGGTGTAAAATTCTCGGTTACATTATTTTTAGTCTCATTCGATAATTTCTCTCGGAATACAATTTTTTCATATTAAAAAAAGAAAATCGAGATTTTTTTTTATTATTTTATTTATGTGGGCATTATCAATCATGTTGTTAATTTTTAGCCATGGCGTGATCCTCACGCTCTACCTAGAGAGAGAAAGACACATGACAACACACCCCTCTCTCTTTCTCTAGAGGATCAACATAAATAAACAAAAGTGATTAATAATAAATTATTAAAAAATTTAAATTGACAAAAAAAAATAAAATAAAATAAAAATTGATTCCAAAAACCTAAAATTCCCCATAGCCATCCAATTTCAATCCCCTTATTCCTCTTCCTATTGCTTGATTCCTTCCTCTCTCTCTCATAAATTATTTGGAGTCTGTGTTTTTAAGGTTTGATAGTGTTTGTGTGATCAATCAGCTTATTATACTTTGTGCTTCAACTCAAGTTTTTGCCTTTTGTCCTTCCAAGCAAGAGGTCCCTCCGTGTCAGAAAAAAAAAAAATAAAAAATAAAAAATCTCAACTTCCAATCTCCATTCTTCCATTTGTCTCTCTCCAAAAAGATTTGTTGTGTCAGAGTTAGTTGTACTAGGAATTCAAGATCCCTATCTCTCTCTCTACCAACATTATATATATCATCCATC
Organism: Herpetospermum pedunculosum; assembly: GCA_028017165.1. Classification (NCBI taxonomy): domain Eukaryota; kingdom Viridiplantae; phylum Streptophyta; class Magnoliopsida; order Cucurbitales; family Cucurbitaceae; genus Herpetospermum; species Herpetospermum pedunculosum. The sequence continues at coordinate 44,287,677 of CM051524.1, read as the reverse complement.
TTCTCCTTTTTTTTTCTCCATGGCTTCTAAGTCGGGTGTAACTTCGATGAATTCAATCCCCTCGAGGCTCCGATTCGCTCGAACCTTCCTCCGATCGTTCTCCAGGATCAAATCCCAAAGATCCACTGTCACTGCCGTCTCTTATCCGTCTACTCCAGAGCTCAAACGTCGGAGTCGACGGATAAAAATGGCGGCCTACTCTTCCATGGCTCGCGTGGCTGGGCCACGGCGAGCCTGGGCTAGAGCCCTCCTTTTCAAGCTCCGTACTCGAGCGAGACACAGGACTCTGATGAGACGCCGCCGTCGTCGCAGCTCGGACGAGGACGAGGACGAGGTCGGGAAGCTCCGCGGGTTGGTGCCGGGTGGCGACAGGATGGACGTGTGCACGTTGCTGGAGGAAACTGCCCACTACATCTATTGCCTGTCGACGCAGGTTAAGGTGATGAAAGCCATATCTCATCACTTGTCAACCAATTGATCTTCTTCAAATCCCATTAACAGAGATCATATCCAAAAAGAGAGACAGATTTCACGGTTTAATAGGCCTAATTGTTTTTCCTCATGCATATAAAAAGCAAATTATACACAGATTTTAGAACAATATATATTTATATAATATTTGTGCATGCATTGGGGGTGGTGATTCTTGAAAAAAAAACTACAGTTTGTTTGTTTGTTTGTTTTTTTTTTTTAAAAAAATACATTGGGCAGATTCGAGCACAGACCTCTTGGTCATTAATACATACATATGATCGCTGAGCCATGCTCGTTTTGGCAAAACTACAGTTTTTATAGACTCTGTGATTTGTTTTTGTATGTATATATATATATGTATGTATATAAATCCATTGAATCTTGATGAATTAAATATAAAGTTTTGTTCATGGAGAAGAGAGAGGTTCAAATATTGAGCAAGTTGGTCTCTTATGTCTCTCTAGAAACACATGTTCTATTTTGGGTTGGGTTAGAACATGTTCCTTCTCATCTCTCTATCTTTCTCAAAAACATGTTTCATTCTAGGTTTTCATCTTCCCCTCTCTCTTCTTAACATCCTTTCATTCCGGGTTGGATCTTCGATTTTGTATCCCATAGTTATTAGACGACAAATATATTTTAAAATATACATCTGACCACAGGCCGCCTACTTGAATAATTTCTTCTTTGTCACAGTCTCATTCTGGTAATAACTGTTTTTCTATCTGTGGAGTTAGAATAATTTTGGTTTTTGGTTTTTGAACTATTTTTTTTTTTTATTATTTTTCCTTCTAAATCTGCATTGTGTATTGGTAATTTTAGTAATTTTAAATCAAAGTTTTGTTTTTTTGGGGTACAGAAATGATTTTTGAAAACTCCTTTATGTTTCTTAAGAATAGAGGTTGAATGATAACTATTTTTTTCCTATTATGTTTAGATGTTTAATTATTCTGTTTTGTTTGTTTGTTTTTTTTAAAAAAATTTAAATATGGTGTTTGTTGTTCTTCCTTTTAAGATTATGAATTTGTAGGTAGTGGTTTCATTCCTTAGTAATAACTGTATTGGCAATAAAACAAAAAAAACCATTCTAATTAGAAGATGGTTTTTCAATAACAAACCCTATTAATTTTCTATTATTATAGTATATTTGGTTGGAGCGAAATCACCGGATCTTTAATGAAAAATCAAAGTCTCTACTCCAGTTATGTTATGGAGTTAATTATGATGGTCAAAATCGAAGTTGTTTTTTAATTATAATACTTCTACTATAACGCTTAATTCGAAGACTTTCCTATAGCCTTTTCTTTGTACTCTCTTTTCTCTTCTTTATACTCTCTTTTCTGTGATCAATAAAACATAATTTTTAGAAAAAAATAATAATAATGTTCTATTATCTCTATATATTCTATATATTCACATATATCTTGTGTGCTTCAGGATAAAACTCTATTTTCATTCCCAATGATTTTGTTTTAGGGAGTATTTAAGATGCTTTTGTTTTAAAAAAAGTATTTTTAATTTAAAACACTTTTCAATTTTGGAACTATTTAAATGCTTCATCTTAAAGCTATGTGTGTTTTTTTCTCCAATTTTTTTTTTTTTTTAAATTTTCAAAGAATTAAAAGTATTCTTTAAAATTTTAGAAACTACACTACCAGTTTTTAGAAGAACACTCCATAAACACTTTAAAATGCATGCCATACAAAAACTTAGTTGTGCTAGGGTTTTGATAGAAACACAATCATTATCAAAACAACATTTTAGACCTCGATAACCATTTGATTTTTAGTTTTGGATTTTTGAAATTAAATCTATAAGCACTCTTTCTACTTATTGGGTTTTGTTTTTGTCACGACTGTTTTCAAAATTCAACCCAAATTTTAAAAACAAAAAAAATAAATATAGTTTTTAAAAATTTTGTTTCTGTTTTTAAAATTTGGCCAAGAATTCAAATGTTTGTTTTTAAAAAAGATAAAAATTATTTTAAGAAAATGGTAAGAAAACAAACACAATTTTCAAAAATTAAAAACCAAAAACGAAATGTCCTCGAACAGACTTTAGATTCATAAAAAAATTATTCTATATTCCATATGTTTGTACAAAAAAAAGGGGTTAATAACCACTATATATATATATATTCACAAATTCATGTCCTAATCACTGTTTATTAATATATATCAATCTCTGTCTGTCTCATCAAAGGAGCCGTGGGTTTTGATCCCATTGTTTTTCGTAACTTTAATTTTGAATGAAAGGGAAGTTTAACATAAAAAGAAGCTCAAGAAATCACTAAAATGTCATTTCAGTTTCTTTTTATACTTTAAAAAGTAGACAGAGCACTTGCTTTTAATTAGATGTATTATTTAATATGATAATAATTAAAAACTTGACGTTAAAGGTCAAACCGAGCATAGCTCAATTGACATAAAATGTATCTTCGACTCGTAGATTTGAGGTTCGAATCCTCCACCCAAAGTTAATACTAAAAAAAAAAAAACTTTAGGGTTTAACATTTTTCATTTGATTCATGTTTTATATCTATATATTGACCCTTTTAAAAAATAGTTTTAATTACAAAGTTTAATGTCTAATAGGTTCACAAACTTTAAAAATAAATGTCTAATACATTCTTAAATTTTCAAATTTGTATTTAATAGATCTTTGAACTTTAAAAATATCTAATAGGTTATTTTAATTTTGTGTTTAACAAGTTTATGATATATATATATATATATATATATTTTAAAAATTAACTGATTAAATAGACATGAAATTAAATTTTGTGTTTAATAGAATCTCTAAACTTTAAGTTTTATGTATAATAGATCCATGAATTTTTAAAAATGTTAAATAAGTCAAAATTTATTAGACATAAAATTCAAAATAATTAATTCAAAATTGAAAGTTTAAGAACATATAAAATATTTTTTATTTTTATTTTTAAATTTATGGATCTATTACATTGAAAGTTTAATCAGAGACTTCTAAGATACTTTTAAAATTTAGGAATCTATTAGACATTTTTTTTGAAAAAATTATCTATTGAAAGTTAAACTATTAAACTTTTAATTTAACCCACAAATATTGAGTTTTTTTTTTTTTTTTTTGTTTTTTCTTCGAGTTCAACAATTGTAGATGTGTGTGTGCTTTTTTTTTTAGTTCACAACAATTTCAAGGGTGGTAAATTTAATCATTGAACTTTGTGATGATAATTAGTGTCTTTATCCACTGAGCTATGCCCAAATTGATAAAAATATGAAGTTTATCGCACCATAATTTGAGTTAGCTAGTGGTAATTTGAAATATATTGTAAGTGTCTATTTATATGCTACAAAAATAAATTTAGTTTTATAAACTTAATTAATGAATATTTGAATTATCTATTGAATGTAATAGTGAATTAAAAAGTTAAAACAAATCAAGAGTGATGACACAAGACGTTTTTAACATGTGACTCAGTTTCCCAACCTACTCCACGAGGCCATGTCTAGAGAATAAAATTAATCAATCAAAAGTTAGAACAATTTACAATCAATATTGACTTATGCATAAATGAAGTCCATTCTTAAATCACGCCGCAATAGTTAATAATCGACTCCTCCTCTCGAAACTTTTCCAACACAAGCTCCCCTTGTGTTGTGGACCACCGTTTGAATTCCCTTCAATATTGGATACGCTTCCCCCAAAGTCTTGAAAATATTTCTCACAAATATAACACTTTTACAATTTTAAATGCGCTCTCTCAACAAGATATTATAATTTTAGAATAATTGAGAGTGACTAAACAAATGTAATCTACGCCAACAAGAGCATAGCTCAACGACATGATGTATCGCCTAGTGACCATGAGGTCCTAGGTTTAATCCCCACCCCAACATGTTGTCAAAAAAAAAAAAAAACAAATGTGATCTACCAATTTACTTGCAATGCTTCCAATGTCACTGTTACCTCTCCAAAAGAGAGTTATTTAGGTCTATAAATGCTTATATTCATGAAGTCTTTTGAAGCATTCTAGCCATTATTCAACATAATATGTGTTTTATAGTGACATTTGTGAAAATGTGTTAAAATTAAGGCTTATGTGAAATATCTGTGCATAAGTGTATAATTGGTGCAAAAATGTCTAATTTATGCCTTGCAGATGTATTGCTGAAGTTTTGCGAGGAACGCAATGGGATCAGAAGGAAGACAACTTGAAACAGAGCATTGCGATCGCAACGCAATCGCAATCCTGGTCTTTGTTGCTGCGTTTTTCCAGCCGCCGGCCCTTCCTGCATCCGCCACGTGTGAGGTTGTTACCTCAAATTGGATGGAGATCCGCAACCCATGGAACCTCTGAGGGCTATATAAGAGAGCTAGATGAAGGATCAATCAATCCAACCCCCACTCGACGGTGAAGTGATTCGGCAAAGGCCACCCCGCAGACGAAGAATTCTCTCATTTGTTGGATCGAAGAAACAAAGGCTCTCTTGGCAACTGCAATTCGAGAGGAAGAAGAGAAGATCCATCTTCTCTTCTGATTGAATTCCCTTCCCAAGCCAAGCCATTCTTCTCCTTCAACCGAGGCGGATCGTGGACGATCGAACCTTCACTCATTTACTGCTTTCTTTTAGTTTCTGTTTCCGAATTGAATGTTGTTTTACTTTTAGTTTCTGTTTAAGACTTGAATCGTATCTCGCTTTCGAATTGTTACTGGATTTGTTTCATTTAAGTAATCAATTAGTTTTGTTGAGTTCTTCTCTTATTCACAATTAATCAATTAGTTTTGTTGAGTTCTATTCATGAGTAATCAATTAGTTTTGTTAAGTTCTCCTATGATCATGTGTAGCTAGAATTAGAAAGGTTGCTGAGATGAATCTATAGGGCAAAACAATGTGAATTCAGCATGTAAATGAGCATGAGTGCATTGAATGAATGTGAACTTCATCCCATGGGCAATTTCGACCGGCCATCCATTTTGTTCTAACGAATTCCTAACCTCTGGAAGGAGTAAGAATTCAGAGTCATTCATTCATGTTAGCCTTTCATGGTAACCAGAGAGTGATCTAGGAATAGGTGCTTTCCTAACACGTTGAATAGCATGCAATCATAAATAGTTTCTTAGCCTTACTTGGATATGAGTAACTTATGAATCTAATGCATATAATCGAAAGATGTATGAGATCTAGCTAAATACGATGCATGTAATGCTTGTTCACTGTTGAATGATCATAGTTTATGCCTATGGAGGATTCTTAGCCAACCTTGCTGCTTTCATCTTAGATTTTACTTGCTGTTAATCTGTTGTTAATCCATTGCGAGAGTATTGCGAAAGCCGCAATCTTATTTTCTGCCTTTAACTTAGATTTCACTTGTCAATTCATTGCTAGCTTATTGCGAAAGTATTGCGAGATCCGCAATACTATCTTCCAATAGTGTAGTTCCTTAGCTTATTTTGCATTGCTGTAACTTTGTGTTTTCCTTGTGTCCTTTACAATTTTGTGTCTCAAGCAAAAATCCATTCATTCCTGGTTACCTTAACTAATTTAGCACGCATAAAATCGACATTTACTCAACTTAGTCTCTGTGTCGATATAAAACATACTTATCACTTGCTGCAGACCATGTATACTTGCATGATCTGAGTGCTCTTCTCACCTAATTTACATACACACTGAGCATGCAACAAGTTTTTGGCGCCGCTGCCGGGGACTCTGTTGAGTCAAAACGATTTGTGTTATTTTAGAAAGAACTTAAATGATTGGAGCTAATCTTTTGTGTACATTTTGCAGGTACTAACAACACTGGTTTATGAATGAGTTTCCAAACTACAATCTAGAGTTTGATCCCGAGCCTGAATGAACTCTAAGGAACAAAAATAGAATTAAAAGGGAAGATGCACGCCGTTTGAATCATCAAACTCAAAATCAACCTGTATTTCAGCACATTGCTGACCACGCAGAGTCAGTGCAATTTGGACCACAACAAGCTGAAATGGATCGACCAGAAGAAGCACCAAACCGAGCACTTAACACTCGCAATCCATTGACATTGCGAATGATAAGGACAGTGCTATACTATCCTACCTTGTACCTATGCCTGAGGAGCTCAATCCGAGCATCATATGTCCAGAAATCACAGCCCACTCATTCGAACTGAAACCTGTAATGTTTCAGATGCTGTCAACAGTCGGCCAATTCTTCAGCGTTGAGAATGAAGACCCCCACAACCACTTAAGAAACTTCCTGGGAGTGAGTGACACCTTTGTCATTCTAGGAGTGTCTCAAGAGGCTTTGCGGCTGTATCTATTTCCATACTCGTTGAGAGACAAAGCCAAGACATGGTTGAATTCTTTTCCATCCGGATCAATTGTCAACTGGACAGATTTAGCTGAAAAGTTTTTGGTGAAGTATTTTCCCCCAGATAGGAACTCAAATTTTCGTGACGACATCATCAAATTTAAACAAGCTGAGAATGAATCTCTGCATGAATCCTGGACCAGATTCAAGGATCTTCTACTCAAATGTCCACACCATGGCATTCCATGGTGTATCCAGATTGAAGTATTCTTCAAAGGATGTAACCCCAGCACGAGGCAAGTTCTGAATTCCTCAGCTGGAGGATCTATGCTATCAAAGAGCTATAACGAGGCTTATGAAATTTTGGAGAAAATTTCAACTTCACACTGCCGATGGTCAGATGATCCCGTGGAACCAAATAGAAGGAAGGCTCATGACATGGATGCACTCAGTGCAATGAGCAATCAGATAAATACACTGACAAACCTAATGAAGCAAATGGCTCAGACGAATATCCAACAAAATGCCAATACAGTGGCATCTGCTTCAACAAGCACAGCAGTGGCTAATCAATTAGATGCACTCATGTGTGGATTCTGTGGAGAAGGACATGTGTATGACTATTGCCCTGCGAATCCAGCTTCTGTGTGCTATGTTGGGAGCCAGCAACAACCTAGGAATAATCCTTATTCCAATACATATAACCCTGGCTGGAGAAACCACCCTAATTTCTCTTGGAGTGGACAACAAGGCACCAGCCAGATGCAGAACCAAACAAGACCAAGTGGACCACCTGGGTTCACTCAACATCAGCAAAGTAATCAACCTCCATACCAAAAACCATATGCCAACAACCAACCGATGGGAACATCAGTGGAAAGCTTGCTGAAGGAGTATATAGCAAATAATGATGCAACCTTGCAGAGCCAGCAAGCAACTTTGAGAAGTTTAGAAAATCAAATTGGGCAATTGGCAAATGAGCTAAAAAATAGGCCCCAAGGCAGACTGCCTGCTGATACTGAGAATCCTAGAAGGGATGGTAAGGAACAAGTTCAAGCTATTGAACTAAGAAGTGGAAGGCCATTGGTGATTAGTAGCAGAGAAGGACCAAAGAGAGTAGAGAATGAAGAGTCTAGTGCTCCACTGGACCCTCTGCCTAACATTGACCAAGTGCAACCAAGAACAACAAGGGCGAGGCTTGAGCCCATCATTGAGGAACCAGAAGAGATTTCTAGGCCTCCCCCTGTCATTAGGCAACACAATTTACCTACTTATGTGCCACCACCTCCATTTCCTAGACGACTGTTGCGTGCTCAATGTGTAAAGATAAATAAGCAAGAAAGTAGAGAGAGCACTCAGAACATGCAAGCATACATGGTCTCACAGCAAGTAGTAAGTATATTTCATTCGTTTTTTCCACAGAGACTTATGTTTAGCTATTCGCGAAGTGTATTTGTTAAGAAAGATGGGGTGGATTTGATGGGGTAAAATTGGTTTTTAATTATCTAATTTTTGCTGAATGTGTAAAGGAATATAACATAAACAAATGCAAGTTGAAATTAGACTCAAAGGACAAGAGATGGAATTGATAAACGAAGAAGAAAACAGCTAAACAGAATGAAAATTTAGCAGAATTGCGGGGACCGCAATGTTTCCGCAATTAAACAGCAGCGAAAGTGTGTAATTGGGTGAGTTAAGGGCTACTAATGACTATCCTATAGGCATTATTATACGATTCTCAAGCACTGGATCTACTCTCTATGCATCAAACTCACTCTATCTCATGTATCGTCCGATTCCATGCATTAGATTCCTAAGTTTACTCGACTTCAAAGTAAGGTCTTAATCATCTTGTTAAAACAGAAGTGTTTAGTTTGTACTAGGGAAACGCCTATTCCTAGGCCGTTTCCTGATTACCATGAAAGGCTAGCATGATTATATGACTCTGAACTCTTACTCCTTCCAGAGGTTAGGAGTTCTTTGGACAAAATGGATGGCCAATCGAAATTGCCCGTGGGATGAAGCTTACATACAATCAATGTTTCGAAGGCGATCCTACATGCTTGGTTCACGTTTTTTAGCCTATAGTTCTGTCATTAGCATGCCCCTAAGTGACTTAGCTACTCATGGATATATAGAGAACAGAAATGTAAGATGAAGCAGACATGCTTAGAAGGGAAATAAACTTAAAACAGCAAGACAAAACCGTAGCAGCAGAAGAAAGAAACCGTGAAATGAAACTTGCACTCTGATTACTTTGAATGTTGAACGAACAAAGAGAAACTTAAAGGCAGTAATTCAAAGACAGACAACAACGAAATGCAGTAACTAAAACACTAAACTAAGAACAACAATGATCAAAACTGGAAATTAGAAGAAGAACGACAGAAAACAGTAAATTGGCGCTTGAAAGCTTCGTTGCAGTCGCCTCGAATGAAGAGGATGAAAGGTCAGCCTTGCTTGGATGAATCCAATCGAGAGAGAAGAAGAATCTCCTCTCCTTCCTATCAGATTATCGATTCCAACAGCTGAGACTCTCACTCCAACAGACGGCAAAGGAAAACAGGGAGAAAAAGTGGACTGTGAGAAGGCTTCTACGCTTTCGGATCATGACTGAACCTCCGACTTTGGCCCCCTTTTATAGTAGTTTGCAGGTGCGTTTGGGCCAAGGAGAACCATCAATCTTCAACGTCATATATCAGAATGGATGGAGGAGAAAGAATGAATCCCTGAAATTACGGAAATTAACAGAAAAGGATCAGTCAACTTACGGTTTTCACTTGAATAATTGCGGCCTCAGCAATGTTTTCGCAATGCTGTCGCAATGCAGTTTTTTCATTCTTTTCCTTCGGTTTTGAACCCTTTTCTTTCCTATTGTGCATAAGTCCTAATTTAGCTACCTTCTTCTCATTCTCATATTTAAGCATAGGTCTAGGCTAAATGCTATCAAAAACACCTAAAAGTGCACATCTTCTTAAGCTAAATGGGTCCTAAATAAGTCACTTTCAGAGACTTAACACACCCCCAAACTTAAGGCTTTGCTTGTCCTCAAGCATACTAAGGACTTCCCTAGGCTGCTGTTTCTCCTTCTTTGACCACCTACTGACTCCCTTATATCCCTACCTATAGCACTGCTGTCCTGTGACACACCTCCAAGCTTAAAACTACCCTCTTATCTAGCTTCTTCTGAACTTGCCTGCCTAACACTTATCTGTTTTCCTTAACTCCCTACAACTGATCTATTTGCTTTTGTCATATCATGCCACTATCCCTAAGGTTTCAAATTCTGCCTAGATTTACCTCAGACTCAGTACATGCTTCTAGCTTTATTTTTAATGTGTCTAGGATTCCTTAGAGTCATGCCAGTCTTAGTATTAACGGTGACAGTAGTACTTTTAAAGAACAACCTAAACCCTGGCATCACTACATTGGATAAACACTCATCTCCCTAAACAACCCTACAAGTTATAACTTTGTGCTTAGCTAATTGAGGATCAGAGTTCTTTTTAAATAGGACATCTAAGCCACAAAGTTATAACTCCTAGGTATACATTCTTTTTTTCCTTTTCTTTTTTTTTTTACTTAGGTGGGGCCTATCCTTTGGTTGCCTTTTGATGCAATGCCACTTGTGGGTCACACACTTGGCACTGATTACTTAGCAACCTAAGAGAGACCCCCCTCTTTATTCTATTTTTCATTTTTTTTTTTTTTTTTTTTTTTTTCAGGTCATCATTTTTTTGTAAAGGATAAGAAGAATGCTTATGTTTCTAAGGGAGAGAGGAATGTTCCTAGGCCTAGGGTGGCCTCCCCCAAACTTCAACTACTCATTGTCCCCAATGAGTGTCTGAGGTGGCACACCCCCAAACTTATCCTAGAAGCATCTAGTCTAAAGTAAAACAAAGCGAATCTAAAAGCCCTAGGCATAGACAGAACATTAAAAAGAAAGTATCACAGCAGCAGCAGTTAAAAAAAAAAAAAACAGACAGTTAAGGGCTTAAAGCTGTGCATGCTGAACTATTTAGAGGTTGATTCCAAACTAGCAAAGGGTGTCCTATGACACTCATCCAGCATGTATTGAGATAAGCTATATACGGTAGTCATGATAGCAGCAAAAGATAGAAGTTAAACAGATCACAGCCTAGCTAAACAGACAGTCCAAAACATGCTTTTAGTCATGAAAATTGCGGGTACCGCAATTATTTCGCAATTAGATCAGGGCAGATATAACATTGATTAAGGCCCCTAAGCATGCTTTTTCCAGTCACTCAAGCTTCCTAAAAATAAAACTAAACTATCCTACCTAGTCAGCTAACATCAGACTATACTAAGCAAAAGGAAAAACATAAAACTAAACATCTAAAATAGATCAAAATTGAACCAAAAACAGCATAATTCACATGGTCCTATCAGAAAGCAGAAAATTGTTTTTTTTTTCTAAGGGAACAGCAATACTCCCTTTAGTGCACTTCAAACCAGCACTTAAACTTCTTCATCCTCATCTGGTTGCCGTGGTCGTGGGGGCACCCATGGAGTCAGGAGATTTGTGGGGAAGTCAGGGAAGATGCACCCCAGTTGGTCTGCAACTTCCTTGTCCCTCGCCTGCGCATAAGTGGCCCATTGAGCCATTCTCCTCTGCATATCCATCAGGCAGGCCATGGATAAGGACTGTTCAGCTGCCAGCCTATCCAGTTCAAACTCCATATTCCCCTTCCTTCTCAGCCTCAGGTTAGCAGGCAGCTCCAAGTGGCCCGTGTAGGCCATCTGCTGCTCCAGGCGCTCGGTGGGGACTCCTGCAAGCAAACATAGCTTGGTTATGGTATTAGGGAAAAACAGTGGTCCCTTACCTTTCTTGGCGCATTCAGCAATGGCCGCAGTGATGACTTCTCCCACATTGATCGTGAGACCTCTCATTATCGCATACACCAGCAGCGATCGGCTCTGGTTGATTGTAGTCTCGTGAGTCACAGGGGACAATCTCCTTCGCACGAACGAAAACCAAACAGCTGCCTTAGCCGTGAGGTTGGCACTCATGAGAGTGTGCCTCCCATTGCGTGACACGGTCCAGGAAGCTTCAGGCTGGCCAATGGTGCGAATAGCCTCTTCCAGCACTGCCTCAGTAGGCTCATCAACGATCCGTGCATAATCTGTATGTGTTTGGCCTTTGAGACCATAGGCTTCGTTGATGGCCTTGGCTGAGAAATCCACTTCTACCCCTCTGACCACAGACAGGCCATCCTCAGGGCTGAGCACATTGGCGTAGAAATCATACACCATGCTCGTGTAGGCTGGATTGGGCGGTCTGCAGAATTCCTCCCAGCCATGGTTGATCACTCCTGCGCGCAAGAACTGCGGCAGGTCAGCAGGTCGGTCGAGGAAGCCTTTCTCGTGCAGCAACTCCCTCTTCCTTAACTCAACGCCCCTGGATTCAGCGTCAGATGAAACATACCTCACTGACTGAGGTTCGTCTTCAGGGTAGAGTTTGGCCTTCCCCTTATCTGCTGGCTTGGCTGACTCGGCAGCCTCAACCTTGAGTCGTTTGAGCGAAGGCTCAGTGCTCTCTTTGTCTGCTGAAGGCACCCTCTTGGCCTTCTTCTTCTTCAGTCTCTTGGATCGCTTGGCCTTGACAATCTTGGCCTTCTTCCTCTTCTTGAGCTTAGCCTTGATATTGATCTGCTGGAGGCATGCCCCCAACGTCTCTTCCATGGAATCATCCTGCCGTGCAGGACTCTCGGCACTAGCTTCCCTTGCAGGCGAGAAAACCTCGTCTTCACCACCTTCCCCACTGCCCTGAGTGGATTCCTGGTACTCCCCATAGGGGAATTCAGGATCAGGCTGTGGAGGCGTGTGCGAAGGTGTGGCATTCTGTTCTGCTGTAGGCGTCTGCACGGAATTCAGTGGTGAAGACGGCGTCGCAGGGCTCTGTGCAGGCGGTGACGATGAAAGCTCCGGGCTGTGCACTGGTTCAGATGATGAAGGGTTGTGCGCAGGTGAGGCAGACGGCGACGAACTCTTCTTTGGCGACTCGTGGGACGCACGATCCGTTTCTTGACTCTCCACAGAGGGAGTCTTGGCTTTGCTTGGTTCGGCGGCCGTCTCGACACTCCACCGGCGTTTCTTGGGCGTGCCCGCTGGTTCAGAAGGTCCAGCAGGGATCTCAGTGACAACCCTCCACTTCTTCCTACGGATCGGAAGCTTGGGAAGAGGTCCGGCGCGTACAGCCCCAGCATCTGCAAGGGTCAGAAGTGCTTCCCTCGCAGCCGCTTCAGCTGCATCATCGGCCTTCTTCTTGGCTGCGGATCTTTCAGCCCTTGTGGACACCATTGTCGAATCTTGGAGGTTTGGAGAGAAGGATCAAAGATGAAGAGAATCTCAGGTTTCTTGGAAATCAGAGAATGAGAGAATCGTATCGATCGAGCGCCTTCTAACGGATATAAAGGCAACGGCTAAATCCCAACGGCTCTATTTTGCGGATCCTGCAATTCCAGCGCAATTCTAGGGATATTTTTTCATCAAAATCTCAAACTTTGCTCGTCCGTATCTTTTATTTGGCTCGATCGTTTTTTGATTTTTAAAGCTGGGATTACTCTCCTTGACTCCCTCTTTCGATTCCCTACAAAAAGAAATAAAAACAATATCAAATACGTAATTAAAATCACACAACAAAACACACAAATGACAACCGGAAAATCGCAAAAAATAAACTACGGCATGAGCCTTATGTTGACGAGCACAGTAACCACTCGTCCTCTCTCGTTCTCATTGTCACGCTTCAGTCAAGAGGAAGGCCGAGAGAGTCTTCACATCTCCTTCCTCATAGTAATGCTTCAACCTCGCCCCATTGACCATAAATGGTTGGCCTTGCTGCAAGTTTTTTATCTCTATGGCACCATGAACAAACACATTAGTAATGACAAATGGACCCGACCATCTAGACTTAAGTTTCCCTGGAAATAGTTTCAACCGTGAGTTAAACAACAATACAAGTTGACCCTTCTTAAAGTCCTTAACTCTAAGTCTACTATCGTGCCAAATCTTGGTTTTTTCCTTGTACATCTTAGCATTTTCATAGGCCATATGCCTAAGCTCATCAAGCTCATGTAATTGCAAAGACCTCAGTGTCCCCGCATCTTTTACACAAAAATTTAATTCCTTCATGGCCCAAAATGCTTTGTTTTCTAACTCAAGTGGTAAGTGACAAGCCTTGCCATATACCAGCCTATAAGGAGACATTCCTAGAGGTGTCTTATATGCTGTCCTATAAGCCCAAAGTGCATCCTCAAGCTTGAAGGACCAGTCTTTCCTATTAGGTTTGACTACTTTTTCTAGGATGTTCTTAATTTCCCTATTTGAGATTTCAGCTTGGCCATTTGAGTGTGGGTGATAGGGAGTGGCTACTCTATGCCTAATGTTATATTTAGCCAATACTTTTTCCATAGCCTTGTTAATGAAATGTGACCCCTCATCACTAATGATAGCACGAGGTGTCCCAAATCTAGTAAAAATGTGCCTATGCAAGAAGTTGGTGACTGTTTTAGCATCATTATTAGGACATGCTTTGGCCTCTACCCACTTGGACACATAATCCACTGCCACTAATATGTAGAGGTTACCTGATGATGGGGGAAATGGCCCCATGAAGTCAATGCCCCATACATCAAAGAGCTCTAACTCTAAGATGTAGGTGAGGGGCATCTCATCCTTTCGACTGAGGTTACCTGTTCTTTGGCATTCATCACAGCTGTGGGCATAGTTGTGGGCATCTTTGAAGATCGTTGGCCAATAATAGCCACTCTGAAATACCTTTGCAGCTGTTCTTTGGCCACCAAAGTGTCCACCATAAGGAGATGTGTGACAGTGCTGCAGCACAGACTTCGCTTCAGCAGCTGAAACACACTTCCTTAGCAAGCCATCAGCACAGGTTCTGTAAAGTGTGGGGTCGTCCCAGATGAATTTCCTTGCTTCATGAAGGAACCTCTTCTTCTCTTGTCCTCCCTTGAACACTGGTAATACCTGTGATGCACGGAAGTTAGCAATGTCAGCAAACCAAGGTTCCTCATCGTTATCACGATGAGTCAAAGCAAAGACATGTTCATCAATAAAAGCATCAGAAATTGCGGGGTCCGCAATTTTGTCGCAATTGTGCTGCAATCGAGACAGGTGATCTGCAACCACGTTTTCACATCCTTTCTTGTCCCGAATGTCCAAATCAAATTCCTGCAGCAATAACACCCATCTAATCAACCTAGGCTTGGCATCAGCCTTCCTCATAAGATATTTCAAGGCAGAATGGTCAGTATATACAATTGTCCTAGTGCCTACAATATAGTTTCTGAATTTCTCACAAGCAAACACTACAGCAAGCATCTCTTTTTCAGTAGTGGTATAATTACATTGAGCCTCATTCAAGGTCTTACTAGCATAATAGACAGGGTGTGTTAGCTTGTCAATCTTCTGGCCTAACATCACTCCTACAGCGTAGTCACTGGCATCACATAACATCTCAAAGGGCAGATCCCAATTTGGTCTTACTATGATAGGGGCTGTGACTAGTGCTTTCTTAAGGGTGGTCCAAGCTACTACACATTCCTTAGAGAAGATGAAGGGCCTATTTAGCTCTAATAGCTCACACAGAGGCTTGGCTATCTTAGAAAAGTCCTTAATGAACCTTCTGTAGAAGCCAGCATGCCCTAAGAAGCTTCTAATGGCTTTGACATTCTGGGGCTCTACCAACTTCTCTATGATCTCAATTTTGGCTCGGTCAACTTCGACTCCTGCCCTCGACACTCTATGTCCTAAGACAATCCCCTCATCCACCATAAAATGGCATTTCTCCCAATTTAAGACTAGGTTGGTCTCCTCACACCTAGCCAGGACTTGTCCAAGGTTTTCTAGACAGTTTGAAAATGAGTCCCCAAAGACTGAGAAGTCATCCATGAATATTTCTATCATGGACTCATCCAACTCAGAGAAGATTGCCATCATGCACCTTTGGAAAGTTGCCGGTGCATTGCATAAGCCAAAAGGCATTCTGCGAAAGGCAAAGGTTCCAAAAGGGCAAGTAAAGGTGGTCTTCTCTTGATCCTTAGGGTCTATAGTTATTTGATTATAGCCTGAATAGCCATCTAAGAAACAATAGTAGGCTCTACCAGCTATTCTGTCTAACATCTGGTCAATGAACGGAAGAGGAAAATGGTCTTTTTTGGTTTCTTTATTTAATTTTCTGTAATCCATACACACTCTCCACCCTGTGACAGTCCTTGTTGGAATCAGTTCGTTGTTCTCATTGACTACCACAGTTATTCCCCCCTTTTTAGGTACACATTGGATGGGGCTCACCCACTGGCTACTAGCTATTGGGAAGATCACTCCTGCATCTAACCATTTTATTATTTCCTTCTTTACTACCTCTTTCATAGAGGGGTTTAGCCTACGCTGGTGATCTACCCTAGGTGTGTGCTCTTCCTCTAGTATAATTTTGTGCATGCAATAAGAAGGGCTAATGCCTCGAATATCAGCAATAGTCCATGCTATAGCCTTCCTATGTTGCTTAAGCAGTAAAATCAGTTCAACCTCATGCTTTTCACTTAATTTAGACGAAATGATAACAGGCAGAGTTTCATTACTTCCTAAATATGCATACTTGAGGTGAGTAGGGAGTGGTTTCAGTTCTAAAACAGGTGGATGCTCAATGGAGGGCTTTAAAGGATTCACAGATCTATCAGTTAAATCTATATTCATACATACATGTTGTGGTTTATCTACAGGCATATCCATTATGTCAGATACATTCAAGTCAGCTATATCTAATTGTACATATTCATTAGCATGCTTGGTTAATAGTACATGCTCTAATTGTTCCTCCATCAAGGAGTCTACTACGTCCATGCTAGCACAGGATTCAAGGTCAGAGGGGTACCTTAAAGCTTTATATACGCTAAACTTCACCTCTTCATCATGAACCCTCATAGTGAGCTCACCTTTTTGGACGTCTATAAGTGCCCTACCTGTGGCTAGAAATGGTCTGCCTAGCAGGATGGGGACTTCCTTGTCTGCCTCATAGTCCAGGACAATGAAATCTGCAAGGAAAATAAACTTGTCAACTTTAACTAGAATATCCTCAATTTTACCTTCTGGATATGCAATGGATCTGTCTGCTAGTTGTAAAGTGACAGTTGTTGGACGTGCTTCTCCTATTCCCAACTGGCGGAATAGGGACAGGGGCATGAGATTTATGCTGGCGCCCAGGTCACAAAGCGCTCTGCCCACGTGCTTGCCTCCAAGTTCTACAGGTAAGGTGAAGGAACCAGGATCCTTCTCCTTCTTGGGTAGCTTGTTCTGGAGGATGGCACTGCACTCCTCGGTGAGGTTTACTGTTTCAAACTCACCAATTATTTTTTTGTTAGTAATGATGTCCTTCAAAAACTTTACATAAGAAGGCATAGACTGTAAAACTTCTACAAAAGGAATGTTAACATGCACTTGCTTAAGAATTTCTAAGAATTTATTAAAATGCACTTCCTGTTCCTGCTTCTTCTTAAGCCTTCGAGGGTATGGAGGTGGTGGCACATATGCAGGCACGTCAGGGCGCCTTAGGATAGGTGGAGGCCTTGGAATTTCTTCTACCTCCTCAATAATTGGCTCTAGCCTGGCTCCTGATGTGCTGGTTAGTGGTGGACCTTGGTTTGGCAGAGACTCCAGTGGAGCACTAGACTCAGTGTTCTCTACTCTCCTTGGTGTGTCCTTTGTGTTGTTCACCAATGGTCTTCCACTCCTAAGTTCAATTGCTTGAACTTGTTCTTTACCATCTCTCCTTGGTACCTCGGTGTCAGCAGGGAGTCTACCTTGGGGCCTACTCTTAAGTTCATTGGCTAATTGACCTATTTGGTTTTCTAGGCTCCTAAGAGTAGCTTGCTGGCTTTGAAGAGTAGCATCATTCTTAGCGATGTATTCCTTGAGTAGGTTTTCTACAGAAGATCCTACAGGTTGATTGTATGGTTTTTGGTACATTGACTGGTTATGTTGAGGAGTGAAACCAGGTGTTCCACTCGGCCTTGGTTGGTTAGAATTTTGGTTAGCGTTTTGTTGGCCACCCCATGACAGGTTAGGGTGGTTTCTCCAACCAGGGTTATAGGTGTTGGAGTAGGGGTTATTCCTAGGCTGCTGCTGGCTTCCAATGTAGCAGACTGAGGATGGATTCCCAGGGCAGTATTCATATGGGTGCCCTTCCCCACAGAATCCACAGACAAGTGCCTCGCCTTGACTTGGTTGGGTGCCCATTGACATGGCTGTGGCGGTATTGGCACTGGTTTGGAGATTGGCCTGAGCCATTTGCTTAACTAGGTTGGTCAGGGCGTTTATTTGGGTGCTCATTGCACTTAGAGCATCCTTGTCTTGAGCCCTAGTTGGCTCAACTGGATCATCTGACCACCTACAGTGAGATGCTGAGATCTTCTCCAAGATCTCATAGGCTTCGTTGTAACTCTTGGACAACATGGAACCTCCAGCGGATGAGTTTAGAACTTGTCTGGTGCTGGGGTTGCATCCTTTAAAGAAGACTTCTATTTGGATACACCATGGGATGCCATGGTGTGGACATTTAATGAGAAGGTCTTTGAATCTTGTCCAAGCTTCGTGAAGAGACTCACTTGGAGCTTGTTTGAATTTGATGATATCATCACGAAAGGTCGAATTCCTATCTGGTGGGAAATATTTGACTAGGAATTTTTCTGCTAAGTCTGTCCAATTGAGGACAGATCCTGAGGGTAATGAATTTAACCACATTTTGGCTTTGTCCCTCAAAGAGTAAGGGAACAGATATAGCCTCAGGGCTTCTTGGGAAACTCCAGGAATCAGGAATGTGTCACTAACTCCTAGGAAGTTCCTAAGGTGGTTATGGGGGTCCTCATTTTCTATTCCAAAGAATTGTCCCACAGTGGACAACATTTGGAACATCACTGGCTTTAACTCGAATGAGTTGGCAGTGATTTCAGGACGGATTATGCTGGGGTTCAGCTCCCCAGGCATAGGTACGAGGTATGAAAGGATGGCGCTATCCTTGTCATTCGCTATTTCAATGGGATTGCGAGTGACAGGCACCAGATTTTGATCTACTCCAGCCATTTCTTCTTGAGTGGATTGCGGAGACTCTGCGGTTTCAGCAATTATTTGAGGTAAGAGGGGTTGTTTAAAGAGACGTTTCTTGGCTCTATTTCTAGCTCTAAGTAATCTCTCGGGCTCAGGGTTGAACTCTAGATCACTACTTGGAGTCTCATTCATAAACTACCCTAAATGGTACCTGAAAAAGAAATGGAAATGGATCAAATCCAATGGAGAATATCTTGGTGTTTCAGACTTAACGAACTTCGTTTTCACTTAAAATAAGTCCCCGGCAGCGGCGCCAAAAACTTGTTGCGTGCTCAATGTGTAAAGATAAATAAGCAAGAAAGTAGAGAGAGCACTCAGAACATGCAAGCATACATGGTCTCACAGCAAGTAGTAAGTATATTTCATTCGTTTTTTCCACAGAGACTTATGTCGCGAAGTGTATTTGTTAAGAAAGATGGGGTGGATTTGATGGGGTAAAATTGGTTTTTAATTATCTAATTTTTGCTGAATGTGTAAAGGAATATAACATAAACAAATGCAAGTTGAAATTAGACTCAAAGGACAAGAGATGGAATTGATAAACGAAGAAGAAAACA
Organism: Herpetospermum pedunculosum; assembly: GCA_028017165.1. Taxonomy (NCBI): domain Eukaryota; kingdom Viridiplantae; phylum Streptophyta; class Magnoliopsida; order Cucurbitales; family Cucurbitaceae; genus Herpetospermum; species Herpetospermum pedunculosum. The sequence goes on along the minus strand of CM051524.1, from coordinate 44,268,224 downwards.
GCTAAACAGAATGAAAATTTAGCAGAATTGCGGGGACCGCAATGTTTCCGCAATTAAACAGCAGCGAAAGTGTGTAATTGGGTGAGTTAAGGGCTACTAATGACTATCCTATAGGCATTATTATACGATTCTCAAGCACTGGATCTACTCTCTATGCATCAAACTCACTCTATCTCATGTATCGTCCGATTCCATGCATTAGATTCCTAAGTTTACTCGACTTCAAAGTAAGGTCTTAATCATCTTGTTAAAACAGAAGTGTTTAGTTTGTACTAGGGAAACGCCTATTCCTAGGCCGTTTCCTGATTACCATGAAAGGCTAGCATGATTATATGACTCTGAACTCTTACTCCTTCCAGAGGTTAGGAGTTCTTTGGACAAAATGGATGGCCAATCGAAATTGCCCGTGGGATGAAGCTTACATACAATCAATGTTTCGAAGGCGATCCTACATGCTTGGTTCACGTTTTTTAGCCTATAGTTCTGTCATTAGCATGCCCCTAAGTGACTTAGCTACTCATGGATATATAGAGAACAAAAATGTAAGATGAAGCAGACATGCTTAGAAGGGAAATAAACTTAAAACAGCAAGACAAAACCGTAGCAGCAGAAGAAAGAAACCGTGAAATGAAACTTGCACTCTGATTACTTTGAATGTTGAACGAACAAAGAGAAACTTAAAGGCAGTAATTCAAAGACAGACAACAACGAAATGCAGTAACTAAAACACTAAACTAAGAACAACAATGATCAAAACTGGAAATTAGAAGAAGAACGACAGAAAACAGTAAATTGGCGCTTGAAAGCTTCGTTGCAGTCGCCTCGAATGAAGGGGATGAAAGGTCAGCCTTGCTTGGATGAATCCAATCGAGAGAGAAGAAGAATCTCCTCTCCTTCCTATCAGATTATCGATTCCAACAGCTGAGACTCTCACTCCAACAGACGGCAAAGGAAAACAGGGAGAAAAAGTGGACTGTGAGAAGGCTTCTACGCTTTCGGATCATGACTGAACCTCCGACTTTGGCCCCCTTTTATAGTAGTTTGCAGGTGCGTTTGGGCCAAGGAGAACCATCAATCTTCAACGTCATATATCAGAATGGATGGAGGAGAAAGAATGAATCCCTGAAATTACGGAAATTAACAGAAAAGGATCAGTCAACTTACGGTTTTCACTTGAATAATTGCGGCCTCAGCAATGTTTTCGCAATGCTGTCGCAATGCAGTTTTTTCATTCTTTTCCTTCGGTTTTGAACCCTTTTCTTTCCTATTGTGCATAAGTCCTAATTTAGCTACCTTCTTCTCATTCTCATATTTAAGCATAGGTCTAGGCTAAATGCTATCAAAAACACCTAAAAGTGCACATCTTCTTAAGCTAAATGGGTCCTAAATAAGTCACTTTCAGAGACTTAACAACGACTGAGAAAGAAACAGGAACAAGAAGCTCATTTCCATAAATTTTTGGAAATCTTGAAGCAAGTTCATGTTAATATCCCTTTTGTGGAAGTATTACAGTCCATGCCAACATATGTGAAGTTTCTAAAGGACATCATAACCAATAAGAAAGTCATTGGAGAGTTTGAAACGGTTAATCTTACTGAAGAGTGAAGCGCCATACTCCAGAACAAGCTGCCAAAGAAAGAGAAGGATCCTGGTTCCTTCACTTTGCCAGTGGAATTGGGAGGCAAGCATGTGGGCAGAGCTTTATGTGATCTGGGAGCCAGTATAAACCTCATGCCCTTGTCATTATTCCAACAGCTTGGAATATGAGAGGCACGCCCAACAACAGTCACCTTGCAACTTGCAGACAGATCCATCTCATACCGTGAAGGTAAAATTGAGGATATTCTAGTCAAGGTTGACAAATTTATTTTTCTTGCAGATTTTATCATTTTGGACTACGAGGCAGACAAAGAGGTGCCAATCATCTTAGGCAGACCTTTCTTAGACACAGGTAGGGCCCTGATTGATGTACAAAAGGGTGAACTTACCATGCGAGTCAACAATGAAGAGGTTAAGTTTAGTGTTTTTAAAGCCTTGAGGTACCATTCTGACCTTGAACACTGTGCTACTGTAGATATATTAGACTCACTAATTGAAGACGAACTTGAGCATGAATTATTAGTCAAGCATGCTACTGATTATGCACAAATTGATCCGAATGATTTAAACATTGCTGAAATTATGGATGTATCTGTGAATAACCCTCAACATGTATGCATGACTAATGAGCTATCTGAAAGAACCACAACTCCCATGATGCCATCAATTGAACAACCACCTTTGTTAGAATTAAAACCACTGCCACAACACCTTAAATATGCATATCTAGGAGAGAAAGACACATTGCCTATCATTATTTCGTCCAAATTGAATGAACAACATGAAAATTTGTTAATTTTGCTGCTTAAGCAACATAGAAAAGCAATTGGGTGGACGATTGCTGACATTAGGGGCATAAGTCCTTCTTATTGTATGCATAAGATACTGTTAGAGGAAGGACACACACCTAGAATAGAGCATCAACGAAGGTTGAACCCCTCCATGAAGGAGGTAGTTAAAAAAGAAATTATTAAATGGCTAGATGCAGGTGTGATCTTCCCAATATCTAATAGTCAGTGGGTCAGTCCTATCCAATGTGTACCAAAAAAGGGCGGTATGACAGTAGTAGTTAATGAGAACAATGAGTTAATACCCACTCGAACAGTCACAGGATGGAGAGTATGTATGGACTATCGAAAACTTAATAAAGAAACAAAAAAAGACCATTTCCCTTTACCTTTTATCGACCAAATGCTAGATAGATTAGCTGACCAAGCCTTCTATTTCTTTTTAGATGGCTACTCAGGGTATAATCAAATCACCATAGACCCTAAAGACCAAGAGAAGACAACATTTACATGTCCATTTGGCACGTTTGCTTTTCGCAGAATGCCATTCGGCCTCTGCAATGCACCAGCAACGTTCCAACGATGTATGTTGACAATCTTTTATGATCCAGATGAGTCCATAGTAGAAATATTCATGGATGATTTTTCAGTGTTTGGTGATTCCTTTAACCACTGTTTAGCCAATCTAGGACAAGTTCTCACTCGGTGTGAGGAAACCAATCTAGTGCTGAATTGAGAAAAATGCCACTTCATGGTGGAAGAAGGCATAGTATTAGGACATAGAGTGTCCAAAGCAGGAATAGAGGTTGATAGGGCCAAAATAGAAGTCATTGAGAAGTTAGTTGAACCTAAGAATGTAAAAGCCATAAGAAGTTTCTTAGGACACGCAGGGTTTTATAGAAGATTTATAAAAGATTTCTAAAAAATCTCCAAACCCCTCTGCGAGCTATTAGAGCTAAATAGAACTTTTATCTTTTCAAATGAGTGTTTAATAGCATGGACTAAGCTTAAAACTGCCTTAGTAAAAGCTCCAATTATAATCGGTCCAAATTGGGAGATGCCCTTTGAATTGATGTGTGATGCGAGCGATTATGCAATTGGAGCCATGCTTGGCCAAAAGAGACATAAATTAACACACCCTATTTATTATGCAAGTAAAACATTAAATGAGGCTCAATGCAACTACACTACTACTGAAAAGGAAATGTTAGCCGTAGTGTTTGCATGTGAGAAATTCAGAGCCTATATTGTAGGAAATAAAACAATTGTATATACTGATCATTCTGCAATAAAGTACTTAATGAGGAAGGCTGATGCCAAGCCTCGGCTAATTAGATGGGTGCTACTCTTGCAGGAATTTGATTTGGAAATACGAGACAAAAAGGGATGTGAAAACGTGGTTGCTGACCACTTATCAAGATTACAGAGTCATTGCGAATCTATTGCGGAGCCCGCAATGATGGATTCTTTTATTGATGAACATGTTTTAGTTTTATTACATTGTGATTATAATGTTGAGCCTTGGTTTGCTGACATTGCAAATTTTCTTGCCTCACAGGTGCTACCTGAATTCAATAAGGACAGGAAAAGAAGAAGTTCTTGAATGATGCCAGAAAGTACATTTGGGATGATCCAACACTGTACAAGTGCTGTGCGGATGGATTGCTAAGAAAATGTGTGTCAGCTGCTGAAGCAAGATCCATCCTACAACATTGCCATACAGCCCCGTATGGAGGACATTTTGGAGGTCAAAGGACTGATGCGAAGTGTTGCGTGCTCAATGTGTTAATAAAAGTAGGCAATAAGGAAGAAAGAGCACTCAGAACATGCAAGCATACATGATCTTATAGCAAGTAGTAAGTATTTTTTCATTCGTTTTCCCACAGAGATTTATTTATAAGCTACTTGTGAAGTATAAAGTTAAGAAAGAAGGGGTGGATTTGAAGGGGTAAAATTGGTTTTTAATTTCCTACTTCGTACCGAATGTCTAAAGGAATGCAACATAAACAAATGCAAGTTGAAATTAGACTCAAAAGACAAGAGACGAAACTAATAAATGAAGAAGAAAACAGCTAAACAAAATGGTAACTTAGCAGAATTGCGGGCACCGTCATCCCACCCTTTTTAGGTACACACTGTATAGGGCTTACCCACTGACTACTAGCTATGGGGAAGATCACACCAGCATCTAACCATTTTATTATTTCTTTCTTTACTACCTCTTTCATAGAGGGTTTCAGCCTACGTTGATGATCTACTCTAGGTGTGTGCTCTTCCTCTAGTATAATCTTATGCATGCAATAAGAAGGGCTAATGCCTCTAATATCAGCAATAGTCCATGCAATAGCCTTCCTATGTTGCTTAAGTAGTAATATCAGTTCAACCTCATGCTTTTCACTTAATTTAGAAGAAATGATAACAGGCAGAGTTTCATTACTCCCTAAATATGCATACTTGAGGTGAGTGGGTAGTGGTTTTAGTTCTAAAACAGGTGGATGCTCAATGGATGGCTTTAAAGGATTTAATGATCTATCAGTTAGGTCTATATTCATACATACATGTTGTGGTTTATCTACATGCATATCCATTATTTCAGATACATTTAAGTCATCTACATCTAATTGTACATATTCATTAGCATGCTTAGTTAATAGTACATGCTCTAATTGTTCTTCCATTAGTGAGTCAACAATATCTATGCTAGCACAAGACTCAGAATCAGAGGGGTACCTTAAGGCTTTATAAACACTAAATTTCACCTCTTCATCATGAACCCTCATAGTGAGCTCACCTTTTTGAACATCTATTAGTGCCCTACCTGTGGCTAGAAATGGTCTACCTAGCAGGATGGGGACCTCCTTGTCTGCTTCATAATCCAGGATAATGAAATCTGCAAGGAAAATAAACTTGTCAACCTTTACTAAAATATCCTCAATCTTACCTTCAGGGTATGCAATGGATCTGTCTGCAAGTTGTAAAGTGACAGTGGTTGGACGTGCTTCTCCTATTCCTAGCTGGCGGAATAGTGATAGGGGCATGAGGTTTATGCTGGCGCCCAGGTCACAAAGCGCTCTGCCCACGTGCTTGCCTCCAAGTTCTACAGGTAAGGTGAAGGAACCAGGATCCTTCTCCTTCTTGGGCAACTTGTTTTGGAGTATGGCACTGCACTCCTCAGTGAGGTTTACTGTTTCAAACTCACCAATTATTTTTTTGTTAGTAATAATATCTTTCAAAAACTTTACATAGGAAGGCATAGACTGTAAAACTTCTACAAAAGGAATGTTGACATGCACTTTTTTAAGAATTTCAAGAAATTTGTTAAAGTGCACTTCCTGTTCTTGTTTCTTCTTAAGCCTTCGAGGATATGGAGGTGGTGGCACATATGCAGGCACATCAAGTCGCCTTAGGATTGGAGGAGGCCTTGGAATTTCTTCTATCTCCTCAATAATTGGCTCTAGCCTGGCTCCTGATGTGCTAGTTGGTGGTGGACCTTGGTTTGGCAGAGACTCCAGTGGAGCACTAGACTCAGTGTTCTCTACTCTCTTTGGTGTGTCCTTTGTGTTGCTCACCAAGGGTCGACCACTTCTAAGTTCAATTGCTTGAACTTGTTCTTTACCATCTCTCCTTGGCACCTCGGTGTCAGCAGGAAGTCTACCTTGGGGCCTACTTTTGATTTCATTGGCTAGTTGCCCTATTTGGTTCTCTAGGCTCCTAAGAGTAGCTTGCTGGCTTTGAAGAGTAGCATCATTCTTAGCTATGTATTCCTTGAGTAAGTTTTCTACAGAAGATCCTACAGGTTGGTTGTAAGGTTTTTGATACATTGATTGGTTATGTTGGGGAGTGAAACCAGGTGTTCCACTCGGTCTAGGCTGGTTAGGATTTTGGTTAACATTCTGTTGGCCACCCCATGACAGGTTTGGGTGGTTTCTCCAACCAGGGTTGTAAGTTTGTGAGTAGGGGTTATTCCTAGGCTGCTGTTGGCTTCCTACATAGCAGACTGAGGATGGATTCCCAGGGCAGTATTCATATGGGTGCCCTTCCCCACAGAGTCCACAGATAAGTGCCTCGCCTTGACTTGGTTGGGTGCCCATTGACATGGCTGTGGCGGTATTGGCACTGGTTTGGAGATTGGCCTGAGCCATTTGCTTAACTAGGTTGGTCAGGGCGTTTATTTGGGTGCTCATGGCGCTAAGAGCATCCTTGTCTTGAGCTCTAGTCGGCTCGACTGGATCATCTGACCACCTACAGTGAGATGTTGAGATCTTCTCCAGGATCTCATAAGCTTCGTTGTAACTCTTGGACAACATGGAACCACCAGCAGATGAATTTAGAACTTGTCTGGTGCTGGGGTTGCATCCTTTGAAAAAGACCTCTATTTGGATACACCATGGGATGCCATGGTGTGGACATTTAATGAGAAGATCTTTGAATCTTGTCCAAGCTTCGTGAAGAGACTCACTTGGAGCTTGTTTGAATTTGATGATATCATCACGAAAGGTCGAATTCCTATCTGGTGGGAAATATTTGACTAGGAATTTTTCTGCTAAGTCTGTCCAATTGAGGACAGATCCAGAGGGTAATGAGTTTAACCACGTTTTGGCTTTGTCCCTCAAAGAGTAAGGGAACAGATATAGCCTCAAGGCTTCTTGGGAAACTCCAGGGATCAGGAATGTGTCACTAACTCCTAGGAAGTTTCTAAGATGGTTGTGGGGGTCCTCATTTTCCATTCCAAAGAATTGTCCCACAGTGGACAACATTTGGAACATCACTGGCTTTAACTCGAATGAGTTGGCAGTGATCTCAGGACGGATTATGCTGGGGTTCAGCTCCCCAGGCATAGGTACTAGGTAAGAAAGTATGGCGCTATCCTTATCATTCGCTATTTCGATGGGATTGCGAGTGACAGGCACCAGGTTTTGATCTCTTCTATCCATTTCTTCTTGAGGAGATTGCGGTAACCTTGCGGTTTCAGCAATTAATGGAGGTAATGAAGGTTGTTTAAAGAGGCGTTTCTTGTCTCTATTCCTAGCTCAAAGTAATCTCTCGGGCTCAGGGTTGAACTCTAGATCACTACTTGGAGGTTCATTCATAAACTAACCTAAATGGTACCTGAAAAAGAAATGAAAATGGATCAGTTTCAATGGAAAATAACTTGGTGTTTCAAACTTAACTAACTTCGTTTTCACTTAAATAAATCCCCGGCAGCGGCGCCAAAAACTTGTTGCGTGCTCAATGTGTTAATAAAAGTAGGCAATAAGGAAGAAAGAGCACTCAGAACATGCAAGCATACATGATCTTATAGCAAGTAGTAAGTATTTTTTCATTCGTTTTCCCACAGAGATTTATTTATAAGCTACTTGTGAAGTATAAAGTTAAGAAAGAAGGGGTGGATTTGAAGGGGTAAAATTGGTTTTTAATTTCCTACTTCTTACCGAATGTCTAAAGGAATGCAACATAAACAAATGCAAGTTGAAATTAGACTCAAAAGACAAGAGACGAAACTAATAAATGAAGAAGAAAACAGCTAAACAAAATGGTAACTTAGCAGAATTGCGGGCACCGCAATGTTTCCGCAATTGTAAAAACAGTGAAAGTGTGTAAAATGGAGAATTAAGGGCTACTAACGACTATCCTATAGGCAGTTTAATACGATTCCCAAGCATTGTATCAACTCTATATGCATCAAACTCACTCTATCTCATGTATCGTCCGATTCCATGCATTAGATTCTTTAGTTTACTCAACTCAAAGTAAGGTCTTAAGCATCTTGTTAAAGCAGAAGTGTTTAGTTTGTACTAGGAAAACGCTTATTCCTAAGCCGTTTTCTGGTTACCTTGAAAGGCTAGCATGATTATACGACTCTGAACTCTTACTTCTTCCAGAGGTTAGGAGTTCTTTGGACAAAATGGATGGCCAATCGAAATTGCCCGTGGGATGAAGCTTACATACAATCAATGGTTCGAGAGCTATCCTACATGCTTGGTTTACGCTTTTTAGCCTATAGTTCTGTCATTAGCATGCCCCTAAGTGACTTAGCTACTCATAGATATGGGGTAAGTAAAAATACGAGATGAAACAGTCATGCTTAGAAGGAATTTAAAGACAAAACAGTAAGGGAGAGCAGTAGAATGCAGAGGCAAGAAACTGTGTAATGAAGAATGGAGATTTGATTACTTGATTGTTTGATTGGACAAAAGAAAGCTTTAAAGTAAATAACAGCAAGACAGAAAGCAACGAAATGAAGTGTTCTAGCTATTAGAAAGAGAACAACACAAAGCAGAAATGTAAACTAGAGAAAGAAAGACAGAAAACAGTAAATGTTGCTTGGAAGCCTCGTCGCAACCGCCTCGGCTGAAGGGGATGAAAGAATAGCTTTGCTTGGATGAATCCAATCGGGAGAGAAGGTGGATCTTCTCTCCTTCCTATCAGATTGTCGATTCCAACAGTTGAGACTCTCACTCCAACAGACGGCAAAGGAAAACACGAAGAAAAATGGAGCTGCGAAAGGACTTCTACGCTTCCGGATGATGTTTGAACCTCCGACTTTGACCCCCTTTTATAGTAGTTTGCAGGTGCGTTTGGGCCAAGGAGAACCATCAATCTTCAACGTCGTATATCAGAATGGATGGAGGAGAAAGAACGAATCCCTGAAATCACGGAAATTAACAGAAAAAGATCAGTCAACTTACGGTTTTCACTTGAATAATTGCGGCTTCAGCAATGTTTTCGCAATGCTGTCGCAATGCAGTTTTTTTTCATTCTTTTCCTTCGGTTTTCAACCCTTTTCTTTCCTATTGTACATAAGTTCTAATTTAGCTACCTTCTTCTAATTCTCATATTTAAGCATAGGTTTAGGCTAAATGCTATAAAAAATACCTAAGAGTGAACATC